>JAGKQE010000007.1:0-597627 GCA_022609375.1 Xenosphaeropsis pyriputrescens
TCTTATCAACACATTAATTACCTGTTTGTCCTTTTACTCCTATAAATACTCTTAACCCTGTATTATTCCCGCAAACCTTTTTTGCCTCGTTTCCCCCCCCCCCCCCCCCCCCCCCACATGAGACCCGAAATACCATGTAAAACATACAAATATCGCCGCCGAAATCGGCTTGGAGAATCTTTTGTCAACGTGTGTACTCCGTAGCCCAGGGGGAATATGGAGGTCGGTGGAGCAATGCCAGATTGAGATGATTATGATACTTTGCCTTGCAATTTCCTTGCACTCCATGACCATTGAAAATCAGCATTCGCGTGTCCGCACGTACGATGGTCTATCTTCCCGAGTGGAGCTTCAGTGGCTGTCGAGGGACGTGGCAGAAAAGTATATGTGCACGCCTTGCGTGGAGGGGATCACTCGCTCTCGCGGGGCTGGAAGGGGGTTGTTTTCTTCCTCGCCGTGTGTGTGTCATCAGGTGACGATGACGGATTTGGGTGTCAGTGGTGAGTGAGGAAGGAATGGGCGAGGGAGAGTTTCGGTGATGTGGTTGTGGGGGGATTTTTCAATTTTTGGAAATGGGAGGATGACGATGATGAAGTTCATGATCACATATATAACACTTATTAATGGGATTCTTTTATTTTATTCTGTTTTTGGTTATACGCGGATATCTGTAATTGTGTTGTGAGGAATGCGGAAATGAAGGGATAAAAAACGATATGATTGAAGATGTTTTTTTTTCCTTTCTCTTTTTCGACAATGGGTGGTTACTTGTGTCGTACGGTGTTTATTAATTTATTCATTTCGTTGGCTCGCGATAGTTTCTTAGGATGTTGTAAACGATTGAGGAAACATCTAGTTATCGTGTGGATTTTCCAATGAGGATCGTCTTTGGTTTGTATACCGGAATATACGTTCCCAAAATTCTAGAAATATTCAGGATATGTTAGAGATTGATTGGGACTACAGCATTTTAATGGGTGTGCTGAGGGTATCAAGTGATGTTTAAGGTCATTGCTAATTAATTGCCGATTTTCAAGTGGATGATGATGATGATGATAAGGTTGAGATAATGCTGTCAATTACAGGGTACTTGAGCCTAGGTATGATGACTTGGGATTCCTGACTATCGGCAAGCAACATGCTTCCAGATGTATTCTGAAAGGCGTAGATGAGCTCCGATGGCGTTTGTATATATTCCCTAAGAATGTGTTGTTGTGTTCGAAGGTCAAATGCTCGAGTTTGAATATCAAGTGTGTACTTTGTAAGAACCTTTCGCCTTCCCGTTGGACTCAGAAGGTATTGAAGACATCGAAGACTTGGATGACATAGAAGTGCTATGGCTTTTCCTGTCGGCCAGTTATAAGGATTTGAGAATCAGGTAGTAGTAGCTGCTCGTCCTATGTTCCGTAGGCATGAGTATACTTAGTGTTAGACTGACAGACCAATAATTAAGTATATTTGATGTATTTTGAAGTTTCATTCCATGATTGAAAAGATTCATAGGCTCTATAGCCTATTGCAAGTAATGTGTACCAAGATACGTTACAACACATGTGTGATGACTTACACCACTCATCATAAACCTCCTCATTGCCGTTTTGGCTATCACCATCATTCCCGCTCCAACTCGCGCAACCCCTACTTCGAGGCTAGAATGCACCACACACAGCCATATGGTTCTGTGCAATGGTTGGTAGATGGATAGTCTAAGTGAGTTTGAGCTGTGCACCGGGCCGAATTTATAGATCCCGAGATTACCCGGAGTGGCATTTCCTGTCTCGATCGTTGAGTAAGTATTGCTCTACGGCAGACTCCCGATGCCTGAGATGTGAGAGAATGGATGGATGGACTCAAGAGGAATAGATATCGATGTACACCCCACTTGAGCTCTTTGACAAAATCACATGTTTTTGGTATCTTGTACTGGATTCAACCAGGAGAATAATGATCATAAGAGTATACATGAAGCTAAATTGCTATCAAGGAACCTTTGTTGCTCATGCTTGGGAACTATATGGACTTGATATTTGTTGGCTCTATCGGACACATTGATGGCTGGTAAATAAAAGTGAAGCATACAGAACCAATTCTAGCTCGAAAGAGACACTAACAAGAATAACTTCTGGGGTTTTACTGGGAAAAATAGCTAGAGGCACTTGAGCTGTAGTTAGGTGTTTTATGGAAAATCATTGCAACAGGTAATTCCAGTCAAGTTGATAAATGGTGGTGAAAAGATGTTGAACAAAAGCAACGTTCAATATCAAAACCAAACAAGATCCAGTATCTTTGATGCTCTACAATCGGTTGTTTAGAACACAAGACTTAAACAAAGCTAATATAAAAAGGTTTGTCATCCTGCTTATAGACTGTAAGCTCTAGATCAGCAAACATGTTGTAAAAACGTCTTGGTATCAGCTAATCTCTAAAGGCAAGAGTCTTCAAAAGGTCTCTTTGTCTGCCATACTTCTCAGAAGCTTTGCTAATTTGGTGAAGAAATGAATGCATGTGTTCATTGACCCCAGCCCACTCCCAAGTGTGTTCTTCATCAAGAGACATATATAACAAGAGAAGATCATTTGTATTTGTACCATGTGATTTGTTGGTAGGAGCAGATAGTGCGGATAGTCCTTGTTCACATAATACTGGTCACGCCCAAGGAGTGTACTTGTACAATAATCCCATTGAACATACATAACTGCACATCCTTTAAATAATCTATATCTATCTGCCTGATCTCATCATTTTGTTGTCAAGACCTTGGAGGAAATTATAACAAGGGGACAAATTGAACAAATAAATCACAGCACCAAAGATACTTTGATGCTTTTGTAAATTGAATTGGATGGAATTGCAATAGCGCTGGACTTGGATTTGAAAAACCTTATCTGGCAGATGATGGATATCAAGAGGCGTAGCAAACAGGAAAGGCGGTACCACCAAAGCCCCTTTCCACACTCCCCAGTGAAGTGACCCGTCTGGCAAATGAAAGCATAATCCAATTCTATGCTAACACTTCTTCATATTTTATGCCATTTACACATCCCAAACGCCATGCTTTTCCGTCCTGTACGAATGCAGCATTATGCATAAAGACTTGGTAAATCATCCTCCTCCATCTACTCAGTTGGCTCCCTTGGTTCTCTTGGCTCCCTTGGCTCCCTCGTTTGCTGGTTACCACCACGGCCGCCACCTCTTCCTCCACGCTTGCCACCGCGGTTACCACCCTCTGCTCTGTGTCCACCCTCCTTGTTCTCAGCACCAGGAACATCACCACCTCCCATCGTAAGAGTTGCTGTAGCGAGACGCTGGGAAAGATCGATTTGTGTTCGGATGGTGTTGGCGAGGTAGGAAACAACGAGGACATCCTGGATGTGGTTGTTGCTGTGAATAAATTAGTTTCACCGCTCTAGCACAATTCCTCAATAGAAACTTACAAGTCACGCTCGATATCAGCTGCATCCACCTTTGGTGCAAGAGACAAAGCATTCATCAAAAACTGTCCGAGGGCATTTGATGGCTCTCTCTCCTCATCCAAAACGTTGCTGACATATTCCGAGACTCTCTCCAAGAGGTCAAGAGTCTGTTCGATAGCTCTCTCGAGACCCTCGATGTCTGAGACAACTGGAGCAGCTCTAGCCTCGCTGTCCTTAGCTCCTGAAACCAATTCCAAACCGCTCTTCTCAGCCTCACCATATCTGATCTCGTATGGGACTGGGATGAACAAGCAGCTCTCAGCGGCTCTCTCAGAGTTCACACCAACTGGTGCGCTGATGTATGTTCTAGCCTCAATTTCTTTGCCGGCCTCGGTGCTAACTGTCAAGTGGACAGCTGGGTGTGGGAAGGTTCCGGTCTCTGAGCTGGCGAAAAAGTTCTGAATAAGAGCACTGAAACTGTTGAGCTCTAAGCTTGTGGTGTACCATCCAAGAAGAACCTCGCGTGGGTTGGCCTTGAGCTGGAGGGCCAGCATGTTCTTCTGGTATTCGACATCCACCTCGACTTGCTCCTCGGTCTCGGTGTGCGGGATAGCAAAGCAGTTTCGAACCTCAACCTCCATTCCATCCTCGGATCGTACACCGAGAAGTGCACCGATTACACGATGTGATTGTGGGTCGCGACGGATAGCATGGTCGAGGATAGAAAAGACAGTCTGAATTATCAAATTAGACACCGAACATACTCCTGACATCTCCATGCACTGAACAAGCTCACCTGTGGTTGAATTATGACATTAAGAGGGGCAGTGGTGGACTGAACAGCCACTGTCGCAGGCGCAAGAGGTCTGGCGAGGTGGATGAAAGATGGGGATGCGGCGACGGCCATGCTGGGCAAGTTCGCGACGGTTTCGGAGGTGTAATTGGAAAAGCTGGGGATATGATGTTGCGTCGTTGACTTCGATTGTCATGAAATTTGACAAAGCCGCAATTCTCGTCTCGCCGTCGCTTTCACGTGAGCCTGAGGCTGGAAAATTTGTTCTTCAGGTTTACCTTTGGGTGTGGGTGTTGCCAAGAGTTCAAGCCCTGATTTCGCGCTAAGATAAGAACTTCAGGAATTATCGCTGCACGCAAGCCTCGCGAACTTTTTTGATTGTCGATGCGCCGACGATGTCAATTTGAAGCGCATTCACAGCAGACTTACAGAAATGGCATTTCATGGAGACAGAGGCGGTTCTAGGGGTCGTGGATCTAGTGGAGGAGGGTTTAGAGGCCGAGGAGGTCGAGGAGGTGGGTTTGGGGCATCAAGAGGCCGTGGGGGTCCGTCTGGTTCTTCTAGAGGAGGTGGAAGAGGCGGTAGAGGTCGAGGTGGCTTTCGAGGTGGAAGAGGCAAACCTATCTTTGACAGTGCACGTCTAGCGGAACAGAAAGAGTCGTAAGTGACGAAACCCTTTATTTGCTCACCACATGTTGAAAGAGTAAGAACTAACAGCAAACAGTGACTCTGAAAATGACGAGGATGACTCGCAATCAGAGAACTCGGAGGAAGAACTCGGCAGCGACGATGTATCAAGCGATGAAGACGAAGATATGGCCGAAAGCGCAACGGTGAAGCCTTATGCTGCACTGATGCAGACATTGGTGGCAGATGCACCGCCCCAAGCCAAAAGACGAAAGTTGGATCGCGGATCTGATCAGAAGGATGGGGTTGGAGAATCCGAGGAAGAAACTGAAAATAACGACAAGGACGATGTGCAAGAGGCAGAAGAGGGCCCGGAGTCAGCTGTGGACGGGCTATTGGACGACGAGGACGAGGATAAGGAGGATCCCTTCGAGGCCCATTTTGCCGATCCAGATGACAATTTACTGGCCAAGAGACTAAAGTCACTGCAGAGCAAGATTTTTACGACGAAGAAGATCATGTTGCCAAAAGCTGGCAAAGCTACTGTTGCTGTCCCAGAGACCGATATTGACGATATCAGCCTTGTACGGACGTCCATCACAGGGCCAGATGATTTGAAGTTAAAACAGAAGCTGGCCGCAGTCATCAAGAAACAAAGACCTTCATTCGATCCACTAGAACGATCTATGGCAGCTACGATGTTCAACTATCATGACATTCTCTATTGTGAGAGAAACGCAGCAGACGCCGAAAAGCTTCGACGTCTTGCTTGTCTCCATGCCGTCAATCACGTTTTCAAGACTCGTGACAGAGTCATCAAGAACAACGCTCGTCTAGCACGAGAGGACAACAATGAGGATTTGGACCTCCGAGACCAGGGCTTCACAAGACCGAAGGTCCTGATGCTTCTGCCGACCCGAGAATCCTGTGTCAGGATGGTCAACATGATCAAGTCCCTCTGCGAGCCAGAGCAAGAAGAGAACCGAAAACGGTTCGACGACTCTTATGTCGAGAAGGAAGAAAAATTTTCCGACGACAAAGCTGCAGATTTCCGTGAACTCTTTGCAGGTAACGATGATGACATGTTCCGATTGGGACTGAAGTTTACTCGAAAGACCATCAAATACTTCTCCCAGTTCTACAACTCTGATATAATATTTGCCAGTCCTCTTGGACTTCGCATGGCTATCGGTACGGAGGAGGACAAAAAGGTCGACTACGACTTTCTAAGTTCAATTGAGGTCGTTATTGTGGACCAGGCGGACGCATTGCTTATGCAGAATTGGGAGCATGTCGAATTCATCTTCGATCATCTCAACCTACAGCCAAAGGAGGCACATGGCTGCGATTTCAGTCGTGTGAGGAACTGGTATCTCGACAACAACGCCAAGTATTTCCGTCAGAATATTGCTCTCGCGGCATTCAACACTCCAGAACTCAACACCCTCTTCCACAACAAGTCCCAAAACTGGGCGGGGAAGCTCAAGATCAACGCCAACTACCAGGGTGCCATCCAAGAGCTGGGCATGAAGGTCAAGCAAACCTTCTCACGCCTCGAATCGCCCTCGTTCGCAACGGACCCCGAGGCGAGATTTACATACTTCACTTCAGCCATCGTGCCGGCCCTCACCAAGCACACCAAGAACAGCGGCGGCGTTCTCCTATTCGTCCCATCCTACCTCGACTTCGTCCGAGTCCGGAACTATTTTTCGACATCGCCAAACACGGCACAGCTCTCCTTTGGCAGCATCTCCGAGTACACATCGGTCCGCGACGTCGCTCGCGCGCGCTCCCACTTCCTGACTGGACGGCACTCGGTCCTCCTGTACACCGAGCGAGCACATCATTTCCGGCGCTATCAGCTGCACGGCGTCCAGAAGGTGATCATGTACGGCCTGCCGGACAACGCGATTTTCTACAAGGAAATCGTGGGGGGCTATTTGGCGCGCAGCATGCAGGAAGGTCATCTGGAGGCCGGGGAGGGTACGGTGCGAGGCGTCTTCAGCAAATGGGACGTGTTGAAGCTCGAGAGGATTGTGGGCACGGAGCGCGTGGGCAAGATGATAAGGGAGAAGGGCGACACCTTTGATTTCCTGTGAGATGATGTTAGGATGGTTCGATGCGATGCAGCTTGGAAGGGATAGCTCCCATGTATACTAAGTATATTTAGACCCCGTCGTTCGATCAAGCTTTATGACATACCAGCCGTCATTATGACAAGACTGCCTCCAACGCATCGGTGGCTTTCACGTCACCGCCGTACGTGCATTCGGAAATGATTTGCGACTTCTCGTGCAACGCGGAGATGGGCCACCTGGGAACCCGACGTCTGCCGTCACGATCGGCTCCGACACTCGTCACTAGTAGGAACATAGGATGAATGGGATGGCTGGAAGGCAAGTACAGGGTAGGTAGAGACTTGCAGTGCCAGGTTTCGGCTAAATCGCCATGCATGCCGATGAACAGGTTGTAAAGCCTTCTCTGCATAAGCACATGACCACATAGCCTTTGTGTTCGGAAGATTTCGTACGTACAGCACATATGACCCCGAACTTGTGTAACAGGCCCAAATGGAATCGTTGGTTAATGTATGCAGCAGAAACGTGGGGGAGCCAGGTTTTGGCATGCTGTCGACTATTGAGAGCTATTGCGCACGTGCGAACGTAAGTATGCATCATCGTAAGGAGCAGAATCGCCAGATGTGATACAGCGTCTTGATTCTAGATCTTTTACACCAGATTTACTCGAAGAAAAATACGTAAGAAACAAATGAAGGGTCGCTATCAACGCTGAATCGCTCAAAAGCTGCAGTACACTACAAAAGTGTGCGTGTGTCGTCATAAAATATCCTCCAAAGAAGTGTAGATCGGAATGAAAATAGCTGGACAAGGAAAAATGCTCGTCAATGCGAGAAGAATGTACAATTTGTTGAGGCAATGAAATAATCATGACTATGGCGAATTTCTCGAACAGTCCGAGGTGCCATGAAAGAAACAGTATCAAGTTTTACAAAGAATTGTCAACAGAGCCTTCAAGTGATCCGGGTCCACGACCAAGAGCTACCCGGGGGTTCGTGACAGCAATTCCTTGACTTAAAAGATCTCCTCCAACAGCGGAGACTGCATAAGAATAGTCCGCAATTTCTGCACCAGCGAGGTATTCGTGATCTTCCACGACTGTTGCGTTGGCAGCCGCCACAAAGCGATAATAGAGCTCCTTACCAAGTGTTGAATCCGAGTCGCTGATTCCAAAAAACTTGAAAGATTGCTGGGTGCTTCCAAAGCCCGACGAACCTGTAGAAGTGCCAAGGTATTCAGCCGTACCATTTTCGCGTGTCGTGAGCAGTGTGCCCGAGTAACCATCAACGAGGCTTGCTGTAGCTGGGAGATGGGCGAATGCTTGTAGTCCGGTTGGAAAGACAGAGTTTCCAATGATCTGAAGAGTCTTTCCATAGTCGAGTACCGCACTCAATGTGAAGTTTCCGGAACCACTTGGGTCAACAAAGTAGGTCGAGTTGATGTATGCAGGATATGTATAACTAGCCTTGTAGTAAAAATTACCCGTCGCCTGATCCATTCCAGTTGTTGTTTGATTCACGACCTGAATGCCGCCTTCGTCTGTATACGACGCCTCTTGTGTGAACGCCAGACTCTGCGTCCAGCCTGCATAATTCGTTCCATTTTGTGATTTGATGGCCGAGCTGATCGAAAGAGTTCGTTTTACATTCGTATAATAGCTTAGGGTCTGATTGGCGCCTGTGCTGTTCTGGGTAAGGTATTGGTCAACAGCAATGGAAGGGTCTGGGAGAAGGCTCGAGGGCTGTTTGCCCGTCGTGATCGATCCCTCGTCATCAAGCCAAATGAATATTTTCCCCGTCACGTACCAGCTACTGCCAACAGTTTCAGTAATTGTAGCAGTAGTGTTGCCATCGTCAAGTAATCCAGCCACTTTTATTTCGAATTTATGATCAGAACCATCGCAAAGCACGCCGAGCCAAGGCGTAATATCGATTTCTGTCTCCTTTAAATCGAAGGCATCAATGCCCACAATTGGCCTCCAAAGCCCTGGAACAACGCCACCCGTGAAAACGACTGGGAATGGCCACTGCACACCAGCTAATTGATCATCGATGTACAGCTGGACTTCACGAAATGGCGAGTATCCATATAGGGTCCCCACATCATCGTCTGCGAATGTAGAGATATCTGACTGAAGCACGTTGCCCCACCAGAACTCTTCTGTTGCCTGACCGCATGCAGAGATGGAAAAGACAGCTCGATTCGCATTTTGCGGGAAAGAGATCGTGTTCGTCGCGTTATCTGCTGGCAGTGTGAATATACTCGCGGCACTCTCGTTGCCCTTTCGTGCTGAGATGGGAAGAATCAGCGCGGCTGGATCGACAGTACCTTGGCCCGTGAAAAACGTTGCTGTCAGAGTAGTATTGTAGTCTCCGGTATAGGTGCTATCGACTAGGTTTCCAAGATCGAAAATGAGTGTCTGGGGCTGGTTCCAGAAGTATAGGTACTCGGACATATCTTTCATGTATGTCCATTCGATACCATTTACCGTAGGTTCCGCAGTGGATGTTCTCCACACCTCAGTGTCACCAAAGTACATAAGCGCAAGGCGATCATATTGCCGACCCTTCGATGTGACAGTGAAATTCAACACAACGCGGTTGAAAGAGCATGATGGGGGTGTGTAGTTGCCTGTTATGTTTCAGGTAAGCGGGAGCAATCTAAAAAGACTGATTTGAAAGGCTTGTTCATGATAGTTCGCCGTCTTCAAGACAAAGGATAAAGTCTGTCTCAATTATTGCCAGGATTGTGTAGTAAAGCTGGCACTTCCCAGTGCTACCAACTCGAGATTATAGTTCTTCAAACGCATGTGCCTTGTGCACAAAGGCTCTCGCTCCATACGACCGAGCAAAGAGCCACAGGACGACAAGGTTAATCTCTGCGAACAGACCAAATGTCAAAATGGCTTCGCAAGGCGGATATCGCAATGCAAGATCTCGCGTATCTGAATTTGCTGGGTGACTGCAAGCAACCATTCTGGACGTGTGGGCCACGTTTATGTCTTGGGGTGGGATTAAAGTTGAAGAGATGAGGACTTCTCACCTACGAAAGGTGTTCCATAGCTATAGGCAAACGAATGATCCATTAGAACAAGTGAACAAGCAGCTGTCGAATTCAATGCTGCAATTGCTGTGGTATTATCGGTTCCAGTTGAGAAGGTCGTATCATCCACGACACCTTCTGGGACAAAGACTGGCTGATAGACTTGAAAAACTTCCAATGTTGGGGTAGCCGTCGAGGCTGTCGAGCTGACCGTCGCCAAAACTCCCTTTTCGACGATATTTGCAGCCTGAAAGTCATCATAGGCTTCGTATCCGTCATCGTTGTCGGAATCCTTTTGCAAATAGCTGATCATCAGCGCGGAAAACACCAGGAACACCAGTGCCTGCAACCGTGACCACTGTCGCAGTCGCAAATTGCGAGGCAACTTGGATTTGCTCCATTTGCCGTCTTCGTCGGATCTTCCCATTAGCAAGCCCGCCTTTTCAGGAGTCGAATCAAGCTCATCATCGAATTTTGTTGGAGATTGTGTATACGATCCAGCTGGTGACATTCGAAGCTCAGGGGGTGGCAAACCCAAGTTTGGGTGGTTTTTCTGTGGCCCAGAGGCGGCCATGTTTCTGTCAGATCTCGCAGCGTTGCACTTGTCAGCAGATTGGATGGGGGTGTTGCAGCCTGTGGATTAATAGAAGCGATCAGACTTCCTGGTACAAACAACGCAGTGCGGTACGGAAAGGGTTTCGCGAAGCCGATGCAAGAGACAGCTGTAATTTATGAGCTGCCAATGGGACGAGGCTGGCTGTTCCAGTACCGTGCCTTTGCTGCTGCAGCACGAGGGTCTCCACTGTACCTTGACTGGAAGTAGTTGAAGACCGCAAATTCTTCTTTGGAAAGTATGTAGGAATCTGGTTGAGCTACGATGTTGCTCCAGACTCGCGCGACGTAGGTTTCGAGTGCGGTAACAGTCTCAACGCTGAGGGGCTCTTCTCCGTTTCTCGCCTTCTCCAAGTGATAGGCAATGGAGTTGTTCTGTGTCATGACTGCGTTACTATGTGCCTTTCTGGAAGATAGAAATTCCCTATGAAAGGAAGACAGAATGAGATCTAGGCTTTGACGTGAAAGATCTGAAGGGGCCTCCATTGAAATATAGAGAATGATCATGATGACAACAGATAAGAAGAGTCCTTATATGTTGAACATGTGCTCAAGTTCCAACAACAACAACAACAACAACCAGGATAGGTCTCTCGAATAAGAGTGAGGCAGATGTGTAGAGTACAACACGAGAGCAAGCAAACATATCCATAAGCATAGAGATGACTGGTAGGCGAAGGGCTTGCAGAAAGTCCATACGCATGACGCTCCATCTACCTGCTGTTCTGGCTAGTCAGGCTTACTTGATTGCATTGCCAAGACCTTTCCTTTATCGTTGGCCATGTGGGGATGCGTGTGGTTATGCTCAGAGGGAAGGGCCTCAAGAGGGCTCTTGTAGCAACGAAGTTGCAGGAAGACGCCAGTCACATACAATGGACTTACCTTCAACAGAGCCCTGAGCACTAAGGTCTATTAAAGCGTATGCCGTATCACCTTTCCCTTCCGGACCGCTGTTCCACACTTTTCTGCTGCTCTTGATTTGCTAGGTTGTTGGTTTATTGACTCACTGACCATACGATTTGTAAAAAAGTGTTGGCTGTCCCTCACAAGGTCGGGGGTAAAGGTAATAGGGCGCTTTATCTCCACTACTGGAACACTTCGGATTATCCCTATTACGCGGCAAACAATCAAAAGTCCTCCGGATTTTCTGGAGGTTTCTCGGAGCTACTCTTTGTAGTAGTGATAGTTCCCTTTCAACGGTCAAATTGAGAGATCTTTGAATATCAGCAAGGCCTGTTGTCTGTGTTAGATAACGCAAGAAGAAGGAGCACAGCATCAAGCAGAAGCGGTGCTGTACTCTAAACACACGAAGAAATGTGATGAGGCAAGGTGAGTGAGGCAGTGGATGCGGAATTTTGCAGGCTGGATGTTGTGCCAGCAGAATTGATCATCCTACACAATCGCGTTGCTGCTAATTTTGAAACAGTGATCCTGCGTCCTCGCAGTCCTCGTGGAATATGCTCCCGAGCGCGTCCTGGGGGGGATCAAACTTGATCTAGGGCTACAAAAGCCAATGTGAACAGCCAGATGTAGCCGCAACAATCAGCTAGAGCCTACATAATGGAGTGATGGAAAACAGGGTGGGTATAGATCCAGCTCATCATATCGTCAGTGCTCCGAGTGCAGCGTGTAAACAAGCCGCAGCGCCGCAGCGGAGACTCTGGCTATTCTATGGCAGTGGCTGAAGAAGGCTTGTACGTACATTTGACCACAACCAACCCCGTCTCGAGCAGGCAAAGATGGTTTGTTCCGTGTTACTCTGCTGTGCTTCCCTGCACAATGCGGGGAGAGGAGTGAGGGTGAATGTGTGTCGATAGTATGCGCGTGAGCGTAGGAGAGGAGAGGAGAGGAGAGTGTCAGTAGTATCTGTGTGTATGTCCGTATGTATGGATGGCTGGCTGGATGGATATGTGTCGTTGAGCAGCCGCCGCCGTAAGGCACTGGTGATTATGGGGAATTCAATGCGAGACAAAGACAACGATGAGGTGGAGTTCTGCTCGATGCACACGGGTCGTGGGTGGCTGATGAGCAAGCTACTGGACTCCGTAGGTCTTCTTGTGTTTGGAGCTAGAGAGACAAATAAGACAAGAGGATAGAAGGACGAAGGGACGTCTGCTTTGGATGCCGAGAAGGTGTCGGCAGTAGAGTAGGACGTCGCTGATCTGCGCGTACTTGTACAATGGCACCACGCTTGCTCCCTCGACTTATGAATACTTTGAAGGGCTGCGTTGGAGGCCACAGCCGAGGTTGATTGATGCCGTGGTGGGAATTGAGGCCGGCCGAGACAATCGAGACAATCGAGACGATCGAGGCAGTTGAGGCGTCGAAGGCGGTCGATGGCGAGGAACCAGTCGATGGATGCGATCTCAACTGTGATGTTATGAGGTGAGGTTGTCCAAGTTAGCTGCGCGCATATCTTTGGACAACCTCACCTTTGACAGGGTAGCGGACGACCGAGGGACGAATCTGGTGGAGAATTACCAAGCCACGCAAGGGTCGAGGAAGAGGAGGTAACCGAAGTGGGCA
This sequence comes from Xenosphaeropsis pyriputrescens, assembly GCA_022609375.1. NCBI lineage: Eukaryota > Fungi > Ascomycota > Leotiomycetes > Phacidiales > Phacidiaceae > Xenosphaeropsis > Xenosphaeropsis pyriputrescens. The sequence continues at coordinate 13,092 of JAGKQE010000007.1, forward strand.
AGGCAAGGTTTATCAGTCAGGACAAAATACTTGCGAGTCAAGCAGAGTATTATTCCATCTTGGGTACGTATAATTCTGGATAAATTGCCCATCTAAGAGAAGAATCAATTGATATTATGTCGACGATTATACTAGAAGACAAAGCCCTTTGTTCAAGCAGGAGAATATCCACAGTGAAATCATAATTGGCCAATGCCATGAGAAGAGCGCAGATATTCATAATTTTCATAACAGTCTACATGCTACCTGCCAATACACTTCATGAATCGAACATCGATTGATACCCACATCTTGACAATAGCTGATGTTAGATTGGTATACGCATATCAATGAGCAGTTGAGAGAGATAAATCAAAGAGTTAGACAGGAAGTCCTTCACCACCTTAATTTTATCAATGGCAATTTTATTATCGGCAATCAACACGTTCATTACTACGCTCGCAGATAGAACACCACTTGGGTTGCAGCACTTCCAGTATATGAGACCCTGGCCACAGAACTATGAGACTTGAACCCAATATTCATTGAGATGTGAAGATACATACTATCAAGTTCCAGCAACTTCAAACGGCTTGAATATGCTACAATGTCAAGGTGAAGTTGATACATTTTCCACTTTTTGCTCCTCAACTGAGATCGAAGCCGGACAATATACTAGCGGCTGGGCTGATGCTGGCGCTGGCGCTGATGTTGGAGGAACTGCCAAGCACAGAGGAAGCAGAGTGACGTTCATCAGTAGTCCATGTCTCGGCCGATTCGATGACAATATTTCATCCTCTCAACTTAAATATATATGAACACTTTACTACGTATCCTACTTGTTCTTCATATCTCGTGACTGCTGTATCCTGTAGTTCAAGAGGGCCCTCATCTGCATCTGGCAACCAAGCCTTGTCTTGAAGTGAATATATAGGGTATCCATCCTCTAAACCCATCCGAGTTCTCAGTACCCATAGGGAAAACATTGTCTCGAAGACATATGCATAGTAAATCCAAAATCGGCGGTCCTAAACTGTAGGGATAAAGCACGGCACTCCGGTCTCCGTCAAGAAAGGATTAAGATCAGATTACAAGTCCCTCGAATGGGCAGTCTGGTTACCATCTTAGCCTGAGGGATCCGCCAGGGTTATGTATCATAACAGTTGCAGTCGAGATATAAGTTCCGTTTGGATTATTGGAGAACAAGCACCACTGCTTCCTGATTACTGAACAAGTCGGAGCAACCTCCTAACGAACGAGCTTGAAGAATCCCCCGAGTAGTGCAGGGTGACGAGTTATGAGTAATGTTTGTACGTACTTGTAAGGTGTTGTATATATATGTATGTATGTATATATGTATAACTACATGTATAACTATATGTATATATTATATGTACATATATCTGTAAGTGCAAGTCCTCCGTACATACGGAATATTCTCCAGTTCGCCGATAGGCTACACTCCAGCCACATTCAACCTGCCTACCTACTATGAGCCTTCGGATAGAATACGATACTCACTTGTCGTCCTTCAACCCTGCACCTCCAGCGATGACTCGCGCGATTCTCATTCGTCTTTCATATGCAGCCACTCGACACAAGCAATATCGAAGGGACAGCAGAAATCGACCCCGGTTACTCATGTTCCGCACGGAGTACAGGGCGCAGGGAGGCAGTCGAGTCTGAGTCGGATACCGTGATGTTTGGATGGATCTCAAGGGAACACAAGCCACCAGCATTATCGCAGCTCGATTCGAACAGTTTGATCTTCCGGAGCTGCTGTTCTATGCTGGCTATCGATCCAGACGCATTACTCTACAAGCACAAGTGGATGCTGTACAAGTACTTCCCCTCGCACCTCGGCCGAGGCAAGCAGTCTGCGGGCCCATGCCATCACGGGCGCTGCAAGGCTCGAGGGTGCGTCTACCTCTGCTTGCGAAGCAGAATATAATGTAATATAATGTCGGGATTGGATTGATACGTAGCAATGGGCAGCACAGAGCATTTCTTGATTTATGGTTATGTTGTGCTCTTGTGAGGTGCATGAACAAATCGTATCCAAGTATCGCATACTCATACTCATACTCATACTCATATTCATATTCATACCCATACTTGTACATATGTGCATGCATACTGTACATACTTATCCACATACTGTATGTACAAGTATGTACGTGATGTACCATGTACTGAGGTCACGCCTGAAGGGTCATTTGTTCCCCGGGCCCAATTTAAGTACTCTTGAAACCTCTACATCGGAATTCCAGTAAGTCGTAGGCACCCTACTTGTATCTGCTGTGCCTGCATTGGCAGATGTGTAAACAACCTGATGCTTCTTTACCAGATCGTTATTTACTCCGAGTGGTCCATGAGACGGTGTGGTGCTATCACACGGCTACTTCTACATATCCTTCTTTGATCTCCAGACGGCCAGGGGTTTGTTCAAGTTGGATACCCGATGGAGCTATGCATGAGCAAATTATTCACTTTATGAATGCCTTTTAATACGTAGTCCTTTACACTACATGCTACTTCTTCAGCCACAATACTATGAACTGAGAAGCTAGGTAAGCATTTGAGATTTTGAATTTCGGAATAAAAAAGATGCGAACTGTGGAAGCTACTGTACCTATGGTAAGGCAAAAGGGTGAGCTTAAACGTCAACCATGATAAATTGAACAAGGGAATGTCCCTACAACTGCCACCACATACTACTACTACTACTACTCCCACTACGTAGAGTACTCCACACATACGAGCGCGAGTGCGAACACGAAGACCCCTGTTCCCATGATGTGGACTTTCCGATTCCACAGCACAACTCGCGCGACGGCGTCAAATGGATGGGAATAGCACACAGTGACGAGACTGTCATCAAGCGTCAAAGATGGGCGTCATCTCCGTGCCGCCAGCACAGAATGCATGTGCCGGTTCCTACTCGTACATCTGTATATACTCTACTTGTACAAGTATATGTATTACATCCTCGGAGATTCTCCCGACTCGCAACTCGTTGTCCATGTAGGCGCCCTTGGGCGCTTCCGGTTCCGGTTCCATGCCTTGCAGCTCACCCACCCAGCACGTCGATATCACTTCATACATGTACATGCCTGGCTATACATAGGTACATGTGTACCTAGATACTGAAGCTGGAAGGGTAGCCCGCAGCCTTTCGAAGTGAGCCAGGCGTATCGGAAGCGTACTCTGTAAAATCCCAAGAATTCCAGAAGGCTGGAGAATGCCTGTTGAAGGCCATGATGAATATGAAGAATTAAGACCCCGGTGACGGACATATATTGCTCGGTTACGGTTTGCAGGAATCGATGTCTCTGCTGTACAGGTACTTGAAAGAAGGGCTTTCATACCCAGGTGGTTATCTGATGCGGAAAGCAATAATCGAGGCTGTATAACAGGCGTTCCCTATCTAGTGCTATCTCATACCAGTAGCAATGTGCTCTCACTCAACTAAATCTGCTGTACCATCCCGTTCAACTTGAGAAGCTCATCGGATACCGAGCTCTGAGTTGACGTTGCTTGCACAGCATCTATCCCGCATATCTTGAAGTTGTACAGGGGGCTAGGTAGCTCGAATGTGTGAAGAGGAACTTGATGGCTTTTTTCTCCACGCAGGTTGTGTTTTGAGGCTCATCTGAACACCAATCAAACGGAGAGCCGGGCTGTTATACGTTAAGGTACCTTATCCTACTCAAAGTAACTATGCCGCTGTTCGAGATGTAGCTTATGTTGGTTGCTTAGCACATCCTGTCTCGAAAACCCTTGTGGCTCATGCTCAAGACCATCTTTCGAAGGATCAGATCTTGAAACTCAACAAGGTTAGATTTCTATATCATGTTAGGCTTTGTTTTTTGACTTGGATGAGACAGCGAGTTGATAGATCTCAAGAACACTTCTATTCCTCAAGTAATTTGTTGAGCTCATACAAGACATCACACAATAGAACTCACCTCGGTATGTACAACGAACAGAGCAGCACATATAAACGTACCTTATAACCCGTTCGGGACAATATGCCACTCCCCACATAAAGCTCGAGGCTAACTGGTGTCACCACACCCGTCTACGAAGGCGTACCGGGGCCTGTGATATCATCAAGGACTGAAAGGCTTGACTTCCACATCTCTCCCCCCCCCCACCCCCCCCCCCCCCGAATAATGTATCTCCTCCGCCGGCTCTGTCAGTAGGTTCCGATAATCTGAATCGAGGTCTACCCCCATCTCGGAAAGCCGCTGGCAAAACAACACCCAGGCATCCTCTGCATCCCTGTACATCGAGGCAGAGTGGAAGTGGAAGGGGTCGCGTTTATGCCCGCTGAAATCCTCCTGGCTTGCTTTGCTTACAACGTTAGCGTGATCATCTGGACAAGGGACAGCAGAGAAACCCAAGTGTAGGAGGAAATGTGATGGAGAATGAAAATTAATTTCTTTTGTGGCTGTTGTGATATTTATTTTTAATGAGTTCGTGGTATTCTGGTCGTGGCTCTGATTCTTCTATTATTCAAGCCAGTTTCGAAGATTGGATGTGTGTTGTTGTTGTTGTTGTTGTTGTTGTTGTTGTTGTTGTTGTTGTTGTTGTTGCAAGCTCTAGCTGCCGTGCAACTCATCGTCTTCATGTTTATCAAAGTAGCTATCAAACAACAGAGGTATCTCTTGTCTGCAAAACCACGTAACCCGTAGCTGTACTCTACATGATCTTGAATGAGCACGCCACCAACGTCATTCGACAATATCCGTCGTTACTGAATTGTAAGTCCAAAAGGTCATGGACCTTATAAGCCCCTTCAATACAACAAGGACTGCCTTGCTATGATCTGTCACTTCGTCAGGGATGCGAGGATTCGAGCTCAGCACATGGCTGGATATTTTATGATGGACCTAGACCGATGATATTTATGTTATTCCCGTAGAAGCCAAGCTTTTCTTACACATGTACTTGTAGTAGCGCCACCGGGAACTATCTGTTCTGCTGCTCTCGTCCAGCATTCTATTATGGTCATGATGCTGATACCAAGTATCTACGGCATTGTACAGTAGCTATGGACAACGTTGATCGGTCATCATTACTGAGAAGTTTGTTGCAATAGCAACAACAGGATGCAATGCGTACTATATGCACGAATCACTAAATAGGGGCGTGTTCTGCATGTATTCCTGCCACTCTCTTTCCAACGCTTACTCGCCTTTCACGTGCCTATGACTCGCAAGTGTTCTGGAGATGTTGAGTAAACAATACATACTCCGTACATAGGTATATATCGTACAGAGTCTGTATCAATAGCTGATCCATGCACAAGATGCCATATGCACAGATTCAGGATAATCCGTGCGCCGAAACGGCTGCGTTTAACTTCTTGTTTCGAGACCCCTGGATCTCAAATGCCTGGTAGTAGAGTAGGATATGGGATCATAACGACGTAAGCTCCATGTCATGTTCAATGTCCCCGTGAGTACTAGTAATACATGTATATGTGCATCGCCGTAATTGTTGCCGGTCACGTTGGATATGTTATTGTTTATTTACTTTCGTAGCAAGCAGGCCATTGTCGGCATTGATCATCTCAAGTGGTCCAAAACTTGCTCAGCGAGATGTGATTAGCAAAACGGCAAATTTGACGCAGCTGGATGTACCTTACCTCTATGAGATTCAACGGAGCGTTAGATCATCATTCACACGACCAAATGCATTTCTTCTCTTATTAGCCACTGCTATCAAAGGGAGCATTTAAATATCCTGCATCCCTCGTGCCCCTCTCTTGCTTTTGTCAAGTCACTCTCATTCTCGTTTTCATCCATCCTCTTCTCATCGCAGGCTCTTTTGGCAGTCCCCAGTATTTCAGAGACATGAGATCGACAGGCCTGACCCATGTCGCATGGACAATCTTCTTTCGACCATACGGAGAAATCGCGGGGAACTTCGCACCGTGCTCCTTCACGATGAGGATGAGCTGACAAGACGAGTCTGAGTCTGCGAGTCCGCGAATCTGCGAATCTGCGTGCATATGTGTGGACTTGCTACCCTGCCGTGCCATGCTCATGCTGAAGAGTGCGCATACATCCCAGATTCGATCAATCTCGCAAAGGACCAACAAATCGGCATATCGAAGTCAAGGGAACGCATCGACACCCGCTCGATCGAGCATATAGGTGGGAATAAGGTGTGTGAGTGTGAGTGTGAGTACGGAGTGAGAGAGGTATGTACAGTACATGCACAACACTCGGGATACATGCCTTCAATGGCCTCGGTGGTACTTGGCAAGCTCACCCGGGAAGCCTGAGGTATGTACAACTAACTACCTGACCTACATGGAGCTCAGATGGTGAATCCATGCCTGAGGCTGCACATGGCGGACTCGCTCGATTGTTTCTCTCCGAATTTCTTGTAATTGTTTCCGAGTCGCTGTCTTCCTTCTCCCCTTCTTTCATTCACTTGTTTTCTTCTTCTCCTTCTTCTCCTTCTTTTCCTTCTTTTCCATGCATTTGTTGAGGCAAACCTCTAGACCTCAACGACCTCTCGAATCATCATATATAGTACATAGGTACCTGGGTTACTCATCAGCTGACATTGATGCACGGCAGTCGCGCGGTGCAGCGGATCTTAGCAACGATTTGGAATTCAGAGCTGCCGGTCGGACACAGTGGGCCGACATCAACACCCATTTGTCATTGGACCCCTCACTCTCCATCTGCGGCTGCGTCATTGCTACCGTACACGGGATTCGAAGGTCGATGATAACAGCTTGTCAACGAGCGGAGAGCCACAGCCGCAAAAGATCAAGAGCAATCATCCGTTCTGTCTTTTGTCTTTCAAAGACTCGAAGAATGTTTGAAGCTGGAGCAACGAGTATATAAAAGTCATCGCGGATCCATTCTCGAGGTGAATGTTTCCTTGAACGTCAATTTAAGACAAAAACGTCACAGCTCAGTCTTACACTGTCCTCGGAAAGCCTAACAAGGATGAGCGATGTAATTCCAAATACCAGCACAAGACGAAGTGCAACACGTCCCAATCAGGTCTATCTGAAGCACTTCGCAGGAACGTTGCTATGCTCCTTCCAGATAAAGTTCTTTCAATCCTTACTATCAGTTGCTACATGTCGATGATCAGATCATCAGCCGTGGCTGACGTAGGTTCCAGCTCCAGACTGCCCCTCCCTTTAATGACAGGTAGCTCAGGTATAAGTATCATCTCATCTTCTCTGAGCCTTGTTTCTTTCATTCCCAAACAACAGTTCACATCGACGACAATACCTATATCATCTCAGAAACCACCAATAACCTTGACAAAATGACTTCTACTGGAAAGTGTCTTTGTGGTGAGACTGAGTGGACTGTCAAGCTCGACGATCAGGCACACATTCTTTGGTAAGTTGATATTTCTTCGTTATGCGTTATCTACGAGCATTATACTAATTATTCTTTAGCCACTGTAACACCTGTAAGTTCTTCACGATATCGATAATCGAAAGCCATCAACGAACAAATATCTGATGATTCTTTAGGCAAAGCTTTGTCCGGTGGTGCCTACACGCTCAATCAGATTGTACCAAAAAATAATGTCAAGGTCACCAAGGGCTCCTTGAAGACCTTCACATACACCGGAGATTCTGGTAAGCGTTACATACCTCGTTATTATTGGAGACATCATTCTCACTCATTCCAGGCAAGCCAGTCATCTGCTCCTATTGTCCAAACTGTACCACCCACCCATTCCACGAACAGACCGCTCTGGGCGATAAGCTCGTTGTTCGTACCATTCTCCTCGACGAAGGAAAGAAGCTACCAGCTGCGGCTGAGATTTATGGCAAGGACAGACTTTCTTGGGAGAAGGAGGTTGCTACCACCTTTGACGTTCTTCCACCTCAATAGGTGTCATCTCAATAGATGAAGTCGATGACTTTGGTCTTTTTGGACGCGAATAACGCAGACTATACAGAATTATAACGAGCAAAGATGAATTTTAATATTGTTTGTTGCTCCCTCGATTTTTGTGTATGGTGATACTGAGGATATTTACCCCTTAAGTAAAAGGCAATACGGTTGCGCTGCTTATAATGGTAAAGTAGGTGGTTAACCTATACTTATCTCTCGGGATAATCTATACATTAATGGGCGAGTATCTAGCAAGTGAATAGATAATCCGCGAAAATACCTTTAAATCCAACAACCACAATCGTACATCAATCCATTCGAAGGAGTGATTTGATTTCGATGCAATTGAGTTCCTCGTTAAATATCTGCAGCTATCATTGTGAGCAACCATGTCTAATGATGCTCTGCTTGTTCCCACGCCGCTCGCTAAACATCGACGGCTTCTCAACGAACGTCGCTGATAAGGTAAGATAAGGAAGATCATGTTTACTGTTGTTGCCATCGCAACAAGCAGCTAGATCATCAACCTACAGCACCACGGTAGGTGGCCATGATTGAGCTCGAACCCTTTGGGGTAGATTTAACGTCAATTTTTGAAGACAATTATAACACACAATACCACTCGAACAGCACAACTCTCTCTCTTGCAAATAAACAATGGCTACTCAAAAAGTTATTTCTGCTTATTCTGCAAGAGAAAAAATGGATTTATAGTGTATTCTTGTTGTGATTCTAATAAGACTTGAAGATCAAGGGGTTATGATCTCTACCTACCTAGGAGAATTCGACCTCGATTACAGCCTAGTATTGTACAATCCATATATTCATACGTCTACCTATGTTTTCTTCTTCTTTCTTTCTTGTAAATTTGGTGAACTGCTCTCTGATAAACAACACTTGCCAAGTCTCTTCACAAATGCCCTTTCGATTACGAGTAAGTTTTATACTTCTAAGCAGCATTCGTTATGCATTTGAGGAATTTGGGTTATGCAAGTGTATTAATGTTCCTCTTTTACGTGAACACGCTTATACATAGTTACTTGCAGAATCAGATTCCTGATTACGATCCACGTCCGAGAAGAAATCTCCCCAGATCTGCATTTGCCAGTCCAATTGAACCTCGGTATGGGCGTTGGGTCGATGCCTAGGTATGTACATAAGTTACTGCTGGGAGCGCGGAGAAAGATAATAACAGTACATGTCTTATCGGCAGGGTATACAACATATTGCTGGCATATCCCGTTGGAATAATGCACTCATTATCCCATACATATGTACTGACACTCACATATCAATAAGTAGGTACCTTGCGTCCAGGTAGGCTATCGCTCTGGTGTCTATGATTTCGGGGTTTTGTTGCGTCGTCCCCCGCATGTACCACCGGTGCCTTGCTCAGTCTCTGCATCGTTGCCCCTCATGCCACTCCGTACCTTGTCTTGCCTTGCCTTGCCATGCCAACACTTGAGACATCCGACGCAATCCAACACCTTTTCTCCAAGCGTGCGTGTTATTTTCAGCTCACGAAGGACTTTATTTTGGGTTTTCTTAGTGTATTCGTGAGTTCCGAGGTATAGATGTGCAGATCTGTGTGTACCTAGATATGTACTCCCTGGATCATTGGACGATTGCTTTCTTGCTGCGAGTATCATGGCCTTCAATGCTGGGTGAAGAGTTTGAATAGAGACTTCGGGAGGACTAGCTTCTCCCCATCCCTTGAGCGGTGGCCAGTTTCTGAAGAAGAATGGTCTGGTTATCGATATGACAGTCGTCATCCTGGCCAAGCTATATTTCAAAGTGCTTGGTGAACTGATGACGATATAGGCATCTAGGTGCTTTCTCATCGTTGTGCTTATCTCTTTCATCTTCAATGAGAACGAGAACAGTACAACTCTTTTTTCTGTGCCAGGGGAGAAAATGAGAATGCACAAGTCTGGAGATATTCGAGATATCCGAGATCACAGGGGTCACGGGGGTCACAGGGGTCACATGGTAAGTAGGCTGTCTGACTACCGCCATAAAACTTAAGCGACCATTTCGTGGTTCTGGTAATTTTGCTAAGGAGTATTTCTTGCAGCGCCATCCTGTCTTCCTAATACCGATAATATCCGATTTTATGACTCTCTGTTCTTGCACCCTTTCGGTATGTTTCCATCCGAGTGCGGCACACGCGGCTGGCTGCTTCTAAGCCTACCGCATAATGCCACGCGTGACTTCAGCCGCCACGGGATATAGACCCATAGAGCATTTTAAATCGCTCGTGCCGGTGGAGAAGGAATTCCGAACTAGCTTCGATTATCCGCCGCTTTATCTACAAGTACATACCTAAGGTAGGTAATTCTACCCTTACCATACATAGCACTTATGTACCTTATTCCAACGCAGGGTGTACCGGCGTCGGAAGGACTTCCTCAAGAGCCGGGCTGAATGTCACGCTCAAAGGCGTAAGGTGGGCTAACTAGGTAGTGCAATGGCCGCGGTTTTTCACGGAGTATGGAGCGCCAGAGTACATACAGTACTGTGAGGTGAACTTGTAGAATACCACTTGCGGACATTACTTCGATTTCAATTCAATAGGCATGTACTGTATATCCCCTTCTTCACTCGTTCAACTAGACCTACTAATACTTACTGCGTACACAGTACTGTGGACTCTACGTACCATGGAGAGGACCCTGCGCCGTATCTGATCCAAGAACCTTGCCAATGCATCACGCATGCACCATGTACATACATGTCCTCGCTCGGCCGAATAACTTCGACTGGAAAGCGAATGAGAAGTGATCTAGGGCATCGTCGGCACGGCCTTGACAGCGTCGTTCAAGGTGCCAGACTCTCGGCCTCATCCCGGCATTCGGGCATGATAGGATCTCAATACTTACCAACGACCCCTCTGGATGGAGTGTCCGGTGATGGACTCACGCAGATCCTCTAAAGATCTTAGGGGCTTGTCTCAGAGCTTGGCAGTCAAGCTCTAAGTATGGAGTATTCTACCGAGTGTGAATCCTACTACATATCCATGCACCACGCGGGCCATGATTCATACTGGCCACTTTCCGTCGGCGCCATCGCAGTGCTGTCCCATGGTATGGGATGTGTCGGTCGTCGGTTGTTCGAGATTTCAATGGCTGGTATCCAATAAGGTGCTCTCTTGCCTTGTACCTGCACTCAAAGGGCTGGCTGGCTCAACGACACTTGGCCAGGCACGGCATTTTTCTTACTATTCTACGTATGTATTACGGTTCAATTTCCACTCAATTTTTTCACGCCGGAGCCCTCCTGTATTTTATCACTGCGCGCCACCAAACCAAGTCCTCGCGTTGTGGGAATTTTGTCCCGTATGCTCTTGGAAGAAGATCTAAAATTTGATCGGTCTTTACACGTGATCTAGCTCACGTGAGTACTATAAGTTGCTCTGCAGACTTTACGAACACTTCAATCTTACTCATGCTTTCAGGATGATTAGCTATATTCGATAGTGCATGTTAGAGTAGCCATATAAAGATGGTCCGTTGTTCCACCAAATGGAGATCCTAAATGCTTCCTACTGGGTAGATCTCTTGAAAATGAAGACGATGCGACGAGTCATTCGAATGAAAGTATTTCTTAGCTATATTCGCTAGTTGATACTGGACCATGCTTGTGTGAAAACCATCTCTAGCCAAAGGTATGTCGATCACGAAAGCTGGTAGGCTTCTGGGCATGCCAGTGCACGGCGTACCAATGCATGTGGCTGTACAATGTCGTGAATGTGTGCTGACAATCGTGCGTATTTCTACCAGAATCGGAATTGGGGGCCTTCCCGTTCGCTATCATGTCAACCTCAACGCTAAGTGGGTACTCTCACGATGTTCACTCCGAAGATCCTGTAAGTTTTCTCGATCGCAAGATCCTAAGCCACTTAGATCGGTGGAGAGTCCCCCTCACTTCATTCCATTTCAGACTCCTACATCCGGGCGGCAGTAAAGTTTTCACCACACCACCATTCAGCATCTTTAAGGTTGCTCCCTTGATTGCATGAGTACTATCCGACTTCAGCTTCTATTACTACCAGATTATTAGTGGAAAGTAGTCACTACCACTAGTATCACTACGACAGCCTCGAAATGATTCAACCCCACATCCTCATGCCATGCCGCTCGGAGTGCACTATACCTTACGAGGTACAAATAAGTACGTGCTACCCTTGTGTACCAAGGAGGTGTGGACGATGTGAGTTCGGTTTTGTTGGACGTTGCATAGAGGGGCTTCTAGTGATGGAACGCGCATAGCGCATATCATTTATGCAATAAGCAAACTACTTAAGTCAGCAACTGGCATCGAAATGATGCAATCCATGGAGTTCGCTAGAAACTTCTTCAAGGGAAGTCTCTTTCTCATCTGGGTCCTTGAACGATATATCAATACATGAAGGACTTGACTGAGAAATCGAGCCCCATAGAGGGTGTCAGAAAACATCATTTCATGTTTGGAATGGTGCCGCACAATCGGTAACCATCAAGCTTTTTTTAGCCGGAGTTTGGGAAGGACTCCAGTGCTTTCGTGCTGGTTCTATACTCTATGCTGATCAACGGTTACATTGCGTGAAAAGCTAGTACCGCTTAAAGTTTCATATGCTTCAATTTCCAATCATGCTTGGAAATATTAATGGCTAAAATATGGTAGTCTGCAGTTTTCCAGCTGTATGACTATGTTTCACTCAATCACCTTTTGCTGTTACAGTGCAGCAGTTTCTACTTATGTTGCAACTCAAGTGCTCCTGTCCAAGTCACCCCCCCTTTTAAGATCTATTCTTTCCTTTGCTGGAATGGAAAGCGCACAGAATCATTCAGTTCATTGTGTTATCTTACACAGATTTGAATCGATTATCGACAAAAGGGAATTTATGTTTATATCTTCTTTCTAGCTTCTCTTAATCTCAGGGGAAATGCTATCCAATTTCCAAGACTGTAAACACAACTCTGTACATTTACACAACAGGAACACAGATTCATGAAGAAGACAATAATACTATAAGAATGTGCGGGAATTTACGGGAACATCCTGCATTCTTCCTGCTATCAACATGTTTGTTCCAGGGTTGCATCCGATTCGTATCTCCCTGCGTTGCTGCACACGGCTTACAAATTCTCGAATGGGATCGATCTTTTTGTGCTGATCTAGTTATAAAGCACTGAATAAGATGAATCCTCGAACAGTCATCAAGTAGCGTTTCTTTGTCCTTTCTGCAGACCTACCTACAGGTCTCATTGAAGTAGTATCTGTCCAGGGTCTGAAGCGAGATCTCTCCAGGCACTGCCGGCTTCAACGTATCATCACAGTCGACGCGTGCGATCACTATCGCACCAAGGAAACTCCAGTCTCAACGCGCGGTAATGGCCTAGGGGCTTCTATTTTGATGTCCTGGGTTGCAGTTTGTTACCTAGCCAAGTGACCAACATAGCGCCAACTCTTACATAGATTGAGAGGCTCCAGCATGATAAGAATCCATCAAATAAATCCCCAAGGCTGACGACAACAGTCGGAGTACTTTATTTGCTTCAAATTCAAAGGAGTCTGAATATTACATGGCGGTCAACAAAGCCGTAAATACCCGAGCAACTGCGATTTTAGATGACTGCTAACTCTCAAACAATTTCTGGAAGGAGGGAACTTTTGGTGGTGGGCAAACACATACTCACCTGCTAGACAAATCCTGAGATATGTCGAGATGGGTTTCGAATACTTCACGAATGTAGACCCAGCTATCCATTTGCAATTTCACAGATGAAAGGCGTATGCTTAACAGGATTGCTTGGCATTCAGCCAATGTTCTCGTCACCGTTGATCGAGAAGGGACGAGAACTAGGCGACACAACTCTCAAGACGTAGAGAGTTATATCGTCAATCATACCAACTAATCCAGCCACTTTCAATATCACTTTCGGTGCTTGTTCAACGGTGTCAACAGACTCTCTTGATTATCGACTCTTTCATACCTGAGGCGTGTATAAATCCGTTGACCCGAAGAGGCCGTGTACTGTTCACTCTTAAATATCCGAGCATCAAGCTTGAACCCCTATGAACTTTGACTCCTGTACTTCTGTACTCCGCCTACTTTATCATATCCATCTCACTTTGATACTACAATCAATGAAAGGCTATCAAAACGTTGTTCGGGGTTGGGCGAGTGCCAGGCGGAAAAGTCTTATTAATATCTCTACAATCATGGCGATGCTCTTTATCGCAGACTTTACATACAAAGGAAAAAAGAGAACCAAACAATGCAACGAAAGAATCCTCGTTGTTGTGTATCCCACATGTACTTGGATCATGTACAAAGAACGCAGCCATATAGTTTCTTTGTGAACCTTTCAAGTCGTTTTCGCAAAGCCACACGAGCAGCTTCGAAGGCGCGCGTTGACGCGATCGATGACTTGTTCAGACTTGGATGGCATCGGCACCAATGAGTCCTCCATCTATTGACTCGTCAAAATAAAGAAGGCCACTTTCAAATATAAACAAGTAGAGACATATACTGGTAGGAGAGTCTTATCTTCTATTTCCGATTTATCATCATCTTTAAGAGATATAATTTGGCAGATCTCAACCCGTTTACATTACACTAAGACATCCACAAAGAAGCACAGCAACAGACATCTCAAAAGAACTTCGAATTCAAACCGAGACGATTTATCGAAACACACGAGATACACCATGGAGTTTCAATTCATCTTGCTGGTCGTCCTGACCATACTGTCCAAGACTTGGGCACAAGTTATGATGAGCTATCCACAACCGCTCAAATATAATGGTTACAACAATACCAACTCGAGCGATATCAGCTTCCTCCTTGCCTCTGCACTTCGTCCAAACAGTAGCGACTTCCCCTGCAAAGGACTACTCGGTACGACTCAGGGTCAGGCAGTCGCAAAATGGCAAGCTGGCGAAACATACAACTTCACCCTCGAGGGCAGCACAAATGACGGAGGAGGAAGCTGTCAAGCCTCCATCTCTGTTGATGATGCGAAGACCTTTTATGTTATGAAGTCGTACATCGGAAACTGTCCTGCAAGCCCACAATCTGGCGGCCATTCTTTCAACTTCACTCTGCCTGCAGATACTCCACCACATCCATTGGCAGTGTTCGCATGGACATGGTTCAACAAGATGGGAAGTCGGGATATGTACATGAACTGTGCCGTGGTTGACATTGTGAGTGGTACTGGTAACAGTCCTGTCAACCTCAACAGCCCTTTTCTCTCTCGACCAACTATGTTCGTTGCAAACATTGGCAAAGGGTGCAAAACTGCAGATGCGGCAGATCTGGCATTTCCAAACCCGGGCCCTGATGTTGTCACTAACTCCAATCACTCGTCACCACCTATTGGGGACTGCTCGCCGTCTAGCAGTTTAAGTGTATCTGGGAATCATTCCCCGAGTGGACTGATCGTTCCCCACACTGTCCGAGATGGTACTTCATATACACCCTCAAGTGCGATTCGAACCACTTCTGCTTCTACAACATCCGCAGCAATCGCTTTGGGGATCTTTCCCAACGCAACCTCCACTACTTCAAGTGAATCTTACTCCACTCAAGCCTACTCGGGCTCCTGCAGAGTCCCTTCTGATGGTACTTCCTCCATTATGAACCCCAACACGTTCACATCTACCCTTTCAAGCGTCGGAGCGAGAAAATCAGTAGTATCAGCAATGACTGAAACCAGAGCCCTGCCTTCAACCCACACCGCTACTTCCGCGTATATGGTGACAGTAGGTGTTCATTCTACACAGTCTCAGAGTCCTGGTCATGACTCATTTTCAAAGTTTTCGTTCTCGGCATCATCATTAGGATTGACGCCGTGTGTGTGGACCAACAAGACTTCAACAACCCACTCAGCTGCTCATACTGTCTTTGTAACTCTCACGAGCTTCTCTGCAACCGTCACCATAACCACAACTGAATATGTCCAGACAGACACTATCTTTCCAAGCAATACTGCAACTGATCACCCGCTCACAGTCACACTAACCAAGTCACTTTCTCTGACATCCCATAAGCCCAGCACCACAAGCATACGTACCACCCCTCAAGCACCCCAAACGCCCAGGGAAACATCCCTCGAAACTACACTAATCCCAGCCCACTCCATCGGGGTCACATCTGCCGTATCCTTAGGGATAAGTAGCTCATCTACAGCGCAAGCGTCCTTCACGGCCCCGGTGACATCTTCGGATCTGCCTCCCGCACCGACAACACTCAAGACCATCACAGGGTCCGTCCTACCTCCACTCTGGGGTATGTCTCTCCCGCCACCCGCCACCTTATCTATCTAGAAGCGCTTGTCTCCGTCTCCTGCGGAGGCCATTGATCGTCACGGCCCCTGATACGGTCCGTCGACGCGGAAAGTCGTGATAGCTGGATCCGTCGGACACCGTGGCTGTTTGGAAACTCCTCGCTGGCGTTTTAGCATCCAAGTAAGGTTTGTAATGGGATCTGGTAATCTGATATTGAGGACTGTGGTTTATTTTTATTTTTTTGGTCTGGATTTTGATACCCGGTTTAGCTCAAAGATGCGTAGAATTTGAGTTAGGAGATTCCTTCTAGATTTGGGAGAATTATGCGCGCTTTGTGTGGTTTTTGTGATATGGTAATGATAATTGTATTTTCACTTGAGATGTTCGTACTTTTTGTGGCATGTTGGAATGGAATGTGCACTTGAACATTCACGGATACCACGTGACAAAGTCAACTCTTGATGAAAGAGCTATTTTGATGATCGCATTTCATTTGACAGGCATAGAAACAAGACTGATATTCCACAAGCTCTAGATTGGTAGGTTTAAAGGCTTTAAATCCGTATACAAACTCTGTGTATGAGCCTGCCACTTGAACGTAGGTAGAAAGTACTACACATTCTACAAGTTTCAACGCCATTAAACTATAGATACAGGGCATAGTGATCAGAACCATCCTTCTCATAATTGAAATCTTCATAGCCGTTTTCTGCATCTAAAAAGATTCCTCCTATAACCTTAGTATGGCTTGTCAATGAATAAGTGCTTCTAAGCAACTCATCCATAACCTTAACCTCAAATAACCTACACAGCACCCCTATATTCCTCTATGTTTACTGTATTTTACGGCAACTTCATCTCTACATAGACTTCCAGGAATCTACACGTAGGTGTGACGGAAGGACTCGAAAGGGATAAGTTGTCTCGCGGTAAGTGCAGCTAGCATGACAACGATGGAGATGTTGCCAACTATACATGACAACCAACCAATGGGCGGCAATATGGTTAAGCCGGCCCCTTTTTATTCCTCTTGTCTACACAATGGGTTTTGTGTTGGAGCAGGCGCTGGAAGGAATTGGCATAGTATGTGAAAAACGAAACTAGACTTCAAGAGAAGTGGACGGCGGAGGCTTGATGAAAGGATAAGGCAGGGCGAGATTCCAGATATCTAAAGCGCTGCATTGATACAGCGATCTTGTGTTTTTTTTTTTTTGGAAGATCGTCTCTGGGTGCAAACTGTTGTGAGTGATTAGTGTAGCAAAGTGATGGTGGTACATATGCATATAAACCATCCTTTATTGCGGATCGGAGACGTACAGCATATTTCAGTTCCGAGGCAGAATCAAGTCAGGATCCGCTCAAAGAGGAGTATACAAATGGATGGTATCATGTAAGGAGAATTCACGTAGCTCATCGATCATACACACATCTATCATATCCTCGTCCCAACTCCAAAACGCCCTACATGTATCCACAACCCCCTCCTCAATCTCCACATTACATAGTCGCCGTACTGAAATAGAAGGTATCCCACAAGTACTTGTAGTCATCCAGAATCCCCGCCACAAGATCCAGCCCAATTTTTCCACGCATACTGTCTGTGACGCCACCAATAGCGCCCTGCGCAACACTTTCATAGAACCCAGAACGCATAATCCACCAGCCCATCGCCCAACCACGCTTACTCCACTCTTCACGCTCCAACCCTGTGACGTTCCAGCGACCCTCGAGACCTGCTTTACGTAGCTGGCGCGCCGACAACTCGATACTGAGGCCCAAAAGCCATGGCTGCCAGGAGCTCGTACCGCGGGACTTTGCACGCGCCAGCGCGGCAGCGTACAGCACGGGACGAAGAATGTATAGGTACTCGGCGATCTGCGCGGAGCCGTTGGTTCGGCGCAAGAGTTTGGAAGGGGGCTTGACGTCGTCGGCAGTGAGGACTTTGGAGAGCAGATAGGCGGAAACATCGGAGGGTGCAGGAAGAGTGGGGAGGGAGAGGCCGGTGCGCGGCATAGCCCATTCCTTGTCCTTTGACGGCAGTGTGGCGCTGCCGTTCAATAACATCTCCTCGTCCTCCTCTTCGAGTATCGGTTCGGCGGGGATCGCCTCCCGCTCTGGCAGCGCGGGTGTGACGAGCGGCCGCGAGTTGGTGATGCGCAACAGCAGCAATCGACAGATAGCTTTGATGGCTTCCAGCAGCACCACGACCCGCCAGCGTACTTTCTCGCCTTTACGCTTCGCCGCCATCTCCCACAGTAGCTCGGTGTATTGGATGACTTGCAAAAGCATCGCTGTCCGTCGATAGAAGGCTGATTTCGCAACCCAGAACTTCGTGTAGCGGTTGTGTGGGGTTTGTTGCCGTTGCATGCCTGGTAGGCGCGAGACGGCCCGTGCAAGGAGGGTATCATGATAGAGAGAGAGGAGTTGCACGCCGCTGTGTACTGCTCGTCATCGTCAGCTACTATCTGAAGCTTATCTTGTATGATATGTTTGTATACGTACGGGATTCGGAAGCTATCTCGGCATCTCTAAATCGTCCTATGGCATCATCAGTAAAGCACTTTGCGATCGATAACAAAGCATCCTCTATCTCACCAGGGATAATATAAGTCAAACTCCGTAGAGCACTCTCGATTTGAGAGACAGACGAAGCATTCTTAGTGACAAAGTCACCATACATATGGATCCATTCTCGCGGCGCAGCCAGGGCCTCGGGGATATGAGTGAGTGGCTTCTTGAGCACTTCGAAGGTCTGATTTACAGGTGACGATCGTGTGGGTTTAGATTCACGTTCCTGCATGGCGACAGAATAAGCCGGCGATGTTGAGGATAGATGTTTCGAAAGGGAGTTCTCTTGAAGATGATGGTAGGTAAGATAAGGTAAGATCTCTACAGAAATCCGGAGAGGCTGAGATGCATGTCGATGTTCCCCAGCTTGCACGGGCCCAATGGAGGGAGCTAGATGCCTCGGCAGTGACTTCAGCCTCGTGCTTGTATTGTACTGCACTTCGTCCAATCGCTCTGCATGCATCTAGGTATTTTGTCCACTCAAGCTTTTCTACAGTCCGAAGTGATGTAAGTATATACCCGCCACTGATTAATGATCCACAGTGGATTGATTTCCGTTGTACAGACCAATGGCCTGGAAAAGTATTCTGTGTCAAGTCAAGTATTAGTTCAATGAATATCCAAGAGATTCCTCCTTCCAATCGCCTATGCAAGTCCTATCCAATGACTTCACGTTCCCGTTGCACATTCAGTTGGTGCCACCAATGATGCCAACAAGTTCTAGTTCCTTACAAATTCATACCAGATTCGTTATCCCATATGCTCATGGATGAAAGCCCCGGACGATATTCCAAAATCATGCCACACATCACGCCAAAGATCCCAACAAAAATCTCGCTCGTCAAATCACTCACGGTCATGCGTAGAAACCAGTGTAGTAGGCATTTCTGCATTCTGATTCTAAGATCAAAGAACGAACAATCTAAATACCAGTCTAAGCCCATAAAACAGGGAGAGTGGGCCAATACTCTTTTATGTGTAGTTTTTCCTCTAACCCCCCACCAAACCCCTCTGTAAAGTTGAAAGAGAATGAAGAAAACACGTAATCAATCGTCAACCGACCTGAAACAATAAGAACGCCATTGCGCCCTCCCCCAGGCTTCCCAAACTCAACCCCCCGTCCATCCATAGCAATTATTTTCCATTCCCGTGGTCTCTTACTCGTCAGCGCCGACAACCATACCCATCTTGGCGTCGCCAACGCTTGGCTTCACCTCCTTGAGAGACATTGGTGGAACACCAATGCCATTGTGGTTGCGGTAGAAGAGAACACCCTGGCCCTCGCCCTTGGCGCCCTCGGAAGGCTCGACCCATTGGCAGGTACGGGCGGAGGTCCACATGCTTTGGAGGAATCCAAGAGAACCACCTTCGACATTGGCGCGGTAATGACGGCCCATAACTGGCTTGATGGCCTCGGTGGCTTCGTCGGCGTGGTAGAATGGGATGGTGGAAACGTAGTGGTGAAGTACGTGAGTCTCAATGATACCATGGAGAAGAGTGCGGCCGATGAAACCAAATTCGCGATCGATAGTGGCGGCGGCTCCACGAACGTAGTTCCAGGATCCGGCAGTGTAGTGAGGAAGGGTTGGGTCGGTGTGCTGGAGGTAAGTGATAGCAACTAAATAGTGTTAGTTAAATCCCGAGTGTCGAGAGTCCAGCGATCATGACTTACCGAGCCAGTGGTTAACCCAGAGATATGGGATCAAATACCAAACGGCCAAGTTGGCGAAACCGTAGTTCTTTCCAACCCAGACGAGGGCACTGATAGTGATAGCAAGACCGAGATCACTCAACAAGATGAGCTTGGCGTCCTTGGACTCGTAAAGAGGGCTGGATGGGTTGAAGTGGTTGACACCAGTCCAGAAACCGTTCTTCTTGCCAGTTCCACGGCCCTCGATTTGGCGCTCGTGGTTGTTGTGTCCGGTAACGTTGGTTGTCAAGTACATCAACCATCCACCGAGCTGTTGAAGAACCATGTGGATAGCAGTGGCAATTGGGGTCTCCTCAGTCAATTCGTGAAGCTCGTGAATGAGACGTCCAACACGGTTAGCGAAAACCTCACGGGTCTTTGGAATGAAAACCATGTCACGCTCCATGTTGCCAGTAGCCTTGTGGTGCTTTCCATGGGAGATCTTCCAAGAGAAGTAAGGGACGAGAAGAGCTGAGTGAGAGATCCATCCAACGGTGTCGTTGAGAGTCTTGGACTCGGAGAAGGACTGATGTCCACACTCGTGAGCCATGACCCAAAGGCCCGTACCGAAGAGACCCTGCATAACAGTATAGAAAGCCCAAAGAAGTGCTCTTACTGGAGTCGAAGGAATAGTCTCAGGCGTAACATAGTTGTGGAAGAGGTAGAAAGTAGTGGCCATCATGGCAATATCACGGCCGACATAGTAGAGACCTCTGACTGCGGAACGCTGGAAGCAGTGCTTTGGAATGGCATTTCTGATATCGTTGATGGTATAGTCTGGGATCTCGAACTCATTTCCATGGGTGTCAATAAGACGGCCGTATGGCTTCTCCTTGGATTCTTCGACTGAACCCATTGAGCTCAAGGAGGTGGAAGATGGTGAATGAGTTGGGCTCTCATTTGGAGATCCAGCAACGGTGGATGGGGCAGAATCGACAGTGGCTGTTCTGCGGAGAGCGCCTCTCTTTGGGATGGCGGTTGAAGCCATTGTGTTTGGCAAGAGCAATCAATTGGGACGAGAGTGTTGATTATTTGGTTTTTGTGATGAAAGAGTGTGAGATGACACAGAATGTGGTCTCTGGCAACAAAAATACAAGAGTGAGAGTGGTTAAAGTCAAGAGTGACTTGTGCTTGATTTGTTGGGAAAGTCGATCGAACCAACTAATTCCCTGTAGCGAGAGGGAAGTTCTTGATTGAGAGCTGTGCAAACAACAGTATCAGCAAGATGCAATAAATTGGATTTCTTTGTTGATAACAAATGGCAAACCTACCAGCTTCACCACAATAACAGGGTGGATTTGAGGGAATTGTGAGAGGAGTGAAGAGAGGAAGGGAGAGAAGAGGAAGGGGGATGTAACAGGTTCTGGTCGAGAGCTTTGCCTTATATTCATGCTTCAGGGCACGCCAGGGCCAAGGGTTTTAAGGCCAAATGCTCAGGCACTTCTTTTCCCTTATGGACAACTCGACTTAATCCAACCAACTCAACTCAACTCAACTTAACCCAGCCCACCTCAACTCAACTCAGTTCAATTGGCCAGATATTTACTATACAATCGGTTTTATTCTATTATAACTCCTCTCTCCACCTACGCAGCTAAATATTTTACACAGACACAATACATACGCCCCTACGCTCGCTCCTCTACCTTGAGTGCTCAGGTATGTACTTTACTTCTACTACTCACAAGTCCAGTACCTCGCTTCTTGGACTGAGACTCTTCCCTTCAAATTCACGACACTTTACTCAAACAGGCCAGGGTCAAAGAAGTAGGGCATATTCTGGTCCATTTCAAGTAGGATTTCGACGCCATTGACTACCATCGATGGACCATGGGGGGCGACATTTTCCGTACCTTGACACGCTTAACCCCCAGCCTTAATACTATCCTGGAAGTACTCCTCCACGCTCTCACGCTCTCGTACGAAGACCACCCCATCAATTGCCATTGTCAATCTCTGATTGGAGCACAAAAGTAAAGTCGTGAGACTGGCCTTCTTGACTGCATGATTGCGAACAGTTGCATAATTTCAACAGATGCCAGAATGAACGAACGGAGATGGCTTGACTTGTTGGTACTGTGTACTTTACTTGTACGTGGTAGACCACCACACGTGGAACTGAAGAGGGGATACATGGGAAAGTAGGTAGTTGCTGATATTGTGTACATAGACCCTGTTTGTCACTCTCTGTATCCATACACCCATACAAAGTGCTACTACGTACTGCCTACAAAATATTCTATGCAGTCATAGCAGTACATGGTGCTCCACAGCCGCTGTCAACTTGCTCACTCATACTCTACTCGACGACATCACGGCCGAGGAGAGCAGCTAGTAACATAATCTCGACAATCGAGAACCTTGAGAAAGCCAATGGTTGGGTAATGGGAATGGACACACAGATCTGGCAGGCCCTCCCCTCCAAGGTCAGTCCAAGTCATCGTGGAAGCACATGTTATGCGTTCATACCAATAAGCCTCTACCCCCACACGTCTGCTGATTTGGTTTGCCAATCATGAGAATCATGCTACATACGGATTTTGCCCTGCTTGAAGCTACCACATCGTTAGAGCAGGAATGTCGGGACAAGAGTCGGAGTATGAATACACATACAGACTCTCACTCTGCTATTGAATATCTGTGACGAGATATGGTGGCACAAAATCCACAGAATTCACATCTGACTGTGTTTAGTGGTGTACTGTAGAAGCCGAATTTGTACATATTCGATACCCTGCATTCGTCATGTACGAGGTACTCTACTCAGAACGTTCCATCACATCTTCAAAAGTCAACTCTGCAAGCTCAGCTCAGCTCAGGTCAATTCAGTTCAGCTCGGGTCAGGTCAACTCAAAACACAATCCAACACACTCACATAGGTCAGCGGCAAAAGAGCAGTAGTCATGAAGAATCGATCAACAGTCCCAGCATCACACTCTCCCACCCTATCCCTCACCGACACGAAAAGTGCACTTCGACCCCTATGTAGAACAAGACAGTTACTCAACTAATCAAGGCAAAGCAAAAGTGCATGTTCGAGACGCTATGGATAAACATCCCTCTCATGATCTCAACACAGCACAACAGCTGCAACATTCCTCGTTGGAATCGCCACCGCCGTCTAAAGTGGCTCCCGCAGTGCGTGGAGAACCCTACCTAACTATGTATCTCGCCTGCTAGGCCTGGTCTGCCATGTTGGACACCAAGTTTCAACGAGTTCTAGACTGGGGAACGATGTGGAGTGCTCAATGTCTTGGGGATCCACGCTGGCGATGGGATACAGTACATGGGGGAGCATGTCGCCAGCCTTCTCCACATGCATGTAGTCGATGCCAATGCTCCGACTCTCTTTCACCGCGAAAACACACTTCGTGTTCCTCTCCTCTGTGACAGCTGCCCTT
The DNA here is from genome assembly GCA_022609375.1 of Xenosphaeropsis pyriputrescens. Taxonomy (NCBI): domain Eukaryota; kingdom Fungi; phylum Ascomycota; class Leotiomycetes; order Phacidiales; family Phacidiaceae; genus Xenosphaeropsis; species Xenosphaeropsis pyriputrescens. Next base: position 36,893 of record JAGKQE010000007.1, read on the forward strand.
CCTCACCCTTAAGAAGAGACGAATGGATTGAATCCCTCTAAACCGGTCTGTCCAACACGAAATGGCCGAGTGTGGATTTCTATTCTACTTGTACAAGTACAGTAGTGGGATGGCCCGGCATGGGCATATGCGTAGCGAGAACAGAGAGAGGCTTTTGAAGGTGGTGATGGACTCGGTTCGCCGAGCTAGAATGTCAACCGATTCCATTCGAACACGACGGATTACCTGATTATGCTTCTCGTCTCAGTCGCGACGATCATCGAAGGTCTAGGGAAATAGGGATAAAGTCAACCCGATTGGTTCCTTTCGCATGCTTGCTTGCTTGGCACCAGAATTTCTGTTTTTCTTGTTGGAAAAGAGTTGAGTAGCTATGTACTTGTATCTCAATGTGTACACAGTGGCCGTGATGACCCTGACAGTTCTCTTCTATTCGAGTGTGTGCATAGCAGTACGTGCATGTGAAAAATGGGGGGGGGGAATAGGGGAGTTGAGAATTGGGAATGGGGGGCGAAGGGGTCTTTTCCTTTTCTTTTTGTTTCGGGGTCCAAGACACAGACGCAAGACACAACAAAACAAAACCAAAAAACCCCAATGCAATGCAATGCAAGAATGAATAAAGCTCGCGACAGAGCTAATTCATTCTCAGGCATAAACCCATACTTATCAACACCTAAATCTGGATCCGCATCTCAAGGCATCTCAAGGCAAAACAAAGAAGAACAGAGCAAAAAAAACTCATTCAAACAAACAATAGGCCAGGCTAGGCCAGGCCAGAAGAGCCTTGAGCGCAAACGAAAGTCCAAACTGTCTTTTTCTCTCCCTCAACCCCTCGCCGTCATGATACCAGCAACCAGGACCAATCCCTCCACGCCTCAAACTCACACTCCCACTTCACGCTCAAGAGCAAAGCAAAGTTCCTGCACGGCTTCTACACGCGCTTGTCGGGGGGGCAGGCTCTGTGCAGGCATCGTGCAGGGGTACATAGGACCCTCCTTGCCGTCGATCCTCGATCCTCGGCCCAACAAAATCGTGATCCTGGGACTTGTTGAATGCTGTCCTAGATGCTGAGGCATTAGGATTTGTGAGGTGTCTGAGGCATGAGACGGCCAGGCGAGGGTGTACTTGGGCTTGTAGTCTCGCGGGCGTGAGGGTGAGGGTGAAGGTGAAATGGGTGGCAAGGTCCTGAGGCAGAAGGTGGTGCTGGTGTGTACTACGTGCCTTGTCTCGTTGCGATCAGATGGATGCTTTACATACCTCGAGGTTGAGGTGCTGGCTGTAGGTTTGAGGTGAGGGGAGTGAGTTTGCATGACGGGAGTTTATGAGATGGCTTTCTGGAGAGGTATGGAGTATTATGCATGACAAGTGAGCGATGGATGATGATGAGATTGATGATTGAGATGACTTGCACAAGGTGAGTGCTGCATGCATTTTCAACCTGATTACCTACGCCTATTATTCTCATTCTACAAACATCATATTCACATTCTAGATTACTCAGGCTCCTTACAAGAGAAGGAGAGAACATCCCTCACATCGACATCTCAAAATACGAGAAAAGCGCAGAAGCTCCAATGCACTCTGAGAAATCTCCAATCTTCAACAAGTGCTCATCGTGTTATCCGTGAATAGCATCATAGCTAAGCAAAAGAGCTTCCCAACTCACCACCCATTTGCCTCGACGTTCCATCACCGAGATCTCCATTCACGGAATTCACAGCCAACGGACTCTGAAGAACATACCTTATGTACGTAGCAGGTACTTAAAGGAGTTTGTGTTGAGAAGCACACACGAGGCACTCGCCTTCCCGGGGTTTCACATGAAGGACGGCAAGCTGTGAGACGAGACGTGTTGATCAGATCTGATCTGGTCAGACCTGGTCCGTCAGATCAGATCAGATCTGAAATGCGAGTGCATCCACGCCCTGAAGATCTGTTGAACCCTTTTTTGTGATTGCTAGTCCTCGATTTGAGGGGTAAGGGGGTAGAGGGATGAGAGAGAGAGAGGGGGGGGGGTACGTACTGTAGTCAACTTTCGCTGATTTCGGGATACCTTGGTTCTCACTCTGGAGCTGATGCCGTTGTGCTGTGCCTTGGGGATATTCCAGTTGTGTTGCATTATTATTGTATTCTGTATGGACCACGTACTTACAGGCACCTTGAAGACTCAATCATGCGATGGTTGTAGAATCTCCCATGGAGAAGTGTTGGTTGATGCATGTGAGTATTTGCTGATCAGTACGTACGCAGACGGAGTTCTGAGGGGAATGCCATGTGATGGAGATTGAGATGGCATGCTTCTCAGTTGATGCTGTTGCTGATTAGATTAGATTAGATACGGCACATCTACGTACGTAGTACAGAGAAGTCAGCTGTATGCCATGAGCATAATTCAAAATATTGTCGTGATGTACACTTGCGCAGTACTCTTGACGACGCCTCAACACGAGTTTCGTGGCACTGTGAGATGTATCGCGGGTGCGAGAAGGGACAACGGCGAGTTTGATGGAGAGACTCGATGAGGATATCAAGCTTGTTGTACCATCTCAGATTGCAAGAGACGATGTTTCAATCCCTATATGGAAAAGACCCTTTCAATATTACATCTCTCTACATTCCCTCGATCATACACAGTGGAATTGTCTGCGAGGCTAAAGCCATCATCTCTCTCCCCTCATATATCTCAGAGACATCTCCTTAGGTAGTAAATTGCAATCATGCCGGCAAACCTACAAAGTCCTAGAAGGTATCGACTATCTAAGCACCCTCAACGACAGCGAAATCCGTCCGATGCCTTGCTCCCAAGAGCCAATCTGATACCCAGTCCAGTGACATCCACCTCAACCCCCACAGTATCACCATGCTATGCGCCTCCCCCCGCAAACGCAGATAAACCGCAACCTCCAATCATCATCTCCTCCATGTGTTCCAGAGATATGGCATAGCAGCTCTGCGGTAGCTATGGTCCATCGAGAGGCTCAAGACTCGCAAATGTCGACTGCGCGGCGTGGAGCTCACCCGGCGGGCGTCTCCTCCGGCGGGAATCGAGGGTCCTCGGCTGTTGCGGGACGTGCGGAAGTGCCGCTCGAACAAAGACATCGATCATGACATGAGGGATTCTGAGGAATGCGATGCCATTGATAGGTGGGTTGGGTGATGCGGAGTATCTCTACGGCCAACGCCACAGAGAAACGGAAGACGATGCTATTCTACTCTGGGCTTTGGGGATTTCTGATGAATGTGGTTCCAATCGACAATGTGGTGATATGCTTATGTTGATGTGCTTACAACGATACGATATCCCGTCGCCGACCATGAGACCGACCAACGCCACTCTCGCGCATTTAACCAATCTCAAAGGTCGATGAGGGAGTGTAGAGAGTGCCATTATGGATTCAGCCATAGTCATATCCCGCCCACGATAGCGGACATGAAGGAGGTAAGCAGACGGAATTAAGGTTGGACCGAGAGGGGTGGAGGTGAAGGGGAGAGCGGAAGGAAGGAAGGAAAAGAAGGAGTGCGATAAGGACGACAGCGACAGCCATATTTACGTCAAAGACGTCGTTTCACAAGCCAGAAAGCGGCATTCAGCGTGGGTATAAGTAATCAGAGATATCCCACCCATCTGTATCAATTCATACAGTCCATCACTGCCCCAGACACCTCCCCAGAATCACAACCTCCCAAAACAGCACCCTTCCAAAAATGCCCACCCCCCTCGCCGGAAAGGTCGCCCTCGTCACCGGCGGCAGCAAGGGCATCGGCCGAGCCATCTCGCTGCACCTGGCCTCGCTCGGCGCCCAAGTCGTCATCAACTACTCGTCGGACGGCAGCGCGGCCGCCGAAGTGCTTGTGGCCATCGGCGGCGACGACGAGCGGGCCTTTGCGCAGCAGGTGGACGCGGCCAGCGTGCGGGGCGTCGAAGAGCTGGTGGATGCCACCGTGTCGCGGTTCAAGAAGATTGATATCGTCGTTGCATGTGCGGGCCTCCTGCTCAATAAGGATCTCGCCGATACGTCTGAGGAGGACTTTGATCGGACGATGGCGTTGAATGTCAAGGGGCCTTTCTTTTTTGGCGCAGGTTGGTTGATGCTCCTTGAGACTCGGCTTGGTTGTTTTGGTATGGGAGCGGGGGGGGAGCATATCACGTGCTTCGTGGTATCATCGTCAGGGGGATGGTGATGAGGATGGGCATGGGATGGTCTTCTGAAGGAGATGCCGAGGCTGACTTGAACACAGAAAGCAGCACCGCATATGAGCCCCGGCTCCAAGATCCTCCTCTTCTCGACATCGCTGTGCGTCGCATCAATCGTGACGCCCAACTACATGTCGTATGTAACGTCCAAGGGCGCTGTGGAGCAGATGACACGGGTGATGTTCAAGGACCTCGCGAGAAAGGACATCTCAGTCAACTGTGTAGCGCCGGGTCCAACGGGCACGGATTTATTCTTCAACGGTAAGAGTGAGCGGGTGCTGAATATGATCAGGGGCTTCAGTCCGTACAACCGTATTGGCGAGCCGGATGGGATTGCGAAGTTTGTTGCGTTCTTGAGTGGTTCGGAGAGCTCATGGATGACGGGGCAGGTTGTCAGGGTGAATGGGGGAATGGCTTGAGGTAGTGATGGAATTTATGCTTGAGTGGAGCTTGGCTTATGGTGATATATATGCAAACTAATAACGAAGCACGACGATTCACACCTTAACAAATGATCTTGAAAGCATACTGTGTGTGTGGGCAGTGAGGTTGAGGAAGTTATTTCGGTGCAGTCAGGTTGGTAATAAACGTAGTGACACTTAAACCATATCTTCGACCACTTGCACAGCAACCCGAGAATTCCAAAAGCAAGCCAGATTCACAGAATAGATTATAGTAAACTAGATCTAACACACATGAAAATTTCAACTATGCTTCCCGTTAATCTGATAAAGATATCCGATAGCCAATCCAGCGCTCACAAGTCCATACAATCAGCACCCACCTCCCTCGCGAGATATCACGCATCGATACCTGGAAGCCACCCCTCCCCACAAGTGCAACACAGCACCAAAACCCCCTCAAACTCAAGCATAAGTCTTGGGAGTGTCGCATCGAACACATATATAAATTTCAGGTGGGATCACGGTGCATTTGGTGGAGTTGACTGCTGGGAAAGCTCTTCGTGGGAGTACCCCTGGGGGATCGCTTCTCCTGGAATGCCTCGTGATGCGGGGACGAGAATGTACGGCATTTTAGCTCAACACCAGAAATCCAGAACCCATTCAAAATCGGGTTGTAATTTACGGAGGGGTATGAGATGCATCTGTGAAAATTTCAGGGAGGCTTGCCGTTGACTTGACAGAAGTTGAAGAGATCCGGTCCCAAAGTTGGCAACGAACCCCACAGATGCCAGCTTGGAAGGCAATATCTCACACCATCCAAACCCAGCACCAGAGATCCAGAACCCGCTCAAACTCAAGCAGTAGTTTAAGAAGTAGCACAAGATACACCCATGAAAGTTTCAGGTAGGCTTCCCGTCAACTTGAAAGATATCGAAGAGGTTCGGTCCCGCAGCAGTTGACAACGAAGCCCACAAACGCCAGCTTGGAAAGCAACATCTTCTACCATCCAACCCCAACGCCAAAGTTCCAGAACACACTCAAACTCAAGACTTATCTTTAGACATAGCACCGAAAGCATCTGTGAAAATTTCAGGTGGGGTTACAGTTGACTTGGGAGAAGAAATCGCTGCCGGAGCCGTTGACGATGGACATTGCTCCGAGCTGGAGATACCTCCGTTCACAGCGGGCCAACAGCTTCCGCCACTCGTAGCACCACCCACGAAGTCCAAAAGTGGTCCACGCTCGAGGAAGACTTTGGGATGTAGTGGATGATATAGCTGTGAGAATTTCAGGTGCGGTTACAGTTGGTTTCAGGGAGATATCTGGTGTTGAGGGGGTTTATCATGGAAGCTGTTCCGCAGATACTGGGCTGGTGGGGTTGGTTATCTAGCGATGGGAGAGCAAACCATGTCTGGATCTTCTACCATTTAACAGAAGCTATTGGAGTGGAACACAGTGATACAGGGAGAGTTAGTAGTTGATTGTATTGTGTACGTGATGTGTTAACATGCCACCAGATGAGTGGATAGGCACGAGGTCAAAGACAATCACTCAAGCAAGCAAGGTTCAGTCACAATTACAAAGACAAACATGTGGCAACCAGAACTTTTATCTTGGAGCAAAAACAAGAAGAAGAAGAAGAGCAGCCATAAACAAATACCTCCCAATGCCCCTGCGCCATCCACGCTATGCAGCCCAAAATCCTACAAGAACGCCCCCCCTTCCTTCAGACCTCCACCCGTACTCCAACATGAAAAGAAAAAACAAAAAGAAATCCCCCATAAAAAAAGCCCAGCAGAGGAGCAAGCAGCCACAATGTCGCACCGACTCCGCTTCAACCTTCAAGTCACTATACTCCCACTCAGACAGTCCACAGGCTTACAACGCCGATGAGGGGATTGCGAGTCAGCACATCATGTGAGGAGCCATGAGCCCAGGAAACCCCCAGGTATCTCATTTCCTCACAAGCAGCGACAAGCTCCCCACCCCACCAACTCGATGAGCGACTCAGATGCCGATGAGATGCATTGCAAGCCAGCATACCAAATGAGGAACGGTGAGCCCAGGAAACCCCCAGATATCTCACTTCCTCATAGGTAGCAGACAAGCTCTGCAACCCACCGACACCATAAGTCACGAGCCCAGGAAACCCCCGGATATCTCGTTTCATCGTAAGCCCACAAACTGCCCTCGTGGTTTGAAGCAACCATCCAGTCCCCACGTCGAAGATGCGACCAGAACACATCTTGCTCCTATGCTGCTTTCCTTCCCGATTTCTACAGCTTTGAGTTGAGCTTTAAAGCGTCACTCTTTTCGATCTTTGAATACTCCAACATTATATACATGATCTCTTCTTCTTCCCCCGTGCTCATTAGGTACAAGCCCTAAGGCTTGTACCTAATGAGCACATCCCCCAGCTCCTTTGCTGCCTCTGGCGTCTTGACCTGCAGGATCCATGACTCGATCCCGTTGCCATCGTCGGCAGCTGCCATGAACTGAACGGTCTTTCCATTGACCTGGTAGCGGCCACCGGAAAGAAGACCCTTGTTTAAGATAACGAAGCCACTAGGGTCGGCTCGGAGGATGACTCGGGATTTGCCTGTCTGGTTATGCTTCAACACTCTGAGTGCGCCAAGACCTTTTGTGACCCACTTGCCCTCTTGATGAATGAGGGCCTTTGCGCGCACCTCATGAACAGCGGTTTCTTCTTCTTCTCCTAGACCAGCAGATGTCAAGCTGAATTGTGATGTAGGTGGGGTAAATTCATCACCAGCGCTATCCATACCGGAGGGAGCAGAACTTTCTCTGGATGTGGCAGTCGAGGCTGCTACAGATGGGAACAACGAAGGAGTGTTTGAATCATTTCCAGTTGCCTTGTCTTCGATAGTGTTAAGAGCTGCAATGTTGCCAGTTTGATTAAAAGCGGTGGCTGGAATGCTGCTTGCGGAGTTACCACAGATACTACCAGTGGGTGTTGTGCTGCCGAGATTACCAAATAGACTAGAGGTGGTAGCTGGAGTGCTGCTTGAGGGATTACCAAACAGACTAGAGGTAGTGCTGCCTCCGAGATTGCCAAACAGACTAGAGGTGGCAGCTGGAGTGTTGCTTGCAAAATTACCAAAGAGATTAGTGGTTGGTGTTGTACTGCCTCCGAGATTACCAAACGGACTAGAGGTGGTAGCTGGAGTGCTGCTTGAGGGATTACCAAACAGACTAGAGGTAGTAACTGGCGTGCTGGCTCCAAGGTTGCCAAAAAGTCCAGAACCAGAAGGGGTTGACGTGGTCTGTGACGCACTGGGTGCCTTTTCAGCGTTCTCCTTGTCAAACATGGGGTTGCCATTTGAGTCTTTGGAGATGCGGCCGAAGAGACCGCCTGAAGCTGGGGTACTCGGGACTGGTGTGGTGCTGGCTTCAGGCTCTTTAACTGGAGTAGCTCTCTGTTTCTTGTTCGAGACTTCTAAGAAAATTAGTTAGCATCTGAAACAGCAATTGGATCATTGATGGTCATGCTTACCTTCATCATCCGAGCTGTCACTCAAGAAGGGACCAGATCTCCTCTTCTTTTTAGAGCCAGTAGAGGCCGAGAAACCTTCGAAGGTAGGCTTTGGGGTGTTACCGAGAACTGAGCTGTTTCCTGGTGTAGAGGTGTTAGATGAGGTAGTAGAAGGCTGGATCCAGCTGCTGGAGGCTGCAGTCTGTGGTACAGATGTAGCTGATGTAGAAGTACCAGAGGCATTAGCTGAGAGAACCGAGCTTTGTGGAGCAACTGAGTGTTTGTTTGAAGGCTTCTCAGACGAATCTGTAGGCTTTGTGATAGCGAAGCCACCTTGCTTGCTCTTTGCGGCATCTTCGATAAGCTTCTTCTTTTCTGCCAACTTTTCATGGTATTTGGCTTCCCATTCAGCTTCATCCTCATCTGAATCATAATCTTCATCCTTGGCCTTTTGCATAGCTTTCTTTGCATCAGACTCTGCCTTCTGACCAAACTGCTGCAAGAAGTTGGTACCGGCTGGGGCTCCGAAGCTTGGAATCTTAAGGGTAGATGGCATAGAAGGGGTTACTGAGACAGCTCCAAATTGTGGAGGCTGAATTGCAGATGGCATGGAAGGAGTTGCTGAGATAGCTCCAAATTGTGGAGGCTGAACGGTGGATGGCATTGATGAGGTGGTCGAAGGCTTAACCTGGAATGGGTTTGCCTGTGGTGTACCAGATGGAGTCAAGGTAAAACCACCTTGCTTGTTCTTTGCGGCATCTTCGATAAGCTTCTTCTTTTCTGCCAACTTTTCATGGTATTTGGCTTCCCATTCAGCTTCATCCTCATCTGAATCATAATCTTCATCCTTGGCCTTTTGCATAGCTTTCTTTGCATCAGACTCTGCCTTCTGACCAAACTGCTGCAAGAAGTTGGTACCGGCTGGGGCTCCGAAGCTTGGAATCTTAAGGATAGATGGCATAGAAGGAGTTGCTGAGAGAGCTCCGAATTTTGGAGGCTGAATTGCGGATGGCATTGATGGGGTGGCTGAAGGCTTAACCTGGAATGGGTTTGCCTGTGGTGTACCAGACGGAGTGGAAGTCGCAGCTGACTTCTCCGATTCGGTGGTTACTGCTGCATGAGTAGAGGTAGCGGATGTAGTCGAAGGACCAGCTGACTTCTGTAATGTGTTCACTGCTGAAAAGATAGAGGTAGCGAATGGGTTCGAAGCCGCAGCTGGCTTCTGTGATGAGGTTGGTACTGCTGCAGGTGTGGTTGGAGCACCAGCTGAGTCATTTGAGGTCTTCACTGCGGGAAAGAGAGAGGTGGCGAACGGATTCGAAGCCGCAGCTGGCTTCTGTGGTGAGGTAGATACTGCTGCTGAAGATGAGGAACCTGATTCCGGAGCTACCTTCTTACTGAATGGGTTCTCCACGGGCTTGCTTGGTGATGCACCGGCTCTCTTGAGAGGGGCGATCTTCCTTGGGCTAGAAGGTTCAGAAGCCTGGTCGAGAACGGCACCGAAGAGCAAGGAAGTCTTCGACTTATCACCATCGTTGGCAGATGTATCCATATCCTCCATTGACTTGCGCTTGGCGTGAGCGGCTGATGGTGTCGAGGACGCAAAACCAATTCCATCAGAACCATTGCTGAGACTATTGCCAAAGCGGGTGTTTTGACCAGCGCCAGCGCTGTGATCACCACGCTTTTTGCTGACGCGAGCGTCATCGTCATCGTCATCATCGGTATTCTTTCTGCGCTTCCCAGTCAAGGCATCAGGTACCGGGATGACCTTGAGCTGGTAGTCCCTGATGATCACTCTCTGGAGTTCCTGGAACTCCGCGGCTGCTCCCATAATATCACCACCCAAAGGAAGAGTGGTGACATAATGAGAGAAGGCCGCCTTCAGAGAAGCCATTCGGAACATCGCAAGGAATTGGTGATGCTTCTCACGAGGCAACTTCTTTGGAATGTGAGCAATGGCACCACTCACATTACCATCGAGGAGTGCCATCGTGTTGTCGCTCGTGCCGAATTTGTTCTGCGAGCTCTTCGAAGGCGAAACAGCAGGTCCTTGCACGGACACAGAGGCAGGAGCTGCCAGTGAAGGCTCTGCTTGTGCAGGCTCGGATGCTGGTGCTTGCGAAGAGGTTGATGATTGAGTTTGAGCTGCTTGGGCAGGCTCAGGAACTGGTGCAGGAACAGTCGGCGGAGGAGGAGAAGGTTGTGCAACGTTGGACGTTGCGATGGAAGAAGTGGGTGCACTGGATGAGGTAGTTCCAAAGTTGAAACTAGTGTTCGGTGTGGCAGTTCCGAAAAGAGAAAGAGGTGCGAACACAGAAGTCGACGCGTCCGAGGAACTGGACGCGGCCGACGACTGCGCAGTAGAAGGGGCCAGTGCAGAGCCAAGGGAAGGAGCGGAGGACTGCTCCGACACGGACGGACGCGATCCGAAAGTGAACGGAGCAGAGCCTCCAAAGCTCAACGATGTGAACGGCGATGCAGGTGCATGACTCACAGCTGAAGCAGGGAACAACGAAGGTGCAGCAGAGGAAGGTGAAGGCAGAGCTTCTTGCTGACCTTGTTGCTGTGCCGGCTGTGGCTGCTGTTGCATTCCGAACGAGAACATCGGAGCGGGGGCGCGGGCGGGCGCGGGCGCGGGCGCGGGCGCGGGAGCAGAAGCGAACTGAGCTGGAGCAGGAGCTCCTCCGTGAGGCTGGCCAAACCCGCTGAACTGCGGGGTCGCCGCCGGGGTCGCGAAGGAGCTGCCGAAAGCGTTAGTTGCGGCGTGGGTGGGGGCCAAACCACCAAACACGAACCCAGTTGACGCAGGAGGAGCCTGCGCAGCTGGGACCGGGTTGGTAGAGAGGCCCACGGCGTGACCGAAAAGATCGGACTGTACTACGTCAGTACTCGAGACATCGTCCATGTCATCCGAGAACTGCATTTCATCGTCAGTAAAGTCAGACCCAATGTCAGACCCACACAAACTTTCTCCGGAACCGAGAGAAGAGTCACCACCGTGTTGCTCGTCGAGATCGTCAACGTGCATGGCTCCATCCAGGTCTTCATGAAGATCAGTCTCACTCTGATCATCATCAAGGACCATGAACTGGCCGGCGTGCACGCCAGTCTCGACAGCAAGGGCTGCGGCGTGCTCTGCAGACAGCTGTCCTGGGTGTTGTTGGGTTTCCGGTTGTGGATATACCGGAGTAGTATCCATAACCTCACCCTCTTCGACGGCTTGAACTTGAGGTCGTCTCCTACGGTTTGAAAGTGTGGGCCCCTCAACCCGCATTTCCAAACCGTTGAAAACGCCCCCCATCTCCAAGTCCGCCTCCGGCTCTGGATCTACCGGTGTAGTATCCATAGCCTCACCTGCTTCGACGGCTCCGACTTGAGGTCGTCTCCTACGATTTGAAAGTGCGGGCCCCTCAACCCGCATTTCCAAACCGCTGAAGACGACGTCCAGCTTCGAATCCGCTTCGGCACCCAGGACGCTGTTTGTCGACTCGGTTTGCATGCCTCCCATGCTTGTGTTCTCGGTACCAAGGTGGTACTCGATTGCCATCTCATCAAGATCTGGCACACTGGTCGCATTGGGAGCAGCAGGAGAAGGGGCGGTGCCCCTCTGCTGTCGGGAACTCACTGATTGGCGTTTCTTTGGCTTGTGAAACGGCCAGCCTTTCGAGGCCTCGGTGAGGCGCGGCGGTTCGGAACTCGATACCGCGGAGGATTTCTTGGCTGTTTTATTGTTAGAAGGTTACGTTTTATCCCCTCGAGCGGCTTTGATTGGCCGTACTCGAGGTCGTTAGAGGAGAAATTACCTTGATCTGGGTTTGCAGATGTGATCCGCGCACCCAAGGTCGCCGGGGCCACTGGCAGCTTGTCTGGCCCACCAGGAGGCTGAGTGCTGTTGCGCCTCATTGCCTCCTCGTCAAAGGCGGGCACATCGTTGCGATCCTTTCGCCTTCTGTTGGGGTTGAGGTCGTGACGGCCATCATCATGAGATCGCTCGCATCCGACCTCACCGCCCCCAAATTGTAAAGAGCCAAACGACCCCGATGACGAATCGGAGCCGAAACTAAACCCAGGAACTGATTCCTGGGAGGAGTGCTGAGAAGGTGGCGCCTGTTGCGTCGCGAAAGGATTCGAACCAGTGGCATCACCTGCCGCGAAGTTAAACTCCGACGGCATCCCGGAGTTGAATCCTCCACTGAAGAGCGACGTGGAGCTCATGCTTGCCGAAGCATGGCCGGGCGTCGCACCGCCAAATGAGGCGGTTGAAAGACCCGCGGGAGAGACGAAGGCATCCGCATTGCGCTTCGTCTTCCCTCTCTTCGAGTCCTTCATCTTCCTCGCCGCGTGCTCGTGCATCGCAAAGTTCCTAGGCTGGGAACCAGCCATTGTAACGGTGACTTTGTGACAGAACACGCCGGCGTTGGGTATTGGCACGATTTTATTCGTGCGCGTTCCTATCCAACATTAGTAAACATGCCAGTATATTTGCCCAATAGAACATACCTAGAAACCTGGTGGTTTCTATTGAGATTTCGAAAATGAGCGTGCTTGAGGCCCCGCACGTTTTCTATTCAACGTCAGTAAAACTGCGAAAACTTCCGCGCAAAAGAGAGGCCATACCGAAGAGGAGAGGGAGGGAGGTATTTCGCGATCGAGAATCGCAAAGGATCGAGGGCCGTTCAGAGTCTCATTGGTTGAGGGTTGTTTGGATTTGACGCCGCGAATATGACCAAGGTATGGTTGGTGAAAGTTGTATTCGCGTTGTCGAGGTACGGTGCTTGCGGATATACCTGGTGAGACCTTGGATTTCGATTTGGTGATGAGATTCGAGTGAGAGTGAGAGTGAGAGTGAGAGGTGGACTACCAGGGTAGAGAGAACTAAGCGAACGTTTGTGATGCCTGGTGTCCGTGAAGGTTTAAGGCAGCTACTCAGCCTTGCGCTCTTAAATGCACCTCAGGTCACAAGCATTGAGGGAGGCAGTACAATGCACCACAATTGAAGTTGACAATTATTGTTCCAACCGGACGAGTCTATTGCAACAGACCAGACTTTATGCTTGAAGGTATCACAATAAGTTCAACAATAGAATCAATATCTCGATGACCATTGCTCTTATTACCTGACTGCTTCCCCTAGGTACAAGTTCATTGTGCTTGGACTGTACAATACGATCCCCTAAATAGGTCGGTAAGGTAAGGTAGATACTTGGATACTTACAATCTCGTCGAGACAGGGATGGAAAAGGATTTACGGAAACATGGAATGTATATTCCTCAACTGGACATTTCTACCTACACAATACCATGAAACCAATTTTGACCGCTCTTTGAAGAAAAACCTCGGGTAGTGATAGCTCGTGTCATACAAGGTTTACTGGGCAGGCAAGTGAAAAAAAAAGGAGTAACATGTGTATTAAGTGACAAGTATGCTAGAAACACCAGAATCTACCTATCTCTCTTTACAACTTGGCCTTGGTTTGAGCCTTCTTGAGAATTGGCTCCATCTTCGTAGCCTTCATCACGTCCCCCTTAACCTTGAGCTTTCCCGACATGAACAACCGTTGCGCATTTGCTTTTCCGCCAACCAATTTGCCAAAGTCGTCATCCGAGAGGGAAAGGGTCACTGGAGCAATAGTCAGCATCGGTTCTCAAGTTCTGTAGTACATGCATGGTTCGAGGCAAGCTGCACTGCATCGATCCGAACGGTGCGTCCCTGAAGCACCACGATGTGGTGGTCGCTGCCGGGTGTCTTACCTGTTGGCTTGGTACCAAGGCCCTTTCCCACCTCTCCCTTCTCCTTCAGATCGATGTGCCAGCTCTCCGTCTCACCGGCCTTGTTCTTGAGCGTGAAGGCAAAGACGGCGTTGCCTTGCTTGATCGCATCTTTGCGCTCGGCGTCGGACGAGGTCAAGGCACTGTTGATGGCATCGAAGGCCGCAGAGGCTGGGAAAGCATCTATGGGACGGATTAGACACCTGTCGGACTGTTACGTAGGTAGGAGTTTCACTGGTGGACTGACCGTTCTTCAAAGACATGTTGTCGGTTGTGTAATGCAGATAACAATAGCTAATGCTCAAGACGCTTGGTTGCAAGTACTTATCGCAATGAAAGCGAGTCTGTAATGGTATGTTGATATACAGCGATGTGAGTTGTGGTGATGAAGGCGATGAAGAGTTAACTTATGATGACTTGATGACGAGAAATATCAACCGGAGCCAGAATACGGAGATGGGTAGAATGGCGCTGGGGTCATGTAAGTCGCAAGCTGAAAGCAGCAGCATGTGAAGACAAGCCACCCACCGACCTTAGATCTGGGGAAGCCTGCAAGCCGAGGCATATCCCGTCACCTCACATCAGGCCCGCTCTCGGAGAGCACAAGTGCAGCCTTGTCGGTGGGCACGTGATTGATTAGCACTTATCTCAGTCGTGTTGAGTTCACGAGACATCACAAAGCCTTGAAGCACTTCTTCTCCCTCTCATGTTCGATAAAGATAGGTATTTGGTGATTTGGGCATCGGAGTCGTGCTGTGGATGTTAACTTCAAGAGTAGTATGTTGTATTGGTCACGGTAAAAACGATCGACGCCATGAATTGCACCTGTACATAGCTGGGCGGGTTCTAGAAACTACCTATACACGAGGTTAGAATCATCTATCATATTTGAAACATCGTACGCCATATGGGAGTTGAATGGTGTGAATTCCATACCTAGGTACCTTCTACCCTCACGTTTTCTACTCGCTTGCACAGTCTCTTGAGAGCGCAATAACTCATGTAGGCGTTGGCCCATTCCGCAATCTGAAGACGCTGAGGATTTCGGCCGAATCCTATGATGGTATTCTTTGATCAGCAAGGTATGAAAGTTGATACAACTCACAACAGAGACAGCATGTAAAGGAAATTAATCTGTTTCGATTCATCAATTCAGAAGGCGATCGTTGAGCCTCAAGTGAGGGCATACATCGAAGTGGTAAGGCAAAATGTAAGTGGAAGGGCCATAGATTGTAGAGCATATCTGTAATTATAACTTGAGGGTGACATGGGCTATGGTGGGAGAGAGAACATTGATAGACGTAAAATAGAGGAGATAATGGGTCCAACATAGAGTAAGAGACCAAGAGAATTACTCTATACTTGTTGTCAAGTAGTAAACAAGCAGCTTATCAAAAGGCTGCCATAAATATTGCGCATATTCAACTATCAGATTAGCAGCATTGGGCTGCTCATTTCCCAAAATTCAAGTGTTTGTGGAGTGTATATAAGTTTGAAGCATCTCCTCAACAACGTCCAAATCAATCAAGAGAGAAGGATACTTTTCCCGATTGTTACTTTATTTTGGCTACTGTATATAGGGCTAAAATATTAGCAACCAATTCTTATCCTTCAAAGAGGAGGGCTTTGGTGAAAGTCCTAACTTTGCACTTGAATATCTTTATATAAAACTTTGAGTTTTTTCTTAATACATCCTGCCTGATCAACTATTGAATATGCTGATTCTTTGACTCGGGTGCAAAACACATGTTTATTGTTGCATTTATCCTGTTGATATTTTAATTCTCTTACAATATAAGCTATTATTGTATTTTATCTAGACTTTGTATAGCATCATAGCCTACAACCATCGTTATTTAGGAGCACCTGTGTGGCCTTTTCTCTTTTCCTTTTTTTCTTCTTCTTCTTTTCCTTTTGATATTCTCATGGCGAAGAACTTCGTTTAGATGATGTAAAAAAAACTAAATTTACCAACTTGTCTTTGGAATTGTGTTAGGAATTTTACAGATATTATCTTTTGTGTAAAGAAAAAATCCCTATACTTAGTCATTCTGGAAAAGTGCGGCATGTTTACATATGTACAGAAAAACCAAAAACAAAATGTTGCCTTTTGTATTGGCTTTGAATCCGAGAATGGTTTCTAAACAATTGAATAGTTACTACCTAATTTCCATCTCATGTATATTAGTCAACATATATAAGCATAGACTAAATTTATTGCTACTTAGGATTAACAATTGTTACATTTCGTACTTCCCCTTATTTCTAGTATTCTACCCATCTCGGAGAACCGAATTCCCCACTCCCGCCTAAACAAGCTGAATCAGAGCTTGCGAGGTGTGCAACAAAGTATTTCTTAATAATTTCTCCACTACCCCGCGTCAACTTTTCCCACATATATAGGTAGGCAACGACTGTCATTGTACATATTGGATCGCGCCCTTTCTTTCAGCAGCATTCTCTTGATTCTTACTGGAAATTGTCGAGTTCGTCTTAAAATCAACCAAGCGTGAGGGATATATCATTGTTTTGCTGAAGAAGACATATGAGATCGGAGGACATCAGGGAAGGAGGCGCCCACACCACCCCAACGGCAATCGAAATCGTTACTTCACACGAACAGGACATCCCGAACGAAAAGACCGCGCATGCCGTAGACGAAGAGGCGGGTCAGAATGTTACTTTCGCCACGCACGATCACGATGTTGAGAAGGGCGTAGAAGAGCTCAACAAGGACGGACATGCAAATCTGCACTCGACCGCTTCCTCCCTCTCCCACCCCAAGGAGGATGATGTCGAATACCCCGAAGGAGGCCTCGACGGATGGCTCTGCGTTGTGGGATCTTGGTGTGGATTCCTGGTCTCAATCGGCATCGCCAACACCTTTGGATCCTTCCAGCAATACCTGTCGGCAAACCAGCTCAAGGGCTACAGTGAGGGAACAATCGGGTGGATCTTCAGCATCTATGGCTTCTTGGCTTTCTTCTGTGGGATTTATGTCGGACCTATCTTTGATATGTACGGCCCCAGATGGTTGGTTGCTTCTGGTAGCGTCTGTATGATCCTCGATATGTTCCTTTTGGCTGTCTGCACTGGTGAGTACCATCCAATGCTGAGATATGTGCAACCAAACTGATGGATTTGCAGAGTATTGGCACTTCTTCCTCGTATTTGGTGTTCTTGGAGGAGTGGGAACCTCGCTGCTCTTCACACCATCCATTGCAGCCATTGGACATTTCTTCAAAGAGAAGCGTGGTAATGCCACGGGTATTGCAGCCACAGGTGGTGCATTTGGAGGTATCATATTTCCACTCATGCTACAGCACCTGATTCCCTCAGTTGGATTTGCATGGGCTACACGATGCATGGGCTTCATCTATGTGTTCTTATCCATTATCGCCAACCTCTTAATCAAGTCCCGCCTACCACCAGCCAAGAATGCATCCGTCAATCCTGATCCCCGTATCTTGCGTGACCCTGCCTTCGCAGTCACCGTCTTTGGTGTCTTTCTACTGGAGTTTGCACTCTTCATTCCCTTAACGTACATCAGTTCATACGCTATATACAAGGGCTTCTCTGAGAGCTTCTCATACACAATTCTGACGATCCTCAATGTGGGGTCCGTCTTTGGAAGATGGCTGCCAGGTTTGTTCGCTGACATATTTGGACGGTACAACGCGGCCATCACCTCGATTATCCTGACTGTGATCGCCGTGTTCGGCATCTGGCTACCAGCAGGAGGAAGCACAGCCGGCATCGTCATCTTTGCGTTGCTGTTCGGCTTTGCTTCCGGGTCAAACATCAGTTTGACACCTGTGTGTGTGGGTCAGCTGTGCCATACCGAGAACTACGGTCGATACTATGCTACTTGTTACACAATTGTGTCTATTGGTTCGTTGACTGGTATTCCTATTGCTGGGCAAATTATTTCCATCAACAACGGTGCATACTGGGGACTCATCGTCTTCACTGGCATGTGTTATGCTGGCGCGCTAATTGCGTTCAGCATTGCCAGGGCTATGGCCACTGGGCCAAAACTCCTGGCCAAGTACTGATACAGTACTTACAAAGCATGGGGAAGAAGGGTGGGGGAGGGGATTCGGTTGTGGGGAATGGCGTGGTATAGATGGGGTGAGATGGTGGTGTGCTGCGAGAGGATACGAGGAGACACGAAGTGAAGAGACGAGGACACTCATTTGACGGATTTGATATTCACAGGCGTAACTGTTCTGATGACATTTGGCGAAGAGATATACCCTGCATGAGGCGTCGGCGCGAGTTTACGGCGTAGCATTTGGCCTCTGCTCATGAAGTGGAGGGTCCTACCCATGCATATAGATCTAGATTGGTTTGTCGATATAGCTCTGCCTTTACATAGGAAAATACACGTACATAGGATTGCTATAATGGTGTCCCTCGAGAAGGGAGAAGAAGTCGTTGTGATGTGCTTGCGGTGCTTGGGGGATCGCAGTTCACTCGAGAGACAAGATCTGCTGAATCCACAAGAACAGCGAGGACATTTCCTGTACTTTGCAGCCCAAGTGAGGTGATCAGACGAGACGATGATGATTCGACTCCACGAAGTGAGCGGCAGAATGCTCTTCACCGCAATGATTCCATTCAAAGCTTGGGGACCGAGGCAACCTCAGCACAAGTGACCGTCATCGACAGTGCCCAAGATCATCTCCAAGTTTCAGGCTGGATCATCGTGAGCCCAACAATTATTGGGATCTCTCGGCGGGGAACAGTGTCTCATGATGGGGATGAGATGAGATGGATGAGATGGATGAGATGGGATGAGATGGGATGAGACGTGGTATCGGAGCTTTGAGGGACTTCGGCAGAGGAAAAGGCAATGGACGGACCCTCATCAACCAACGACCCAACGCAACATCCACCGCTGTATTATTAGCTGTACCGAACAAATCGAAACATCTTCCATAGCCCTACGCGTTGAAACCTTCCATCCAGAAACAGACTCCGACTCAGACTCGGATTCAGTTCCAGCATCTGAACAGAACAAAACAAAACAAAACATCCCAAGTATGCACGACAACAGCAGAGACAACGTGTCTCGCGTCAACTCGCGTCGACCATTCGGCCAACTGACGCGCCATTCTCGCGTGCACAATATACCCTGTCGTCGTGGCGGACAAGACTCCTCACTGGCCATCGCCCCTCGGCCACCGCCTCTGCACAACGCTCGCGCCAAGAACACACGATAGGCCACGAGCAGGTCCTCTCTCACGCAGATGCACGCCCATGCGGTCTCCCTTCTGCCCCGTGCAGCCATTGGTGGGGAGCTGCGGGTATGAAAGCTTTTCCCTGCAACGACGAGCGAAGCCAGAGGCCCAAGAGACCCAAGAGACCCAAAAAGACCCCCAGATGCCCCAGAAGCCCCAGAGGACCATACTTGGACCTTTCCCCCTCTCAGTCGCTCTTCCGCACCTTGGATGTGTTCTGTTTCGTTTGCAGACCTTCGCTCGCATTTCCTTGTCGGTCTTCTTAAGGGGTCCCTCGGCCCCTGACACTGGTTACTTCCCCTCCCCCCTGCTCCGTCGGTAGGGTCGCTGTAAGCGCCTGACCGGTGTGGCCATTCATCACGTTCGGCACGTCTTTATATACCCTCGCGACCGCGACATAGTCGTGTTTTCTTGGGAGCTTTGAGCACTTCTTTGAGGGTGGGAGGGAGACTTCGAACGGCGACTTGCAGACGGATCTGCACTGTTGATAAGTAGCTGCTGGCAACTACTGGCAACTGCTGGCAACTGCTGATAGATTCTCTTGCCATGAGAATGAGTCACAGTGAATCACGTGAGTGGTACTCGAGGACTTTGGTGTGTCTGGTAGGTGCCTGGGTTATAACAAGGCCGTTGTCTTGACCCCATTCCCATTTCCATTTCCATTGTGTCTTTTATTTCTGGATTTCGAGTGCTGTGAGAGACTGTTGCATTGCTCTCCTTTCTCGTTGCTGGTTCTATTCTATTCTGTTCTGCTTCTTCTTCTTCTTCTTCTTCTTCCTCCTCAATCTTGAAGCCGAGTCAAGCGAGCCGAGTCGAGTCAAGTCAAGTCAAATCAAGTCAAATCAAGCCAAATCAAGCCAAATCAAGCCGAGTCGCTTCTTTCAAGTGTATTTTGCCATTCTGCCACTTTGCCATCTTGCCCCACTCAGACAACACATCACGATCAAGGGAAAAAAGGCCCAATTGATATTTTTAAGCATAGTATACTATCGTTTCCTAGTATATTCTCCCCCTACACCGCTTCCAATCAACTTCAAGTACTTATTACAACATCCCCTTTGGAACCTCTCAATACCGATATGTGCAAGTCATGGCTACCTCAACCTCATTCACCTGCCTCTGGCAGAATGAAAACATCCGCAAAGAATTACTCGAACATATCGACACCAAGGAACTATGCGCCCTCCGTCTCGTAACCCGCTCACTGGAGCAACATATCACCAAACCACTCTTCCTCAGAACTCACCTGACATTCACACCTTCCAGCTTGACTCGCCCAGCGCGGTTAGAAGCACTGGCCCGGATCGGGCCATACATTGAGCATCTCACCTTCTCGTTACCACACAGTGAAGCAACCTTCCTCCCACCACTGATCAACCCTTCTACGGGCGCAGAGGTGACCTTCCTCTATACACCACATACTACCTTCGCATCTGTACTCTCGCGGCCGAAATACGGCAATACCGAGCTCGGCGATGTCCTGACGGCCCAGTACCCGCCCATCTTTCACGCGGCCACCAACGTGCCCTCCTTCATCCGCTTCCTGCGATGCCTACCATCCCTCCGTCATCTCAGCATCCAAACGCCCTCACAAGACTCCCGCCATCGATACCGGAGGTCAGCAATTGATTACGCCCTCGTATCACTGCGCATCGCCCTCGAGCACGTGCCGCTACCCTCCTTCATCAAGCTCAGCCTGCAAGTCCACCCGGCAGCGCTCCTGTACCTGCGCCCGACCCCTCACGGCCTCGGCACATCGCCGCGCAGCCCACGCGTGTGGCAGCAGGTGCACAAACTGTGCATCGAGCTCGACAGCTGGGACTTCCACGGGCCGGCACCGGGCGCCGACCACCTGGCGCTGCTCTCGGCGTACCTGCGCTTCTTCAGCGGCCACCTGGAGAAGCTGTCGTTCGCATGGGCCGGCCGCCGCGGCCCCAGCCCCTTTGCGCTCGGCGACGCCGCGCCGCGCGCCAAGAAGCTCTTCGCGGAGCTCACCAGCCCCATGTCGCCGCTGCCGGCGCGCCCCAGCTCGCCGCGCATCGTCTTCCCGCGCCTGCGCTACCTGCAGCTGTGCAACGCGGGCGTGCCGGCCAGCGAGATAGCGCGCGTGGTGGAGACGCATGCGGAGCTGGTGCGCGAGTTCGACTTCGAGGACGTGGCGCTGACGAGCGGCGGGTGGGAGGAGGCGCTGGCGCCGCTGCGGCGGAGCGGCGACGAGAGCTGGCGCAGCGAGTACTACGAGAGCGCGGCGGCCGCCGAGGGCCCGGTGGGCGGATGGGAGGGCGAGGAGGAGGCTGACGACGACTTCGTCGACCTCATCAACGAGGTCATCGACAGCCTGGCGTCGCAGTACTCAGCCGGCGCGCAGGCGCGCCCGTCGCCGCCCGTGTCCATTCGTAGCATCCGCCGCCGCCGCGTGCATCGCCGCAGGAAGCACAGCAACCTGAAGATCGAGTCCAAGGGCTCGGGCACGTCGACGCCGTGGCCTTCGGCGTCGCCGGTGCTGGCGCATGCGCCGGTGCAGCAGCCGCTCGCGCAGGGCTCGTGTACGCTGCTGCCGCAGATGGCGTACGACCCGAACGCGCCTGCGCAGGCGCATGCGCGCGCACGGCCGCTGGACCAGCTCGAGCAACTGGAGCAGCTGCATGCGCAGCTGGAGGACATACAGGGCTGTCAGCGGAACGCAGCGCACGACGCGCTGCAGGATGCGTTGGCGGACGATGTGGTGCGGCGGACGAGTGCGCTGCAGAAGGCGAAGGAGGCGGTGCTGCTGAATCTGGGGATGCAGTTTGGGTCTGTGGAGAGGGGGAAGAATGCACTGCTGGGCTGTGCGAAGATGGCGGGGATGGATTCGGAGAAGGGGATGAGTCGGAGTGAATTGGTGCCGATACTGTTCAGTAGGTATTAGGCTCATGTAATGAGTTATGATCATGAATTAAGACATTATCATTATAGGCTTTCGTCTTGATGAGGAGTGGAATCGTTGACTTGATCCGATCTGGTGTTCGGGAATAACATGATTTCACATCTCCAAATTCAAACTTGAAAGAGTATAAATATAAAAATCCACTTGCCATTCACCTCTCAATATCCTCAAACCAACCAGGCATATATCAGACCACTCAGCAAAACTCACTCACTTCCCAAATACCGTCCAAAAGCTCACAATCACGTCAAATATCAACAAGCAGCAATAAGCACCAGCATCAACTTTCATACCACTATACCACTATACAACAACTACACAATATCTATTCCTTATCCCCACCACAATGCCTCCCCAACCACAAAATCCCAAACTCAAAACACCCCACTCACCCCACCATGAAAATCCCACCTAGTCATAAGGTACTGTAGTCATAATGATCCGCCGCCGCACGCCTCGCCCAAACAAGGCCATGCAATGCAGCCCACCGAATTAGGTATCGTTCTATACACAATTTGCCAGCAACCGAGCTTTTCTATCAAACAAGAAAGCACACGCGCAATAAAATAAACATAAAATAAAGACAAAAGAACGAGAAGAGGAAAGGAAAGATAGAAGACACCAAACTTCTAATTTATGTTTCAAATTCCACAAGACAGACAGACAAGAAAGACGTCCAAAAGTATAATCCCCCCACACTCAAAACACCTCCCGAAATAAAACAAAAAACGCCAGGATCCCACATCCGTCCATGCATAGCCCCTTACCCATCTGGTGAAATTTTTGTGTGCGTGTGCGCTGATGAGCACGATTGATTTCCGTATACGTAACGAGAAGAAAGAAAGAAGAAAAGAGAACAAGGAAGAAAAATCGTACAAAAAGGCCGTTATTAAAAAAAGAAAAAACACCAATGTTTTTTTTTTTTTTTTTTGATGGAGATGCCCGCTCGTGCCTTTTAAATGCACAGAGGGATATCTATATTATGGGCGCAAATCTTTGCTAGGTTCTGGCGGCTTGGTTTGCTGGTGTAGATGGAGATTCTTCCGAGGGTGATACCGCGGTCATAGTCGTCGTTACGGCGGGTGTTTTATCCGGCGTGCTCTTGCGGCTGAGGGTGTTGGTCTCGTTCTCCTCGGGGATGGTGGCGAATTTCTTAAGGACTTGTTTGAGTGCTGGACGGCGGATGGGCTTGCTGGTAGACGTCAGTAACTGCATGGTCAATGTTAGATATTTCAAGGGTTCTTACCTCAAGAACATATCCATCCCAGAATCCATGCACTCCTTGACATTACTCTCCTCTGCGAATGCCGTCAAGGCCACGATGGGAGCTGAGTAACCCATCTGTCGAATGAGTCGAGTGCTCTGCAGACCGTCCAAATTCGGCATTTGGATGTCCATGAAAATGAGGTTGAAAAGTAACCCGTTATTCATGCTTTCCCTCACCATATCATATGCTTCCTGACCGTCCTTGGCAATGACAACATCGTAAATATCTTCGAGCTTCAACATGCGAAGAACGACTTCCTGGTTGACGAGATTATCCTCAGCAACCAAGACTCTCACTTTCCCACTTTCCTTCGTCGCAGCCATCCGATTTATGGCCTCTAGTTGTTCCTGTGAAGCCGTTCCTGGAGATGGTGTTGAAGGTGAGGCGAAGAACGGTTGGCTCAGTCCGACTAGACGTGGCTGTGTATCTTTGTTGAATTTTGTTGGAGTAGCAGAGGTGCTCATTGGATTAGAAGGTGTGAACTCTGCAGATGATCGAGGAAGTTGGTCTTCGCTGTGTGTGTTGTACTCGCTGGTAGGTCGTGAGCCTTGCACACTAGAACTAGCTGTGCTGGCTGTACGTTCCTTGACGAACTTCAATGGGATACGCATTTTGCTGGAGAGCAGTTAGTGAATTGTCCAGAAAGAAAAGTATCACGAAGAGAAACTTACAAAGTACTGCCTTTACCAACGGTACTTTCCAACGTGATGGTCCCACCCATCAAAGTAGCAAGCTGTGAACAGATACTGAGACCAAGACCAGTCCCTCCATATTTCTTGCTCAATCCCAGATCGCCCTGTACGAAGGGCTCGAAAACTCGTTGTTGCATCGACTGCGATATACCGGGTCCAGTATCCTCGACCTCGAACTCGAAAATCAACGTTTTCGCATGCGAAGGCGGAGGAGTAGGAGATCTTTCCCGGACCTGAACGTGGGGTGTTGCCTTTGGATCCATCGGGTTGATAAGAAGCGCAGTTCCCGCCTGTTGCATACTCGTCGCTGAAGACCGGTTACCATTCTGCGACTGGACCCTCGAATTCATAGAGCTCGTTGACCCATCGCCCGAACCGACTCGCTTCCGCCTTCTCGATGGGCGTTGAGACCCCGATTTCGATCCTGCTCTCGACCCCAACGAGTCCTTCCTACTGCCTTGTCTACTAGCATCGCGAGAAGGTTCGGCCTCCCCTACACATTTTATACGAACTTCCACTTTGCCTCCTTCTGGCGTGAATTTCAAACTGTTGCTTACAAGGTTGATAACAACTTGCAGGATCCGGTGCTGATCACCCCACAAACACATGTCCTTCATCCTTCCAGTCCCCTGCGGACCAAGTGCAGGTAAGGCCGTGGAAATCCGTTTCTCTCTCTCCGGACTGAAATCCATTTCACCTATGCCGAGGAAGTGAACTCCAAAATCAATCTTTCCTTCGCGGACCTGCTTATCGAAAATGGTGACAATCTGCGATCTTATGTCTGAGAGGCGGAATTCCTTTTCTTCCAGGCTGAGCGTCTGGCCGATCTGATTTTTGCTGAAGGTCAAGAGGTCATTTAGGAGATGGAGCAGCAAATCTCCAGATTTATAAACAACCTGTAAGGATCTCTTGATTTTGGGTAAATCGTCCTCGCCCATGCACACGGCACACATGCCCAAGATCCCATTCAATGGTGTTTTCAGTTCGTGCGAAATATTAGCAATAAAAAGCGTCTTACTCTCATTCGCAGCCTCAGCAGCCTTCTTGCTAATTTCCAACTCTCTCGTCCTCTGTGCGACCCGTTCCTCCAACCGGGCGTACTGCATCATCAATTCGTCCGACATCTCGTTGAAGGTGGCCGTGAGTTCCGTCAGCTCATCGGTAATGAAGTGCTTTCGATCCTTCACCTTCCCGGGAATTTTGAACACCCGTCTGCGATCGTCTTCCATCTTTTCCGCCTTCGTCTTGCGCCCACTGAGCCTTCGAATATTCCTCATTCGCACGAAAAAGTTGTTGGATTTTTTCCTCGACCTTTGGGTACCGTTCCTGCCAACTTCCTCGTCGTTGTTATCTGACATATAATCATCGTCATCGAGCCGCTCGGATCGAACGCTACCAGTGGGCGAATATCCTGGAGGCTGAATCGATTTCTCAGTGGCATCTCGAAGGCTTCGGATCGGACGGACGGCATAATGGGCAAGAGGGAAGACGAGAAGAGTGATTGCTCCAGCAGTACCAAAGACACAGGCCAAAAGAATATTACGAAGACGTATGATCGGAGCCCAAGCCTCCGAATGAGCTTGTTCGACAATAAGAAGCCAGTCACAAAGATCCGTCTGAGGCCGAGCGTATCCTATAGAGACTTCGAGTCCCTCCTCGTTACGAGTTGATAAATCACTGCTTGCGTTATTGGCGGACCCCGGGTTATAAGTAGCAAAAGCCTTCAGTGCTGCAGGATATTTTTTCAGAGGAAATGCGGTACCACCTGCGTTAAGATCGTGGCTCGAATGGCGATCCTTCACTCCATCAACTGGTGTTGGTGCAAACACAAAATCGACCAACGTATCACCTAATTCCACTCTGTCCGGCCTGTACGTCGCGTTTGCCGTCCCAGACGCATTTGAAAAATGATTCTCGATGTTTGCAGGGCCCAAGAGTAGAGTCACCCCAGTATTTCCCAAACCCTCCTTCGATGTTGTAACGCTGAATAATGTACTGGCTTCAGATATGATTGTAAGATAGCCAAGAATGTCGACCGCCGAGGTATTATTGATCATTGGAATCGTGAGTGAAACCAGAGCAGAAGTTGAGTTGATCTGTAGAGGACCGAGGAGCAGTGCAGAGCCTATGTCGAGCCTGAAATCAGGAAATGCGTAAACCTCTGTCAAGTTCGTCGTCGGGTCGCCAGTCGGATCCACTTGATCTGTCTCGACAAAGGTTAGATTTGGATAAAGCGATGGTGGATATCCAAGACCAGCATCGCCGAGGATAACGCTCGAACCATTCTCATAGGTGTAAGGTAATACTACTGCGCTGGAGCTGGTGGAGGTTATATTCAACAGCCCATACGGATTTCCAGTTGCGTTGCGAGAGAAAATCCTTGCTTGGAGAAGGCTTGAGCTGGATCCACCACTTGCCAGTGCCGACTGGACATCAGTGGCAGCGTTGGACCAATTGGCATCGGTGGTATTGCCCAAATAAAATCTCTTGAGGGAGTTCTGAATGAGGATTCGTGTTGCGATTGTGCCGACTGTCGTCTCGAGTAAGACCAAGTTAGCCGCGACCTGAGCAGCCTTCAGCGATGCCGTCAACTCCAAGCCCGATGATCTATGAAACATTAGAGTCATGATCGACGCGCACATCAGATGCCCAGGCAAACTTACTTTATCCCAACGACAAACTCATAGTTATTCACCCACTGTATTCAGCATCTGTTAGCAAGTGGTGCGGCGTCTGTAGACTTGGGAACACCAACGGTGGAAATGGCTATGACAGCCAGTGCCGTCAGAGAGCAAAGAAGGACCAGCAGGCCGAGTTGTTCTCGAATGCCAATCCGCATTCTTTCAGGGTTCTCACAGTTCTGCCTCTGTGAACTTGTCGGCGGAGACCTCGTCGATGACGGCCAATTCTGTCTCTCCTCGAGTGGTGGAGGTTCGCCGAGGGATGATGATGTTGCTTCCAGGTTGTCTATCTGGTGGTGTCCCTCTCAATGCTATTCTTAAATTGGGTGGCAGTTGTAGAAAGGTCACTCGTGAGTGATTGTATCGCAGTGCTCCTTCTCGCCCATATTGGAAGCGATGTTGATGTCGCGCAGCCAGACTGTGAAGCAGCGGCTGGGTTGACAACAATCGGAAGAGAAACACTACCGGGGACTTTTGGCGGAGAGGTATATAATTTTTTTTATAGTTTTTTTTTCCCCTGGGGATGCAGCAGTGAATGCAAGTAGAATTGCGGAGACGAGACGAGAGACAACACAAGACAAGACAAGACGACACGGCGACGAGGACAGTCCTACACTACACCCTTGAGATGCAGCACGCACAATACAGTACAGTACAGTACAGTACAGATTGAGCCGGGTGGGTAGGCAGAACCGAAGGAGTGTAAAGTTTCCACTGTCAGCACCGCGGACTCGGAGAGGGAGATGCAGTGATTAGTGAATAATGGATTTCCAAGTACAAGCACGAGTAGCAAGTTGAACTCCAGATTTCCAGAAGATCAGAAGATCAGCAGTCGATGCCGGAGCCAGCACTGAAGGAGGTTTGGAGTAGAGGGGAGTGGAGTAGCGATTACTGGGGCTCAAGATCTGTCGCGGGCCACTTTTCTTTCGAACACGCTCTCTGGCTCGGCCCCGCTAAGATACTACCTTGTATGTACATATGTAAGTAAAGACTCGACTTGGGTTGAATATGAATATGAATATGAATATGGATACAATTCATGTGCTCGTACCGTGTTCATGTGTGTATTCTGTGTTCTGTATTCTGTAAAGCGTATAAGTATGAATCAACCATGTTAACCATAGAAAAGAAAGGATGTACCGCAGATGGATGATATGATATGGCGATATGATTTCCATGAGAAGAAAACAACACATAACTATCCAGACATGCCTAGTACGAGGATGGGTACGAGAGTAGGTTCAGCGTGGAATCGGAATAAGGTACAGCCTACAGGTACAGTAGTAGTGAGAAGAACTCAGATTGAGTTGTGCTACCTTGCCTACCTAACCTTGAGTGAGTGAGTGATTCTCTACCCATTTGCTTATGAAAACCAACAGCAAATCAATATCCATTTCATAAGATCCTTCATACCCACACCATCAAGTAAGATGATATGCTTCATACCTCATCGTTCTCATCTCTCAATCAGTGTATTCTACAAGTGTATGTATGAATAAATCCTCCGTATTCCGTATTCATAGGCCCCCTTCAAACCAGCATCCAGCACCCAACACCTCCACAAAATCAGCTGAAGCCAGCCGTTTGATGGATTCGTGGCGTCCACTCGATACAATGATAGGACACAACAAACTATGTACGTGGACAGAACCGAGCGAACAGCGCGACAGACTGGAAGCAGGCGCAATTAGCGAAAGGATCGAGAAAAGCACCAGCGCTCCGTAGAAGCCGTAGTCTCCTCGAACATTTTTCCCTTTTTTTCTTTTTGGCACGGCTTTCTGACCTGGTATGGTCTCTGACTGGTACTTATCCTACGACGGCTCTCTGACTGGTATGGCTTCTTACTGGCCACAATAATGCATGGCGAGAAATGGACCCGAGTTACGAAGGCACCGAACTATCGTGACAAGCACGAGGAGCGCCGTCGACCGACTTGACCTAATATTGCCTTGCCTCGTACATACCATCGTACTTGTAGATCTCTGGAGTAAAAGGAATCCTATGGGTGCATTCGGAATACTTCCGGAATCCGGAAAGCTGCAATCGGGCTCTCATACTAGAGTTAGAGTCGAGTACTTCATGAAGTACGTACCGAGTGGGTACTTTCCTTTATTCGACCCACGAACTTTCGGCGGCTGTGATCATTGAGTTGATAATTGAGTTGAGTTGAGCACAGTTCAAACAACTCGACATCTTATATGCACATTTCATCTGACTGTAGGTGCTCACCGTGTAAATCATAACGTAGTAATAGCTCATGCTCTCTCAGAGAGTAGAGAGTAGAGAGTCGGTAGGTGATCCAGTCTTCCCAACAACAAAACATCTCAAGGCGGCCAAGGGGCCGAAATGTGACAAGCCTCAAAGCGGGAAGGACTGAGAAATTGGTGTCCGCGAGCATCTTGTGCACAGTACTATGTACCTAGACTCGCGCCCGTTCACGTCCAAGAGCAGAGTAAAGCAAAAGCAAAGCAAAGCATCGGCGATGCGACAGTCGAGGAAGCCGCACCACATAATAAGTAGCAGTGTACGAGGTACGAGTGCAGAATGTCGCAGCAAGTCTCGTGCAAACATGAACAATACATACTTGTAGATTGAGATGCTCTCTGCCAATGGTTAGAGGAAAACTGTATCCTACGCACTGGCTGCACTGGAGGGGGTTTTGGGGATCATCAAGACGAACCAATGGATTGCATCGGAGAGCATTTCTGCTCCTTTGAAACATTCAAGACCGTTGTTCTCACGATTTCCTCTCCCGCGCGTCCATTCTCAGTGCCCAAAATTCCTTACTTCTGGCGCGCATGTCGAGGGTTTCCTCCACACTTCGAAGCATGTAGAATGTACACTGTACATCCACAGTAGAAGGCACAAGCATACTGTATCTGTCATCAGATAGTGCATGAACAGAACAATCTGGACATCAGAGTCACTGTACCATTGTCGTCGTCGTTGTTGTCATTCACCCTTGTATGTTGACCATGACCATGACCATGACCTTGACCATGGCAATCACCATAGCCATGCTGGATTCCAGACTTCCGATTCCGAATTTTAACTTCTGTCACGGCGGGCGATGTGCACAGGACAGTCCAACGATCGAGTCATCTCCCGGGTCACCATTCCCCGTGGTACGGTGTATGTACAAGTACATACACCGTACATACTGTACATATGTACTTACATATGTTCTGTGCACCCATCCGCATATACATATGTACGCGGAGTAGTAATCAATATAGCACGATGTCTCTGGGCACCAGATCAATCTGCAAACCCATGTCAAGATTTCGCTGACCGACGTTCTATGATGATCTAGATGCACCGGGGCTAGATCCAGTAGATAGTCGAAGCATCGAATCATCGAATCATCAAGGAATCGAGCGTTGACCTTCCTGCTCCATCTGCATAAAATGAAGGGAATAAAAAAGACCAGAGCGTAAATAATTCTCCGGTGCGGTGGGTTGATGATCATAAGTAGGCATGAGCATGAGCATAAGCATGAGCATGATCACGAACACGAAGGAGGGGAGATGAAGTGGGCAGCGAGCAGATGACATTGCATGCGTGCATGTAATACATACCTACATATGCACACACATAGGTAATGTGCCTTTTTGTGGCCTCAAGTCGAGATACGCCGTCGCTGGCTGGGCATCAGATCAGGATCAGGATCAGGGTCAGGTCAAAGATGGCGACCTCAACCCAAGCAGAGGGGAGGAGAGTCAAGGCTCAGGCGAGGCATTGAATATGCGCCAGCCGCATTGAATCGAAATGATGCTTGGGATTCGATTCGATTCAATTCAAATGTGGAGCGGTGGATTCGATCAGGCTAAGATGATTGTGTGTTGAGTTGTTGTCTGTGATGACTGAGATGTCTTGATGCTCTGCTGGTGTGTCTGATGTCTCTACTAGAGTCTCTAAGTAGAGGATTGCCATGAACGAATGAGTTGAACATGGAATCTGTGACTGGAAGTGAGTGAGCTTGCGTTCAAGGTTGTTTCTCTCTCTCTCTCTCTTCTCTCGACTCTTCCTCCTGTTCCCCACTCCCTCTTCTCCCTCTCCTCTTCATAGCAAGGATACCTTGTCTCTCTTCAACGGGGGACATGACAGACATAGCCTATTCGTGCCTTTTATACTTCTCCCCCTTGTTTTGCGGTGGGTTGATGGTATGTACTTGCGATTGGCTGAGAAAAAGGAATATTGTTCTTTTTTTCTTTCCTTTCCTTTTTTTCTCTTTTCTTTTCTTTTTCCTTTCCCCTTTTACTATTTCCCCCTTCCCCTTTGCTGTTGTTTTTATTATTCCTTAGCACTTCTCTTCCCCTCATGCGGCAGTGAGAAACGTGTCTAATACCGGCAGTTGTACTTTCGACAGTCTATGATGAAGTTGGCCCTGTGAGTTGCTGGTGCGAGTAATGGCAATAACACCTAGATCATCTGTATTGTATTAGTATCAGTGTATCAACAGCTGCACAAGGCGACAACACCACAGTGCAGTAGAGAGAGAAACAGTATGTACAAGTACAAGTACAGATGAATATGCACATCCAAGACAATCCTCATCAGTTACTTCCCATCGGCCGCGCCCATCTGTTCCCCGGCTCTCAGACTCACCCACTATTATTACACGTTCACCTTGACCTCCACCTTGACCTTGACCTTGCCTGTCCTGATCTTCTCCTCCGCAAGAATTCCATGTGCGTGCACGCATGGCATTGAATCCTTGAACACAGGAAATCACACAATGCCATGCCCTACCACTGTGGACAATGCTGCGCCGATCGCTGAGCTGAGGGGCGAAGAAGTGCATGGTGGATGAAATAATACACAGCGTTGAATCTTGAATGTCGAATAATGCAGCGAGATTCAACAAAGCAATTCCATTCCAAAGCCTTCAAACTAATCACCAGACCGGCGAGTACAAGTACAAGTACAAGTACAAGCATGAATGAATGTAAGAAAGAAGAAAGAAAATACCGAGAATAATAGCGCTGTCAAGACGGGCAAAGTCCTTGGCCTTTCGCGCAGAAGAAAGCGTCGCGATGTACCACGTACAGCAAGTATTGTGTTGTGGGTAGGTTTTTGAGGCGTCTTCGGTTTGTTCAGCTCAGCACCACTTTACTTTGACAGATGCACCTCTCCTCCCTCCTCCCTCCTCCCTCTTCTCAACGTCCTGACAGGACACCACTCTCACTCGACTCTCTCCCTCTCATTCATCACGCGCGGCCAATCCAATAGCCATAGCAAATGACACCTTTCATCCATCATCCGCCACAATCGACGCACGCCCATGCCACATTTCCACATTTCTACTTGTGAAGATTCCTTCCATGGATAGGCCTGAGTAAGGCGTGACAGGGCATGGCAAAGTACCCAGGTACCTCAATGACATCGGTACATAGTATGTACATCTGAATCGACATCGAAAATGTACATACTTGATAGATGCCTCGAGCAGACACAACAGGACATTATCCTATGCTACGTGCCTACTTTGGTGACTTATGGAGTACGGAGCGTTGCAAGGCTAACAGTCAAGGCTAAGTAAGGCTAGATACCACTCTACCTAGGTAGGTATTCACACACGCCAGAACAGAATCAAAAGAATGACAGGGCAGTCCGGTTGTTTTGAAAGCTTCCATTCGATTACCACTCATTAGTGGACGGAGACGAGAGATACTTGCTTTGGTGCTTGGTGAACGAATCCACCTTGACTCCGACCTCTACCTCTGGTGCTCTGACCTGATGGCTATCCATACTACTACGTATATCCATACATCCGTACGGTAGCACGAAATTCTCTTCGTGGCCCGCTCCGAGGCTAGGGTAGAGAAGAAGTGTCAGTGGCACAGGATTCATATGTACACATGTACATATTCTATTGATAGTGAGTGGCGATTGATAGCTCAAGAAATGGAGTGAGTTGAGCACACGCCATGGAAAGACCACTCCACAGACCGAGGGAGTGAGGCTGGTGGCTACTTTCTACTACAGAACAGAATCACCTGCTTCGATGACCCATCGAATCTACCAGTATCAAATGTGGAAATTCGGAATCCGTGCTCATCGGAGTGGACATATTCCCAGCTGGCATGGATCATGCAAGTATGTCCATATGTCCCTATATTACTGAAATGAGACTACCGTAAACGAAGTCAAAACCGACACTCGGAAACAATACATTGGTGCATGGCGAAGAAGAAAACAAAAGAGAACCGTCATAGTCACAACCGCAAAATCTCGGGGACGACAGATATCCTAACGGCTCAAGCACACCCAAGAGCCAGGGCACTTGCACCACATCCACCAAACCCCCATATCCCATCCATACGCCCACAAGAACCCAAGCATGAACAATCCTCGACACAAATCTCCACGCCCCTTCCAACCAAAGTCTCCCTCAAAGTAACTCTTCCCCCTTCATTCTCAAATCCCCAATCTCCAAATCTTCAAATTTCATACCCTCAAGTCCTCAAGTCCTCAAGTTCTCAAGTCCTCACCTCTACCCCCCAGCGAAACCATTACCACCCAAAGCCCCACAACAGCCCAAGCCTATCGAGTACTCATGCATCTATGTACTTATGTACGTCTGCGGAGTCTGATGCAGGCGGCAGCCGAAGACGCCTTGCCACGGCGCCGGAAGGTGCTCCGGAGGTACGATTCCCGGAATCAAGCACGATGCTTGGAGTTGTGGGGGTGCGAGTTAGTCTATGTGTGTGGTTGGGGGAATGGAATGGAATGGAATGATGGATGGGGGATGAGGGATGGTGGATGAGAGATCAGAGGGGGGAGGTGAGTTGAATTCCCGGCGTTTCTGTGGAGTGTGAGTGTATTTTATATCGACTTGTACTTGGACTTGGATTTTAGCTTGCGCCTCAGCTTGCGCTTGAGCTTGAGCTTTGGAGCGTACAGTCAGACGAGCAACAAGGCCAAGCACGTCACTGGAACGAAATCCGGCGCACGAGGCATGGCCGCATGTATGCGTGTACAGAGGGTGTAGATTGAGAATGGCGATTAGCAGTGGCGAATGGGCGGTATATATGTACATAGCAAGTAGTAAGTAAGTAGCAAGTAGTAAGTAAGTAGCAAGTAGGTAAGTCGCAAGTAAGTACGTACATGGCAAGTGACAAGGACTCGCGCGGCTCCGCAGTGCAAGCGGGTTTCATCGTTGGCAGTGGGCGGGCCCACGCGGTATGATGTAGGCAAGGTGAGGCGTGTGGCTCTTGGTCCTGGTCTTGGTCTTGCTCGGGCATAGTTGCGGATACAGGTATGCGTGGTTGTAGTTGTAGTTGTGGTAACAGCGTGGCGTAGATACCTCCAGGATGGAATGTATGTACACTTAATCAAAGTGCTGAGTATGTTGCTTCGGGTGTGGGATCGGATGATTTGGACACGGTATAGGATTCTGTGTCCTTGATGAGTATGTGAAGGAAGACATGTCTTTACATATGTAAGGATTATGTATGTATGTATGCAGCAGTCTGCTAATTTCAGTTTATTCAATGTTCGCTACGTAATCGGTATTGAAGGAGTTGAGACATGAGCGCCAATGATACCATATATACATTGTACACATCCAGCAAGTGAGAAAGGAAACGATACCAGATCTATCCAGAAGAAAACAGAGGCAAAAGAAAACGAAAAAAAGAATGGCGCCAGTCCCTCGTGCATACACCACGCTATGCATCCCAATCGCAAGTCGTATAAGTCATCAATCAATATTCCTTGTATTTCTAGGCACGCGTTAGTAAAAGTTCTTTGACGAGTACCAAAATAAGAGGAAAAAAAGGACAGGAAAAGGAAGTGGACATACATCTCTCACTCTCCGCCTATTCTGCGGATCCAGAGTATTTCCAGCACCCATGAGTGTCTGCCCAATAGCCTTGGTAGCCCCAATGGCAGGACGAATAACAATAGTAGGAGCGCGACCCAGAACCGCCATAGCCGCGCCCTGCGCGCTGCCGCTCTCCATGACCTCAGCGGGCACAGCGATGATCGCATCCTTAGCGACCATCAGATCACGAGCCAGGCTCTTGTAAGCACCTCGCAGACCCTGGGCCACACCGATGGGTTGGTCGGCGTAGAGGCTGATTTGCTTCCTGTCTTCCTCCTCATCATCGACGTCTTCCCAGCCAGCAGAGACGTCACGAGATTCTGGGGTGCGGCTAAGAAACTGCTCTGTACTTGTAAGGACCGTCTGCGTCCCAATGGCCAGCTTGGCTCCCAAGCGAATGAGTTCCGTTCCAGTGGTTTTGGCGAATGCTGCTCCGCCCTTGGTTAGACTTCGTACAATGCGTCCATCTTTCTTATATTCGCGTACTGGAACGACGAATAGATCTCTGACTCCGCTGCTGATGTTGACAAGTGAACGTGCTGGGGCCAGGCCTGCGAGAATTCCAGGCAGTTGTTGAGTGGTGATATCTCTTGTCCAAACATCGTTGAGACTCTTCCCAAGTCTATCGAAACCAGAAACTCCGTACATGATGGTATGTCGAAGAACCATATCTGCTCCGTCAAGAACTATGAAGTTCATCATCTCACTGGTCCGCCCAGATCTTAGAGCAGCATAATCAACGCGTTTAGGTTTGAGATCGAGCTTGAGTGGAATCGGCATGATCTCCACTCTCTGTACAAACGGAACATTCCCGGATGGAGCAGATGGTGGAGCCGAGTCGTCTTTGAATTCAAAGAAGCGAGTGATGAAGTCAAGAGCATCCTGATCGACATGTAGACGCAAAGGTAACAATGATACTTTCAAAACAATTTCAGTCGCAGCCAGTTCGGCAACTGGCCTGACATTGACGATTTCCAGGTGCGCCATGCTTGCACCTTTCTCTCTTTCTCCAGCATCATGCATATATGTAGCAAACTTCTTCCAAGTTGAGGTCGGAACATGATCAAAGACATCGAGATCACGAACTCTGATATCGATTGAACTTTCAGTTTCTCCAGACCCAGGAGGAAAGGCAATAAGATCTACGTTGACGCCTTTGAGCTCGAACGTTATCTTATGGTACCTACTCCGCTTCAGTTTCAGTTTCTTACCCTTCTGTGAAGGTACTCCTTGTCGACTTGTTGTTGCAGAGATGGCAGTCATCGCTGTCGACTC
This sequence comes from Xenosphaeropsis pyriputrescens, assembly GCA_022609375.1. Lineage (NCBI taxonomy): Eukaryota > Fungi > Ascomycota > Leotiomycetes > Phacidiales > Phacidiaceae > Xenosphaeropsis > Xenosphaeropsis pyriputrescens. The sequence continues at coordinate 72,666 of JAGKQE010000007.1, forward strand.
AGTCTCGCTGGCTCCATCATTGAGCTCCTGATTGATGGCCATTGTTAATTCCCGAGGATCGCGATTCGCAGGCACACCAATGTAGATAGAGTTGAACAGGAAATCTCCAATGACAGTATCGTTGTCCTCAATATCTTGGTCGAAAGTGGATCTGCGAGCTCGTTTCTCGATAGCTTTGGATTGAACTTCTTGTACCGTTTTTGTGATCTTGTCCCGTGTATATTGCCAATCGTAACCATCGAATAGGTTCCAAATAACATGCACATCTCGAACCCGTACTTGCAATGGACTCTGCTTGACCTTGTCGTCTTCCACTCGCTCATAGGTACGCGTAGTTGAATTCCATCTCTTCGCAAACTCATGCCAGGATGTCTTTGTACCAAAATATTCCTCATCAACCAAAAGCTCCTCTGAAGGCGCCAAGCTCTGTTGGTGCATTGAATCCTCCAGCAAAAGACCGTCGTTCGTGTCTTGTACTGTAATTCGGCTCCCATCTAGACTCGAGCCCTCCCCAGCATCAAACAAAAGATCTCCCACATTTGCGCTACCGAATTCCCTTGCAAAATACTCCTCTTCCAGGTCAAGATTTTCCGGCGAGTTAACCTCTGAATCTCCCAAAGCAGAACCAAAGTCATCAAACCCGTAATTACCTTCGGCAGTGCCAAAGGCATCTCTATATATAGATGCCATCATATCAGGCACTGGATCTACCTTTGTGCGATATTTAAGCTCTGTGCTTGCCGGTCTCGGTGGGCTTAGTGCATTTAGAACTGCTGTAAATGTAGCCATCGAATCTGCACATGTTTCCAGGACAAGGAATGAGTCACGAAGCTCTACATCTATACGCTTATCTTCGCTGTCTCTAGAAACCAGGATTTTGATGTCGACCTTTGTAGAAGAAATGGTGCTGACAGATACATAGCCCATTGCGCTCAGATCAGAAACCTGTTGGCTGCCGCCATCGAAAGAGCCTAGTCGAGGACGTGAAAACCTATCAGACTTGACCAATGTTGCAAGATCATCAATAAGCAACACATTTGCTCGATTCAGCTCAACAGCGGTTGTGATGTTTTGGTCTTTTGGAAGAACAGCTCCAAGACGCGCTTCGGTCAAGACAACAAGGAGCTTGGAAGAGAGTCCTAGTGGGTTCAAGCCAAGAATACAATCTCGAACCACAATATCGACAGACATGGGCTTCGCTTCTGATGATTTCTGTAGAGTTGGTGGAGCAGGTGACTCCATAAGGTGAGAGGCCTGCATCAAAGCTTGATCTTTTAATGTGACAATAGAATCAGCCAGTCCTGCAGAAATTTCTTCAAGAGTAGCTTCCTCAGCGATCCCCAAAACAGCCATTATAGTTGGCACTCTGTAGTCGACTTGTAGATTCCACAATTTGATTTTGACGACAGGCTCCATCTCGTCTCCAATCAGCCGAGCCATGATTGCTGGTGATCTGTGACTCAATTCCCGAAGTTCCACATCCGTTGCGGTACTGATAAGATCTTCAGAATTATTACGAGTAAGATTGACTGAGTTGATGCTTAGAGCAATTAAAGCAGGTAACGTAATTTGAGCTATCTCCAGATCGCGTGTGATAAGCTGCAATGATCCGATACTCTCACTGACGTTGACGTCCAAATCGAGCTTTCGAACCAGCACCAACGAGAGAAGACCAGGACGATCATCCTCAGGAAGATACTTGGTGACAGTAGACAGACGCGATAATTCTTCTCCAAGTTGGGGCAAGTAACTTAACTCGTCAAGCTTGCTCAGTCGCGTCCTCACATTGTCAATGGTGACACGTAAAACAGATCCTTTCCTTCTCTGTCTCAGAAGTGTATCGAGGAGAATATCGTCGTCTTGATCATACTTTGACTTGGACGGGGTAATAAGTGCGAGTAGACGATCCAGATCAGCATCTTTCGGTGCAGGCAAGAACTCGATTCGGGTGGTCAATATCTCTGCTTTGATTGCGGCATCAGAAGAATTTTCTCGCAGATGTGGCCCAGAAAGCTTGATCATGTCGATGCCAACGCCGATACCTTCCTCACGGCTCACAACCTTAACTGCAGTCGTTTCGACGCCGATACTACAGTCTCTCCCCAACAAATCAAGTACGAAGCCACCTATTCTAACGTCTGCTTTGTTTTGCGATGATAGTGACTGATCGTCGACCTTTATAGGCGCATCAAAGCGTACGCCTCGAGGTTTACCAATGGGTTTGGTTGGACTCGCTACAGTGGTTGTAGCGTTAGAAGCCATCGAACTGCCCATATTAAGGACACCACTCAACCCGCCAAACCAACTGAAAGTTTCATCTAAGCGTTGTAAATCTATAGAAACGTGCAGTGGAAGGGTGAGAATTGAATAGCGTGTTGTGTCTTCTGTTTGTTTTATCTCGATCGAAAGATCTTTCCCGTTCGCACTGCTCAAATCTCGAATAGATCCTCCCATACGCAGTCCTGCATCAAATGATACAATATTCTCTGAGGCGTATCCAAACACAAATTTCTCTAGAGTAATTTTAGTCTTTGTTATGAGCTCAGATTTCTCGAAAGTAGCGTCCAAGCCATTGAGAGCTGTTCTGAGCAGGACTTCTGAGCCAGCAGGTATATCTCCATGTTGACCATGCGCAGATTCTGCGAATCGATCAGCGAATCCTGGCAAATGATCTAAAAACTTTATGGATATTTCCTGTGACCTGAGTGTCATCTTCATATTCTGCGCCGACGATGCTTTATCGGTTGAGGCTTTGCTAGTAGTAGCTGGGCTATGGTCATCTAGCGAAGCAATGACAAATTGAACAACCTTGGCTAGAAGTCGAGCAACGGAGACATCAAAGCTCAAATCCAGTAAACCAAGCACAACATCAACTGCAGTGTCGTTGCATTTGGGAATCTCTGGCTCTGGCGGCGCCGTAGGTCGACGCCCCTTGGGCATTCTTTGACTTGCATGAGCGGAGAATGTCCCAGGAATATCTGCATATATAGATTGAGAAGTGCCATCGAAAGTACCTTCGAACATGTTACTGGACTGAAGATTGTGCTCATCAGAGGAAGGTGCTGCCGATGCAGAGGCAAGATATATGGATACCTCATCGAGACTAAGAACCCTTTTCGAGATCCGTGAAACCTCCTCTGAGGGCGTTGATGAGCAGTCGGAGAGATCACTTGCACCTCTTGTAGTATGTGCATAAGGCTGCTGGGGACCTGATCCAGCAGATGTATGTCGGTATTGAGACTGTGAGATTGGCGCATGTTTGTAGGTAGATTTAGAAGCCTCAGTAGCGCTAGAAACTTGTGGGTGGAGGGCATTCTCGAGGTTGTCCGCGCTCCTAGGGGGACTACCTGATGAAGAGGGTCTACTGCCAATACTAGATGTGTCCCATGCGCCAGGCATACGGGAAGGTTTTGCCTCTTCACTCATAGCGCTCATATACATACTTTGTGCTTCATTGTGGCTGAAGATCATTGACTGAGCCAGAGCTTGATCAGGGGATACTGATCTTGCAACACTTTCTGCATCTGCAAACTCAGTAGACGCAGCACTTCTAGAACTTGACTGAGACAATCGTCGAGATATTGTAGGCAGACTGCTGCAACTTGTTCGTGTTGCTGGAAGCGGTTGAGAGTGAGAGACTCTATGATTCGGGGATGTAGAGTGTTCTCTGATGGGTAAGGTCGTGGAGTAAACAGGCCTCGGGTTCGTCGGTTCATCAGAGCCAAAAGGATCAAAGTTGTCATCAAGAGATGCTCTGAGCGTTCCGAAAGAATCCTGCATTGGGAATATCTCCGACCCAGCATCACTTGATTGTCTGCTGATAGGACTATACGGGCCACTAGTCCTTGCTGTACCTAGAAAATCACTATCGGGACTTGCCTGGCCGGCAGTACCATCGAAGTTGTCGCTCATCCCCAATAGCCTATCCCTAGATTCCGAAAGCTGCTGTGACTCCATACCGAACTCGTGTCGTGCTGTGAAGTTACTTGTTGTGCTTGCACTCAGTCGACTTGACCCTAAATCAGACCTTGTCGGTCGGTAATCCTTGCGAAGTTCTAAGGTATCAGATTGTGTAGATCGCGTAGTTCTGGGAGAGGATATAGCTGTTGATCGAGCTAAGTTGGCAAATAGATTGGCTTCGGAGATCAGAGCTACCTGAATTTCGCGGAATCGTACTAGTCTTTTCCCATCCTTGAGAACGGGATGGGGTTGTTTGCCATCTCTTCCAGGAACAGCAGGACCTCCACTTGAAACATCTGGTATAGGGGTCACTCCCTCAACATCTATATCCGCGATTTTCAACTGCACTGTCACTGGGTCAATAGTCGCACCATGCTCTAATCCAATTGGCGAGTCGTTCGGAACATCCACAGCCAAGTTGAACTGAATCCCTCGTACTTGTACTTGTAATCGATCAACGATTCCTTGCAGAAAATTGGTCATGAAAACTGGAAGCGTAAGACCCGCTCCAGTGCCGAGGGCGTCTTCATCGCCCTCGTCATCACTTGATGCTATCGATGATTCACCCAGATATTGGGACGTTGAAGATATGGCAGCCTCAAGCTCTGCTCTTTCCCCGGCCGGCTCGGTCTGTAAAAATGACTGGGCAAGATCTGCAGCCGTTGGCAATATCGGATCGTCCTCTCCAGGGATATAGTTCGGCGCATCTGATGACTTTGAATGTACTCCAGAGGATCTTCTTGGTTGTGGTACTTTATCCGACGTTGACCTTGATCGTGGTCTGGCTGTATCAGCTTGGGAGATTCGCAGATGTCCTTCTACCCCATCAACCACAACGGCTATCGGACTGCTGTAAATATCGACAGGTATGGTGATTCGTAGAACTAAGACGCAGGCTTTGCTAATAACGAAATTCGAGGGAAGTTGAAGCAAGGAGGATAATTTCTAGAATTTGCCTCATCTTAGTAAATTTCACGATATTGGGCTCTGGATTTATTCACCTTCAGTCGCAGACCGACATTCCTAAATTCTAGCACGCTCTTTGTACCCCAGGCAATATCCAAATGTTCTAAATCAAGGGCATCTGTATCGAGGATTTCTAGGCGCGAGAGGGCATATCGTAGGAGACGCTTCTGGATCGAAGAAGGCAAAAGGAACGACGCCATGGCAGAAGCTGAACGGGTCTAGAGAAGGAGATGCTATCGTCCGTCGTCGTATCCTTCACACGTTTATCTGTTCCCTGGGGTCGTGGAATATCGCACTCGTTCCTGCGCAGCGTGAACAACAAGTGGTGATTACTTGTTGGTGTTGTCAACCTGCCGTTTAGGATCGAAGCAGCGGTGGATGAACAGACGCACTCATACTGTGTTTCCGGGTCCAAAAGGCAATGAAGGATACGGGATTTGGTTGACTCCTGTCCTCATACAACGAAGTGAGGGGAGTGGATGACTACGTCGCATGCAGTTATGATGCCCAGGGTTTCAAGGCTCTCGTGATCTGGAGATGGGTTGCGAGACAGTCACTGGTAGTGGTTGGTTCAGTCAGTAACGGTAACAGTGACAGTGCGGTGGGTAGATAGAGTCAGGCATAAGGTACGTACCTAGGTAGGTAGTATGTAGACAGTGGGGACGCTGGGCGGGTAAGGTATGCGATTAGCTCCCTTATCGATAGCGCGACTAGTGCGGGTGCGGACTCTGGTGGCACGAGGGAGTATGCCTTATGTTTAATAAGGCAAATAATAAGGCATCGGATTCTTCCAGGCACGGGGTATCTTCTCCGAACCGACATCATCGAACATGCGATCATTGTGTCTTGAGGGTAACGTCATTGCCGGATCTCTGGGTAAGAAGTGATTTCACTACTTACTACTCTACGTAGACATAGCGGGGCAATTGCATGTCTGTGATGTAGGTCTATATTTCATATCTTCATTTGCCCTATAAATTATCATCTTCATCTTACAAGACCCTCAAGTCTTTCATATCTCTCATACTCCTTCTTCATACACAAATTTCTCATCATGTCGTCAATAATTCAGCTCGAATGCCAATGCAACAACTACCCGTGGGGAAGGACAGGCAAGCAATCACTTGCAGCGAAATATGCCGCTTCAACACCCAAAGGGAACTTCAAACTCGACGAGAGCAAGGAATATGCCGAGATGTGGATGGGAACATATCCAACTACGCCATCGCTCGTGCTCTCAAGTGGCGAAGACTTACAAAAGCATCTCAACGCCAACAAGGAGAAGTTGATCGGGAAGCCCATCCTTGACAAATTTGGTGCCGATTTGCCATTCCTTCCAAAGGTCAGATTCTTCGCAAGATATTATGAGGCCCCTATTAACATTTGCAGATTTTATCCATCGCCAAAGCACTTCCTCTTCAGATCCACCCAGATAAGGAGCTCGCTGCAAAATTGCATGCAAAGGACCCAGAGAAATTTGGAGATACAAATCATAAGCCCGAGATTGCGGTAGCACTCGGAAAGTTTGAGGTATTTGTGGGCTGGCAGCCACTATCAGATATCCACAAGCTATTCACGAGCATTCCGATCCTCAAAGAAAAGTTTCCAAAGATCCAAGGCTCAGAATTCGGGCATGAAGAGTTGAAGAAGACTGTCTGGCATATTCTTTCTGCTTCAGATGAGGAAATTAAAGAGGTCTACGAGAAGCTGAAGGCTACGCCCAAGGATGCCTTTGGCTCGCACAGCTACATCCCAGAACTGCTTCCTCGTCTGGCCGAGCAATATTCCAAGGAAGATCCGGGTAACCTCGTCGCGCTGCTGACGATGAATTTTCTCGTCTTGCAGAAGGGAGAGGCCATTTACGTCCCTGCCGACGGTATCCACGCTTACCTTTCTGGTGATATTGTTGAGTGTATGGCACGATCAGATAACGTACTCAACACCGGCTTCTGCCCACGTGCTGACAGAGATTCTGTTGATCTGTTTACTGCTGCGTTGACCTTCAGTCCCAAGGGTGCCGATGAAGCAATTCTGAAGCCGACGAAGAGCGACAAGGGCGTCAATGGGAACACAAAGGTACTGGCACCACCAATGAGCGAGTTCAACATGCTGGTTGTGGAACTTTCATCGAAAGGAAGTGAGACCATCAAGCCGCTGCAGGGTCCTGCTGTTATGGTTGTCACAGGTGGCAAGGGAACTTTGAAGGCGGAGGGCAAGGATCATGAGGTCAAAGAAGGATATGTTTTCTATATTGGATACAATACCGAGCTAGAGTTCACTGCTGAAGAGAGCTTGGAGGCACACATTGCCTACGCCGAGGCGTAATTATAGAGCGAGGTTATGACATTAGACGAGAACACTTGCGTATACAACCAAGATATATGCAAAAAAGAATATCCCAACCAGACCTCCCAGTGATCCCAACACTCTTGATCTTCCATAACGCCAATAAGCCAACACAACCAACCCCACACAAATAATCGACCGGCCTTCCATGACAAACAAAATATAATGGTATGGGTATAAGCTTCACTCCGTCTCCCCCCTCACGTCACTCCCCCTAGCGTCGCCGTCCACTCCGCATGCCGCTTTTGCTGTGATCCCCCAACACCCTTTCCGACTTCTCGAGTTCCCAGCGCATGGCTTCTTCACGCTCTTCCCTGACGCTCCGCGGGCTCTGGCCCGTGGCGGAGGATTCTGCGAAGCGGTCGTACAGACTGCGTTGCGCTTCGAACAGGGTCATGGTGTATTGGTAGTTGTGCTGCGGTTCTTGGGACGGTGTTGGACCGGACGAAGTCGTCTGGAAATTGGGCTGGGTTTGGGCTTGGGCTTGATGTTGATGTTGGTATGTATCTTGGGCCTGGTACTGGTACCCCGTTTGGTCTTGATGGTGTTGATACTGTAGTTGGGGCTGGGCTTGATATTGATGTTGGTATCCGTCTTGGTGTTGGTACTGATATGTCGGCTCGCCTTGGTGATGTTGATACTGTTGTTGAGGTTGTGCTTGCTGCTCTGTATCGTTCCTGGAGGGGTTCGGGACTTAGCCAGGGGATTGGTATGTGATGGGTAACGAATACAACTTACGGATTGTAGTTGTAGTCAGATCCGGTGACTGCCCTATCTGAAGCTGCTCCTTGGGAACTCATGGTGCTATCGCTGTTGAAAATGTTCTCTTGAATGATGTTGCACTTCTCGATATCGTGCACAGATGAAACAGATGAGCACTAAGCATGTTGGGGACAGCAGCTATAAGTAGTAAGGCCACTATAGTACCCAAGAAGTCATCCTTCAGTCGTTTTTGGTGGATGGTCTTGTTGGGCACCATTGGTCGTGGTGTTGTCGGTGAACGAACATTGTCACTACATTATTACCCCTAGCCCAAGTAGATAGCAAGTAATCGATCCGCATGCTAACATGAGAAATTCACTGCTCATGGACCAAGAGATTGATCGCCCTGCAAGGGCTGGAGACGAACCTATTTGTATCGCGGAGAGTTTCTGATGCGAGAGTTGTTGATAGAAAAGTCAAGCTCTTGGTTGAGCTTAGGGGCTAAGGCAATAAGGATGAATGGGAAAGCTACTGTATGTATAGATCAAGATCTCTGGGTTTGAAAGACCAATAAGAAGGGGAGGAGATTCCCAGTGTCCAGATTCAAAGTCAACCTACTCAGTATGGCTGCACTTTTACAGTGAGAGTGGGCTTCAATTCGGACCCGTGGACCCGGAAGGAATCACGCATGAGCAAAAAAACGAAGACTGCATTTTCATGTGTGCTACAGCAGCTTTATACAGCCTGTTTTTTTCTTGCACCGGTAGTTGATTGGGCACCTCAGGTCCACGTCGTAAAACTCAAGTGCTCGTTTACGAGTATTTTCCTTAAAGATGAGCTTTCTCGAACTGTATATGGTAGAAATACCTCCGGTATTTTGGATTCCCCGCGTTCTTGAGGACGAAAGCTGATGGCTGCCACACTATACGGCTTACTCCTTCGAATTCGATTCAGCGTTATGTTATCTAGAGTGGAGCTGGTCAGCTTGTTGGCAGCTACCCCTTGTAATTTGCCACCATAACGCTGAAGAACTTCCCTAGAGATGTCACGCGGCAAAACAATGCCGGAAAGGTGTTGTAGAAGTGATTCGATGTGTAGGTGAGTTGGCCAAGTCGGCGGAGTCTGTTGGTTTCGCGTTCTCGGTGAGCGTCTTGACAACTCAAATATGGGAAAGGATGTATACATCTCAAACTTGACAGCTACCTGTCTATACTCTTTCCGACTCCTCTCAAGTCTGGCTATTCATGACTTGCTATGGGAAGTCAAGGCGAAGTGTGCCTTGTTAGAGCCTTGCTGCTCCTCCTACCTAAGCTCAAAAACAACACAACAAAGCATACTGTAGCACACAAGCTCGATCCATATATGAAAATATCATTAAAGAACCAAAACAGATGGCATATTGAAGCTTCACCATCTCGCCCAAGAATCACGTACCTCACAGCACTCGATCTGGCACAGAAAGGGTCCGAGCAACCAACCCAGAACGTGGACGAGGCGATCAACACACCTACTCTAAATGACGCAGGGGGAAAATCCCAATACGACATAGGTATCTCTCACGCAAGCAACAGGTCATTCACTCCAAAGCAGAAATCCACTCTGGACCAAGCGAGTCAGCGGCAGCGCATGGCATATATCAGCCAACAGCCCACCTCGAGCCCACGTTTTCTAAGCCCATCGCACAGCCCAGCACAAACCCACAAACCCACAAACCCACAACACCTCCAACTCCTCTCGAGGTCAAAAATGGGCCCGAGGTCAGAGCCCGAGTGTCTGGTGGTGGCCTTCCCAAACCGTATTTCGGATCCGATGGGGTCACATCAGACGCGCATCAGATTTCATGCAGGAAGCCGCTTGGGGATATTGTGGAAAAGGCGAATGTGGCTTGACGCGCCTGGGCGAAATTGGAGCTGGAATCCGACCGGACAGCGCGAGAATGCTTGTCGGCAGAGTCAGATGGATGCGCCATTGTGGAAGAGGACGTTGAGGGGGGGGGAGGGGAGGAGAGCGGTTGAAGATTGGATGATTGATGGGCAGGGTCTGGGTGTATGCGGCTATTATCGTCTGCCGACTTGTCCATCATCGAGGAATGAGAATGTGGACGGCGTGGCCTTTTCAATCTGCCACGGATCGGACAACAAGCAGGACTGCTCTGCAATTTGCAGCTACCTACGAAGTCTTTACGTCTATGACACGGTATCCTTTATCATTTCGAAGTCTTCGGCATCGAGTAAGCTGCACCCATGACCATGCATCGTTATATGGCTGCCTAGCGATTTCGGCAACACAACGACTCTCCAGTCCAACATAAAAGCCGTCCGAGTTGTCTTCTGTCTCAAATAGCTCGAGTCTCTTTTCAATTCAACCTTCATCTCGAACCAAAGACAAGTAGCGCTGGAATTACCTAGTAGAAGAAATGGCTTACACAGTCCACCCCGTCACAATATCCGATGTGCCTGGCCTCTCTAACACCATGATGCGCGCTTACTACGAAGATGCACACTGGCGGTTGGTGTGGAGGGACATGAGCCTAGAGTCGATCATAGACGGCACCAAGAAGCGTCTACCATGGAACCTGGTCAGCGAGCGACACAACAAGCGACACCAGAAAGTAGTAGCCGAGGACTCTGGGGAAGTAGTTGGATATGTGCGATGGCTACTGCTGAACGGCTGCTCGATAAGCTGGCCCGAGGCGCAGATAGCTGAGGCAAGTGAGGAAGAGAGGGCGTGGTGCAAGGAGCAGTGGGATATGGGATCAGAGAATGGGACATCAAAGGGGGTTTATCGTGAAATGCTTGTTGCGATGGGCGGAGCACTTGAAGATGCTGAGAACGAAATCGTTAGGAAGGAGCCATACTTATGTGAGTTTTACATGACTTTTTGGGAGACTGTGAGTTACGTGCTGATGGAACAGCTGTGGATTACTTGACAACACTACCTTCGCAACAAAAAAGGGGAGTGGGTGGTTTGCTCTTGAGAGATGGACTGAGAGAGGCTGACAAGGCAGGCATCAAGACAATTGTGATGGCGAGTCCGGCGGGCGTGAACCTGTACCGCAAATACGGCTTTAAACATGCCAGGACAGTGACGCAAGATGACTCTCCATTTGGCGGAGATGGAAACCATCAGCAGTTTTTCATGGTTCGACAGCCCATCACAACTACCAAAGATTTATAAACAGCGATTGCGCTTAATATAGAAAGTTTCATACGTCGTCGACTTCCCTAACACAATAACCAAGCATTTCGTTACTTGGCCAAGTCGCCTCGTCCACAAGCTTTGTTGCCGTTTCTTTCCCGGCCGCCGGCACTCTGTACTCGAAGCGCTTGCCTGGAGATGGCCTCCTCCCATCGGGTAAGGGGTATGGGAAAGGAAGATACTCAGGTAGCAATCCAAGCTGAACCAGAACAGATGCTTGATCCCATGCTATGTGCTCGTGATATAATCGATCTCCACGCACATTTACAATGGAAGTCATTGGAATGCGTACTGATTTACCCGTCGGAGGAATTCCGGGAATCAACCAGTCAATCATCTTGTCGTGTGTAAAGCAGAAGATGAATTCATCTATCACTCGGTCGACTCCAACTGTTCGGCTGACGAGCTCTAATGCTGTGTCTTCGGGATTGTTGAATATAAAATGATCTCTGTAGAAAGCACTTAATGCAGTTCTGCCAATTCCGCCAGTCAACTGTATTTGGGTCAGCATGATATGATATAAATCGGGAATTGCAGAAACACTCACAGCTGGTACATGGTTGACATATGGTTCTTGAACCATAGTGCCCATTGTCTTCTCTACATCTCTTTCTACAAATTCGAACAGAGTGTGTTCCTCCCAGACGGCTTCAAGATCAAAAACTGGACCCCCAATATGCTTTTTCAGGAACCCTAGGCTTCGTGTATGAGCTACGCCAGAGTCACTACTTTTGTAGTCCGGTGAAGTGGGCAGGGTAAAATTTGCAGATTTGGAAGATGGATAGCCACATAAAGTTTGGTTTGCGACTGAACATGATTCACTTGAGCCAGAAACATGAACCATCTGAGGTACCTCTGTGGAGATTGCCCCATCAAATGATACAACGGCTTTAACGTCACCATCATTTCGAATGGTTTTCCCAAGCTTTTGAATCAACTCAGAATGGCCGCTTTTCCTTATTTTATGCACTATAACGATCAGTATACGGCTTGAATAAATGGTGAAAGTGGGTCTGGTACCTATTACTCCAAGCTTGTGCTTTTCAGAGCATTCCGCAAGGGCCGCGAAAGTTGTGCTCGCATTTGCCACGCAGTCTTCAATGTGCCATTGCCATTTGCCAGCTTTGTCGTCCTCATCTTGAATTGTGACCTCGATAACAGCGAACCCTTCTTCTGCCCATTTCTGAATGGGCTCAGGATCCAGTGTCTTGTTGTCAGTTGGCGTTGCACTTGGTGCTTTCAAGATGAGCAGACCAGGTCCGTGACCTCTTCGTGATAATGGCCGTTGCAAACGACAGTTGGAGGCTAATTGCGTAATGGGCGACGCTGGTAACGCCGTGGAGGCCATTTCCTGGTTCGTTTGAGCTTTGATTGACTTTGTAACACTCAAGGAATTGTACTCGAGGTACGAGGCAGGTCTTCACCTCAAATCGAGATGATAGGCAATAGATTGCGATTCTTTATTGAGTGCAGTGCTCGAAGCTGATAAGACAAGTCCCCACTTTGCAAGGAACGCCGGGACAACCCCGTCCATCAATGGGCTCACCAAGCTCTTTCATAGGTTCATCCGGCACCTCGTTGGTTGTATTGATATCGATGTCGGTCGTTACTCTGGTGCTCCATCCGTTCTGACCTTCCTGTATTATGGATGTTGTTAGTGCTGTGTATGACGGACAGGTACTACGTACTCTGTGAAGTGCATTGCGGGAGAAAGGATGGACAAGATCAGCGACATTGTGGGATACAAGCTTTGCCATGGTCGAAGTCAAATAGCATGATCGTCACCAATGAGTGATGAATACTCATGGTCATTGATTTGCTAAGTGTGAGATCTGAGGGGCCTATCGGCGGTGGCCGAAAGCGACAGAGCATTGGCCTTCAACGGCGCACACGGCCTAACATGAGCGATCTCCCCGACGAGCATCAAGAGAAAGGCCCTCACCCTCGCCCTCGCCCTCGCTCTCACCCACGACCGAGGGACCAGCTCACCACTCACCTCCCACCACTCGCCTCCAACTTTTCTCTTCCTCGCCCTTTCGCCCCGCCATGGACTCCCAGAAGCGGCATGGACAACTCCCAAGCTCCCTACTGCCCACCACGTAATTTTTATTCCGTACCACTTCAATTTTTCTCCTCTCCTCTCCCCTCCTCTCCTCCTCTTTGCTTCATCTTCAGCATCTTTCGGACTCAGAAAGAACGAAAGAAAGCCTTTCATTGAGTTGCAATTGCAAGTCAATGCTCTTTAATTCATAATTCGGCACTGAGCGACTTCCAAAGTCTTTGCGCTCATAGATAATTGCTATCAAAGACTTCAAACACACTCACGAATCCACGATAAGCCACGATAAGAGAATCAGTCCAGTTGTACACCACGGACGAGGAGCGAGAACAAAAGGACCCTTCCTTTCGGCCGCCAATATGTCCGAATCGAAGACTACCACTGTCAATGCGACAAGGGCTGTCGAGGCCCATAGCTACTATGAGCAAGATGCTTCATCTAGCTCTGAACACAATGCTCCACAATTGGTCAGTTCTTATGAGATGCACGACCGCGATGTTCCAGAGGGAGCCATCGAGGCCATCGAGTCCAAGAGGAAGGCCTGGTATGCCTATTTGACTACTCCCGAATTTTACTACGTCTTGGTAATTGGGTGAGTTTTGTACATTCGCTCCTGTATATTTTTCTAATATGCTCTAGTCAAGTACTTTCTCTCTGTATCACGGGTACCAATACCTTCTCTACTTTGTTGAGTATCAAGGGAACCTCTGTACCTTCTCTTCAGTCGCTCTTCAATTATGCATTGTTGTCCCTTGTATTTACCAGCTATACGATTTACCGCATGGGATTTAAAGGCTACTGCCATCTTCAACTGAAGGAGGGCTGGAAGTACATCATTTTGTCATTCTTGGATGTGGAAGGAAACTACTTTACAGTTCTTGCCTATCGCTATACTACAATCTTGAGTGCGAGTTTGATCAATTTCTGGTCTATCGTCTGTGTGGTTATCATCTCCTTCACCCTATTGGGAGTCCGCTACAGGTGGACTCAAGTTGCTGGCATCTTGATCTGCTGTGGAGGTATGGGCATACTTATTGCATCTGACCACATCACTGGATCTAATGGAGGCTATGCCTCGAATGAGCTGAAAGGAGATCTTTTTGCTCTCTTGGGTGCCACTGTTTACGGTGCGTCCAACGTCTTCGAGGAATGGTTTGTCTCCAAACGCCCACTGTACGAGGTCCTTGGAAACTTGGGACTCTTCGGTATGATTATCATTGGTGTTCAAGGTGCCATTTTCGATCGTGGTGCTATCAAGGATGCTACCTGGGATGGCCAAGTTGGTGGATATATTATTGGCTACACCCTCATTCTTTTTATATTTTACGTTCTCGCACCTTTCATTCTGCGAATGGGATCTGCTGCCTTTTTTGATATCTCTTTGCTTACCTCTAACTTCTGGGGTCTCATTATTGGCATTAAAGTCTTCGGATGTAAGTATTCCGCCAAATTGCTATACCCAAGGACAAACGTTGACTCAGAATACAGATACGATATATTACCTGTACCCTATTGCTTTCGTACTCATCATTGTTGGACTGATTATTTATTTCCTGACGAACACGGTATTGGGTGACGCAAAAAAGCCTTGGTTGGGCAAAGACCAGGAAGCTGGTGTTGCTGGAGTTGGAACTGCTAAGCTGAAAGCTCAAAAGCTTGCAGAGAGGGGCGAAGTCAGCGGAGCGCATCTGGCTTGAGAGATATGATAATATCCATAGACAATATGCGACAAGGAGGAGGAATCGTGTTGACCGAGGCATATAAGGGTTAATGAATTGCAAGGGGGTTGTTGGAATGTAGTTTTTGTGTGTCAGATGTCTAGGTCAGAAGTTCAGCCCATAACACGATTATACGGCAACTATCTTATGCTTCATAGATCTTTCGTTTATCACCAGACACATCTCACACCTTGTGCCACCGACTTCAGATTCGCTGAGACCATAATAGGAGTACAAGTACAGGGCTTGACCTGTGTGAAATGTCGTCTTCCCCGCATGCACGTGGGCCCTCACTGCCGTGCTCGCCGTATTAGCACACCGCGCTCTATCCACCGTTATGCAGGGCACTTGCTGTGGATGATTCACTACGAAAGACCTCCCATGCACATGCATCCATCGTCCACAGGGAACACCTGCTCCTCATACTTATTAGGCCAAGAAAATCAAATTCAACAACAACACTTGGTAAATTTCCATTCTTTTCTGGGTCCAATCTATTTCCAAGCTATTTCCAAGCTATTTCCAAGCTATTTCCAAGCAACCATGCTTGGCCAAACTGCGCGTCCTTTTTTTTTTTGTGGAATATCGTTTTTACTTCAGAGTTTACGGGGTCTTGCTTACAGAGTCGGTACTCAGACATAGCAGAAAGTATGAAATAACTTTCCATTTCTCCGCAGATACCGCTACCTTACCTTAATTCGCACGGATGTATTCCGCCTCGCCTCTCTGCAGGTCTCTTCTGGTAGGTACCTCCATCTCGTGTGCTTGTCCGGCTCATTAGAGTTCGACTCCTTCTCATGCATTCCTTACTCCATCCAAGACGTTTCGGCCCGCAACCTGAACTCCTGTTAAGTCCCGGGAGGCTTGGACCACATGCTCGATGTCACTGCAGCACAAAGCTTATTTAAGAAAGCCGGGGTGGGGGGTGGGAATGTCGACTTGATTTTCGTGCCGTCTTCCGCGGCCGGCAGTCACTACCTTAAGGGATATATATATAAAGTTGAGATCTCTTTACATTCTCGTTCTTTTTTTTGAAAAGTAAGAAGCATGCTCTATTCTACATCATCCTTATCCTTTACCATGCGTTTCTGTGAAATTTCTGCTATTTTTTTGGCCGGGATCCAAGGGGTGAAGGGTCAACAGTCTCCCGTCATCGACGTGGGCTATGCTAAGTACGTGGGCTCTACTAATGGCATTGGAGTTAATGAATATCTGGGGATTCGATATGCTGCCCCTCCGGTAGGCAACAATCGCTTCAGAGCTCCTCAAGATCCTCCTGTCCAGTCGGGGGTTCAAATTGCAAATAAGGTATGTAACCATCATCTCTCTAGACACTTGTCCTGACCACACTACAGCATGGCAGCGTCTGCATCTCTACGCCTGCCGGAAGTAACGATTCGGTGGTTCACTACTCTGAAGATTGTCTGTTCATGGATATCTATGCCCCGCCCAATTCTACCAACAACCCAGTATTCGTCTTTTTCCAGGGAGGTGGGTTCAGCACGGACGCCAACGCCAACTACAATGGAAGTGGTCTTGTGCGGGCTTCCGATTATAATATTGTTGTGGTGAATTTCAACTACAGAGTCGGTCCCTGGGGATTTCTGGCAAGCAAGGAGATTCAAGCGAATGGTAACATCAATGCTGGAAATTTGGATCAAAGAAAAGCTCTCCACTGGGTCCAAAAGAATATAGCAAAGGTATGTATATCTAAGTCATGAGATTTATAGTCTATTCTGATATATAATTAGTTTGGCGGCGATCCGGGAAGTGTTACCATTGCTGGGGACAGTGCCGGAGCTGCCTCCGTCACTTTGCACTTGACAGCCTATGGGGGCCGGGACGATGGCCTTTTCCACGCCGCAGCAGCAGAATCGCAATCCTTTGGTCCTCAGTTTACCGTGGCAGAATCTCAGTATCAATATGACGCTCTCGTTGAGCGAGTAGGATGTTCCAATGCCACCGACACATTATCCTGTCTTCGCGCTGTACCCATCGCCGACTTGGTCGCACAAAACCACAACATCCTTACCCCAGGAGGTGGCCCACAACCGCCAATCTATATGTACTCCAATGTCATCGACGGTGATTTCACGACGGACTACACACATAAGCTCTACACGGAGGGACGTTTCCTCAAGGTGCCTGCGATATTCGGTGATGTCACGAACGAGGGCTCTCTCTTTGCTTACACAAATATTAGCACTTATTCAGTAAGCAACCAAGCATTTCATGGTATTGCTCTTTCTTTACAATTTTTCTAACGGCGCCTTAGGAAGTCAACGATTTCCTTAGAGACCAGTTTCCCCGTCTCAATGCCACCGAGCTTGCAATAATAGACTCGCTCTATCCCCCAGCAGAGACGTTCTTCAACACCAGCGCCCTCTACCGTACCGCCTCCAATGCATATGGCGAAATGCGCTATAACTGTCCCGGTATCCACGTCTCTACGAGCTTTGACAAGGCAGGCGTCGCTGGGAACTGGAACTACCAGTAAGTCAAACCCTTTCCCTCATAATCCACCATCTCTCTCCCAAACAGATGACTAACGCCCTACAGCTTCAACGTACATGATCCCACGCTGGATGCAACTGGTAAGGGTGTTCCACACGTAGAAGAGCAGTTCTACATCTGGGGTCAGAACCAAACGGGCGACAACAGTCCGCCAGCTTCATACTTCGGGCCCCTCAACGGCGCCATGGGACCAATCATCCAGGGCTACTGGACTAGTTTCATCCGCAGCCACAACCCAAACACGTACAGGTATCCTGGCAGCCCGGTCTGGGAGAGGTTTGATGCAACCAACATGGGCAGGATTCTTCTGCAGACTAATGCGACGAAGATGGAGACGGTGCCACAAGATCAGAGGACGAGATGTGCTTATCTGAAGAGTATCGCGCTCACTTTGCAGCAGTAGATTTACCAGGGTTGTAGCCTTGGGATTTTGTATATCTTTTAATGCACATGTCATTACTGATGTTTGATGGCTTGCTTTTGGTTGGTGTGATGATAAATGCCTCTGAATTTACAGTACCTTTTGTTCGATTTCAACTTTTTTTGCTTCGTGTCTATGGTATTGTTGCAATAAATTAGTATGAGTCTTTTACTCAATTCAATCTGTTGTCATCTCTCGTCGTAGTCTGTATAAATCTAGATATGCTTCACTTGTCAGGGCACTGCGTGAGAGCTCTTGACAGAATCACGTGGACGATGTCGCGGCCGTGCCAACCCCAAGTTTTGTGCGCCCCACCAAAATTTTGCCCGATTAGCAAGCACTTATCGGACGCTGATGATGTTAATCTTTTTCTCTTAAACTGCGTTCGCCCATCTTCCAACCAAACCAAAACTACCATATTATACAAAACCAAGATCTCTTTTCCCTCAACAAAACTGCCCATTCTTCCAATATGCCGTCCAACCAGCCATACGATGACGAGGAGCAGCACCATCACGAGGATAACGCTGAGATGTTCGATCCTAATGACGCCGCCGAAGAAATGCCCGAGGAGATGGATGCCGCCATGGATTCTGGAGAGGAGGATGATGGCATGGATGAGGATGGAATGATGCAGGAGATCCAACTTCAGAACGACTCGGCAGCGCATCTCGACCTTTACAGAGACAGTATCTTCTGCATAGCGCAGCACCCCACACGACTCGAGATTGTTGCGACAGGTGGTAGTGAGGGCGAGGACGCCGGAGGAATTGGCTATATTTTTGATGCAACGCCGGAGGAGGGTCCCGTTCTCCCTACCTCTTATCAAAGTGGGCCTCCAGAACCAGTTGAGAGAAAAGGTCTGGGTTCTATCTTCACTCTGGAGGGCCACACCGATTCTATCAATGCGCTTACATTCACTCTCCCCAATGGAGAGTATCTGCTGTCTGGAGGTCTTGATGGAAAGCTGAGGGCTTATATCGCCAACCCAAAGAACATTAGACAGTGGAAGCATATTGCTGAAGCGCAAGAGGTTGAGGAAATTAATTGGATGCACCCATGCCCCAACCCAGAATACCCCAACACTGTCGCTCTCGGTGCCAACGATGGATCGGTCTGGGTATACACGGTTGATTTCAAGGCTGGGGACGCAGCTCTTCAAATGGTTCAATCATACTTCTTGCACCAGGCGTCCTGTACCGCTGGTGCATGGACAGCCGACGGCAAGATGCTTGCAACCGTTTCCGAAGAAGGCAGTCTTTTCGTCTGGGATGTATTTGGAGAAGCTGCCGCCGCAGGTCTCATGCAAGGAGAGGGAGGACAGACTGTTATTAGTCTCACAGCCGCTGACCAACGCTTCGCAGTCGAGGGGGGACTTTTCAGCGTTGCATGCGCACCAAACGGACACTTTGTTGTTGTGGGAGGAGCAGGCGGAGCCATCAAGGTCGTTGGCCTGCCTCGTCTTGGCGACGCCTCTGGGTCTGCACCGGCTGGTCGTGGAGGAGCCGGCGCCGCCTCGAAGAACAAGGGCGGAAAGCAGAGTGCTGGCAAGGCCGTGGGAAGCTCGGCTACCGCGGGTCAGGCCGGCCAGATCCTCGCTGATCTACAATCGCAGGCGGACGGCATTGAGACAATTGCGTTTGCACCAGCACCACTGACGCTCATGGCTTGCGGCAGTGTGGATGGCAGCATTGCGTTGTATGATACTGCGCATCGTTTCGCTGTGCGTAGACACATCAAGGAGGCTCATGAGGACTACAGCGTGGTGAAGGTTGAGTTTGTCAAGAACTCGCGCACTGGAGGCTGGCTCTTGACGAGTTGTGGTATGGATGGCGTTGTCAGACGCTGGGATACTCGTGGTGGAACGGCGACACCCAACTCGGGTCTCATGCAAGAGTGGAAGGGTCACCGTGGTGATGGCGAGGGTGGTGGTGTCTTGGGCTTTGTGCAGGGTGATGGGTCGAGGATTATCACTGCCGGTGATGACGGTATCTCTCTCGTCTTCGAGTCACCCGTTGCTTAGATGTTGCTTAGATGTTGATGATTCGTCTGCCCCTTACGTGTGTGCTCTTATATCATTTGCTGGTAATTGGAAAAGTTGATCGCGCACTTTGCGACTGCATAGCCTGGCGTTTTGGGAATCATTGCGGAATTTTGGTTCATCACGTTTTAGTTCATATAAAACCTCTCAAGTGCAATATATATATGGTCCCTTATTGTCTTTTCGGCACTTCGCTGTGTTTGAGTAAGTTTCTGACATTGCAGAAGAGCCCCGATGTTGTCAGTATAGAAAATCTAGAACTCGAGTAAATGGCCATCTTGCCGAACCTGTCAATTTTACAGCTCTACCGATCGTTCAAGTCTCACTTATCATTCCAATATTTTCGACAATTCAAATAGAAAAATCTAGTTAACCAAGAATGTAATGTCATTATTCAGAGACCATCTAACGCTATCATTAAAACTCCTGACCCAACCCAAACATCATTTCTCAAAACACATATCTAAAGTTCATGTTCTCAAAGTCCGTCATATCACTAATAACCTCATCCGCAACCTGCCCTTCAGACAGCGCAGGCGCAAGCGCATCTCTCTGCTTGTTGCGGCGCGTAAGCAGCAAGCGCAGGAGCACAGTCAAGAAGACCTGGCCACACGCACAGCCAACAATAACCTGGCAGCCCGTCTGATATATGGGCTTCTCGGAGGCCAGGAAGGCGTGCGGGCCGATGATGTTGCCGGCGCAGTAGGCCAGGAAGACGAAGGCCGTGGCCGTCACGCGCTTCGTGTAGCCGGCCAGGTTCGTGGCCGGCATCTGCAGCGCCAGCACCAGCGACGCCACGTACGACCCGCAGATGTAGAAGCCCATCAGCAGCCCGTACTTGTTGCTCCGTGGCAGCTTCCACAGCAGCGCGATGCCCACTATCGTCGGCAGCAAGTACACCACCATTACGATCGTGCGCATGTTCTTGAACTTCGTTGCGATGTATGTCCCGCTGAGGATCCAGAATACTTGGAAGGCGCCCTGGGGGATGGCGAGCGCGGTTGTTTCCAGAGAGCCGGTTACGACACCCTTGAGGATCAATTTGGAGAACTGTGTTTCTTTTTTTAGTCTCATTTCTTGGGCTCCTTGCATGAAAGGGGGCTATGACTTACGTTTGCGACTCCTCCGTTGATGACTTCGTTCAAGAGGGTGAATAGGAAGAGAATCCACACTTGTGGATCGACGAGAGCTTCACGTATCTGATTCCATTTGATGCTTTTGTTTAGAATACCCTGATATATATTAGTCAAATTCAATTGTGAAATTTCCAGACTGCACATACGGTCTGGTTCTGCTGTCCTCGGGCAATCAGCATTGCCTTCTGCTCGATGGTGAAGCGCTTGGAGGTCATCGGGTCTTCCGGGAGGAAAATCATGAGCACAATACCCCACACGACTGTCACTCCTCCACAGAGGATGAAGATGACACGCCAGACGGGGAAGGTGTCCTCTTGACCGATGCCATAGGTGAGAATTCCACCAATCATGGACCCAACTCCATTACAGCAGTAAAATGCTCCAGCCCGGAAAGGCTGTTCGCTTCTCGTGTACCATGTTCCGACAATCATCATGAAGCAAGGCGTAATAGGGGCCTCGAAAACCCCAAGTATGAACCGGCAGGCCGCGAGACTTGGAAAGGAGTTGCATGCCGCGGTGATCATGAGCATGGCACCCCACGCCGTCACACAGCCAGCTACCACCTTCGAAACAGACCACTTCTGCGCGAGGTAACTCCAAGGGTATTCGGAGACCAGATAGCCCAAGTAGAAGATGGTGGCCAGCCAGGCGTATTGGTCGCCAGTTGTGTGCGTTCCAGTCAACAGATCGAATACTGCGCCATAGCTCAATGCCTGCTTATCGATGTACTGCAAACAATATGTCATCATCATAAGCGGCATCAAGAGCAAGTCGATCTTCTTGACGAGCTTGCTGCGTGCATTCGTGTCCTGGAGCAATTCGTGGATGTATTCGTGCGAAAATCCATTCTCTTGGAGGAATATTTCCGAGGCGTCGAGGCCGAGAATCTCCCCTTCGGAAATCTCAGCCTTCAAGTCACCCGTCGATTCGAGCTTTTCGTTGATTTCCATCCGTTCGGCCTTTTCCATGGACGCTTGAGATGCCATGTTGGTTCAGGAGGCGATTCACGTGTGGATGTCACGTGAATATGGCGGTTTACTCAAGTAGAGAGAATGGGAGTACGGCAAGAACACGAGAGATGAAGAAAAGCAAGTGAAGGTCTTGCGGAGACGGCATACTTGAGATATATCGACGTACCTATGCGTATGTACTTCACATACACATTCCCATTACCACAGATCTATCAGTGGCCCTACGTATCTTGATAAGGATATCATTATCTCTGGACTTCCCCCTAGTAGAAGCTTTGTTGTAGAAAGTCAATGCATCCATGGGGCGATACGTTCTACAGACCACCAGGCCACAGATCTTGACATGCTGGGTGGCAGAGGGCACTTGTACTCCGTATGTAGAGTAGTCAGGGACAAGGATGGGGGGGTTTGCCGATCAAGTGTCGGGAAATTGTAGGAATAGGCTTTTCCGACGAGATGGAGGCCATCGTGAGCACTTGAGGAGTTGCCCGTGGGTGATGGGCAGTTATCGTGGCTTTTCTCGGGGTGGCTGACTCGACTCTGTCGCTGTCCTGTCACAGATTGGCACTTGCTGATCAATGCTATCTATCTCGGCTGTTCGCCTATTTTATCGTAAGTTGGGATTTTATACATACTTGTAAATACCTTATCAGAACCCATTGTTAGGGCAATTCATTACGACTTACTCGCTCAGATCCTCTAGGATGAACCAGTCATTGAAAGGCGTACAATTATTCAGAGAAAACTGAATCAGCTGGAAGTGTATGTTTGTCTTGGGCTGTATAAATATCCGAGGCCAGATATCGTGACACTTGAGAGCCGTACAGTTATCCCGAACCACAGAATATCCTGCATAGGATGTTTATCCTGAGATGTGGAGTATGGTACCTCATGGAATTCTTTCCCTCTTTAAATGGTAGCTCTCTGTATTGAATTCTTGGGCGCTCATGAATGAGTGATGGCACATATATCACACAATGATACTCTATCATGAGGATCTACCTTCCCTAGCCTTACTTATGTGCATATGCACTTGCACTTGTTATTGTATGATATATAGCAGTAAGTACTTACATATGTACCTGTTGATATTTACCCCGTAGTTTCGTAGTCTCAGGAGTCAGCATTGATTGAACGACCCTGAGACAAACGACCGGCAGCTGTTGGATGTGGATTGCGATAGATCTCCACAATCTTGCGGGCACCAGAACTTGGACCCACATAACTCACGAGCTCAGCATCTCACATTTCCACAAAACCCCCATCTATCATCGACTTGATACATGTTCCATGAACATATTCCCTACGCCACAAGCCCTCCCTACACTCTTCTGCTCCCTTTTACGAAGTGATCTTATGCAATGGCTGTAGGTACGGATGGGGAGTGCCGAGATCGGCTACGATATGGATGCATATTATCACTCCTCCCCAGATAATTACTCTCTCAAAAAGAAACCCCATTTCTCGTAGAGTCAGGTCTTGTTCTCCTGCTCAAAGATGTGGTCACCGCAGCAGATCTTGTCGCTGGCAGCGCCGGTCGCTTTGCCAGTGTTATCATGGACTTCAAGTCTCGAACCATACTTACAGCCGGTCTTGTCAATCCTGTCACCGGCTCCAATCGTATCTCTCCCACAAGGAAACTATAAAGGAACTGTGCTGCGCGATACATTTCCTGCTCCTATTGATGCTTTCCTGGGAATCCCGTATGCTCAACCGCCCTTGGGGGACTTGAGGTTCAGGGCTGCTGTGCCCTTGCCACTTTCGAATAAGACTTACAGTGCCAAATCCTATGGATTCATGTGAGTTTGCTGTCAAAATCGAGCAACTGATCGAGGAGCAAGCTGACTGGAATAGCTGTCCTGGGAGGCAACTCTTACCGGCTTTTGCCCTACCTATGGATGAGGATTGCATGACTGTCAATGTGTTTCGACCAAAACTCAATGGTACAGAGAAGGTGCCGGTGGCTGTCTATATCCATGGAGGTGCCTTCAATCGTGGTAGCTGTAGGCATTTGGAGTCCAAAAAGAGATTGAACCAACTCTGACAAATTTCTAGCTCGAATGCATAACACCGCTTCCCAGGTCGCATGGTCTGATGAACCTTTCATCGCAGTGAGCTTCAACTACAGGTACATTCTCACATGCTGGTATAAACCCGAAATTCGCTAATTTATTAAGAATTGGTGCACTCGGGTTTTTGCCATCTACACTTACCCAGAAAGAAGGAATTGTAAATCTTGGTCTGAAAGATCAAGTCTTCATGTTGGAATGGGTTCAAGAGAACATTGAGGCCTTCGGCGGCGATCCTGAAAGCGTAACAATCTATGGCCTCAGTGCTGGCGCCCACTCCATTGGTCACCACATGATGAACTACGAATCCAAGCCTCTCTTTCACCGAGTTATTATCGAATCGGGGGCACCAACTTCGCGAGCTGTCCATCCCTACAATGCCGCAGTCCACGAGGAGCAATTCTCGCTATTTGTCGAGAAGGCAAACTGTTCCGGCATCCCAGACCATGATATCATGCCTTGCCTACGTGCCCAGCCATCGGAGGTAATCACCAACTCCTCATTCGAGGTTTTTATAAAATACAACCCCTCCCTTCGCTGGGCCTTCCAGCCAGTAATTGATGGCGATATCATCAAGCGCCGCCCCATTGATGCCTGGCAATCCGGAAAATGGAACAAAGTGCCCATCATGACAGGACACACCACGAACGAAGGCTCCTATTACGTCCCATCCAATCTCAACACCTCTGCAGATTTCACCTCCTTCTTCCACACCCTCCTCCCCCAACTCTCAAAGTCCGATCTCAAGACCCTCAACAAGCTCTACCCAGACCCCAGCAAGAATCCGAAATCCCCATACCTGGATACGCGCAATATTTCCGTCGGCGCCCAGTTCAAGCGCGTCGAGCAGGCCTACGCCCATTACGCATACTCATGTCCAGTAAGGCAGACGGCGGATTTTGCGGCCCGCGATCCGTTGGTGCCCCTGTATCTGTATCACTGGGCGACAAACCGCACCGTGCGCAACGGCGCCAACCATGCCGACAACATGTTCTACGAGACGCACGATGCAGACATCGTAGAGTTCTCAGAGACTCAGGCGGAGCTGGTGGGTACGCTCCATGCGTACGTTACGAGCTTCATCACACGTGGTGAGCCGAATGGCTTGCAGGGCCGGTGGAAAGATAGGCCTCACTGGGATGAGTTCAAGGTCGGTGGGAAGGCTATGGTTCTTGGGAAGGGAAATGATGAGCGGGCTGGTGGCGAGAATAAGGGGGTTGTGGCTGCCATGGATGATGGGAAGACGTTGAAGAAGGAATGTAAGTTTTGGTGGAAGGAGACGTATAATACGGAAGAATAGTTGGGTATATATGTCAATGCATGATGATCAATGTAGGAAGGTGTTCTTGCGGTTCTATTGTTGTGATAACTCGTATATGTACTTTGACTGCCTAGGCGTTATCTATCATGGCGACTTGCCCCTTTAGTTCTGCGCAACTATCGAATTGTGTATAGTTATTGGGAGTGATAGCGTTGTTGAGCATTTATCAAGAGAAGTTCAAATTTCAAGATTTTATAATATTGAGTGGCCTATCATGAATGGGAGAGATACTGCCGAGTAACACTCAATCTTCAATCGTTATTCATGCGCTGGGAAGAGAAATCAAAGCTTGTTTATTCGTTTGTTTAATCGATGGCTTGGAAGACTTGAATACCAATCATCTTATCAAGGCATGTACATGTCCTTCTTTTGAGATCTGATTCCTGTACGTATAAACATAAACATACACATATTTTTTTCTTCTTCAGTTTTTGGACATATTTCCATATGTCATTTTCGTGATCCACTTCCAGCTCATTATATTGGTCTATGAATTCCAAATAATTCTTTACCAAATCCGAGGTCCGAGAGAAGACGTCTATACCGCTGTTCTGTAAAATTGTGACAATCTGTTTGTATAAATGACCTTCTCACCTAACTACCATAGAAGTGCTATCGTTGTTTAGTCGTTACGACGTTAGCGCCGGCGCGCTGCTTCGCCTACGACAGTAGGTACCATAGTTGACTGACTTTCTGCTTTTGCAAACCATCTAGGTATTCATAAGACACGTCCATTATTCCATCAACAACAAGCTGTTTGTACGAGCTGATTCTGTAAACATGGGTTTACAGTGGCTTATTCAAGATGCTCATGCTCTAGAATGCACCCGTGAGGCGGTGATGAGTTCTGTTATGCCTTCAATTTTCGAGCTGGCTGAAGGCAGGGATTTTGAACGTCTCCGTTTGTTGCCAGCCTACGTGAGGGCCGCAGGAAGCAGCTGAACGGAAGTTGCTGAGCTGATAAACTTCCTGCATGTTATTTCTTCACATGTCAAAGACTTCATCCGAATGATGGTCCTTACAACAAAATGGAGGGCTTTCCTTGCCTCTCGGTTTGGAAGACCAACACGCTGTAGGCTGCAGCACTCCGCCACAAGGACCGCTACATGGCCGGCCAACATGTCGATTTTTATGGACATGCGCCTTCCAACGCCAGGCTTCCAAGAGAACCTGTGGTATTCCGGTGCCTCTACAAACACCTTTCATTATGTTGGTTCACTTCTCGGTATATGCTGGAACTGTTTGGAGGATTCGGCATCCTTCATCGGCTTTGCTTTCATCAAACGGCCGCTTTACTTTGAAGAATACATAAGGTCTGGATATTCTGTTTTACTGCTTTTTTGGCTCTACTTACCTCAAGTTGCAAAAACCAAATCCTATTCTCAAAACATCAGGATTCGAGTCACAACCTTTTCTAAACATCACTTCTCCAACAGCTACAGCTAAGTTATGGCTCAACGTAGTCGTGGAGGTTGGCGGGATAGTTTCACTGGAAGTTCGCGTGGCGCTGGTCATGGTGGCAGAGGAGGCAGGAATTCTGCAAGTGCGGAGCAAGGTATTTCTGGCGGGTTGATCAGTTGGTATGCTGTTGCTAACATGAGTAGCACCTCACGGGCGGCGACAGGGACGCGGACGTGAACGTGAACAACAAGATGAGACGCCTGACGAGGTACAAGCACGAGATACGTATCGAACTTGGAAACGAATGATTACACGCCCTCCCCTAGATCATGATTTCGCCACTATTGAGAGTGTTTGGCAGAGAGCCCTTGAAATCCTGGACGGTGATCAACGTCATTGGAAACAAATGCTCCCAAAGGATCTTGATGACCAGGACAATTTTGGCCTTGACCACATATCAACAGTCATGAACATCAAGACGCATAATCATGGATATCGCAAATTCATCGAAGTCGTGCATCCATTTGTTTTGGTCATCACTCACCCAGCGTTCTTGGAGAGCTTATCTGTGGATACTTATGTTGGCAACCTGTACACTTTCATTAGCGGCAGCAACAGCAGTCGAGCTATCTTATTCATCAAACGCTCCTGTCAAAATCTTGAAGAAACATATCAAGAGCTTGCTGTATATGGCTCCAAAAACATTGTCGAAACATTTTTGGTTTCTATTGTCAAAGCACTGCGGGAGATACTTCGACGACAACCGCGAGCAGCTTTCAATGATGAAATTCCGAGTGTAATTGACATGATCGAGACTTCTGCAACGGCTTGCAAGATTCAAGACAGCCCGGTGACTTTTCAGGTAATCCAAAACACGATTCGCGAGATACGAGGGATGATATCTCGAGCAAAAGGTCTGCTTAAACAAGAGGAAGAAGTCCAAGTCGATGGTTTATCAGCCCCAGCACCAAAATCTTCATATCCACAAGAGATTGTGTTACCTCAAAATCGCCACGATAATGACAGTCTTGATATCACCAGAATAAAGATACTCCCCACAGAAGACGAAATACGGAGCACGCATCCCGACTTCCTGCCTTCCACAGATTTCAGCCAACCTCATTTCCTCACAGATCCTGGAGAACGTCACCTGGATACTCAATTCCGTCTTCTTCGCAGTGACATATTCGGCGAAATCAAAGATGCTCTGGCTGTTCTCATGGATGCGGTGAAGGATAAGCCAGAGCTTATGGAAAATCAAAAAATCAATATGGGTAACACAAGAGCACATGTTTATCCTGGTGCCCGCATTTCATACGTATCCTTTAATCGTCGACGAGGCCTTGAGGCTCAGATTTCATTCCGGCAACCTTTCATGTCACATAAATACAAATCTGGAGCCAAAATGTCCAAATCCGATAGACGAAAGTGGTGGGACGACTCAAAGCGGTTGCAAGAAGGTGTTCTTTTATGCATGCTATACTTGAATGACGGGAAACCCTCAATCCTGTTCTTCACAGTCAGTGAAAAGCGCATGGACTCAAGAGAAAGCGATCTCAATTCGGATGATTACCATGCAACGATCATCACAAAACTTGCGGCCCAGGGTCAATCTCAGCTGGAGTCGGTAATCCAGTTAAGCTGTGATTGGACAAAGGGCATTCTTATCGAACTTCCTGGCGTCTTACTTGGAACATTTACACCCATCCTCGAAAGCCTGCAGAACATGCAGCGCCTATGCCGGCTACCGTTTCAACAATGGATCCTACCTCATGAAGCTACAACTGGAGAAGCCGCATCGCTCGAAATTCCGCCCCCTTTATATGCCCGCAAAGCAAAATTTGCTTTCCCCCTGAAGTCCATCCTCAAAGCAGGTAGCAAAAACATCAGTCTTAAACCTAGAGCCTCGATTGATAATAAAGCCACCTTGGACCTGCTCGAAACGCAGACAGATTTAGATCGCGGTCAATGCCAAGCACTGATTGCAGCTTTGACTCGCGAATTTGCGTTCATACAGGGTCCTCCAGGCACTGGGAAATCGTACTTGGGTGTCAAGTTGATGCGAGTTCTCTTGGATTGTCGAGAAAAATCAGAACTTGGGCCAATTATAGTGGTGTAAGTATTTTGTTCACTATCGGGTCATCTATCATTCTACTTCTCGTGTAGCAATTTTACTATTTCTTTTTGCGTCTTCTCTTGTTGTCTAGGAATATTGCGCTAATTTTGCTGAAAAGCTGTTACACGAATCATGCCCTCGACCAATTCTTAGAGAATCTTGTTGAGGTAGGTGTCAAGAAGTTAATCCGGATCGGAGGACAAAGCCATTCCAAGATTCTCGAAGGCTACAATCTGCGCGTTGTGTCCCAAGACCACAAACGAACCAGAGGAGATTCATACAATTTAGCAATGTCTTATAAAGGTCTCGAAGAAAAGGAAAAAGATATTCGGAGAGCCTTGTATATATTGCACGGCTCACAGAAGCGGCCAGGATGGAAGAACTTGAAGGAGCACTTGAGAAGGAGATATCCCAATATCCATCGACAATTCTCCCTTACCAACGATCAGGGTGAGCTGGTAGATAGGGACGGGTTTACCAAGGCTTTTAGTACCCCATTTGATGCTTGGTCGGAAGAGCAATCGGCAACAGATTCGCCATTGTCAAATGAAGGCGAGATCCCGCCCGCGTCTATGGATCAGCTCCTCGCTATAGCGCGTCGAGATGCCTATTCCCTCCCTCTCGCCCACCGGCGTATGCTCTTACAGCTGTGGATCCAGCAATCCAAAGAGGATCTTTCAGAAGAGCTCTTCGAGCTGGTCAAAGAAGCTTCTGATATCGACCGAAACATCTCAGATATCCACGATGACAACGATGTTCAAATTCTGGCTAGAGCTGAAGTGATCGGAGTCACTACAACTGGTCTTGCTAAAAGGATTAACACTCTTCAAAATGTCAAAAGCAAGGTCGTTGTTTGCGAAGAGGCTGGAGAGGTGATGGAGCCTCACATCCTTTCCGCATTCCTTCCGAGCATTGAGCATTTAATACAAATCGGAGATCATCAGCAACTTCGTCCACAGATCAACAATTACAATTTGTCGCTGGAAAGCAAACGGGGAGAAAAGTACAAACTGGATCGTAGTCAATTTGAAAGACTCTCGGTCAGTGAGTCTGGTCGGCCAGCATTGCCGCTAGCTCAATTGAACATTCAGCGCCGTATGCGACCTGGCATATCCAAGTTGATCAGAGAGACAATATATCCTAGACTAGTCGATCATCCTAGCACGAAGGTACTCCCAGATGTTGTGGGAATGCGGAAGAATGTTTTCTGGCTTGATCACCAAAGTCACGAGGAGGGAAGTCAATCAGACGTGCACAACAAGTCGCATAGTAACAACTGGGAGGTAGACATGACACATGCTCTTGTTCGCCATATAGTTCGCCAAGGCGCCTACAGCAGTTCTGAAATTGCAGTGCTTACACCATATACTGGCCAATTACAGAAGTTGCGCTCTAAAATGCGCCAGGACTTTGAGATTGTCCTCAGCGATAGAGATCAGGAAACAATGGCCAAAGATGGTTTCAACACCAACGATGTTGCTGATGAAGATGAGCAATCGACCGAGGACAACAAACGAAAGCCTCTGCAGAAGAAAAACCTCAGCGAATTACTACGCATAGCCACTGTTGACAATTTCCAAGGAGAGGAGGCTAAAGTCATTATCATCTCACTTGTCAGAAGCAACATGGAGCAAAAAGTTGGATTTTTGAGGACAACAAACCGCATAAATGTTCTCCTCAGCAGAGCTCAGCATGGAATGTACATCATCGGGAATGTGGCTACATACTCAAATGTTCCAATGTGGGCTCAGGTCTGTGGGATGTTGAGAGGGGATGACTCTGTAGGGAGTAGTCTTAGTCTTTGCTGTCCTCGACATCCTACAACTGAGCTGCTAGTCTCCGAACCAGATGATTTTGAAAGACTAAGCCCGGAAGGTGGATGCCAGCTTGTCTGTGATCAGCGTCTACCTGATTGTGGTCATAGATGCCAAGCTAAATGCCATTCTGATGGTATGCACCAGGCTTTCAAATGTCCGCAACCATGCCAACGTCTCCATAAACCATGCAATCACGGTTGTCAAAAGCCAACCTGCGGAGAAGACTGTGGGGTTTGTCTGGTTCCGATCAACGGAGTCCTCCTTGAATGTGGCCATACCAAAGATAATGTCCCTTGTTGTCAGATGCAAGACACTTCCAAGCTTGAGTGCAGTATCGTGGTCAAGAAGAATGTACCTGGATGCCAGCACACAGTCAAGGTAACTTGCTGGAAGGATGTATCTTCTCCAGATTTTCGTTGCCCCACCCCCTCTACGGAAATTCTTGCATGTGGACATGCATGCATTGGAACATGCAGTGAATGCTCGAAGCAGGATGAAGCGGGTTCAAAAATCCATCAGAAGTGCAGGAAGGTCTGCGGCCGAAGATTTGGGACTTGCAACCATACGTGTCAACAACCTTGTCACGATGGTTCCGAATGCGACTCTTGTCAGTCGGAATGCGAGGTCCGCTGCTCGCATTCTCGCTGCACACTCAAATGTCACGAAGGATGCGCTCCATGCATCGAGAAATGCATTTGGTCATGCGAGCATCAGGGGGATTGTACTATGCCATGCGCAGCACCATGCGATCGACTTCCATGCAACAGAAGATGCTCAGAATTCCTTAGTTGTGGACATCAATGCCCAGGAATATGCGGCGAAACGTGTCCAGAAGGGTATTGTCAGATTTGCTCGAACCGACAGGATGATGCCGTTGATCTTCTCGAGATGAAGTCTTACCGTGAAATCGACCTCTTCGAATCCCCTATCGTCGCTCTTTCATGTGGTCATTTCTTTACCGTCGAGACACTTGATGGGCACGTCGGTATGAGTGACGTATACAAGCAGGATATACATGGTGAGTTTACTGGACTTTGCGACCTCTCAAGTGCTCTTGCCTCAAACATCCCACGATGTCCATATTGCCAATGCCCTGTCAGGCAACATACGACGCAACGATACAATCGCGTCATCAACAGAGCTGTCATTGATGAAATGACAAAGCGTTTCCTGGTGAGCGGCAAAAATGAGCTACAGATACTTGAGCAGGAGATTGGAGTTCTGGAGGATAGTCTCAATGACTCGAGGTCCGTGATCAACACATATCTTGACGAGACAAAATCATATGCCTTTGTATCTGATCACATACACCAAAACATCAAATCAGAACTGAGTACGAGTCAGAGGAGCTCCGATGCACTTGCACGATCAATTCGCATCTTTCGAAAATCTGTCGCGGATGAGCATCAACCAGCTCAAAAGCTTTATGAAGCAACTGTCAAAGCCGTCAGAGACAAGCCAATCGATCAATACATGTCAGGTCTCAAACTTGTTGATTCAGTCCCATCTATTACATGCGATCGTCGAGTAACTTTAGGTGCGTGGGCTGCTCATATCAAGGCCAGGTCTATTATTCTCGATTATAGGTCCACCACATTTCGAGAAATTACATCCAAAAGTCAGGAGAAACTGGCTACAGAAGGCCACGAAAAGCTTGTTCACTCATTCTTCCGAGACTGCCGGATGTTGATTGACGACTGTGTTATCGAGAAGTTAGCCAAGATTCAGGTTGAATCATCAATTTACTACGCCAGGACTGCACGATCATACGAGGCCTTCTGTCAGTCGAGGGAAACAGGTGTTGAGAAGGCTTCTGAGTATGTGGTCTTGGCAAAACAGCTGCTCCAGGATGCAAAGGTCACCTGTGACCAAGGCTTCCAGAACGCGGACTCCCTTCAAACTGCAGTCGAGGAGCTCTTGAAACTCTTGAGGCGACAATGGTATGAGCCTGTATCTCCTGAAGAGCTCGCAGCCATCAAAGCTGCCATGGTTAGCGGCTCAAGAGGTATTGCTACTCATTCTGGTCACTGGTATAATTGCGCCAATGGACATCCTGTAAGTAACTTTATGTGTATTAATGTTTGAGATATTTGCTCACAGTCTACAGTTTGCTATCGGCGAATGCGGTATGCCAATGGAATTAGCTCGGTGCCCTGAGTGTGGATCTCACATAGGTGGTCAAAGTCACACCGCTGTGGAGGGGGTTACAAGAGCCGTCGATATGGAAGGCTGATTATCTTTCAGAAGTCAAGAATTGTCAAGGATCGTTATATTATTAATGAATATGCAGCCTTGATCATCGCAATTTGTTTCGTCTGCCTTGTGCTACTATTAGAAGTCCACCGAATGGTCTCCCCACCCTTAATTATCTTAGCGTCATTTTATATAAAGCCTTTATCTCGTGAGATGGGCAATGGGATTTGTAACTGACTGACTTGCATCTCTGCTCTGTCTCACTTGATCATTTGATCAATATTTTCTTGAGAAAGTTACGTTATACTCGCCCAGCTCTTCCATGATGGAAACTACCAGCCCTGAATATACAAACAAGTCTTGAACAGCTGGACGACTCTAGACAATTTTGCTACTCTCAACAATTGTAGAGCCTCCAACAATTTTATGGTTTTGAATGAACGATTGCAGAGCTCTGAACAATGCTGTTGCTCCGAATGATTTCATAACTTTCAATGACCATTCCCAACATGGAAGATCTGATCGAGGACATTGGGGGCGAACGCACCGTATGCCGAAACTGGAATCGCGCTTCGCTTCTCGGTGAGAAGAAAGAAGACAAGCCTAAATAGTCTTGATTTATGAAGCTGAGGCTGTATATCTGATACCCCGCATTCTTGATAGTAAAGCTCTCTGTGCAGCTGATACGGCTTCCAAAACACCGAAACTTGATTGATCGGCACCCTGGCTCTCCTCTGAGATGGTGATAAGCTTTCTGAAGACAATATCCTCGTCATATATAAAGTACATGTGCGAGGCAGATTTCTTGAGCTTCTCCACTTCTTATACATTTTCTTTTGATTTGCTCCGATGGATGGAGTATGTCGAAGCGATATGTTCTCGTCATACGGCTGAGCAACACCAGCCTTATACTAGAGCACTATGTTGGTGCAGCCAAAAACTGATAAACCAGATTGAGTTTACGTTGTTAGATGCCTCATCTTCACCGAGGCTCAGGCCTGTGCGCAATAGCTAAGGGGTAAGCCCATATCTTCCTGGATCGGACGGAATATTACAAGTACATCGCGGCTGGATTTCCTTCGGACCAATCCATCGTATCATTACTTCATCCTGCAACTGTATGCTCACGAAGTACAGGTCTGCT
Source organism: Xenosphaeropsis pyriputrescens (assembly GCA_022609375.1). Lineage (NCBI taxonomy): Eukaryota > Fungi > Ascomycota > Leotiomycetes > Phacidiales > Phacidiaceae > Xenosphaeropsis > Xenosphaeropsis pyriputrescens. The sequence goes on from JAGKQE010000007.1 coordinate 106,759, forward strand.
AAATTGCGTGATCAAGCTCATGACGTTGAAGGTACCAAGGAAAGGTCAAGGAAAGCTGCTTACAGATGATGCAACTCGGCTCTCCTTCACTGCGACGTAATTAGCCGATCACTCACGATATTGTCAGCGACGGTGACATTGGAAAGATTTGGCGCCGCATGACCGCCGCAAGCAGGCAATGCGATTACCCGCCGTGGTAACACACGTTCGCCGACCAGTCCCCGTTCACGATAAGCATCAATAAACCCCCTTTTTTTTCCCTCGACCAAAGCACACCCATGCTGCTTCGCACCGAGGGTTGATATGTCACCGATTCCGGCCCTTTACGGTTGATCTGCCAACATCCTCACGTAAGGCAACCTGCCTAGGGCGAGGCGGTCTCAAGAGCTTTTATGGGAATGCATTGAATCTCACCATGCCCATTTGTCGGTATCTGGGGATACGATGTTAATAAGTGTTAGTTGCCTCATTGGCCTTGCAGGCGGGGCTTTTTACCGCTGGACCGTGCCATAACAGGCTGAAAAGCGCTCTGTGTGACGCCGGTAAGTAAGGAGCTGGTATGCGCTGTGCGCTGTAATAGTGCTGTGACATATTAGTAAACGCCAACAACTCCAGAAGCAGCATATACGTAAAGTCATGCAAGAGATGCTGTGAACATTTCGTATTCTATGACTTGGTTGCCTCGTCTCAGGTAGGTAAGGTTTGTGCAAATTAATATATTCCATACAGGCACGAACATATGGGGCTATGGGGTAGGGCTTCTGTATTTATGTATGAGGTTGCAATGAGGCTGACAAGCATGAGATACGTATGTTTGCGAATGGCATTTTCATGTGTTTGTTGTACCTGAATGACAGGGACTGAAAGCGCAACATAAAAAATGGACGCGAAGAGAGGAGTTGCCGTTGGATGCTATTTGCATTTTTTCGCATTATTGAAATATGCATGTTTGTTTATGCTTAAACCATGTATTATGTGATCATGAAATCTGATTAGGAATGTGCTCTAGGAACCAACGACATCACTCAATCCGAGACTAGGAACGATGTATGGCTGCACCTTATTTCGAGTGTGCGTTCTTTGCTCATATGCATATGCGAATCCAATCAATGTCTCTTCGCTCCATTTAGCGCCCATAAAACTCAACCCGAAACTGAATGTATGTCAGTCGCCAGTTGACACGAAAATTCATAGAAAACATGGAGCTGAGGCAAGACTTACGGGATATTTGGCCCAACAGTAACCAGGTCCCAGGGAGGCGTAGTGGTGACACTCGAGTTCGCTGGATAGAAGCCCAGGGGTACAGTGACGACTGGTAAGCCAGCGTAGGCAGGTAAATTGGGTGAGTAATCTGTTGGCAGAATCAGGGCGTCGAGATCATATCTCTCCAGAGCGCCAGTGACACCTCCCTCGCCACCCCAGTAAGTCGTATTCTGATAAGCCTCCCAGAAAGTAGGATCGGTATTGAGGTAGCCTAGTTCAAGTGCCTGGTCCCAAACAGCTGTGTCTCTCTCAGGATAGTCCTCCAGTCGGAAGCTGTGCGTATAATTCGAGACGTCCTGCAGGCTGTGCACGTTGTTGGGATTGTAGCTCAGCTCTGACGTGTATGTTGCCAAATTTACGAGGAAATCGGCGTCCAGTACGATCGTTTCTGAGGAGACATCGAGATATTGGTTTGCCGTCGACTCATCCCAGGCTGAGAAATTGGTGTTGTCAACTATAATTGCACCGGCCGCCTTCATAGTTTCGATGGCTGTTTCAAAAGCATCGAATATTGGCTGGGAAGTGTTGCTGGGCGTAAGTCCGTTACGAGGAATGCCAATTCGTGCTCCACGAAGGCTGGAGAAATTGAGCGCTTGAGTGTAGTCCGGAACTGTATCGAAAGGCTGTGCAGAGGTGTAATTGTCATTGGGATCTTTGCCAGCAATGATAGAAAGAATATAAGCAGCATCGGTAACGGAACGAGCAATTGGTCCAATTGTGTCTTGATGTTCACTGATGGGAATAACCAGTGATCTTGATGTAAGTCCCACAGTTGGCTTTATTCCAACAAGATTGTTCACACTGCTTGGACTCAAGATACTCCCATCAGTTTCGGTTCCCAACGATGCAAGAGCAAGGCCAATTGAACTGCTCACTGCACTTCCACTCGAACTTCCACTAGGATCCATATCGGGATAATATGCCCCAAGAACTTGACCTCCGTAAGCACTCCATCCGTTGGAGCTATTGAAAGACCTGAAATTGGCCCACTGAGACAGATTGGATTTCCCCAGTATGATGACTCCCGCAGCACGCAGCTTAACTGCTACTGTAGCGTCCCTGGGTACCTTTGCCCCAAGCAATGAATATGATCCAGCTGTATTGTTCATTTGGTCCATGGTAGCAATGTTGTTCTTGATCAACAGTGGAATACCATGCAAAGCACTCCTGACGGCTCCATTGGCACGTTCTGCATCAAGAGTTGCAGCAATTGAGATGGCATCGGGATTGATTTCGGTGACAGGTCTAAGATTCGCTTGTACCTCGTTTATGCGCATAATGTATGCCTTTTGAATTGTCAGTACTCATAACATCATTCAAATATCAAATCTCAGCTCACCTTCACCAGGTCAACACTGGTAAACAGGCCACTCTCGAGGCCTGCTACCAGTTCTTCGGCATCTGTTTCGAGGAGATCGGGATACACAGAGGAAGCTTAGTCATGTCAATACGTAAATTACAGAAATGCGGCAACGACTTACAGCACATTGGAGCTGCTCTTATGACTGCAAAAAGCAAGGTGAGGATAGCAACGACTGAAACCATAATGCGTGACTACCAAGATTTCTCAACAGAAGTGTCGTTAACGATATGACATTTGACAAAATTTCGAGACAATGCTATACTTGTAGCATCGAGAAAAGAGAATTGGGCATGGGGTAACTCTTATTACCCCATCTTTTGCATCCTGGTATAGATACCCGGCTTCCTAAGCAGGATTGACATGGGTGAAGACACTTGGAAGCAAAGTATGTATGGAGTCATCATAGATACTACTCCGATGATAAGGAAAACGAATAGACGTGGATTTGTATGAAGGAAATAAAATATCTGCATGCGAGCAAGCTCGGCAAGCTGTTGAGCCACCAAGGCACGCGAAGACATGACACTTCCGGAGCAACAAGGCAACTTGTCAATCTGAACAATGAAACGATAAGAAAGCAAGAGCAGATGCTCAGATACATAAGCAGATTACGAAAGACTTTGCGGAAACTCGTTCACCTCAAATACTCTGATGCTGCGTTTGGAAAATCTCCGAAAGACCGGTCTGAATCGGTTTGCGGGGAGACGATAAGGTGGGATCATGGTTGGCATGGACCTCTTCACCGAGGGATCGACCTGTGAAGTTAAACGTTTAACCGTTCATGAAATCAAGTCGTCATGACTTTCGACACCTGCCTTGTTGAGCCAGTATGATGTTCTGAGAGCACGAGCCTTGGGATATTCATTTGATGAATACCCATAGAGAACCGTGTTGAGATGTTCGTTTTTCCATGGGAAGACTTTTTGATGTTTGTTATTCAGGAAAGTCAAGCTTGGAGACTCGTAGACGATGGCATTTATTGTTGCCTTGTGTGCCAGGCATGAATCGATCTCGCTCGTGATTACCGAGGGATACAATAATTCAGTTACGTAGTGGTGAATTTATGTATCATCGCTTTCAACTACATAAGAATAAGCACTTCGTATCTAAGGGTAATTATTCTTCCGCTAACTTGGGATTTGACGTAAGTATTCTCGGTCTTAGCTCAGCGAAGCCATGGGTATTCTATAAGCCTCAAAAGAAGCCTGGCTTCAGCCCAGGAAATCATTGTAAGCTTATCTCATATGGATCTCTCATGCATATCAGATCGCATCTTTTTTCATATTCCAGATCCTCCTCGCTTTATATTTCCACATTTTGAGGTATATAAGGATTCATGATGACGGGAGCAAAGCATGCGGTTGCTCTACTACTCCTTTGTTACTTGCTAGTCTCAGCATCACGAGGAATTCCATCATAATCCTCTACGGCTTGGTCCTGGTCCCATGAACACTTGAGTCTGAATTCAACTTAAGCCCCTGACACTTGCGCTCGGTGAGGAGTAACGACTTGCAACCTTAAAGTGATTTTGGAGTGGCATTGCATGCAAAAATGTTTTGTATGCCTCGTTGGTTTAATTAATACAGAATTCGGTCGTGAAACTATACTGGGCTGATGATCCACTTGAGCGAAAAGAGATCGTATCATCTGAGACAAAACCCATCTGGCTAATACGTATCGCCAAGGCTAATTTGTCTTGGGATCAGATCCTCGTGCCACATGGGTGTACCAACCTTTTGATATGTCAGTTCATGGTAGATGAAATATTATGGTTATTGCTATCCTACCAAGACGTTTGAGCTTTGAAGATACTCATCTCGATTGAGACGCCTCGGTGAAAGTGAACGATGACTCAAAGAATCTCGATGCCTTCATCATGAGGCTCTTGTGTCCAAATATTATGTATCACGTCCGAGGCTCAATATAGCTAGTGTGTTGCTGCAGCCAGACATATAGTCTTGACAATATATTGTCCTTATATTACTGAGTTCACGGCAAGTACCAGCTTACTCACTGTCTTTTCCAGGCTGAAGAACAGTTTCAAATCTTCTTATGTCTCGTCAGCCATTCAATAATAGGGTTGACCAGATTAGGTCTCATTGTGCTTCGATATGACCTGTATGCTCTCCACCAGCTATCTGAGTAAGTTCGACAACTCAGAGATTGAATGACAGGAGCAAGAGCCGGGTTTTGGTGTAGATTCGTATAAAGAATATTGAGGCATATACACCTGTCAGCTCTTCCACTCGACAACGATTTAAGCCTTCAGTCCGACCATTGGTCTTGACCCCTGCGTGAAGACTCTAATCGTTCCTTCTTCACCAGCTGAAAAATGCCATCAGAAGTAAGGCAACGACTAAGATTCCAGAAGGAAGCTCATCCACCGCATTTCAGGACATAGCATGCATGTTACGCCTGCCTGAGATGCCGAGGAGACATGTAGTTGGACTGTGTGCGCGTTGTCATCTCATTTGCCTTTTGTACTCAACTCCACTTGACTGCAAAGCTCGGAAACGACGCTGAGGACGAGGCAACAGGTTTTGCTGATCGAATCAAAGCCACCGCGAAAACGTATGTTCTCCGGACGAAACGAAATATGTGCTGATGTAGGTATGGAACCCTTCCATTGGCATGGTCTGGCCTTCATGTGGTAATGACAAATCGCCACCAATTGATGAACACGAGACCTTGGCTGAGATGCTTGAAGATGAGGCTTTCAACGGCCGTAATATACTATTGTTAGGCAGGCAACAAGTATATGCTCTATCAAGTCGAAAGAGACGCGTAACATCGAGTAACATTCCTTTGAAATTCTCCACCATTATTGGGGAGCTCCATGCAACTGCCCAACTGCCGTATTCATGCCGGCTGAATTGGTCTTTAATCCAGGTCTCTTGGCCGATCGATGTTGCATGCGTCGTATCCTTTTCGGTGTACGCGACAACTTTCAAGCGCAATCAAATTTTGAGTGTTTAGCAGCTTGTGTAAAAATTCGCAGATCTTAAATCGTAAATGTCTATATCCTATCAGCATTGATTCCAGGGAAGCAAAAGAGTTAAGAATGCATGAGATCGTGGCTGTGTAATAAGTATAAAAATAGATATTGATATCACGTGACTATATCGCCACTCAGATATTTTATTGGAGGACATATCGGAAAGTAAATTGAAAAAAAGAAGAAAACTTCAAAACATACTGATGCTATCCTAGGGGATCGCATGTAGAAATCTCTTGTTCGGTTGTGCCGAGGAGAAGTCGCCTTGTGGCAAGTGGTATACACGGCAGCCGCCGAACAACGTTGTGACTGCAACTGCGCGATTGCGTATGCAACACTTGAATTTTTTTTAAGAGATCAGAGGCGAATATTGTAGGCTGGGAATGAAATGAAATCCTCAGTATCTCTGACAAATTGTTGTAATGAAGAGAAGAAGACAATATTATCTGAGCTGTTATTGTGTCGGGTGGCAACCTGCATTGCTCCTCCCATGGAGACTTGCAGGTTTCCATGGCCACAACGAAGAGAAAGCAGTCTTCACCGCTGACAAAAATTCTCATGACAGTCTGACGCATTGAAGAAAAAGGTCAGCCTTACATAGCTGTACCTGGCCCATCTCTCGAGAACTGTGAACGACGATTTCCATCTCTCAACATCAGCTTCAAGGAGACTCTGATCCAAGCACTTGAGAACAAGCACCGCCGTTGCCATCGATGGTCAAAGCTATCCATGAAGACTTACTTTTGTTGGGACAAGTTGAAGGTGATATTAAGGACAGTCCCATGCATCGAGGTTCTTCAAGTGTTGAAAGTCCGTGGTCCTCGTTGATCAACTAAGATATCACCTTGGTCGATTGGAAAAGCAAAAGCCGTGTTCTGTTGCTTCTTGGAATACTTTGTCTCCCCAATTGATGTTACTCTGTGTCTAGCAAAGGGTGCATTCTCCGTGGTCTGGTAAAGTACGAATGCGTGGAACCGTAAACTCAATAGCGGAGTGTATATGCGGCATCAGCAAATATCCCCCGGATAAAGTAAGGAAGATGCTCGAAGATCTTATAGAGACAAGTGTTTGTGAGGTCAGGAGATGTACCATTTTCAAAGCCTTTCTTGCCCGAGGATTATAGATGATAAAGACGCTCGCATCCCTCAAATTTGCTATCTCGGAGATAATAAATATGCTTGTCAGCCCAGCGCACATAAAGATCACTACCTATCTTGTGAAAGCCCGTGCACTTAGACATAGCTGCTTGATAATAGCCATAAGATTTCCCTTTACACCGGTAACCGAGTCTCACTTACCGTGATGTCGGCGATCTGTAGAGAACGTGCTTCGTAGTAGAGATCCAAGGATTATGTTGTGTGTAAATCCTGATGGGGCATCTGGAACTTGAGGCGCGAACAAAAGATGATCAAGGCAGGCCAGCCATACTCTGTACGGGCGTACAGCACTTCATGAGGATCTCCCCATCCGCAAGCGTCCCACAAGATATTACGGGGTGAATCCCACTGCCCGAATGATGCTCTCGATTTTGCTGAGCGTCTAAAGGAGGTCCCTCGTATACAGCTGGCGGTTATCAAGTGTAGACGCCCACAGGGACGAAGCCCTCAGTTGGCCCTATTATTCTACTCCGTACTCAATGATGCTTCGTATGCGCTATGAGGAGTCTAAACATCTGCCAACTGCGGAGCATGATGTAGTTTCCAGCCTCGATTCTAACAAAGTCAGGAGGCTGACGATTTACGCAAAAAAGGATAGGATTATACTTAATGACGTGACGAAGAAGGTTGTTGGATGACCTATCAATATACGAGGCGAAGGACGAGGCCTCGAATCTTGTGCGAAGTGTGCAATTCACAGCGCCAACGAAAACAAGGGAGGCTATTAGGTACGTACTTGCGTCGAACCTTTCGGGGTAAATTTAGTGTCAATTTTTGAAGAAAACTCTAACCCACAATACCACTCGAATGGCACAATTTGTTCTCTTGTAGATAAATAATGGCCACCAAACATTATTCTGCAAGAAACATGGATTTATAGCATGCTCTTGTTGTAATTCTATGAGGCTTGAATATCAAGTGTCCACGATCTCTACCGAGAATTCGACCTCAATTACGGCCTAGTTAGTACAGTATCTGGCACCGTAGACAGCCCTGGAGGACCTACTTATTAGGTCAGCCGTGCAATCAGGCTGCATTTCTAATCCATCGTATCACCCTCTTCGGTCTCGTCGTCTTCGGTGAGCAAGCATTCAGTCAGAGGCCATTATGCTGATGGCTGAGATCAATCATGCATTCGATTCGATAGCACAAACACTGAAGCAAGCTTTGATGAGAAGTCTTGAGCTGGATAATATGCCCAAGCCTTTTTGTTTATGGCTTTGTCATTTACGGGGAGCGTAGTAATAGTAATAGTAATAGTAATAGTAATAGTAACTCGTAAATCGTGTCTTCAGATACTCCTCCTTCCTCTTCCTCTTCCTCTTCCTCTTCATCACGAGAAGTTCTTGGGTGTGTGTATATTTGGTTGATAGGTAAGAAAATGAAGGGGTATGAAGTGCGAGCAGCGAAGCTCGCTTTTGACCACTCCATAGCATGAGGCTCTGATTGCGAACCGTTGGTCGCTTTAAGGCAAAAACTTGCTAGGTAAGCTAGGTACCTACCCAGGTATGATCCATTAATATTGTATAGGTGAGAATGCTTCAAAGCCTTGCTATACCGGTTGGAAAGCATGGAATCACAGCCTGCTAACTACGGTATATAAGTTTGTCGCTGGCGAGCGGAACTGAAAGATCTCAAGGACAACACTCTTTGGCCTTTCCGCTGTAAATATCGATCGGTTGTTGATCAATTGATTCTCTTTTTCCTGGGCAGTGCATCCACGCATCGTAATACAGTCGCTTGGTGTGTCCGCAAAGCCGCCCTTCCGCTCTGGCTAGACATTCTCAGCCTCAACATTCACCAAATCCCGCGCCGGTACCAGCGAGGACACTTAGAACCCCTCAGTGTTGTTGGGCCTCTGAGTTCTGGCGCTTCATCGTGCTTTAATGGCAGACAACGGCTTGGATGCGCGATGGACGGATCATCTTCGAAAGGCATCAAGAACTCCGAAAGAGAGCCTCGAAGGCGCACGAACGAACAACGAGCACGGCTTAGACAAACCACAGCCGCCTTCTAGGAATGCTGATGCTGACAGCGATGCGACGAATCAAGATTCTCGACAGCAGGCAGCAGTTAAAACGTTCGTTTATTCCTGGTCTTTTATATATATATAACTGTAGCTTCACAAGCTCGGCTGAGCCCAGTCAACATGTTGCTTTCACATCAATATACTGACCGAGCCGTGAACTGTAGCAGGAATAATTTTCCCGATCAGCCTCCAAAAGCCTTCGCTGTTCCACTGGGAAGTCCAAGCCATAAAAGGTCGGCTCCAGCAGACGAGAACTCCCAGGCACAAACAGGAAGCCATATTCCGAATCTTGGGCGACTCAGCATAGACAACAGAAGCGATTCTCCCTCCCAAGATGCTGTTTTGGATGATGATGGTGATACACCAAATCAACCTCGAAAGCGTGCCGCAATTGGAGAAGGATTAGCTGATAGGTCACCATCAACTTCACAACAAGGCGATTCACATTCGCCAAGAAGACCGCGAGCCCAACAACAAAAACCTGCGACTCAAGGATCTATCTCCAAAAATATACCTTTATCAAGACAATGTCAGTCATCCCGTGGAGTCCAGGGACCTGGAACGGCCGGTTTCAGGGGCCCAGTGGCTGGGAAGACTCTATTCAATCCTCAAACGAGCTCTTCCATTGTCAAGACGTCACCGACACAGAACCAGAATAGGACCCCATCCAATATCAATCAGTCTATGCAACGCGGATCTTTACAAACATCGAGAAATATAAATCCTGCCCAACGGCCGCCTTCAACGCATACACTGCCCATGTTTAATCCAACTATACTGAGTAAGAACTCTTCGATGCAAGGCCAAGAGCCAACTGAGGGGCTACAAATCATGTTGCAACCACAGACCAGGCCAATATCACAAGAACAACTTATTGCCGAAGTCAAGGGAATATATGCTGGTTTAGTTATGGTGGAACAGCGTTGTATAGAAGTGGATGCAAAACATGCCGCGGCTGTTGGTGGAAGCGCCTTGAACAACGATCAGTGGCAAGCTCTGATCGCGCTACATCGAACACTTCTTCATGAACACCACGACTTTTTTCTAGCTTCACAGCATCCGTCTGCTAGTCCGGCTCTGCGAAAATTAGCAACAAAATATGCTATGCCAGCTCGAATGTGGAAACATGGTATTCATTCATTTCTGGAACTTCTTCGTCATCGATTACCAATGTCTCTTGATCATATGCTGGCCTTCATTTATTTGGCTTACTCGATGATGGCTCTCTTGTATGAGACTGTACCGGCTTTTGAAGACACATGGATCGAATGTCTGGGCGATTTGGGTCGTTATCGTATGGCAATCGAGGATGATGATATTCGAGACCGAGAGGTCTGGACGAATGTTGCAAGACATTGGTATTCCAAGGCATCAGACAAGTCACCAACTACAGGTCGCCTTTACCACCACCTTGCAATTCTTGCACGACCAAATGTACTGCAACAAATATTCTTCTATTCAAAATCTTTGTCCGTTGCGCAGCTTTTCCCATCAGCAAGAGAATCAATTCTCACCTTGTTTGATCCCGCTTTCAAAGATAGCCAAATTCAGTCTCATTCTAGAACACCAACGATTGAGAGCACGTTCATCAAGGTACATGCGGCGCTTTTCACAGGGAAATATTTCGACCAAATCACCACTTTCACCAAAGACTTTACCGATCTGCTGGACAACCATATTGGTCGTGTTACACGCAACTTTATGGAACAAGGTTATTATATAGCAGTAGCAAACAGTGTGGCTTTACTGAGTTTTGGCGCGGATGATAATCCTCTTAACTTGTTTATCGCGTCAAAAAAGGTGGAAAACAGAGAAGCCACAGCTGCTACTCAACAAGCGTCTAAAGAAGCCATGCAGACCTTCACCAAGGCCCAGGAGCTCAATTACAATACTTTGGCCATTGTTCTGGATAGAATTGGCGATCCAAATGTATTGCCTTACCTACATGTCAGCCTCACTTTCATGTTGCACATGTCTTCTGTCGAAGAGGCGAGGGATCTGCTAGCCCATACGTTCCCTTGGAAAGCCCTGATAAGTTTTCTCAATGGTCTTATCAGTGCTCCTCAAGCGCAACATAGTATTGGACCTGGTACGAAATTTCCTGTTCCTCATGCTGATGACGTGCGGCCTTTTCCGGAGGATTGGGCAATGTGCGGCTTGAATTGGACTGCGAAGTACTTCCCAAAAGATTGGTTTTCAAACCCAAAGATTGAGGACGAAGAGAAATATCATGAGAAGCCATCCATGACAAGTGAAAGAAAGGATCGCATTCTTTATATTGCCTACTCTCTCGCGAACTCAGGCTTTTCTGATGAGATCAACTATGATGAAGTTACACGTCGATTTTCAAACAAAAAGATACTGGCAGAAAAGGACATGCCTTCAGCGGATATGGAACGTCAGATGAGCATAGAGACCGTCACGGAAGGAGAGGAGTCGATCGGTAATGGTGGCGGCATGGAAGCCCCACTGAGGTCGGACACTCTGCCAACAGCAATTACTGATGCCGAGCAAAGCGATGAGCCACTACAACACGAAGTCGAAGACTGCAACACGATATTTCAAGAGCCATTAAGCACTGCTGATGCTGGAGGAGGCAAAGAAACCGAGATGGAAGACTTCTAACAATGGCTCTCGAGCACGCTCGAAATACAGTCAGACAATACACGCCTGCACACAGTGGTATGCTATCACTAGCGAACATGCTGGAAGATTTTGCTGTTACATGAAATCTGTGGTCTTTTGTGGTAAGTAGCTTGGATATCTTGAGATTCGCAAGCTAAAGAAATGTTGTCAGTGCAATCTAGCTATACCAGAGTACCATATTGGGGACAACTGGTGCGTCGGCAATCTGGTAATTGTACGAAAGGACAATGTTTCCTATTAAACTTTCAAAAGATATCCAGACTTTCGAAACACATGTAAATCGGTCAAGCAAAGAACGACTACTCAATACTGCTTGCCAGATCTGTGTATTCTGAATATTCCTGCCAAGAGGTATATCTCATCGCTAGGGACGGCACAGTTTCCGGCTTGTCTTTCTCGACTTGTTGAACACTCTTGATGCAATCTCGTGTGGAGTTTTTCAACTAATGATAGATTGCATTTTCCAATTCGGAGGAATATGCCATAGATCATGCTCAGTATTGTGATGAGTTGTTGATGGAGAGCCAAGCCAACATCAAGTTAAGCTCATAGCAGTATCATCCTCGACCGACTCCAGAGCTCCGAGACTCGACAGGTAAAACAGAAGGCCCATGGAACAGTTGAGGTGGTGGTTTATAGGATGGTGTGGAGGAAGCAACGAGGAAAAGATGGCTCGAGAGTAATGAAACTCGTTGGGAGGTCGAAAACCAGATACGTTTACGCGGAGTCAACCAGACAGTTTGAAATCTAAAAACAAATTAATCATTTGTTATATTTCCTTTCCCTTTCTCTTGTAAATCTCTCTCTCTCTTCCCTACACTTCCTTTGCATCGCCCCGTATCAACGGCCGTCATACATTCCAGCAAGAAAATACGTTTCGAACTAGTCTGTCTGGACAGTCATGTTCAATCATCACCATATCTGTTCGTTTCTCGGAACGACAAATTTCAAATCGAAGAATATTCCCTTCTAGAATACTTGGAGTTGTGTTTTTTCTCCACAAACGATACGAATCTCCTTACGGCCTAGGAACTCAAATTGATATACAATCCAAAGAGGTCAATTGCCATCACATCTCGGCCTTTTAGCATCGCGCTTCCATCTTGAGGGGAGGGGAAGGCTTTCTGCGTTGTCAGGCGTTTTGGTGCAGGGGCATATCACATAAAATGCAATAAAATTCCACTTTTTTCTTTCTTTCCATATGACTTCATTTCATTTCACTTCATTTCACCGTTACATACCTATGCGTCCTCGCTGACCCACACATCCCACCTAGAAAAGCCGACGGCAAAAAGGACATCGCTCGTGATATACGCGCCGCCTCCACGTGAACTCCCATCCTTCTCATCCTCATCCACTCCCATCCCCCATGCCCGCCACATCCTCTCCCGCCCATACAAATCCCACATGCATACTTGCTCGCCGGATCCCTACGCTGACTGGTTCCCCTCCGTCTGCATCCCCTCCCCGCCACCCTGCCGGTCCCTGCGCGTCCCTGGACCATGGCCCCGGAATCTCCTCGTAACCGGTACGCGGGCCCCGTGCCAAGACGTGCACAGATACGCCCGTGCCGCACGTGATCACCCAAGAAGGCCTTCGCAGTGTACGATGTCGGGAATGCCCCCGTCGTGCTGGCTCGTATGCGAATCCAAGTGCACGGCATCGCCGTCTCGGCGCGTGCCTGTGAGCAGCTCAACGTCGGCGCTGTCGGGGCCTCGTGGGCGCCGGTGGTGTCGAGCGTCTTGGTGGCGTGCCGGAGGGGCTAGCTTGTGCGGCTGAGGTGCGATTTTATGCTTTTGGGGTTGGGTGGAGTTGGGATGGGGATGTAGGTTCATATGAGGTACATATGAGGTACATAGGTAGGTAGCTCTCACATGGATTTGTTTAGGGGATTGATTGTGTTGGTTTGCAGCTGAGGGATATGATTTTGGATTTCTTGTGATTTTTCTATTTTTCTATTTTTTGTTTTAGTTTTAGAAATATTTGGATGGGTTTGAACTAGGATGGCTACAATCTGGATTTATATATGATGTTCGATGGCTATGGAGTTATGGATGGGCGTAGAGTTCTATATAACTATCGAGATTTAAATCATGATACAATGGACAATAACTCTAAGATTTTAGATGAATATATTTCTCAACAATCATAGAGTTCGAGATTCTGTATGTATTCTTCTGCTTAGACCAATACACAGGCATATTTTGTATGGCCAAGTATAGCTAGGTAGTGAGTGTGAGTGTGATTTAAATACTACTATGTACGTACTTGGTTGAGACACGATGAACATTCCCCTTTGATTTGCACTTCGTGCTGGTGATAAGACCCGTATTCACATCCATGCGGACCGATAGATGTGCTTGGAGACATGATGGGGTATCGTATCGTGGGGTCGTCGATGAGTGTTCCTGCGCGTGGTTTCATCGTACATAATACATGCAGGTACATACCTTGCCGGTTTGTGACGGGGTTCAAGGGCTGCCTGATTTTATCCCTGATGTACTTGTATTCCTCGTGGGCTTTTCAGCCGACATGGTCGAAGTCAGATTGGGTCTGAGCGTGTAGATTGCCTATCTTACCTAGGTATAAATAAGTAGATGCTGAAGCCGTATGATCATTGAAGGCGATTGCTTATCCAAAGGCCCTGTATGTGCACAGAATCCGTATCTTCAAACAGACCGTCATGAAGGGAAGATCCAGGCGAGTACAGAGGACGAGAGATGTGCTGGATATAGAATACAATCTCAACCGCGTGGGAATCTTGGATTGCGTTGGAGAATGAGCACGAGCATCAGCATCAGCATCATCATCATCAGCATCAGCTGACAACGGCCATGTGGGCTAAGAAAGGCGCAAAGTCTGAATTGGTGGCTGATTTCTTGGGAAATTGTTGCGCTGTGTTGCTCCGTCTGACCCTTTTCCCGAAGGATTTGGTGGCTTTTCGTAGTATCCAACGGCATGGATGGATGCGTCTGCCTTTCGGTCTTGGCCTTTGATGGCCGATGAGTATAATCTTCGGATACGAAACTATCTGGAAGGGGAATGGAAAAGCAAGAGGATTTCAAGGGAATCCCAAGAGAATTCGATGGCTTGCGGACAACGTTCCGGACTCACACTGCGTAGTAAGGTCTTGTATTGTATGCACTGTAAGTAGGTACACCAGTACCAGTACCTATGTATTTCGATGTACAAAGTATCTGTTAGATTGTAAAGCCATAACGACGACCAGAGCAAGCAAACTGATCAGACTCGAGTGTTGGAAAGATGATCAGCGAGAGCTACAAAATCGATGAGAACTGTAAATTTATTCTATGGTCTGCGCGTATTCAGAGTCACCCAGTCAGGGTCTATCACGTGTGAGTGAGTATTGCGCTGTAAATTCAGTACGTACCGTGTATTATTGTATGCAGTACTACTCATTGTCTCAGCTACGAATTTCTCTCTCGGTGACAACAAAGGAGCATGTTCAGTTCGCGCGTGGATATCCCATACAATTCAAAGAGATGCGCATTGTCTGATTGAACTCGACGATGGAATGTCTCTAATTCCTTTGGGCGAGATTGAAGCTCAACGAGAACGAAGTACAAATATTAAGCACCGTCGAAGATTGAGTTCTGACAGGATCAAAACTAACGATTACAGTAGAGGAACAGCGAGTCTGATTAATATTCCGAACGACGATCTTTCTGCTTGTAGATCTTGTCAACCCTTCCGGGGACACCCTCGCGTACTTGTACATCCTCCAGACTTCGGGGAGATCGTTTCGAGCGACGTGAAACCAACAATACTTTGTCGCTGGAACCTACGTAATAGTACCTCACCTACCTTACCTATCTTGACTTTGAGAAATACCTTCACTGACAGCTGATGATACCGACAGATCTGCAAAGTTTTCCGATCATGGCGGCTGAGACTGAGCTGAGGTCCTTCGTTCCATCTGTTACTTGTACATCGATACTTGGTGATCTTCGATGAGATGGAGAGTGGAGAGTGGAGAGTATTGATGCTGGGACACGCCCACAGCACAGGCCGCCTTCCACCAGTACTCAAAGTGACATAAGATTTCATTCATACATCAACTGCCAGGATGTTCGTTCAACGCCATCAGGGACTCAATCGACGATGGATAGGTAAGGACAAAGTAATCTCAGGATGCAATTTCACTCTCGAATGCAGCAACACAGTCTAAGGCAAGGCACTGTGCACCGGAATGGACCGCCTCGTGGTGAGATGAAATAAAAGTCAAAGAGCAGCCGTTACTCGTTGCTTGACTTTGTCCGCTTGCATCGTTCGAGATTCCAGCTAATACTCTGCCCTACTCGGTAGCTTGAGTCCTTCCACGCCTTCTTACTCGTGCTTCTTGTGCTTTACAAGTCTTCTTCTGTTTGCATTGTCAGATCAAGGCTACTACCATCAAGACCATGACCGGAAACATATCTAAGTTGGCCCTACTGCAATGTCGTACCCTGTCGTGCCTGTTGACTGGTTAAGATTTGCTTATGTCCTACTGTGTATCCTGCAGGCACCGTCCAATACAACAACTCCATTCGCTGGCTCGCCATCTTCTGATACACACTTTCCAGCCTGGGGTATGTCCTCTGCAGAGTCCAAAGTGTGCACGATCGTCACTATGACTGGGGTGATGCTGTCGCAGTCAACAGCAATAAATAAAATCCTTGTGCACAGATCTCCTGGACAGTCCATCATCTCCAACGAGATGAAGTATCCCCAGCAGTATATACCATCTGGGCATCTCTCGTTCTCCTGTCCATAGTCACAGGTATCACTGTCGACCGTTCTTTACCTCGCTCGATTACCTGCCTCTCACCATGGTGTGGTCTCTGCCCAGTGAGGCAGACGAGTTGTCACCTCTCCCGGCTGATCTTCAAAGCGGCTTGGCCGCTGTATCTTTCTTTGCCTTCATTTCTTTCCTTTGCTCGACCGGTCTTTTCTGTTTCCTCACCTACCGATTACTCTGGACTTGGCGTCACCGTTCCGCTGCCCAAGAGACAAACCAGTTCCTCATTCTGATCTACAACCTTCTTTTTGCAGACGTTCAACAGTCAATCGCTTTCCTGCTCAACATTGATGCCCTCGCGAATAATGCTGTCCGAGTCGACACCTCGGTTTGCTGGGCTCAAGGATGGTTCATCAGTATTGGAGACTTGTCCAGCAGCGTTTTCATTACGGCCATTGCTCTGCATACGTTCATGAGTATTTGCTGGAACTACAGACTGCCAACCCTCTGTTTCTATACTGCTATCGGTGCTTCGTGGGCCTTTGTATATATTGTTACTCTCATTGGAATTGGCATTCACGCTCATGATCCGTACTATGTTCGTGCCGGAGCTTGGGTAAGTCGAAGCATCCTATCCGTCTTCTTCAAGATTCTAACGTTCTTAAGTGCTGGGTTAATGACGAATATTCGTCCTCTCGTCTCTGGGCTCACTATTTCTGGATCTTCACCTCTATCGGCCTAACCGTGACCATATACGTCTACCTCATCTTCTACCTGTACCGACATGGACGACCAGCGAGCCGGTCAAACTCGTCCTCAATCTACTCTACAACAAAGTCAAGCCCGACACGTGCCTCTCTTTCAACCTACGCCATGCTCCTGATTTACCCCTTCATTTACGTAGCCTGCACCATACCATTGGCCATCGGGCGTATCATCTCCATGAGCGGCGAAATTCCATCGCTCAGCTATTTCTGCATTGCGGGCGCTCTGATATCGATGAACGGTCTCTTCGACGTCCTCCTATATTCGTTGACCCGCCGATCCATCATCTTCGCCGACGCCAACGGGCCCTCTGCAGATACCGGCATCACGACATTCACCTTCCTCGAGGGTATGGGCTTCGGAAACGAAACAACAATCGAGACGGGCGGCCCTTTGTGCAACAGTAGCACCGAGGAGCTGTATATCGGTGCTAATAGTGGCATTGAAGTCAAGGAGACGACCACTGTTAAAATCGAGGAGATGCCCTATGGTATACCCATGGGTAGGATGAGTCAGCGAGGAGAGAGTAGAGATGAAACGAATAGTGTTATGAGTAGAGGTTCTGAGGATGCTATTACGAAACCATAGGTCCAGTTAATGTGTTTGTTTTGTAATTATTAGATAATACCTGGACATACAATTGAGATCCCAGTTCTCTGAGGGTCTTTGCTTTACTGCTCTGATTGGATTCATGGCTGCGGCGATGTACCGTGGGGGTGTTGTCGATGAAATCATTGCTGTACCCAGTCGTTTCGTACACGAATGTCAGCAGTAGAACGAAGAGGTCAAGAAGTACGGGGAGGTAATGCTCGATAGCAACAAGACCACAAGCTGAGAATGCACGTAAGATTAAGATCAAAGCCGAGACTGATATACATAGCACCCCAAAAATCTTTGCTATGAGAAGATGAGACTCACTGTAGCCAAGTTGTCGGTGGTCGTGGGGATCATGGACATTTATACCCGGTGAGACTCCACGTTATGCACTTTTGACATGGGAGACTGCTGATTTGTGATATGTGAATAGCGGGAAGCTTGCATGCCGTCCATGGCACATCTGCCGGCGCTTAATCGAACTCGAGACTTCTCGCCCCTCTGAAGCTTCAGCCTTACCACCTGACCGCTGCATGAGTTCATGTAGCTATACAAATTGCATCTAAAGTAGATGCTCCCGTCCAGATGCTGGCGCATCTCACATCCTGCTCTATGCAATCCACGCACAAACGAAATGGAAGGAAGCCCTCTCGTCGCCTAAATAATCCAGGGACGAGATCGGTGGCGAAAGTTGTAGGATGGCTTGAAGTCTCCCCGCCTTTTCGAAATCGCATTTGGAGTTTTGGATTGTTCTATCATCGTCGACCTGGGCGGGTACTCTACACTCTACGCACTTACAAGTACTGATAAAGTGTTGCCGGCACCGGCTAGTTCGTGCCACGGCAAAGCTTAAAATAAATCTAGATGTTCACCTAATCATGCATATGAACACCGACAACACGAAATCCAAATACCGAAGATTGAGTTATCAAGAGCTAGGAGTGATCCTCTCCTCACGCGTACGCGATGCCTGAACCGGTGATATGTTCTTCGTCGTCGGCTTCGCAGCCTGTCGGCCCTCATTGCCCTCGTGCGGCCCGATGTCGAGAGTCTCGGGGTCTGGATTTTGAGAGCGAACGCATGTGCTTGGTCGTTTGTGGGTTGGGTTCAAGGCTGGTTGCTTGCACGTGGTGGTGAGTGTCGGGTTGAAGATTGGGCTGTGAGGGCTTTGCAGCTGTGAGTACAGAGGTCGCAGAGTGGAGGCTGAGTGGTGAGAGCGGATATCTGCTATGTTGCCTCGTGAGAAGCTGTGATTAATTACGAGTCTGGTGAACCGTCATGTCGATGACTCTGTACCAGAATCGGGACTTTGTGTATCGACGTCGTCGATGATTGCCTGGCGGAGTTGTGTGGGCAAATCCTTTGCAAGCGCTTGTCGATCAACTAATATTTCCCGCGCAAGTTTATCAACAGCAAGCATGATATCTTTCTAAATGCTCCTATCCGGCTGATAGTGTTCGCCTCTTAACCCCTTCATCGAGGGATTATCGATAGACGCCTCATGAGAGACCCTTCAGATCGGTAAATCTAACTAACAACCACCTCGATGCCGTCCAACCCAATCCCGAAACCATGGGCTCTGCGATGACCATCGAGCAAGATGTCCAACAACAAATCAGAATCTCCCTTCAAGCTCGGTATTTCCCACGGTTGGAACGTTATTCGCCGCATACGGACGCTTCCGTGGTTCTTGTGCCGGAAAGGGATGTACAGATTTAGTCTTCGAGATGTGCGAGGTTGCCATGCATGTCATAGATCAACCTTTATATATATGCAACGGGCTTTTGAGGTGCCTGTTTATATGAGGCCCTTGCATATTCTCCAAGTCTTACTCTACGAATATAACGAGAATGGCCGTTTCGTTTGATAATGGTTTGAATAATGAGGTGTGGGTGTGGTATGGCCTCGCCGCCGCGTCTTTATTGTCAAGATAGTAAGTTTTGGATCCCCCCCCCCCCTTCTGGATCTTGACGCCGATGTGTTTTGTGATGAGAGGGAATAGCTTACTGATATTGCTCGGTACTAGTTGGTCACAATGGCTTCGATATCGTAGCATTACGGCCCTACGTTGTGATGATATATTGATGCTCTTCTGCTTTGTGAGCTTTGTTTCTCTATTCTCATGATTGGACCGCAGACCTCATCAGTCCGATATTTTACTGCACAAGCTGAGTTTTGAAGGGCGCTTATACGGCATGGTTCGTATGCTTGAACTATTATCTCGGTCTGAACCACAACCTTGCGACTATGGAGCCAGCACAAGCCATTTTGAGCGCCAGACGGTTAGGGATCTTCAATCTCACCATCCTGACCCTTCAGCTCACTGCGGTGTACGGTATCAAAGCGTGCTTTCTCATTCTATACTGGCAATTAACGTATGGCTCCCCCTTCTCCCACAAATCTTCATATATATGAAAAACTCAGAGATTAATTGATTCGCAGATCCCAGCTCCCCAGCGGAAGGCTGTAATTGCAGCAGCAGTCTTCTGTGCGATCTCATACATAGCTACAATTGTCACCCTCTATGGCGGCTTCTGCTATCCATTTCACGAGTATCTTGTCCCCGTACCAAAGAACAGTATGTAGCAAGCTCAGCCACCCATGTTGGCACTAACTACCAATAGTCCAATGCTTGCTATTGTTCAAATACCTCATCCTGGAGTTGTGCTTCAATGTGAGCAGCGATCTCGTAACAATATCCATCCCAATCTCCGTCGTCTGGACCACGAAAATGAGAAAGGCCAAGAAAGCAGTCCTCTACTTCACCTTCAGTCTCGGCATCTTCGTTGTGCGTCTTGATCCTCCACCCCTTTCCTACCATAGCCCACATGCAAACCCTAACATACAACCCCCCTCAGATCATCGCCGCCTGCATCAACAAATACCTCATCTTCACGCGCCCCGGCAACACCGTCTGAATCCTGTGGTACGTGCGCGAGGCCAGCATGGCCGTCATCGTCGGCAACCTGGTGCTCTTGCGCCCACTGCTGCTCCTGGCGTACGGCAAGGCCTTTGGCCTGTTCACGCCGCTGTCCTCGCTGCGCAGCAGCCGCCGCAACAGTTCGAAGAGCTCGGCGAGTACGAGTGAGGAGAGCGTGCAGATGACGACCCTTGCCGACGTCGAGAAGGGGGGGAGGGCGACTGTGCGGGATTGTGATGAGGTTGAGGGCGAGGGCGGGAATCGTTGTGACGGGGGCAGGTTGTTACTTTGTTCTCGGATCCGGATCGGATGCGTGGCTGTGTTGGAGTGATACCGTGGAGTTGGTGGGAGGATATTGTTTTTTACTCGATTCTGTGAGGCTCTAGATTTGATATACTCTAGGGTACATTAATAAAATAATATTTATGGATGTGTCATTGAATATGCAGCCATACAAGGTTAAATATATTTATGATGTATGTACTAGTTCGACATAAAAATCGTTATTTTCAAGGACGGTAAAAACAAATACCACTTCCAAACGACATTAGGATATCTCGCAGAGGCAACTTCTCTAACCCGACAAACGTCCTCAAAGCGTCTAAAGGTATCCCCGAAGCAAAAACAAAACGTAAAAGTACTTGCAGCGCTCATGAGATATTTACAATGCTCTCGCCACGCAAAGACAACTCCAACTCAGAGCTTCGAACCCGCCTTCCGTCGACTATCCTTCTCCTTATCCCTTAGCAACCGTCTCAAGATCTTCCCGCTAGGCGATTTCGGAATGACGTCGATGAACTCGACGCCGCCTTTGAGCCACTTGTGTCTCGACTTGTGCTCTTCGACGTGCTTGGAGATGGACCGCATGACCATCCTGTCGTTTTCCTCGAGGCCAACGGACGCCGACTTGACCACGTACGCCTTGGGCACTTCACCGGCCGCGTCATCTGGAATGGGGATGACCGCACAGTCTGCGACGGCAGAGTGGGTAAGGAGATGGGCTTCGAGCTCGGCGGGCGCGACTTGCAGACCCTGATTGACGTTAGTGATTGCTGTGGACATGTAGCTAGCTCAAAAGCTAGCTGCGAGATAAGGGGGGATTTACTTTGACCTTGATCAACTCCTTGATGCGGTCTACGATGAAGAAGTGCTCGTGGCCGCTCGAGCTCAGTCGGACAACCGCTTCGTCGCCCGTCCGCATCCACCGCCCATTCCCGTCCGTGTCCTCGATAAACGTCTCTCTGTTCGCGCGGTCGTTGTTCATGTAACCCAGCACTACGCTGTGCGATTGGATGACGAGCTCGCCTGGCTGGTCGTAGCCCGTGATCTCTGTGCCCTCGATGGACAGTAGCTTTGCCGTGACTCCTGGGACGAGCGAGCCGCAGGATCCAAACCAGATATCGTCTTCGCTTGTTAAGAGCATGCATGTGCTGGTCTCTGTGAGGCCTGCGTGGAGAAAATTAGTCTGCAAGGTTCATGATGGTGGATTTTTCTGCTGGCCGCCTACCGTAACCTTGTCGGATCTTCCATGAAGGATAGATGGCGTGCAGGTCTTCTGCAGTCTCGGCTCCCAGTGGTGCTGCGCCTGTGAAAATACTGGATACACTACCGAGATCGAATTTGTTGCAAAGGGTGCGGTTTTTGGTCATTTGGATTACGATGGGGGGAACCTGGACTGTTTAGTGATACATCGGGAGCAAAATCGAGACCATGAAACTCACTAGGTAGAGGGTCATAATCTTGTAGTCTTGAATCGCTCGGAGATATGATTGAAGTTCAAACTTTGGCAAGATGATGACGGTATCGCCGCGATATGTGCTTGTTTGCGCAATAACAACGAGCCCGTAGATGTGACTGAGGGGTAGTAGACCAAGACCAATTTCGGTGCGATCTTTACGACAAGGTGACTCAAATGCGCTTATTTGCATGACATTGGTGATTACATTACGATGGGAAATCATAACTCCTTTCTGTGTAGTTTGTGAGCACAGAGTACTGCTCTCTTTGAAGATGGCGACTTACGGGTAGTCCTGAAGTTCCACTAGAATAACACAGATACGCGGTCTGCTTGCTGCCTTGACCTTTCGTCCACCTCACATCCTCAAGATTCGGGAGATTCTTGCCCTCTTCCACCAACTGGTTCAGAGTTTTTAATGAAGACTTGACGTTCCCTGTGAAGGCCTCCGGCATTTCCAAGATGAATACTCGCTCCTTTGGAATACCAGCTTTCTGCGCAGCTTCCATAGCAACATCGAGCAGGTACAAGCAAGTAAACAGACATTGAGCACCAGAGCTTTTGAGCTGGAATTCAAGTTCCGGGCCGGAATATGCGGCGTTGGCTGGGGTCACCATGCCGTTAAGTCGATGGGTAGCATATGACAGAGTCATAGTATCAAGCTATATAAATTACAAATTAGGATGTGCCATTGAAAAACTGCAGAAAGTTATAGAGGGTATCATACCGTATTAAATGCGAAGATACCAACAACCTTATCCCATTCTGTCTCTTGATTCGGCTGCCATCCGAGTTCCTTCGACAGAGCTCGCGCCAAGTACTCTACTCTGTCTCGCGTCTCCAGTGTCGAATACGTTCGTCCAGTCAGCCCGCAAGTGAAGGGGTTTCTTGAATTCTTGATAGGATGGCGTCCATATTCTTCATCCAACATAAATTTGTGTATTGGGACAGTATCCGGCGGTGCTATTTCGTAGTCAGTAAATACTGAGAGGTTGGAGATGATCCAGAATCCCACATGCGGAACTGCCAATGGCAGACTTTAGGACTTACCGGGCATCTTTGGGACCCATTGCGGCGATGAGAAGGACATATTTGCTTTGCGGTCATCGAAAGAGATGATGGTGCTCATGGATAACGTTCCACTCCCTCAAGAGGGGTTTGAGAGAAATATAAATAAATTGTCTTTATATTTCGAGAGCTCAATCAAATCGACGAAACTGGTATGCAGGTCGTCTTCCTCTTGTATTCCAAGCAGACCAAGTAATTTTAGAATGGGCAGGACATGCCTTTATCGTCCAACGGCCGTACCCAGGATTGGAAACGTGGTTAACCTTCCGCGGCTAGGATGCCATTATGGAGCGTCTGAGCTGGGACGCTCCATACCCACGCCCATACCCATACCCCACAATTCGAAGTTGCGGGGCCGCTTCCACGAGTCCGAAGGGGGCATTGTTGGCTTGCTGCTTTTGATCTCAAGAGTCCAACAGCCAGGACACACTCTCCAATAATCAATCACTTAGCGTGTACTTGGCAAAGTACGACACGCGAATTCCCAAGCCAGCTATTCTCTGACTGGTGTGGGTGAGATTGGTATTTTGATCGTACGGAAATACTTACACGCTCAAGATGAGTGGTGAATCTTTGCCAGTGACTTGCCTTTTTGTTTTTGTGGAGATCGTTGGCTTAAGCCGAATAGGGACAGTTTGATATGGGGCCGGGCAGCGGCGGAGCTGGTCCGGCCGAAAGACGGATTTGATAGTGGGATTGTGGACTCCAACTTAAAGTGAAAATCGCCAAGCTTGCCAACGACGTTACAAAGGGAGAGAAATCCACCTTCGGAAGTCTTTATGATGATAAGGTAATGGACGATAAGTGCTGGGCTTTGAGACCTTCCCCCCTTTTCTTTCTGGACTGAAGAGTTGGGGGGTGTATTGATGGACTACTACTAGAGTATGGGGTTCCTTTTTGGTAAAAGCCATACCCTGTCATGCCTATTCAACGGATGGCGTCTTTGTGTAGCGTACAGCTCAAGTACAACACGTCATGCATCGAAAGATTGCTGGTTGGGAGGGGGGGGGGGGGGGCTTTTGAAGATGAAGCGCGAAGCGGTTAGAATCTGCTGTAAGTAATATGGATTGAAAGTCCAGAGTTTCGGGATGTGGTACATACGCCCGCCACCCATGCCTGTCTACCCTCCCATAAGAACGCTAGGCGTTAGGCCATAACGACAATAGCAGCATAGGTACCTAGGTAAGGTCGATATGCGTCGTTGTGCCTAGGTATTCTAGGATATAATGCCTCGGCATGACATATTCTAAGTCGAGGCCGGCGATGCATCATTGAATTAGACTTGCTTCATTTCTTACCATATCGGCACACCTTGCATCTGTCGCGGATTCAAAGACGCTTTTCCGGTATGGTAATTGTATCTTTTTACGAGCATTGCTGTAGGAGTGGAGTGACGACATATAACATCACAGCTGAACTGATATATGAATATGAATATGAATATGAATACACAGCCTGAGATACATCCTCGAATTAGTCAACGCAGAATCATTGTTAAAAACGAGGTTGTGGAGATTGGAATATTGACATTCACAGCGTACTTGTTATATGAACATCCCATTCCGTAAGGCAGCGTCCGCTGCGCCTGAATTCACGACGATCGTCTTTCCGCCATCAATGGCGACGTAGAGTGCTTTCGAGGTAGAATTAACTTGAGGATGCCTCGTTTCGCCATTGGATTTGTGGCAGACGTGATTGATAGCTGTGAATGTAGTCAGTATCGGGATTCCGGACAAGGGACGCAGAACAATTCCCTGTTATTACCGCACTGTGTAAAGTAGACAAGTCGTAGTGTGATTATTAAAATGCCCAGAAGATAGCATCATTAACCTCAACCTCGACCTCGCTGGTGCAGCATTCATAATTGCGTAGGTAGGTAGGTAGGTACTATGTAGAATAGGTAATGCATTGTTCTCCCGCTGTATGAATTCGGAAAGCCCCGTGACAAGCCTCCCATCGGTCGCCCGGTCACTCCAGTAAGTACGTACGTACTACGTAGTATTGATAATTTGATACCCTTCGCATATCCAAGCCCCTTGGCTTGCGTTCGTTCCAACATATCCCTTGTGTATCTTTTATTCTAGCCCCTCTCAAGCTTTTTACTAGTATCCATGGCCACCTATCCATATGGCGTAAGTGTAGATCGCGAAGTGTCAGGACTCGAGATCAACCCAGATAATTGATGGCCTGGATTGAGTTGAGCGGAAATCTTGGCCTGGTCTCTTGCGTATTTGTGTTCAAGCTGGGGGTACAGTACCCAGTATGAGTTGATCTTTTCTTCTTTTCTTCTTCTCTCCTTCTCTTCCTTTTCTTGCAAGACTGCGTATCATTCATTGATTTGGAGTTGTGTATGCTCTCAAAGCCCTCCGAGTGGGCCTGCCGTGCTACTTCCTACCCCTCGCAATGGAACCATCCAAGCCAGTGTCAGATCGGATCCTCGAGTCGTCGTGCCGTCGCCCAAGTAATATCTGTTCAAACCTGACATCCTTAGCCAAAATACTAATACGAGCCTTCATTTCTTCCTATTCTAAAGACTATGCCTTCCGTCACCCCGAATTCCGCACGTGGTGGACAATCACGAATGGAGCACCTCTGGATTTGTGTTGTGCAGTTGGGCGCAAGTCTCGTCGAGTCCACCGTTGTCATTGATGAATGTCCGTGTGATGCACAGAAGACTTGCTGTGGATGATGCTGTAGTAACGCCACTGAATGACCTCCAGATGATTAATGGCTACCTATGAACGCTCATACCCATACTCATACTCATACTCATACTGTATCCGTGTTGAAAGAAGAATAATAATCAGAGTCATCTGAATGGTCTATTTGTGTACATTCTCAAGCCATTGATTATGTGACGAGGGATCGGTCCTCCGCCTGTTCTCCGCATATCTACGTACATAGGCAATTACCCCACCATTGACAAGCCAAGCTTCGAACGATGAACAATGCCCGACAAAGAAATAGCTGCGCAGGACAAAGATGCTGTCTTACCTCCGAAAGTGCTGATACGATGTTCAAGTGTCCATGCTTTGAACTACAAATTCTATCCTGTCCCCATCTAACACATAGAGATCCTCTTGATGCAGGCATTCCCATGAAACAGTGATGTACACTGCACAGTGAGCATGTACAAGTCCGCGCGCAATGAACACCGACTCTTTGGACTTCGAAAATGTCCCCACAACCATCATCTCTGGGGAAGAGTCGGGGTTATCGTGGGGAAAGGACGGAGAACAAATCCAACGGGGCAAAGACCGGTGTCTATGGTATCGTCGCTCAGAGATCGCTGGCCTCGGAGTCCATAGGACGCTCAGGTAGAGTCAGAGAGCAATGGGTCCTGCTTGGAATAATATGAGGTGCTCTGTTTTGGAACAGCCTCCCAGATGAGATTCTTGGGATATACAGGCTCAGATACCTAGGTACGATATGCAGTCGGAGGTAAGGGAAGTACTATGTACAAGGCCAATGTCGTAGGTACAACTAGGTAGGTAGTAAATTGATGCTCTGCTATCCAGGAGAATGGTAGGTCCCTTCCACGCATCTTCGTGGTTCTTCAACAAGTCCAATTCAGCTCGTGACTTTACCTTGCCTTGCCTTGCCTTGCCTTACCTTACCAAACGAAACTTACCTAGGTATCTATACCTCTCTGATGAAACACACATGCTCTCTGTAAACCTCAACCTCCTCCTCCTCCTCCTCCTCCTCTCATCTCCTCACCATCCTCCTCCTCGTTATCACCGACACCTCAAAATTGCTGTCCTGTCAATTCAGATTATACTTTCTGCGAAGCCATAGTCTCGTCATATTGCAGCGACTGGGTGCACAGACCATAGCAGCCAACGGCATTCTTGCATACTGATACCCGACAAGTCCTACCGTCGCACGATGGAAGCAAGAACATGAGTCAAGTCCAGGCACAAGAGAAATTGACGTCGGGCTCCATCCTCTCCAAACGAAGGCCTCGTGCTTTGGCTCACAAGAGCGGAACGGGTACCTGGGATTGGCATGTCCCGCCAACTAAGGCTATCGGGTCAGACTTCAATCCTTCCAATATCCTCCCGGGCTCTTCTCGCTCAAGAACTAGAGCTGCGGCCAATGCGGCTGTGATGACGAAGATGTCCTCTGAACAGCAGTTGCAGCTTGCGGGGACACCGGCTGTCGTTGCCATGATAGCAGGTGTCTCGGCCGAAGCACATGTGCCGAGAGACATGGCTCGTGTTGCTGAGGATGAGCAGGGTGGGGTTGTGCAGAGGCCAATTGATGCAGCCGTGAACAATTCTGAGCAGCAATCGCAGGACACCGTTGACCACAAGCGTGCTGCTTTGCAGGAGTGTCGAAGCAAACGACGATTTATTGAGGCAGGGTTGGATTTGAATGTTATTCTGGAGTCTAGATCTCGTCGAAAAACCACCCAGAGTAAGAGTAATCTGGATGATACTGCAGATGCCCAGATTGCTCACGAGCTAGCAAACAATGCTGCAGCAACAAGAGATCCAAACAATCCTCAATCCGCAAGGGAGAAGGAGTTCATTCTGAGAAAAACAAGCACAAGAACCGGTGATGATGGCTTGGTAACCCCTCGAACAAAACTTGCTATACAATCTGACTCTGAGCAAAACCAGCCATCAAATATTGAATCCCCAACGCCTACTTATGGTCCAGGCAGACCTGTGAAGGTTGGAAGTCGAAATGCCACGTCCCAGACTGCCGTCGATGGGTTCACGGGGCAGACAACTTCTCAACACGATCCGGTGCCAGTCACGCCCGAAACCATAACTCGTAGGCCATACAACCTTCGAGTCTCTACTCGCAGCGGACTATCCGAGAATGCCTCACTCTCAGGTGTGGGTATATTGGGAACGAGACGACGCTCAATGAGATTTCCAGATACACCAGCGAGTGAACATGAACGACCATTCGGCAGCAAGAAAAACATCGAGAGCCATGCACAGAATCAGAGTCTCGAGGTATCGGTAGGTGGAAACTCGCAGTGTTGACTAACAAAATGCGGATGACTGACTTGTGTACAGAGCACGAGTTTCACCTTTCGTAAGTTGTTATCCCTCTTCATACTCTTCTTCTGCCTTTCTTTTCAGTCTGTTGTTTCGATCACGGCATGGAATGGCGTACCATACCATACCATACCATACCATATAGAAATCGGAATCGAGGGCGTACTTGGTGTAGCAACAAGCTCGAGGCAATCTGAGAGTGGAAGCTTTTGATCAGCATATCATGGTCTCGAGCCAAACGATATTCCACGAGCGAAGAACAGGAACACTCACAATTTGTGTGCTGGGTTTCTGAGACACCTTCGATATCATTATGAGTATCAACGTCTTTCTCGTTGATATTTAATGAGAGATATGAAAGGTCGAGAATTTCTCCTTCATAACTCATTCGAATCTGATTGTTATGGGGTGCAGTTTTTAAGGGGTAGCGAATCCACGATCACACCTGTTGGGTTGTCAGGAGAAAGCCATACAGTTGATGGGCACACTCACAGTTTGATCAAGTGTTGATACGGACGTTGAAGAGCACAGTGTTTGTGACACATACCTGCCCAGTCATAGACGGCTTGGTCACACTGAGTTGCAGTCATCGTGCCGCGTCACGTGCCTCACTCCTATATATAATGGTGTGTTCTCTCGACCAGCCCAAGATTTTTTTATCACATTCGACACACACTCTCAACAACTTCAGGAGTTTGTGGATTTCTTAACATATTCGAGCGCGTTTGCATGGTGCAAAGCATCGCCTCGACCCTGAAATTCATAATCTCTTTCTATTCCTGATCCATCATCCGTTTCTCTCAAACATTCACCATTCGATTCTCTTCTACACCCACCATCCGTTTTTCTCAAGCACATTGTTACCGTGCTCACAAGAGCATCAGTAGCGTCAGTGCCACTCTACTCTTGTGGTCTTGGACGCGACTGAGAAGCTACATAAAGTTTCTTGTCGACTTGAAAGTCAAGTCAATCTACTCCTACAACCCAAGACGCGTCTGAGAGGCCATTTGAAGCTTGCCGACCAACTCAGAGCCAAGCCATTCTACTTTTGCGGCTTGCGACGCGTCTAAGAACTTTTAAGAAGTTCATTAACCAAGTCAGAGTCAAGCCACTTCACTATTGCGGCTTGCGACGCGTCTAAGAAGCTACATAACTCATACCCAAATCAAGAACAACGACCTACACTATTTGGTCACAGTGAACTATCACTCCACTCATACTCCGATCACTACACAAACCCATACTTTCTTTCATATCTTCAAGTATAGGCTATTTGTGTTGCCAAAATGGAAGCTTCACAAGAAGTCAGCGACAGCGAGCTTGCCCGTCAGCTTGCGACGCAACTGAATGCTAATACGCGCCGCGTAGCAAAGTCTACAGAGAAGACAGTATCATCCACTCCAACGCGCTTCTCCTCTAGAATTAAGTCCAGAGCTGAGAAGCTTATGACTCCGCCAGACTCAGCATCCAGTGCCTCGGTCACCTCGCCATTAGGTGAGGATGGATTCAGTCGAGAGAGCTCCGAACTCTCTTCGTTGCGCACCACACCAGATGTGGAAATGTCAATCGACATTGATAACCATACAGCAACAGCTAGTATGGAGCCTGTGACAATGGTTGACGAAAATTCTGTAAGTTTATTCCTTTTACTGTTTATTTTATTTCAACGATTATTGCGCCGTCAGCACCCACCTCGCCACCAGCGCTCATCGCACCGTCCTTGCCCATTGCTTATTGCTTATTGCTTATTGCGCCGTCAATAAATGTCGCGAGCTTTGCTAACAGTTGTACAAGGATGTCAATTCAAAGCCTGCTAGCACCAAGACTGAACAAGTCATGACCAACAAAAAGATCTGGGGTCTCACCAATACTACTATTGCGGAGGCGGACCTCATTAGTAATCCTCTGCCTGGTCCGGTTTTACTCCGTCTTGCCATAGATGCACAGAAAAGCCACGAGCTTCCACATAGCATTGATGCCAGTGTCTGTCGCTATATAAATGGCAGGTGGTTCGCGCCTCAGAAGTGCCATGAGTAAGTTGATTGATCTTATCCATGGTGCGCCAAGCTAACACTTCGAAGATGTCAGCAGAGTAAAAATTATGCTTGCAACCGCATGCTGCTGTGCTCTGGCTGTGGCTCAAATGGCAATTGCTCGACTGATGGTTTTATGGCCCTTCTGCGTGCAACAGCACAACGCGGCCCAAAGCTTTCACAAACTGCTCAGGATTCAGAAGTCCCCTCGGACACCGTGTCATTCCCTATCATATCTAGTTACGTTCCTCAGCACGATGATAGCAGTTGGTATCCACATCCAGTTGCTGTCAAGAAGCGGGCTCATAAGGAGGCTGGTCTTAACCAGTCCAATCCACGCCCAAAGAAGATGCACAAAATCAACGAGAATGCTGTCCGCCAACAACTCATGAGCTCAATGCACGTGCTTCCAAAAATTGATGGTTCGTGGACGAAGGGAAAACATACCAAGAAACTCGGACGTACAAATCAGTTCAAGAAACTTCATGGCAAGTACGAGGATGCAAACAGCAATGCTGCATCAACCTCAGATCAAGCAAGATCCGTCAATGATGCACATCCCAGCTCTACGCCGATTGCTTCAGATGGAGGAAACATGTATACCTTCACACATAATCAATTGGAGGACATTGAGGATCCAGACTCCATCTCTGAACCAAGCAAATCGAACGGAGAGGTGATTTCTGACTTTATTCCTTCTTCGCCAGAGATACAGCGCCATCAAGCAGTGCAGTCAAACAAGCCTAAGGCAAACAAGAAAAAGGCAAAATCAGCTGGCTATGAGAAGTATCATCAGTCAGTCCAGGACGGTTTTCCAGAACCCCATGGCCAGCCTCTAGTATGGGCCGACCGCAGACAAGCTTTGTGCGAAACCCTCCCTTACTACAAAGCCTATCAATCCGGTTGCTACATGAACAAAGGTCTTGCGAAAGGTTTCATGGTTGACAAGGAAGTTGGGCCGAGGGATAAGTTCACATCGGAAATCCTGATCGCTAAAGTGTAAGTCCTATCTTATATACCATACAATCAAAGTTTCAATCATTAACATGTCTAGTGGCGGCGGGAGGACATTGGATGAAGAAACTGGCCAAATGAGACAAAGCGTCAATCAAGTATCCAGCACGTTTGCTGTTGCATTTGGGCGAGCACAGGGAACAAAGAAAGCCGTCGCAATCATTGCTGGTGAGTTCGCCCCAGAAATGTCGAATCCCACAGCTTGGTTGAGTTCATTGCTAACATGAACCAGGACAAGGCAATAAGATAAGCCCATCTAAAATGCCACACTACTACAATGTTCTGGACTGGTTTCATGTCACAGATGTTTGGTGTGAGAAATATGATGGTCTCAAAACCTGGATGGTTCGTGCTGAGAAGATCGATCTTACAACAAAGTCATGGTGGGCACCAGTAAATTCCCCACCACCACCAGCGGATAGAGATATGTATGCCTTCCAAACCAAGGTATTTACTTGCAACCACTGCCACAAGCAGAGCAAAGAAATCTACAATGCCGGATGGACATGTCTCTATGAGAATTGTCAGGCTTTCTTTGATTTTGGCGATGCAAATCTTGACACATTGGACTACAACGAGGCCTTCATAAATGAGCGCACAGTATTCGATGCCGTGTGGAATGAGCCGCTCTCACCACCTCTTCTAATGGATGCTGACTTGCAACAAATGGACATGTTTGGCATCGAAAAGCTTTGTGCGCGAGGTGTTGTCTGCTCAAACTGTGGCGGATGTTCAAGACGCATTGAATGGGACAAGTGGGTATGCGAAGCCACCCCAGGTTGTACATTTGAACACAGAATCACACAGCGAGAAGTGACTGTAGCGGAGGCAGTTTTTCTGAGTGCCCAAGCATCACGGCCTTTGAGGAATCCAGCGGTCGCCGTTACTTGGGATACATTCGGCCGCTACACTATCTTTGAATATTCCCTTCCTGGACCAGATGGTGAAAGTGTTGGTGTCATTAGACATTTCAGAGCAGATGATGTCATTAATCAGCACCCCGATGGGCCAGATGACCTTTTCCGACAGATGCAGTCAGGAGGCTTTGGAATGAAGAGAAACCCGGCTCGTCTGAAGGGATGTGAGTGAAGTTTGATATGCTCTGCTCCTATGTATTTGGCTGACTAACAATGTAAATAGCAACCTGTGAGGTCTTGACTTCGCACTGGGCTGCCAATTGGGTAAGTCAATGTCACAAAGGTCCTCAAATAATATCTACTCACAGTTGTTCCTACAGGGCGCGCCATACAAATTTGGTGTATCTGTACTCTCGAAAGGCTTTGATGAAGCTCCTGCAGTCATCCTCAAGGCGTTGAAGAGACTCACCTGGGCGGGGGAGCGCACAACTTTACAACAGGCTGGAACGTTCATGCCATTCAATGAGTTGCTCTCAATCGGATATTTCGAGGATACTGAGATCGGAGTAAGTAACCATTGCTGCATGTTATAAAGTATAGGACTGATTTTCTAAAGTACCATGATGATGGAGAGAAAGAGCTCGGCCCCACCGTTGCAACTTTATCTTTGGGATCACCGGCCACCATGAGTTTTCGACCAAAATCAAAAGCACCTATTGGGCAGAGTGCCAAGAACAACAGAGGCATAAAACCAGACTACCTCCGTATTCAACTCAATCATGGTGATATCGTTGTCATGCATGGCTCTGGAATTCAACAGTATTATGAGGTAACAATGAAAGCCTCCAACCATCTTGATATCAATCACTAATATTAGTTATAGCATGCGGTAACTCCACATGGCAAACTTCGATTTGCTCTGACTTGTCGCTATGTTCGACCAGAAAAAATGGCAAACGATTTCGAGCGTGCACAAGCTCTGATCAAAGGCGCGTATCCAGAGGGTCACGAGCAATACAATTACGATGGCGATATCAATGCTCCTCTGGAAGCCGAGGATGATGAACCGGACTTCAATCAAACCATATTGGAATTCATCCAAGAAAAAATTGATGCAGGTCTCTTGGCCAGAGATGATATCGCGAAGTTAGTTGTTGCCCTCAATGACTTGAAGGAGATGGGCTATTGAAGGTGGAAACGGGAACGTAAACAAAAGTCTTAGGGTCTTGCTTGTTAATATGGCCCTTTGAGATATCATTGAACTTGCTCAAAATATGGGATTGCATGGATTTGTTTTACTGACTTTTTACTAAAGCGGAATATAGGGCTTCAGAGGTACAATCATCATTGCGGGGCTGTTAGCTTGGCTGGAACTGATTGCTCAATGGGTTGCTCATACGGATATCATGAACAGCATGCATGGCTTTAATTTTTATGGACTTTTGCACTGGCTTTAAATCAACAACATCAGAAAAAATCAAGGTTTTTGCAACATATGCGTCGTGCCATTATGACCCTTGTGATTGTCTGATATGACGTGCTGTAATTACATTTCCCTGAACTAATATACACGCACACATGTACACACAGAGGGCATGCATGCCAAAATAGACTTTCTCTCTGCGGACGTCTGGAGAGGGTTACGGCCGTAGACTACGACTCATACTCCATCCTTGCCTCGATAAGTAATCGCCCACCTACTTACATAGGTTTGGGCCATATGTATTGAACATCTCACTAGGAAAGTAACATCCCAACCTATGTACCTGTTCGCTACAGCATCGAGGCCTGAACTATTCTACACTCAGGGCGTAGATGGTCCGTATATGTAAACATGCACGCACAAACTCTACCATTGACCAAACACGTCCCATTACACACATACTCACATACTCCAAGCTCATAATCCTCCAAATGAACTGCACAAACTATGCTTCGTATGAATACGCTGCATGCGCGGTTATGCTCGGCCGCTTGCAATCGAGTTGCGTTTCCCGAAACCCAGACCTTTTCAAATTCGCCCTGCTTTGCGCCGAGGTTTGCCTGCTTTGGCAGTTGGGGCTTTTTGTACGGACGTAGGGAGGGCGGGCGAGGGTGGGAGGGAAGATGTGTGGGCGACTAGATCCCTGTCTTGACTTGCTCTGTTGGGCGTTGTTGATGTTGCTGCTTTTATACTTGGCTGATCTTCTACGATTGATCAACACAGTGGAATCTGGGGGGACATTAACACACGAACAGTTATTCGGAGTAATACGATTGATGAGTGTTGTCTCCATACCGCACTGTGATCTTAGGCTTTATATACACCAAGAGCAATAGAAAGGTACAAGTTAGAAGTTCCTTTCCAGCCACAAGGTCTAGACCTAGTCTTTCAAACAGGACATTAGCTAGTAAATATTATTTGGCACCGATTAGTTCTATGAGATGCAGGAGTTGAGGAAGACTCGGAATTAGAGGAAGAACATATTATCTTGCGGCTATATTAATATGGTATATATGTCAAACAAATGAACAATATGTATACTGATTTCTAACGACTTTAATCAAACTAAACTAAACAAAGGAGAACAAAACGAAGTGGCAACACCTTCGTTAACAAACTGAATACAATTTTGATTTCGTGGTAAAGGAAAGCATGACACGTGTTGTTTCCTACAAGAACCATGCCATTATGCAAACCAGAATCGTCATACCGAGTCCTCCCACATTATTACTGGCATTTCCAGTGTATGCAGTCACTGATTGAGTGGTTTTCGTCGGGTTGGAAGAGTAAGACTGGCTTATTGAGTCCGAAGCAGTTGGGTATGACGTAGAAATGTCTTGAGACGCTGTCTTGAGACTGATGGATTCGATGGTCTCTGGGGATTGACTGGACTTGGCAGGTGACAGTGACTCGTTCGATGCCACTGCCACGGACGGCGCTGATCCAGCCAAGGAGGAAGGTGCTGGATTAGATGGTGTAGGTCCCGTCAAGGGAGAAGTTGCCGTTTCAGATGGTGCAGGTTCACCCAAGGAGGAAGATACCGGCTCAGGTGTTGCGGATCCAGTCAAGGATGAAGATCCCGATTCAGATGTTACAGGTCCGGTCAAAGATGGAGATGCTGGTGGAGCTGGAGGTGGTTGACTTTGCTTGTATGGCTCTGGAGTTGATGCTTGTAGAGTTGGTGTGACTGTTACAACAGTCGTGGATACTGGAATCGTTTTGGTAGTGATCGAACCAACTCTTGCTGGGCAGTCTATGACTTCAGGTGGACAGCTTGTGACTGTGTCTACAGTGGTAGTATAAATTGTCACAGTGCTCTTATATGGTGTCGTGGGCTGCACCAGGCTTGAAGTCGAAACTGGAGCTTCCTCGGTGATAGGACAGACTGTTGTTGTCAAAGAAACAACTTCGGTTGTGACTGACCCAATGTGTTTGTCACAGTCAGTGACCGTTGGGGCACAGCTTGTGATAGTGTAGACAATTGTTGTGTAAATAGTCGACGTTGTCAAAGAGTGAGACGAGCTAGGGATTTCTGATGATTGTCCGCCAAACATAGTTGTTGATGTAATAGGCGTCGTGAATTGGTACGCTCCGCCAGTTGGGCTGATGGTCGATGGTTGCTCCTCAGAGGAACTGATTGGGTATACAGTGGTGTAACCACTGAATGTATCAGTAACAGCAACGCTGCCGCTCATATATGTGGTTGTCGCAAAGACTGTGGACGTGGTCAAACTTGCCGACAGTATGGTTTTTGATAGAGCCGAATCGAGTTCAGATGAGGTTGCAAGACAAGAAGTCGTGTAATCAACGTAAGTTGAGGTAAAAACGCCATAGTCACTGAAGTAGGTGGTGCTGCCATATACAA
Organism: Xenosphaeropsis pyriputrescens; assembly: GCA_022609375.1. Classification (NCBI taxonomy): domain Eukaryota; kingdom Fungi; phylum Ascomycota; class Leotiomycetes; order Phacidiales; family Phacidiaceae; genus Xenosphaeropsis; species Xenosphaeropsis pyriputrescens. The sequence goes on from JAGKQE010000007.1 coordinate 142,799, forward strand.
CACACGGAGTATAAGATGGAGCACCAGTAGTAGGTGCCGAAGTAACAGTGGCAATCGAGCCTGCACCAATTATCGAACCCGTGCCTGTCGTTGGGCTTGTAATTTTGTAACCACTTGAAACTTCAGAACTTCCTGATAGTGTCGAAGAGGGACTCTGAGCATTCGTGTTTCCGTTCTTGCCAGTCACTTGACTTGTGGGAGGAACAATGCTTGTTGAAGTAGCTGTACTGGCCACGGTCTGGGTCGACGTGATACTGAATTCTGTGCCAGAACTTTTCGATGAAGCTGCCACAGCTCCGCTCGATATTGTTGACACGACTAGAGTTCCTGTCGATGAAGTGACAGAACTTGAAACAGTTATAGAAGTTACGGAAGAGGATGCTGGATTGTTCATTGTTGTATCACCAACAGACAACTCCCCGATTGAGGCTGTCAAGCCAGAGTAAACGAGTGAAGTAGCTGTAGCTGTGATTGAAATACTCGAGGCAATGCCAATTTCCGTTCCGTTTGATGTTGCGATCGGTGCAAGACTTTGCTGATTTCTTGTTGACCCGAGTAAAATACTCGACGTTTGTGTTCCAGTTCCAGAAAATGTGTCCAACATTGAGGATGGAGATGTGCTAGTTATTGCAGAATATGCAGTGTTCATTGTCACTGTGGATGTAGAGCTAGTGATAGAACTTGTAAGACTAGCAGATGTTCCAGTCAACGCTAAGCCTGAAAGAACTTGAGAGATGATACTCGAGCTTGTCAATGATGAAAGTCCTGACTCGATGATTGAACCAGAGCCTGAGATCGTGGAAGTAGCGGCAATAACGATGTTGCTAGTATTTATTGCACTGTTCAGGCCACCGCCAGATGAGAAGGAAATTGGAGTCGTTAATAGATAGGTGGACGTCGTATCTGTCGCACGGTTCGAGCTAATACCACTAGAACCAGGGGTAATTGATGCAGACTTCGATGTCGGGAGGAGACCAGTAGATGGGTTTGAGGTGATAGAAAGGCTTATGGCGCTGATAAGACCAGTTGTACTAGATGCGTTCGAGAGACTTGAGCTACTTGTATTTTTTGCATTGTTCATGCTGTTCTCAGTCGAGAAAGTAGAGGAAGTTGTCTGTGAGGAAGCAGAAGATATATCCGTCACACTAGTGTATTTTCTTGAGGTTGCGGAGAAGCTTCGGGTGCTTGAGGGACTTGAAGGCGTATATTCCGTGCTCGTCGAAACACTTTGAGAGAAATTGGTAGCACTAGTAGTGACGGATCCTGCTCCTGGAACTTGTCTGCCAGTTGAACCGCTTGATGTTGAGCTTAAAATAGTAGAGGTATTGATTATTGGACCTGTAGAAATGGATCCTGCTCCTGCGCCTTGTCTGCCAGTTGATTCTCCTGATGTTGAGCTTGGAGCTGAAGGGGTATTGATTGATGGACCTGTGGTTGAGGAAATTCCCGAGAAGAACGAAGTAAATGCGCTCACAACTGTTACGGAGGTTTGTGAGATTGCGGTACTGACGACAATCGATGAGTTAGTCGAATAGTAGATGGCTGTGCCGGTGCTCAGAACGCTTTTATCCGAGCTGTATAAGCTACTTGGCATCCCAGTAGTTGCTGACGAGTTTACGAATTGGATATCTGACATGGTGCTGGCTGTAACTGTTACTAAGGTAGAAGGAGTGGTCTTGGCGCTAACGATTGAAGAATTATTGGCTGCACTTGTGCTGAGGGACTCTGCTGCTTCCGTCGAGCTTGAGATAGCACTTGATGTCAAGTCAGTAGGGTTAGCTAAAGTTGATGTAACTGAGGCGTCAGCGCTTGAGTACAAAATATCGCTGCTAATAGTAGGTGAAGTGTAGATACTGCCAGAAATCTCGGTGCTGAAACTATTTGAGAGTATAGATTCGCTGACCGTTTGAATAGTCTGAGAAGTATCAGAAGCACTATACGGTAATATGGTACTTGATACCACGGACGAGGTTATCCCTGTGGTACTGATAACAGACGAATTCAACGCACTGTATGATGGCGACGCACTTGGTGTATTGCTAGTAGTAATAGTGTAAATAGCACCTGTAGGGCTTGTCTGACTGGTAATGATGAAGACGGATGAGTTGAAGATACTAGCCGAAGGTGTAGTGGCCGAGGCACTTGTGATGACCACGGAGCTGGAGTCATAGGATGGTGACACACTTGGGCTACCAGCAGTTATGGCTGAAGAATTCAACGCACTAGTTGACCCTGCTCCTGCACCTTGAATGCCGGTCCCTGCACTGTAGCTTGAAACAATATCGGACGTTGTAGTAGCAGTAGTTGGTACCGAAGAATTTGACTCGCTATAAGGTGCCGAGAGAGTTGAAGAAGTGATGGTGGGAAAACCTGAGATGATGTACGGCAGTGAACTTGTCAGAGTGCTGCTATCAAGAACAGATGTATATGAAGCACTGTAAGACGAGGAACCACTTATGTTACTTTGGCCACCTGTGGCGAGGACAGATGAATTGAAGGCACTGTTCGTTGTCGAGGCACTTGGGCCACCAGTGGTATACGTTGAATAGTTCGAGGCACTGTAACTAATACTGAGGGGCCCAGTAGCTGCAGTTTGCTCAGTCGTGGCTCCACTATAGCTCGAAGCGGGACTTGAAGTTCCATTCGCGGTGCTGATCGCTGTAGAATCCAATGTACTGTATATCGAAGAAGAACTTGGGCTACCAGTAATAAGTGCCGAGGAATTCGAGTAATCGTACGTTGGAGAGGCACTGGGGCTGGTTGCGGCGTCAGTAACAAATTCTGACGATTGAGACACATCGTATGACGATGATGATGATGGCGCAACTGTTGGACTGGCAGCAATCAAAGAGGAGTTTGCCACACTGAAAGTAGTAGAGATTTCAGTAACAATGACAGATGAGTTTGAAGGGTATGTTTGAGAGACACTCGGGCTCGTAACAATGCCAGTTGTGAGTGCGGACGAATTAAAAACATTGTATGATGGCGATGATGAAGCAGCTGGGCTACCAGCAGTCGTTATGGAGGAGTCAGATGTGCTGTGATCTGGAGGGATACTGGATTTAACACTGCTCGTGATTGACACTGAAGAGTTGAATGCACTATATGATAGTGATGCGGTAGCAGTAGCAAATCCAGAGGAATTTGAAGCGGTGTAAGGAGATACACTGGGTGTTATAACAACCGTAGATGAATCCGAGGAACTATATGTTGGAAAAGCACTCGAACCGGTCGCACCGCCAGTGATGATTGCCGATGAGTTATAAGCATCGTATGGAGCCGAGGAACTTACGCTACCCGCGGTAATCACAGAGCTACTGTAGGTTGAAGCAGTGCCGAGACCAGCACTTACAATGCCTGCTATCGAAGAGTTGGCCGTAATGTAGGATGATGATACACTGGCACTTGTTGTTTGAGAGGAACTCGAGTTCCATGGGCTGAGAAGTGAAGTGGGGATGACAGATGACTCCGAAACACTATATGTCAAAGAGGCACTTGCGCTAGTCGCACTCCCAGAAGTGAATATGTAGGAGTTCGAGGCAGTGGATGATGACGAGGTACTCAGACTACCAGTACTGAAAATCGAAAAGTTGAAAGCGCTATTTGAGGCACTATAGGAGGGCGAGGCAGTTGGGCTTTGAGTAATTGCAGCGGATGACGGCGAGATACTCAGACTACCAGTACTGAGAATCGAGGAGTTGAAAGCGCTGTTTGAGGCACTGTAGGACGGTGAGGCAGTTGGGCTTTGAGTAATGCTCGCAGAAAAGTTCGACACGCTCGGTGATACTGAAAGGCTTGCTGTTCCCGATGATGTGATCGAGTAACCCACTGAAACATAGGATGAAGAAATGCTCAGACTAGGGGCGACGAAAGTGGTCGAGTTAGGGGAAGCATATGGTGGTGAAGTAATCGCTGTACCGCTAAGAATAGCAGAAACGTTCGCGCTATTCGAGGGAATTCCGCTTGAAGCACCGGTGCTTGAAATTGAGCCACTCGTATTAACAACACTTGATTTGGCGCTATAAGGACCACCAGTAGTAAGGGTTAGAGATGATGTCTGAGAAGGAGTCGTTGAGTTACTAGCAATGGAGTAAGGTGTTGAAGAAGTGGCCGTTATTGACGCCACAGTTGGAGAAACAAAGACAGATATTCTTCGTGAAGTAACTATGGTGGGGTTTTCAGAGGCATCAGGAGCTAGTTGTGCGGACACATAGGAATGAGGACCTTCAGCTTGGTTAGGGAGGGTCACATTGTATGCCCCGTTCTCATCAGTGAAGGTGCTTGCGAGAGGAACTGTGCTTGTCGAGTTCTCATAAATGTATACAATCAGGTATGGGATTCCAACACCTGTAAGTTGTACATTCACTGAGGTAGAAACGTTACCTATGCCACCTTCTAGCATCAAAGTCAAATCAGGCGTCGAAGACGGGAGAGGAAGGACCACGGTAACAACAGTTTGGGGCTGCGAGATGATAACAGTTGAATTCCCAGAAGTTGAAGGAATCTGTTGCTGAGCGATGTATTCATGGGTTCCATTTGCCTGGTTCGGAATTGAAACACCGTATGACCCAGTACTATCAGTTGTGGTATTGGCAACGACAACCAAAACACCAGTTGAATTGTCACAGATATTCACCGGCAGAAGAGGGGTTCCAGTACCAATCAACGAAACTGTAGAGCCATTTGAAATACCTGTACTCGAACCATCTGGAAGAGTCAAAGTAAGTGTGCCCGCTGGGACAAAGACTGTGACGACTTGTGAAGTGACAAAGTCAGGATTTGTAAGTGGAAGGTTCTCTCCAGCGACATACTGATGCGAACCAGGATTTTGGTCCAGCAGCGTGACACTGTAGAATCCCGTGCTGTCTGTGGTGACATTTGCAAGTAAGGGTCCAAGTTCTGAGCTTTCATAGACTGATACAGGTGAGCTAGGAGATCCATATCCTATCAAGAGGACAGTTGAGGAATTGGATGTGCCGCTACTTGCACCATTGGGCAGAGTCAGGCTCAATACTTGTGCTGGATTGACAGTGACCACACAGGGCTGTGAGTCTGCAATGACATTCCCCAAGACATCCCGCTGCTCAGCAATGTAGGTGTGATTGCCGGCTGACTGTGCGGGCAGAGTCGCATTATACCTCCCATAGTCATCAGGAATGACATCAACAACATCAACCCCACTCGTTAAGTTTTCATAGAGGTGCACGGGAACTCCAGGACTTCCAACCCCAATAAGCGTTACGTCCGAATTGGTGGATATACCGGAGGTCGCACCGTCTGGTAAAGTCAATGTCAGTGTGGGTTGAACAATGGCAACTGTGCATGGCTGGGAATCAGCAATTGGATTGCCAGAATTATCGCGCTCCTCAGCTGTATAAACCTGAGTACCAGAAGGCTGGCTGGTGAGGGTGACATTGAATGAACCATCGTTGTTGGCAATAGTGGTCACAACAGTAGCTGTGCCATTCGTAGAATTTCTCAAGATGTAGACAGGTGTGTTGGGCGTTCCAGTGCCAATAAGTGATATAGTAGAGGAATTCGAAACACCGCTGCTCGAACCATTTGGAAGAGTCAAGGTTACAGTGGGCGCGCTGATGATAACAACGACTGGAGGTGAGTCAGCGAACGGGTTACCATCGTTGTCCCGTTGCTCAGCAGTGTAGACATGAGTACCAGGCTGTTGGTTCTGAACTGGTATGGTGAATTCGCCGAGACTATTTGCGGGAGCTATTGCAATGACGACAGTGCCGTTTGTTGAATTAGTCAAGATGTAGGCAGGGAAGTCTGGAGAACCAGTAGCAAGAAGAGTCACAGTAGATGAGTTTGAGACACCACTTTTTGACCCGTCGGGCAGTGTCAAAGTCAATGTGGGCTCACTGACAAGGACGATACATGGATTTGAGATGATGGTCGGGTTTCCAAAAGCATTGGTCTGCTCCGCAACATAGGTATGTACTCCACTTGACTGCCCAGAAAGTACAGCCGTATACTTTCCATTGGCATCGGTAGTGGCAGTATTGAGGAATGTGAGTGTACCATTTGTCGAATTTTGATAGATATAAACAGCCAGATTAGGAGCTCCAGCTCCAATCAGTGACACAATGGAGGAGTTTGAGATACCCTGATTTGAACCATCTGGAAGTGTTAAAGTCAACGAGGGCTCCTGAACGAAGACGACTTGTAGTTGTGAGTTGACGATCGTTTCTTTTCCACTACCGGTCAGAACTTGTTCTGCAGTATAAATGTGAGTACCATTTGATTGGTTGAGAAGCTCGATGCTGTAAGATCCCAAAGTGTCCGTAGTTGTATTGGCGATAGGAGTCGAGTTGCCTGGTGATCCCTCGTATATCAAGACAGGTTGGTTTGGAGTTCCAGTGCCCTTTAGTGGTACAGATGGGGTAGTTGAAACGTTTGTTGAAGGGTCTGTATATGTCGAGTTGACAAGCGTCAATGTCAAGCTTATTGTGAGAACAGTAACCTCAACTAGAGTCTTTGTACCAATAGCTCCGTCGGGACCATCTAACTGTATGGCAGTATAGTAGTGTGCCCCAGGGGATTGATCAGGAATCGACGCAGTGAAATATCCAGAGCTGTTAACATTGGCAGTCCCTACAAGTGTTGTGCTGGCAACATCGAAGATCTCCACAGGAAAACCATTGTTGACTCCAGTACCTTTGAGGTTGACGTCAGGATCATACGAAATGCCTTGTTCGGAGCCGTCCAAGAGCGTAAGAGTCAAAACATCTTGGCTTGGAATTACAATAGTAAGTGGCGGTGAAGAAACTAGGTTTCCAGCGACCTGCTGCTGAGCATCATAAACGTGTGTTCCAGATATCTGGTTCAACAGCGTAATAGCGTAGGACCCATTAGCGTTGGTTGTAGTGTTTGCTATCAGAATTGGAACACCAGTTGAATTATCATAGATAGATACAGCCACGTTAGGCACTCCGAGTCCAGCAACCGGAACATTCGTCGAGACAGATGTGTTTGAAGTGCTATTTGCCAAATTCAGGGTCAAGGTTTGTTGGATGATTGTAGCGAGTACCGGTAGAGACTTGACAGTTGTTCCAGAAACCTGTTGTTCGGAAACATAGATATTTGTTCCTGGAGACTGATTGAAGAATGTTGTGCTGTATATGCCAGAGCCATCAGTAGTTACAATCGATACTATGACTGGAGTTCCACTTGAATTGTCATATAAAGTCACCGATAGGTTTGGGGTTCCAACACCTGTCAGCGACAGAGTCGTGGAGGTTGAATAGTTTGAAGTACCGTTGGCCAGTGTCAAAGTCAGAGCTGGTCGAACAATAACATCATCCAAGGGTTTTGAGCTAACGACATTGTCGTTCACATTTTGCTGTGCAACATAGATGTGTGTTCCAGAATCCTGATTCAGAAGCGTAACAATGTAAACACCAGTGCTGTCTGTCGTAGAGTTTGCGACGCTGACTAAACTTCCCGTTGAACTGTCAAAGATAGACACTGGCAGGCTTGGTGTTCCTGAACCAGTCAAAACCACAGTTGTCGAAGTCGAGGAATTTGTGGTGCCGTTTGCAAGGATCAGGGTCAAAATGGGAGCCGTTAGTAAATTTATGGTGACAGTGACCGGTTCTGACTTGATTGTGACACCACCTATCTGTTGCTGGGAAACATACACATGTGTACCAGATTTTTGATTCAATAGTCCTGTAATATATGACCCAGAAGTGATGCTAGATACGTTGGCAAGGAGGATCGGAGTCCCCGTGGTATTGTCATAAATGGCAACAGGAACACTCGGGTTCCCGGCCCCGATCAAGGTAACGTTTGATGAGTTTAGCACACCCGAGTTTGCACCGTTAGTAAGCGTTAATGTCAAGAGAGATGGGGGAACAGTGATAGTTGCTGGCAGCGACCTTACCAAATCACTACCTACTTGTTGTTGTGACACATATGTGTGTGAGCCAATCGTTTGATTTAACAGAGCCTCATTATATATCCCACTAGCATCCGTGGTGGCAGTTCCCACTGGGATTAGGATACCTGTGGTATTATCATAGATAGACACGAGTAAATTTGGCGTACCGATCCCGGTGACTGATACCGTAGAAGAGTTGGAAGACCCTGTATTTACACCATTTGGAAGCGTCAACGTCAGTGCAGGTAACGAGATAGTAACCACAACTGGCTGTGATTTTATCAGTGCACCATCAACCTGCTGCTCGGCCACATAAACATGAGTCCCAGGCAGCTGGTTGATTAGCACTGCATCATAGTTGCCAGTAGAGCTCGTTGTAGCGTTTGTCGCTGATATCAAAACTCCGGTTGTGTTATCATAGATGGCAACAGGTAGGCTTGGTGTACCGGTTCCAATCAATAATACCGAAGAAGAGTTCAGAGATCCATTGCTTGCACCATTTTGCAGGCTCAACGTCAATAGAGGCAACGAGATGGTAACCACAACTGGTCGTGACGTCGCCAATGTACCGGCGGCTTGCTGCTCAGCTACATAAATATATGTCCCAGGCAGCTTATTGAGCAAGGATGCGCCATAGTTGCCATTAAAATCCGTTGTAATGTTGGCCACTGACACAAGGACTCCAGTTGTGTTATCGTAAATTGACACGGGCAGATTAGCAGTTCCAGCACCAATGAGTGACACTGTGGAAGAGTTCAATGTACCTGAGTTTGCACCGCTTAGAAGAGTCAAAGTCAATGTAGGCAATGGAATGTTGACTACAACAGGTTGTGACTTGACCAACGTATTGCCAATTTGCTGTTCAGAAACATAGGTGTGTGTTCCTGGAGACTGGTCAAGCAGCACTGAGCTATAGTTACCACTGGCATTCGCTGTAGTGTTGACTACTGATACTAGGACACCAGTTGTGTTGTCGTAGATGAACACTGGTAGATTTGCAGTCCCAGCACCAATGAGCGACACTGTGGAAGAATTTAATGTACCTGAGCTTGCACCGCTTGGCAGGGTCAAAGTCAGGGTGTATAGCGGAATATTAACCACAACTGGTTGTGAAGTTACTAGTGTACCATCAACCAACTGTTGAGCAACAAAGATGTACGTTCCAGGTGATCGATTGGGCAGTGTCGCGCCATAGTTTCCACTGTTGTTTGTTGTTGTAGATTGCACAAGTACCAGGGTTCCAGTCGTATTATCATAGATGGAAACAGGCAGGTTCCCAGTTCCAGCACCAATGAGTGATACTGCAGACGAGTTCAGTGTGCCAGCACGAGTACCGTCTGAAAGCGTCAATGACAAAGATGGAGTCACTGCAACAGTGACAGGCTGAGAGTTCACTACAGTGCTGCCAATTTGCTGAGAAGAAATGTAGATGTGTGTTTCAGGGTATTGGTTAAGAAGTGTAACAGTATATCCTCCGGTACTGTTGGTATTGACATTCGTCAAAAACACTGGGGTACCAGATGTTGTCTCGTAGATCGACACAGTGAGATTTGCAGTTCCGTGACCGATTAGCGATATAGTCGTAGAGTTTGTTACTCCTACGCTTGCATTATTCGGGAGTGTCAACGTCAACGCAGGTGTGTTGATGATGACTGTGCACACCTGAGAAACATCCGTGTAGCCAGTAATCGGCTGCGATGCAACATAGTTGTGCGATCCAAAAGACTGGTTACTAATAGTGACAGTGTAAATTCCGTTGCTGTCTGTCGTTACTGTCTCAATTGCAGGATTGCTCGTGGAGTTGATGTGGATATCGACGGCAAGATTGGGTGCTCCAGAACCTACAAGAACAACACTTTGGGAGTCCTGTGTGCCTAATGACGCACCATTCGGGAGAGTCAAAGTTAAAGTAGGCGGTTTGATCAGAACCGTCAACAGGTTCGAATTGACGGCATTTCCATACACTGTCTGTTTTGCAACATAGGTGTGGTATCCATAGACCTGGTTTGCAAGCAGAATGCTGTACGCTCCACTGCTATCGGCAGTAGCGGAGCCAATGGATACAGTACTTGTGGAGTTCTCGTAGAGTAAAACAGTGATATTTGGAGTACCAACACCGTTGACAAGCACATCTCGGACAGTAGTGATATTGGAGGGATTGTCCGTAAGGGCCAAAGTCAACGATGGTGCATTAACAATAACGTTCTGTGCTGGTGAAATGACATTGCTATCACCGACACTTTGTACCGCATAATACACATGCGTTCCAAAAGACTGGTTAAGAAGTGTAACACTGTACGCGCCGGAAGAATCAGCAACAATGCCAGCACGAATCAGGATGGTGCTGGTGGAATTCTCGAAAAGTGACACCGTTACGTTGGGGGTTCCAACACCGAACAAAGTCACATTTGGCGTGAGTGACACATTTGTATTTGGGTAGTTGTTCGTCAAACCCAATGTCAACGTTGGTGGGTGAATAGTGACCCCAATGGGTTGAGAATCAATGGTAATTGGAGTTCCGCTCCCATTACAGCATGCACCTTGCTGTTCCGCACGATAATAATGCATGCCAGGGCTTTGGTTGAGGAGACTGATATTGTAGACTCCAACGCTGTTCGCGGTTGCAATTCCCAAAGGAGTTGAACTTGTCGAATTCTCGTGTATGTAGACAAGTAGATTAGGGGCTCCAACACCCGTGAGGGAGACCGTGGTAGAAGACGAGATGCTGTTATTCGCAGCACCGTTGGCGAATGCTAGAGAGATTGTTGGTGGGGTATATACAATGGCGATCTGTGACGGAGAAACGACATTCACAAATCCTCCAGTCGTGTCGCAACAGAGACTGGATTGTTCGGCGATATAGACATGAGTGCCGTTTGACACATTCGGAAGCGTGACGCTGTAGATGCCAATATTGTTGGCGGATACTGTTGCCAGGGCATTCGTACTCGTTGAATTCTCGAATATATACACAGGGAGATTCGGTGTGCCAGTGCCGGTAAGCAGTACCGTTGGTGGCGTTGCATTGTTGTTCGTGGTGTTGCTGGCGAGCTTCAACGACAAAGCTGCTGGTGGATAATACACCGTCACAGGAACCAGAGGTGACCTTATCACGGCAGGATTGCCTGCAACATCTTCAACTCCTACTTGCTCAGAAATGTAGTAATGTGTTCCATTAGCTACATTGTAAAATATCACTGTGTAGGCACCAGCACTGTTTGTAGTAACATTTGCCAATGTAATGGTGCTCGTCGAGTTTTCGTAGATAGAGACCGTATGGTTGGCGACTCCAGTACCGGTGAGCACTACAGTTGAAGACGAAGCATTCTTGTTTGATGGATTGTTGGCAAGTTCGAGTGTCAAGACAGGTGGAGGAATATAGGTGACCAGGAATTGGGAAGACATAGGTAGCTCAAACGCTTGATAATTGCTGAGGTTACCTCTGATGGTGAAGTTTGTCGTCCCGGGATTCAATGGCGTTGGTAACGTGTAAACGAAGGTACCGTCTACAAGCAAGCTTGTAGTACCGTAGTAGACGTCGCCAATATATATATTGACAAGTGCACCATTAGGGCTCCCAGACCATGTTCCATGAAGAGTTGGCTGGGCAATATTAGTGATGCCGTCAGTCGGACTCGTGCCCGAGTCTGTTGTTGCTGTCAACGCGAGATTGGCGGGCGACGTAACATCACTGGCACCGATATGAACAAATGCGAGAACGTTTCTTCCCACACCCAAGGTGTTGGCATACAAAAAGTCGACATTGTAAGTTTGGCCAGGAATCGTATGAACAAGCTGCGCAAAGCCACCCGTGGGCTTGATAGTACAATCGAAAGCTATATATTGCCCTTGCTTGCCCGGCCGAGGGTTGGGCATAATAGGGGGCCCTAAGGCGCCAGATGTATCTATAGTCCCAACAGTGGCATTCAATGTCTGGTTTTGGTACAAGTTGAACCAGGGGGTAAGACTGCCAGTCTCAAAGTCACCGTTGATGAGGAGGGTATTGTTCGGTCCGCCTGCAGGATATATGTGAAAGTCATCATAATTCCAACAGCCCTCAAAACCAGCGGCATAAGCTTTGTTCCAGTAGGACTCGACAGAGAAAAGCGTCGCGGTCGTATTTGCTATGAAAGTAGTGTTGGTTCGGTTGAATCCAAACGGAGGAACAGTGTTGTCGACGTAAATGGTTTTGTTGAATATTACACGCTCTGTGGCGTTGCTGAATGTGCCCACGTCACGACGGACTATTTTGCGCTCGACAAGTGTTCTATCAGAGACTGGCTTGACTTCTGAAAGATCGTCCTGACGAGTCTCAAGCGTGGGACTTTGCGCCTGAGATATGGAGGATGCTTGGTCGATTAAAAGAACGAATACAAGAATACGAAAAATCGAAAGGGCACCGAGGTCCCGGAAAAAAGAGTGCTTCATCGTGACCGTGGCAAGACCTGGTAACGACTTTGTGAAGCAAAAGAAATTGGATCAAGAAATTGTCTGAAAGGAGAGATGATATATAAAACAAGCAAGATTTCTGACATGCTGCGAAAATATGTGCTGTCCTCGAGGCATGCTTCTTCTCCCTTGTGTTCCGTGAGAGAATGTGCTGATCTCGATGGATGCTCGTTCTGGAACACTTCATGAAAGAATTTACAACATACGGGCTCTGACCGATGTTCCCCCTCACTCATAGCTCATGAGAGAATGTACAAAGTACTAACTGACCTAACTGACCTTGACGGCTGTTCCGCCTCCCTCAAATTTCGTGAGAGAATGTACTGGGAGGCAAAACATGTGAGGATAGCGAAATTCCACTTACGATCTACGGATATCCATTAGACATTCCTATAATTATAATGATGTTTGTGCTACACCCACATGCTCGGAAATCCTCTCTCACGATGTCAAGAGGTGTTGGTTGTATGCTCCCGCCCTTCGCTGGGCGGAAGGGTCAAGAAGGGATACAAGGGCTGGCGTCTGCGCGATAAAAAGCGCTCCTTTCCCAATGGGAGTGACTGCATCGTGTAAATTCTGGCATGTTCAATCATAAAAAGGTGATACCGGAATTCTGGTGTGACACCAATGGGAGAAGGTACTATGTAGTATGTGATCGATCGCGCCAATCTCCCTTGCCGTTGGCGCGTGTTGTGATGATCGAAGTGCGCCAATCAACTCTTCACATCGCAATATATGAGTAACTCGAAGACGGGCCTTACTGCATGGGAAAGACGTCGAAGGGAACAGTCGTAGTCAGGTCTGATGATCGAAGACGAGACTCGACGTTTGATCATGAACGGGGCGGCAGTCGTCGAAAGTATGGCATCGCTTCATCGCTTACGAAGTTAGTAAGCGCATACTTTGACACTTGGGCTCAGTTGGAACGAGCAATACTCGTGCTGTGAACCAAATCCCCGGCAAAAAGAAAACTCTCTTTACAGTCTCTTTACAATAAGAAAGTCAATGTATGAGAAGTCTGCAAGCAGGTATGGTGCATCTGGTACACATCATGGACGACCAGCATATACGTAAGGCCTGCGGCTGTCTTACACGTGATGAGCCTACCTGTGAGGTTCGGGAATTCCGGCCACCTGGAAAATATCATTAGCTTCAACATACCGTATTCAATTATGGGGCCCTTAAATCGCTCCAACGTTCCAGTAAATCACTCCAACGGTCTGTGTGACACTCCGCACTACACGAATTACTATGCGGCAGTGGTGATAGAGCGTCGCACCTTGTATACCTACAGCACTAGGCCGTCATTGAGGTCGAATTCTCGGTAGAGATCATGAACGCTTGATCTTCAAGCTTCATAGAATTACAACAAGAGTATGCTATAAAGCCATTTTTTGCAGAGTAATGCTTAGTGGCCATTATTTATTTGCAAGAGAACAAATTCTGCTATTTCAGTGGTACTGTGTGCAAGAGTTGTCTTCAAAAAGTGACGTTAAATCTACCCTGAAAAGTTCGGCCTCAATTACGGCCACCTACTGTATGCATTTGAGAATGAGGTTTTTGATGCTGTACAACTACTCTAACTTAGGAAACTCAATGCTAGCGACCCCATCTACAATAGCAACATCAATAACACTATCGATATAACCTATATACAACCTAGCGCCCCAAATTGACCTTATTGACGCTCATTCTACCTTAGTACCGGTCTTGAGACCCTACTCATGTTGAATTGTTTATCAATACTGCCAGCTAGCCCTGCTATGATTTGCCCTGTGACTACACTGGCAATTGTGCTTTTGGTGTCGCTGGGTCCCAAGTTGGTGAATCAAAGAGAGCTGCACCTAGACTTGAGACTACAAAAACAAGTACAGAACTGCTCCCTAGTAGTGCCGTGTGTGGGCTGGTGACAGCGTCCAAGTGGTTGATTTAGGGGACCCCTAAATCGCTCCAAAGTTCCAGTCAACCGTTCCAATGATCGTGTGTGACACTGCACTACCACTGCACCCCATGAATTACTATGTGGTAGTGGTGATAGAGTGTTGCATCTTGTACTGCATGTAGTTGAAAATGAGGCCTTTGATACTACTCAGTATCTCAATGCTAACGACCCGGATCTCAAAGGTCCGTGTGCAACCTCACTATTTTCTTCCTTTGTTCTTTCAACAGAATCCGCTCAAACAGTAGAACAATAAAGAAGTCCTAACAACCCTAAAGGCAATAGAGCTGGCTACACAGGTGAAATAGGATAACATTTCATAGAAGTGGATTAATGGGTCAATTTCAAATTAACCATTCTAATTTAGGGAATTAATATAGATTCTAAAGTGGAATATAAGTAAATGAATTGATTGGATTATCTATTCTATTCTACTCAGTATGATTTTGATGTGGTGAAAATGAAAATTACAAAATCGCGGTGTTGCACACGGACTTTTGAGATCCGGATCGTAAGCTCATTATTATGTACTACCTGTAAGACAGCCGCAGGCCTTACGTATATGTATTGTACAAAATTAGACATTGAAAGTATGCTAGACTAGCTAAAGTGGTATAAGGTTTATGCACATTCCAACGACACAAAACCGCCCCCTCCCCTCCCCATATCATTTTACATTCTGAACGCTGCGCCATCACATTCCACACCGACTTCAAAAGGCGATTAGGCAATCTTGGGATATCGTGGTGCGTTAAGGAACGGTGACGCCATTGGTGTCTCGACTTCGACAATTGTGTCTACACCACTATATCCCAAAGCAGTAACTGGAGCGAGTGTCAAGTTGGCAGGTTTTTTCGAGGCCAGATTCGTTGTGCCATTGATGAGGCTTTGCCCCCCACTGGGCATGTTATCCATGTCGCCTTGAGGAAAGACTGACTGTCGATAGTAAGAATCGTAGACGTCAGTTACGCTTGCTTGAGACGAATTGCTTGCGCTTCTGGGCCTTGTAATTGAGAACTTGGAAGTTGGGGCCGTGATTGTCACAACAGGCTCCTTGGGTGCGGTTGAGAAACGGGAGACTGGAATTGAGAAACTGGATGCGGACGACTTTGCCGAATGGCTGGGCGATATGTCGCGATCAGAGTCCTCGAAGGAGCTGACTGATGACTGATAGACGTGAGAAGATGGCATTGCAGAAGACGGTTTGTTTTTTGGGGCTGTCTTCAGGGCAGGATGTGAGGTTATGATCGCAAGTGGTGCGGTCGATGGGGTTGAGAAAGGTGAATTGCGTGGATGGTCAAAATCCACAGTTCGGCCTACTACAGAACCGGCTCGAGTACGGTAAGCTGGTCGAGGATCGTAATGGACCTGATCACGTTCAAGAGATCGTCGCTTTTGCTGGGGAAGTTGTTCGCGGGATAACTTGCGAGCATGCTTTAGTGAGTCTTGTGTTCGCTTGATCGATTTCTCCGAACCTTTCGAAGGATTGCGCGTATGTTTCTCTTTCTTTAAATTGACCTTGTCTTCTTCTGTGCTGTAGATACTAGAACTGTTCGAGTGTGCATTCTTTTTGTGGGTGGTTTGTGGCTCAGCTTTGGCTGGTTCCGGTATCATGCTTGGTACTTCCATCTGCTTGGGCTGTTCTGGTACAGGCTCTTCAAGCTTGGACTGTTCAACCTGTTCAGGTTCAATGAACGTGGGGGAAAGTTGCGTCTTGGGTGTAGATGGTGGTGAGTTCTGAGCGGCAAGATCCGCCATCACCTTCTCACCCCACTGTGAGATACCAGAAAGATGGCTCAACTCGACGGTCATTACTTTCTTATATCGATCCTTTGCTGGTACTGCGAGTGTGTCACGCTGTCGTTGCCTTATAAAAGACTCATCTTCCTCGGCATTCCCATTGAATGCGGCTCGTGATTGTCGTTGGGCAGCCTTCTTTGGCTTAGTTGGGGGGAAGACGCTAATAGTTGGTGAGCCAACCTCAACCTCAATGCTGTCAGTGTTCGAAAGATGTTTAGAGGATGCCGCAGGCATCGCTGGTGGAGATTCGCCAGTGGTGACGTCTTGTGAAGATTTTGGAGAACTATTTAAAGACTCCGAATGCATACTCCGGGTACGTCCAGGATGTCTAGGTGGTACCGGAAGATCTGGGGTCTTATAGGCGATCGGAGAAGGAGGCATCTCGGCTTTCATGTCGACATCCACAGCTGCATGATTAAGTCGACCACTGAGCTCTGCCTCCGAGGGCCTCAACTTCTTAAGTGGCAAAGCTGGAGATTGCTGCTTGCCTACTGTGAGACTGGCTGTGCTCTTGGAAGCTGGAATACTAGACAAGAGATCCGCTTTGCTGTTGGAGGCGGAGTTGGATACAGAGTTGATGCTGACAAGGGATGGAGATTCCAAGCCTTTGCTCGTTGGACCGATCAGTGGAGAGTTTGCCGCGGAGGATGGTCGTGACTGCGAGACACCACCAAAGTATCCAGACTCAATTGCTCGTACACCAAAAAGATCCCCTTCGCCAAGCTGACGTCGATTTGGTGCTCGAACTTCCTCCACCTTTCCTGCAGCCTCGAGATCCTGAGCTTTCTGTGCCTTTGCTGTTCTTAACAGATGTTAATCATATGATGTTAATGGTCATTCTCATCAATGACTTACCTTTTCCTTGTGATATAAAGCTTGATGGCACCTGCGAGGAAAGTTATGACTATGGCCGACACAAGAACAATTCTGAAAGCAAATCAGTAAGATGATTAAATGTATAAACCCATAGTACTAACGAATATTTGTATGCCAGTTGCGTATTTCCCCACCAAGAACCCATTGTGAAATATAAAAGCGTCGAAGCGCCGACGCGGACTGTTGATAATTCTCAGAAGCGGAGATAATACGTTATGGAACCTGCCACTGACGTGTGGATGCTTTTGAATCAAGAAAAAGCGGAAGGGAAAAAAAGAATGTCGTGATAAAGAATGTAGTTCGAAATATCGAATATCGGACGATGAAGGAATGTAGTCGACGTAGATTATTCGAAAAATCCCTTCAACATCTGGCTCTCAGATATCACATATATTGCTGGGGTAGATTCGTAGACTCCAGGTCGTGTACGAGGAGGGCACAGACGTCGATTTGGATCCGCTACTAAGTTTATCGTTTCACCTCTATTCGTCCGTGCTCGGGTTTATTTAGGGTGTCGAAGGCTCCCTCGCGCAGTGAGGTAATACGATGGTCGTTTCGAGAGTGTGGATATGTGAAGGGAAACAAGACTTCGTACGTCGTGTGGTATATTGCAAAGGAATGATGCCGAACTTTCAACAGGCAAGATCCTGTAGGATATGTGTTATATCGTAGATGTTAAGATGGGTATCCTCGAGCACGTAGTATTCGATTGAGTGGTACACTCCAAATTCGTCAGTTGGCTTCAGTCCCTATCCTTGCGTTGCCAGGTACTTTGTGGTCTATGGATGATCAAGTTCCGCGAGAGGACTGTGTTGCGAGTGCGCGATGTTGTAGGCCGTGCGTCGGGGGAATGACTATATTTCAATAGACAGAAGTACTTGAAGATTGGAAAGAAACGAGAAGCATTAAGAGGATGGATCTGTAACTTTTGAAGAAGACCAAAAACACAAAACAACATGGGGTAGGAAAGTAAAACAATATTCTTGAACTCTTCCAAGTTGGCGTTCAATGACGAAAACGCTTCTGCTTTGCCGCCCAGGTACGCCTTCTCAGAACAAAAGAGCGTGTAACAAGCCAAGTGGTCACCAGAATCGAAGACCATGTTGATCAGGGGTTATGAGAGGTAGCAAGGTCGTTGGAGCTTTCATATTTTCCTTGCAATGCTCGCATACCGGGTGCATCCCGTACACAGTAAGTCAACAGTGAAAGGGTGCAAGTTCCCAAGGCCAAGAAAGGTATTAGCAGCGTTCCCAGAACGGCGAAAAGCGTCAAAAAGGTCGAAAATAGTGGTGGGCTGCGGATGCTTGCTGGCCCAATCGAGTTGGGATGGACATACAAGTCTGGAGTCTGAGCTATTCTTGCATGGAGCGATGATACAACCTAAAAGGCATATCCTCCGTACATGCTATGGTATCTGTTGGCCAGCACACCGCATTCAAGCCTTGTCCCTGCGTAGATCATGGAGGATGCGAGTTGGATCATGAACCTGTGGATTGCTCACCTTGCGTTACTGAGCTCCTACCATGGGGAAGTGGATATTTACATCGGTTTTCTGTTTGTTCTGTATTCACGTAGATCCGATAGTTCTTTTGGATACGAATGAATCAAGCAACTGACTTGATGTGGATATGTATGTCATTGTGGCGGCGGAACACAACGATGAACGGTGTTGGCGGTGGGAGGCGTAATTCGTAAGAAGTGAAAATGAAAGTGAAAGGGGTGGTGTTGCAGCATAGCAACCGTGCTCGCTGAACTACCCTCAGTGGTACCTTAACGTGCGCGTCGCAGAGCCTCGAGAGTTGATTAAAGGTGGATGAGCTTCCGTATTAGACGCTCAAGAGCAGGTTAGTATTGATAATGCTGTGCTATGAATGGGACCGTACCATCTTGTTCCGTACCAGTCACCTTCGATAAGGACAGGGTCCTGATGATGTCGCTTGTGAGCATACTTACATATAGGTATTGTCAAGCTAAATAGTTTATTCCGGGCTCTTCGGTGCCGAAAGTGGTAAAGGCATGCTTCTTGAACAGCATCGAGTGCGCCTACAAGTAACTATGCAATAATTAGTACTTTGTCTTCACAATATGATGCCTTGATTGAATCAACGCTTTTGACTGGTGAATACACTCGATTAAAGATTCATCAAACACGCAGATCTAAGACCTGGCGGCTGTCAGCGCTCTTGTCAGCCAACTGATTGCCGAACGCATCAACTGACGAACCACAGTCCTCGATCTGGTTTCTGCTCTCCTCGCTCGGGATGTTGTTGTTTTGTTCTCTGCTAAGCGCCAAGGTCACATCCCGGATTACGCGCCGGGGGCTTGTCGAGAAACCCCTGCGGACTCTGGTGGTGAAACACACCCTCACTCCCTCCTCGGACACTATGGGCTTTCTGGTTAGCGAAAATAATGTTTATGAAGGCCGTCCTGGTTGCATGTCACTAAATACAGATCTAGTAGTGAAGACCAAAGAATCCTTCCAAGATGAGACCAAAGGCTGTGGGAGCAGGCCTTTCATATCATTTCAACTTTTGTTCATCCTGACATGAAAATGACGCGTCGAGAGTTAGGATGGTTTACCACGCGATGAACATGCAATATGTGCCTGCATGTTGACGGAAGCCAAAGCGCGGCACCGGGCCAAGTTGAAAGGTGATAACCGATGAGATTCAATGGAAGAGATGCGGCCATGTTAGGGAGGACTTGAGTGTTGTTCTTTCTTTCTCGATGTGAGTGGGTATGAAGGACTATTAATACATGCAGTAGCTCAGGCACTGTGTAAACAAGACAAGATATATATGTAGGCCTCAAAAAATGGAAATGAAGATGAATAATAATAATTAATGATGATGATGATGATGATAGTGATAAATAAATAAAAATAATAGACAAAATAACAAAAATAGCTTGCATTGTTGATACTAACTGCCTATCAACATTTTTATTTGATATTTAATTACTATATTTCTTCACGAATCACCTAAAGTACAGACACAGTTAAGTAATGTAATAGATTTATACAAATAAGATTTTAATCTTTAGTAACTGTTCAGTCACCAACGATTATAGCTTTCAATAAATATACAGACCTGAACAATACTATTGCTCTAAGTGATCTGACGTCTTTCAATAACTAGTCTATCATGGAAAATCCAGCCATGATAAGGATATGAAACTGAAAGCCTCGAGCAGCTATTCTGCTATTTACACAGCCATCTTAAAAGCTCATAGGCTAGAATGATATCCATATCATTATTTCGTACCTGTCTGTACTTTACTGATACGGTTCATTTACATATCAATGTTATATAAATACCTCTCATAGAACTGTGGTCTCACAAACTTTGTCCTGGACCCCGTCGAAATATTCCTAAAGATTACACAACTCCATAGAATTACTCCAGCTCTCAATAACCAATCTTGAGTTCCACTGTGTTGGTCCATTGTTCTGTGAGGGGTCAGATAAGTGAACGGAATCGCGAGATTAAATGGTTTTCGAATCTGTCTATAAATTGAGGCAGTAATGATGTATCCATGAAACCTTGCAACAATCAAAAGCAGAATAGAAAGAAATCGATTTGCCTCAATATTCATCAAGATGCGTAAATAAGAAGCTGAGATTCAGAAACAAATTAATGTGCAACTTAGACAGTTCAAAATAAGATATCATAATTGTTCACTCGCGGAAGACCAGTCTCATGTGCCATATCGATGTCTACCTGCCGAGCAGAAGGTAGGTAGTCTAGATCGACGAATATCGAGGGGGCACAACACAGTTCATGATTATAATCAACAGCTATTGATCCTCTCAATTAACCATACGAAACCCCCAAACAATGCTTCAGGGGAAGTGGTAGTCACAGCAGCAGATGTGATACTATAAAGGGACAGTCCGATCCATAAGGATTCGAAAAGTGTGGTATCAATAAAGGCTTAGAAAGGAACCCGAACGCGCTTGCGATGCCGCTGTAATAGAGCTTTGAATGCAAATCTCGCGCATTAATCGACGTCATACTCCTCTACAAACACAGTTTCACATCAAACAGTCCCTCTATTCCCACCATACTCTTTGCGCCTCCTCCTATACAACCGACCATACGAAAGCCCAACATGTCCGCCGCCGATTGTAAAATTCTCAAGCGCGAGCCTCTGGTAGCTACCCCACCACGCCCTGCGTAAGCCAAGCTGACATTACCGCACAGCCCGAAGCCGAAGCCGCGTGGACGAAGCTCATCAAAACCACCTACACCGATCCAACGGGCAAGGAGCGTACCTGGGAGGTTTGTGCAGTGTTTTTGAATCCTGTTATGGGGGCTTGAGTTGTTGGAGCTTGGCAAACCACCATCATGGACTCTGCCGTGCATTGCACGATGCCACAAGCTTTCGATGTTGGCAATATCGACTGACGTCTATCTTTCAGTCTGCAGAGCGCCGCACACGTCCAAAGGGCAGCGAGATCGATGGCGTTGGTATCGTGGCCATCCTCGAGAAGAGCACAGGACCAGAAATCATTCTCCAGAAGCAATATCGGCCACCGATTGACAAGATTGTGATTGAGGTTCCTGCAGGACTTGTAGATGCTGGTGAGAGTGCAGAGCAGGCTGCGGTTAGAGAGTTGAAGGAGGAAACAGGATACATTGGAGTTGTGAGCGAGACCAGTCCAGTCATGTTCAATGGTAGGTTCTTATGGGTCCTGCTGTGGAAACTTGTGGGAAGTTACTGATGTTAAACAGATCCTGGATTCTGTAACACCAATTTGAAGATGATTCATGTCACGGTCGATATGGCCGACCCAGGAAACCAGAACTTAAAGCCAGAATTGGAGGAAAATGAATTCATTGAGGTCTTCACGGTCAAGCTGACCAACTTCTATGATGAGTGCAAGAAGTTAGAAAAGGAGGGATATGCGATTGATGCCAGGGTTGGAACTTTGGCTGAGGGAATCGAAATGGCGAAGCAGTGGAAGTTGTGATAAGAAAGCAACATGACCTACGGAAAGGGTATTCTAGGCAGGCAAGACGAACAACATGAAATGAATTATCGGAGTCATACGATATCATTGATGATAAGCTTGGAGGTAGGTAAATTACAACTTTCCCTCCTTTCTCAATCCTTCGTACAACGCCCATGCACCCAGTGCCTTCGAATCTCTACCACCCTCCCTCCACATATCTTCCAACTTCACCAATTTCAGCGTGATCTTCTCACCCTCATCTCTCAAGCCAGTCAATTTCCCCGTCCACTCCTTCAACTGGGCCCTTGGGACTTTCTTTACATGCAAGAAAAGAGGAACATACTCGTCGCATCCTCCGGCAGATGGAAACATGGCTTGAGCTACTGTCTCATCACCCGACTTAGGGATAGCTAATTCGGTGAGATTTGTGAGTTCGTCTTCGGGAATCTCAAGGCCTAGTAGAGAGAAACTGTTAATTCTGACTGGAATGCAATATGCGGGTATGACATACCCAGTTCTTCTTTGATTTCTTTGGCAGCTGCTCCGGAGAACGTTCCGCTATCATCCACCATTCCGGCGGGTAATTCAGGAAATGCCAGGGAGCCGGCTGGTATGCGCGGCTGCAGGGTCAAGATAACATGTCTCTCCTCTTTTGAATCCTTGGGGAGATCATCTGGCTGAAGGATTACCTGAATAATAGGATCAGCATCGGTTTGTTGCACAAAGAACGCAAGGAGAGCTTACCATCATTCCAACACTGGGACCTCGTAGAAAAACTGAACCTGGAAGGGATTCTCCTTTGTCGTTGGAGACTTCTGCTGTGAGCTTGACAAATCCAAGTTTCTTGCCACCGCCAAACCAGTCCACAGATTGGACATCAATTTTACGGAGCTTATATGGTGAAGAGTTGAATTCATGGTCTTTTTTGCTACTTTGTAAGGAGAGGTTTTGTTGAAGGGTCGAAATCCAACTCTACTGATTCTGTTAATAACTGCCTGGCATGAATGGGAACTGGAAATCCGGCACATTGTCAAGACCATTGATACAAGCCTATAGATGAAATACATATACTTGCCTTAAAAGCAGGGAACTCCAGGAGTTGATCCTTGGATAGATCTTTGACCAAAGAGACATGGACAGAGTCCGAGTCTGGAAGAGTAAATGTTGACATCTTGGACGCGTGATTGAGCTGAGTAGGAGATGAGATGTGCTTGGAGAGCAACTGTACTCGTCTGATCATTTAGATATCGCAAACAAAATTCAGGTTATGATTGTACAGAAAACTGGGAGTTGGTTCGGCAATCAGGTATATGAAAGATGCATCCCTTACCTACGGATGATGTGACAGCTCTGTGATGATTCGATCACTTCTTTGCTATGTGACCTCATTCCTTTACGATGTTGGTGGCAGAATCAAAGGCGGTGAGTGTCTCAACCAAGTTAAAATAAGAATACTCGTCCAGATTCGACTTCTACTCCAGAACAATTATATTTGATTAGGCTTTGGAACCCCATAAATTTGGTCGAAAAAGGCTTTGCTTACATTAAGTTATCGTGGTAATAGCAAACTTAATTCTAAACTAAATCATCGAATGATAAAGTTTACTTAAGCTATGTAATTGCTTCATTATTCTGTTCTTATTCTGCTTTTATGCACCAATCAGTGTAAGGACTAATAAATATGCTTCGACATAAAAACATAATGATCATATACAATTTTACATTCGGAATTTTATGTACAATCAACCATTCGATGCATTAATTAACTTATAAAACAAACTTAAATCAGATAGTTTTGCCAGAACTATAGATCAACCAATTTGCCGATTTCTTCGGGTCTTCTCTGGATTCTAAATAGACCACTCAAAAGGTAAGAGCCATAATCATCCAGAGTAACAAAACAACTCAGAGCTGCATAGTAATTCTGAATTGTGCAATTATTGAAGAAGAAAAAGGAGGCAGCTGGTGATAACCTGTAGTTGTCTAGATGTGTTGGATTATCTAGCGTTACTTACGTCGTTATTTCAATCTCTCAGCTATTTAGAGTCATCCAGTTATTACTCTTTGATGCGCAACGCAATGCAAGAGTTCAGCTGCTTCCAGCTTCAGAAAGATCAGCACTTCATGTGGGGATACTTTTCCCTATATTTGTAAGTTCTTAAGTATGTGGTGTCTATTGCTGTACTCTATTCCAAATGTCTATGGATGCCAAAACCGCACTCGTAGCACTTCCTATACCAACTATTACCGGAGTTGTCTTTGCCCATCCAGTCTGGAATCCGGGGATAGTAAGATCGCAGAAATCAATAATTAAGCGTCGAAGAATCGGCTCAAAGTTTCTCCTCTGTGAGTTCTGCTTTTCTGGTGTCGATACTGCCTGCTTCTTGGGGCTCTTATCCCCAACAGCATCTTTCTCCTTGGCCTCCTGGACTTCCACAACACTACTCTCTCTGGACAACTGCCAGATCTTAAAAAAGCCAGCAACAATGGAACAGAGAATGGAACAAAACCAAAACTTGTTGGCTTCCAACATGTTCCTTGGTGCCCATGATGTTTTCCAGATACCCAGTGCATCCATCTATATCTGGAGTAAGCTCTCCAAAATAGCAGGTTTCACACAGAGAGAATAGATAAGGGAATAAAAATCATACAATAGTAGTCGCCTCGAAGACGAGATACATGCCTAGACAGCTCCATTTCCCAAATTCCAGCAGTGATATTACACCGCCGCCAGACACAAACTTCTGAAAGGCTTCATTGGCTATCATGAAGCAATCAATGAACTTCAAGTAACGAAAATACCGACGGCCTGGAGGGGTCAGCAATATTCTTCACGTGGCGCACGGGACTATATACCAATGCCAAGTTGTGTCCTGGCGATGATCCATGGCTGAGCATCTGCAGTCGTCGCCGCCAGAGAAACGACAATCATACAAACAGCCTGCAAAAAGCGAAGGATCTTCTCCAACCCAGCAAAATCGCCTGTGAATCTTGAAATCTCTTTTAGCATCGTGATAATATATGCATTGGAAGTTTGCGAAGAGAGGTTCAAAGCTTTGGGAGGAAAAATCAAACGGCCAATGCCTATCTCTGTAGCATAGATGGGATCTTATCGCGCGACGGGATTGCGTGCGATTCGAAGCCGTCGCGCAACGACTGTAAGAATACATACGATTTGTCCTATTCCTTTGTACATTTGTGCATCATTCGTAGACAGCGCGCTGATCGGAACGAATGATTTCCTATCCATTGCTGAGATGTGGATCAGAGGATTACTCCATTGAATTGGTAGAGTGATATGTCGATCAGCGTTGTGTTTTCCGAGAAATGTTTCCCGAACCTCCCGGAAGCCGGGTAGCTCAAGAATGGGAGAAAATAATATCTGGACTCGCAAGCGAACTACAACATTCATGTATTCCACTTGATGCAATTTTTTTGCGCTCAAGAGGTTCTGAAATTTGGAAAGGGTGGAAGTGATCAGCTTTTTCATTTTGATTGCTCACTGGAGAGTATCTTTCCATGTAAAGTCATTGGTTTCCGTGCGCTTTCTAATTGCGTAAACTTTCCATGGTAGAAAAGTATTCTCTACCTATGGGTAGGTAGCTAAATAGATAGATAACTGGATATTAACAACTCTCAAAAACTGTACAGCTTGAACGGTTCCAAGCTCAGAATGATTCTGGAGCTCGAAACAATTCTACGCTTCACAGCGCTTGGATAAACATTTGAAATCCACTTCACAGATCAGCCATTTGAATCCATCTTCGTTGACCCTTTAATAACACTGGTTAGCTATTGGTATCAAGTGTCTTTTTTTGGACATACTCATGGATCCTGTGCTCCTCGGAGATATGCCGAACTATGGCTCTTGGTGTACCAAGAATAGCATCACAGCTGTCCACCGCGTAGGAATATGCCTCGTCCTGATGATTCATGCATCTCATCTCAGTTTGAAGTAGGGGCATTTGCTAGTTTTTCGTATACGTCGAATTGGATGAGCACGACTCAATAGTTCACACATCCACTCACTGGACATGACCATCTGCAACGGTCCTTTCGCCGACATAAGCATTAACATATAGTATCAAATCGGCTTTTTGGAGACATAACTATTTGTGAAATGTGGATTCACTCAGTATGTAGCAATTTTTTGTATTAAATTCGATGTGACATCCTTCGGCATGATATTTGAGTAAACTGCTATCACAAAATAAAAGATACTTAACCTATACGAAACTTAAACAAGAGCAGAAGTCTTACCTTTTATTGGACTCCATGATGTCTATATCCTCAGCAGTGGATGCTTTCGTTATTAAGCTGTCCATTTTGATCTTGGTCTTGTGGAGGTATTGGATATACTGACATAACTTTATTCAAGTGCTCTTAACATAGGATAAACTCGAGAATGAAGAATCCAACTCGAAGCATCATCAACAAAAAGAGGGAGACAAATAGATAAGGGGGGTTTCCAGACGGACGAGACGTGTCTATAGTCAGGGCTGTTGACTAATGTGCTTTCTACTTCTGATTGTGGTAACTGTCATCGCTATAAGCACCTCTCATCCTAGGTAGCCAAATCTTATGGTATTTTAAGCCAAACGTCTTGCCAGATACCTACCTCTATATAGAATAAGTACAGATTGATTCGTCGTTGAAATGAACGCCAGACTAAATTTTTTAGTACAAGGTACACCTGTGCAGTTATTTAGAGGTATACAGTTATTAGAGCTGTGTAGTTATATGCTTGAGATATTGCTTGATGGTCTCGAGGATACTGCTTAGTTCAATTTCCTTACTACTAACAATTTTAGACCAATATATTACTAGTAGTTTCCCGATTAACTTCAATGCCAAGTCATGTTTTGGTTGTTGCATTATTACTAAATAAACCAGTAAACCCTACTTGCTGTCTTGATCGTTAGCATTGAAAACACCGAGGAGTTGGCTCAAAAAGAGTGTGCTATCATAAAGCTTGATGTTCCTTGTCTGGAAAGTCCGTTGGATGCCACTGAGCATGTACCGTTGAATGAGTTATAAGTACCATCAAATAAAGGGATTGGTGGCACGATTAGCAGACCCGCCTGATTTCAATCGATGCCGTACTATATAGAGTCAGCAAATACTCATAACCTGGGAGAAACAGTCCCGGAAAGAAAGATCACATACTCGTCTCAGAAGTAGACATGAGCTTCACCGAATTTGCCTTCGACTCAACCCACCAAACCCTCGCACACCACGCCGCAACAATAAGATCTCTCATCATCTCTCCAAGGCCATTTTCCAACTCAATTTCCGGCTGTCGATGGCCTTCGGTCTCCGCAGCGCCCTTGCCATCAGGCATGACCTTCTCATAAGCAACTGTTCTCCCAGTTCCATCCGCCCAACTCCTATCACGGCACTTGAGCACGAGCTCCCTCCCGTATCGCAACTCCCACTTCGCACCCCGCAACCCAGAACTCAATTTTAGCTCCCCGCTCCCGGGATACGCACTCTTCCGCTGACCGCGGATTTGGAAGGTCGTGGAGTCCATTGGTGGGCGGCTGAGTTCATACAGTGGTTTATCAACTGCATGGCGAGTACTCCCATCGGCACGTTGACTTCCTGGCACGGAGCGGGAAATCATGATTTGCGTGCCTCGTGATTGGAGTGTAAAGTTTAGGGAATAAAGAGCCGTAGCTGGGGGCGTGCTGGGAAATATGAGGTCCTTATCGATTATTATAGCTTTAGGGAAGGGTGCTTCAGATGCAGGTGATACTTGAGAGGCCGGTGCTGGTTTTCCGGATTGATTTGGGACGGGTATTTCAGCCAAATCCTCAAACATGGATGGTTGAACTGTCGAAGCTGTTGGTGCAGGTGGTGTTGCATTCTGAGGGATTAGTTGGTCTGTGGTGTGTGAGCCATATGTTGGGGCTGCCTCCGCTGTTGAAACAGCTGTCGAGGGAAGTGCTTCCTCAGCGTTATTCATCATTATTCAAAGTGGTGCTTGATTGCCAAGATCCGGATTTTCAAGGAAAGAGGTTCTGTGTTGAAAAGTCGATCAGTTGAGGTCAAGTGACAGTGTTGACGTCAAGGGTTTTATGGCAAAGTGGATGAAATGGATTGGGGGCAATGCTTTTGTCCAAGGAGGAGAATAAAACAATAAGGAGCTGAGAGGTCTTGACAAAGGAGCTCAATTTAGGATGTTTGTTATCGAGTGTATAGATAAAAGATTTGAGGGGGAAAGAGCTGTTGCTTGGCTTAACAAGGACTACTCGAATGTTATATTTGTCGGTCGAGGTCGGTTCGTGGTATGGTATGGATGGTAGTGCGCGGTTCGGGCCGACGCCTAGGATTTCAGCCAAGCAGACATCACAAGATGAACGTGAGAAATCTTCGAAAGATCAACCCAAAGGTGCTTACGGAAGACTACTAAAGATCTCCTATAGGCCAACTCAATGCACATATAAGTTTCAGATAAACGTACAATGCTGAATCATTGTATGGTTCTTGACAATTATTTAAATTCGAATCATCATACGGTTCGGAACGATTATACAGCTCAGAGCGCATGTCATCCATATTTCTGGTTAATTATACAATTCCAACACACAATCCCTTATGTAACTTCTTGACTAATACAGTTTCTAGTACAGCACAAAACAAAGGTGTGAAAGTACCAGATACAAAAGGGGCCAACGCGTTGTTGCGCATCATACGCTCACTAATCAACCGCATCTATCCATATCTCGACCTCATTCTCGTCCTTTCTTTCAAAATTCAGACAATAAAGGTTAGTTTCACATCCTGGGCACAGATTCAACTGCTTTCCTCCTATTATAATGTTGTTCGTGCTATGAGTTGTGTTGGCCTTAGCTGATAATGATGCGTTAGGAACAATGCAAGATTCCCAATAGTTAACACAATGATTTCATCCATGTTAATCTCTATATCAATAAGATCAGTCCTTGAATACATAGCGCTTAATGCACTATCAAAATGTTTGCAACGACTCTAGTTGTATAGACTAGGGCAATCCAAATTTCAACAAGATGTTGGAGTTAAGAGCGATTATCATGTCAGAGATATCAAGTTCTGATGAGATAAAAATCTCAAAGTATAAGCCAAGGTGATGAACGTACTGGAATATATTTATTAGACTTACTTTAGTGTATACCTATAATGATGTATCTGATATACAATAGGATGGATGAGATCTCATCACAACATCTTTTATTTTCTTTTTCATCTTTCTAAAGATTCTGTGTTCCATCAAAATGCCATCGGCACGAATTTCTGTTGTAGCTTCTCATTTTCATTACTATGGTATCTTCTTTTGGACTGATGTATGCCGTGGGAGGACATTGTTCAATAGGTTCAACACCTAAATAACTGTATGGGCTAAGATTATCGTACATTTCTGAACACCTGGGCTCCCCTGAATCATTGTGTAGTTGCGAATGGTTCCATAGCTCTGAATAACTGTACAACTTTCGATAGTTATATATCTCATGATATGTCAAATGATATTGTAAGGGACGTATTGTAGGGGTGTCAAAGTTAATGTCTTCAAGACAGCTTGCTTGCCCTTGAACTTGCACTTTGCATACCCTTTCTTGTTTGAATTACTACCTGCGTTATAATGACACACATACTTGGATGAACGATGTTTGACTTGGCTTTCCGCACTATTATTTCCTATTCGGGGGCTACATGGCTGTTTCACGTTTCTGCAATCCAACAAATGCACGACGACAACAAATTCACAGCGCAGATTGCGCCAATAATTCTCAACTGCTCAAGCCATCCTGATCAAGTATTTGTGTTGTTGTGACATCACTAACCTGCAGCATTTACACACAAAATAGCTTCAATTTTGGCTACATGGCACCGCATGGCTACACGACACAACAGATTCCAAACCGATCATTTTTACTGAAGCCAGACATGAATGAATAAAAGATAAACATATCCCGCAAACACGATCGGAAAAGCAAAATCATGAAAGCAAAAAAGAATAACCAAAAATATTCGACACCTGTGTGATTCGAACACACGCTCCCGAAGGAAATGCCTACCGGCTTCTATCGAAGAACGAATAGATAGCAGGGCATCGCGTTAACCACTCCGCCAAAGTGCCTGTGGTGGCGTTTCGAGCCATTATCGCTCTATATTATTAATTTGACTCAAGCGAAATACGTGTCATCAATATCTGGGCCTTTAGACAACAGGACAACGAGGAAATGACATGATTGGGGGAGCTTGCAGGGGGTAGAGAGGTCGTGTTTGTCCCAAGCGAGGGGGGGACAATCCCCAAGTATCATTTCTGAAAGCTTGAGCAAAGCGCAGATATGTATATAAAGATCTTCAGCTATTGCCGTTGCCGTTACTGTTGCTGCAATTGACATACAACTCCCTACCTACAGCACGAATCCAAGTCCATGGGTATCTGATCTTTATTCCTCGTTCCACGATCGCAGGGCTGAACATTTACGTATCCATGATTCCGTACCTGAGGTACTACCTATACTTATATCCTACCCAATACTGTACATACAAAGTGTTCTAGGTAAGTTCCAATGTACCGGAGTAAGATGCCCTGAGTTCGAGCCCATGGGAAAGACCCACAAAGCACCCTGGGAGTCTTGTACTTACGGTGTACATAGTCTCGAGTACAGCGAACGCAAGTTCCTGCTAATTATGCCCGTACGTAAAGATCCAGACACCAGAGAAATCTCTTCGATAAATACGCAGCTTGAGCAGACAGTTCCTTGGCTTCATGTCTGCTTGCGTGTTGTGCATCGTGATGTCCAGAGTGCTCTCAGGACGAGAGACAAGAGAGAAGAGATAGGAGAGCGGAGAGTGAAAGAGCTCACACAGGTCCCTGAATAACGTTGATGTAGTCAGCATATGCCCAAACACTCATACGAATGTATTAGGGGGGTAGGCCAAGAGCACTGAGGTCTCACTCCGGATTCCGAGTCTCCGTAGGGATCTCCTCACTCATGGATATTCACTTTCTGTTCGTAGCAGAATACGATACTCCATACTCCGTACAGACACAATTTACTCCAAACTCATCTGTGAATGTGGATGCAGATGTGGCTCCTAGTGGGTAAGGCTTGCGTGAGTTTTGTTCGTCATCAATGTTACGAAGCACAGTGTGGTGGTACGTATTACTTACAGTTCAGTACACACGAGTGAAGGCGCAGAGGCATCATCAAGTGGCACCGAATGGCTCAAGCTCTCAGCATTCACCAAATCTTTTCTTTTCTCCTGCTTGTCTCACTGTTTGCACATACTTGTACAAATAAAATATAAATATAAACATAAACAATACATGCTATGAAGTTTCCGAAGTACCACGGCCCGGCTAGAAAACGGTTGTCCGGCGGAAGGGTACCATCGTCAGCCACATTGAAGGACTTTGCCAAGACGTGGAGGATTATCCGCTGGCATGCTCAACCGGATGGCTCAACTGTCGGACGTTTGATATCCATCCTGTCCGTTGAGGAGTCTACCCGACGGCTGTTTGGTGCTCCTAAAACGATTGATACTTCTAAAACAATGGATACTTAAGTAGATATCAAAAGCAAGCAAGCAATGAGCATGGAGCAGGATATATATACTGTTTTATGTATGAATACGTAGGAAGAGTACTCGAGTAGTCTTGCATGCCCGGAGTGCCTTTCCCCTTTAAATAATATCCAACAACACATAATTATTAAGTTAATTCGAAACTAAAACACGGCATAAGGACTAGTATTCCTGGATTTTAAAGAAATACAAGCAAGTTTGGCTATCGACTGTAAAGCGTGATGTTACAGCACTTAATAATAGGTAGTACTGTAGTGAGCGGTGCACTCAATATACAGGAGGTTAATTAAGTACTGTACATAGCATAGGTAACTCGCCTCTGCTTATGAGTTGTTGGTCGTTAATTAATCGTTAGCCACTCACGCCTTTCCGCTCGCTAGCCAAGAACTACGCCGCCAGATCTGACTTTTTGTCTGAGGTGCCGAGCGATACACAATTACCTTCTCCATATCTCGTCTAGTTATCAGCGAATCCGCGCTTCACTCACCAAGTCTCAGATGCAGATGCATCGTAATCGCGCTCACTCGGCGGATCGCAGCCGAAGATCCTATTTCAGGCACACGGGGTGCTAAAGTTCCGTATAAATTTCGCAGTCCGGGCCTCGAGTCAAACACCGCAAGAAATGCCCGGAGCGCGATAAAAGTCTGTGTCGTCTGAGTCGTCTGAGTTCAACCATTGTCATGGCCGTCTCCTTTACCGTCTGAAAGGGGATGGCCATGCTCTTAAGTAGGATCAAGACGGTCTGCGTGTCCAGCAATTCAATGAGCTTATGCCCCTCATATATGCTCTGTGCCATTGTCACTGCCGGCTTTGCAACGCAATGCATCTCCATATTGAAGACGCGTACAGAGGATCTCAGGACGTCGCAAAGTGGGGCCTTGGCAAAAGCAACGTGGACTTCGAGAAGGTCGAAAACGAAAGGCTTCTCGTGTTGGTTCCAACATGCGAAGTGGGTTTCCGCTAAGAGGAGCTTCTTCTGTGATCCTTGCTGCAGACGGCGGCGGGCCTTCGATAGGATTTATCCATGCGCTTTTCCCTATTTGTTGCATGAGATTCACGCTTCAAGGGTACATGGTAACGATATCAATGTCGTCGTTATCAGGTCGACAAAATCCCTTGTACCTACCAACCAGAGATGCCTGTCTGCCGTCTATCATGCATACACAATATCTTACAGTACCTGACTGCAAACCGCTTTTCTCGAAGGAACTACACACTTTTCACCTTTGCTTGGCCTCGCACAGGCGTTCAAAGTGGTCACACTAATCCAGCTAATACAGTGTTAACTGTGATTGCAGGGACTAAATCAGAACCGGCTCTTGTCTTTCCGTATTGGACTTTTCCGAAATTTTTACTCTGTACGGTGTACGCACAACCGCATCATCCATCTGGTTCATTGTGTGCTCCTATCTGCATTTTTCAGAGTAAGTACACACTACCCGTTATTGAGTTTCTCCATGTTGGTTGGTAAGCTTGATCGATCAATGCTAGATCTGACATACAAAAACACACGAGACAAATGGAGTTTAAATCACGAAACTCTCCGCCCTTATGTACTGATGCTTCTCATGGGTAGAGACACTGCATGGATTCCTCTCAAAACCGTGAATACGGAATGGCACATCGTATGCACAGTCTTCGTATGCAGATGTGACAAGGTGAGCATGCTTCGTACAAAAGTTCAGATTGATTAGGGTGTTAGTTTCAAATACACATATATTACCACTTGTAGGTTTTCGAGGTGGCCATAGTAATCCTCAGCCGCCCTTCCAGTTTCGAGATCTAAAGAAGCTGGGATGATCAGCCGTTACTCGTCAATGGCTGACGAACACAAGTCCAAGTGCGGCTCTTCGAAGGAAACAAAACAAAACAATGCTGGTGTTTCCTATCCTTACTCCGTACAATCCTTCTGTACTAATTCACATATAACAGATAGGCACTACACTTTGTTCTTGGCACGGACCTGGAATACGACGATGGATGCTTCGTACCTGGCATAGCCGACATTGATACAGAAGTTGAGGCTTATGTCGTGCACTCACATGTGCTACAAAGTTGCATATACCGTAATGCATGGTGACATATGTACATGCATGTCGGACGTATTGACAGTTGACTAATGTACTCTGATGGTCCTGCATCTTGAGTGCGTATCAACAGACAGGTCTGTGCCAGTACGTCGTACTGTGCAATAATCGTTCGATCTATGTATTGCAGCGGTTCCAATCTACATCTTCGTATATCCCTGCTACGAAGTTTTAGCAAGCCAATAGCAGTCTTCCGAAATATTTCCAGAACAGGTTCTCAATATTCGATTCAAAGGTTGTTGCTAGGGTATACTTGTAAACGACTAATTCCAAGTGCTAATTGTGGCCGAAATAAAATATAGAGTCGGAGTATTATCTTGCGATTTGTCTATATCTCGAAGCTTTTCAGTCTCCACAAACCCCATCCCGGAGCCCAAGAGTTCTTGTATGAATATACAGGTGTGTATTCGAGTTTTAACTTCTGTATTTATGGCTAACCTTAGTACTTGCTTCGAGGCTGAGGCTCCTGCTAGCATAGTGTTGAGACGCTATACTTAGCCATTGACGACGTGGGTGCTGCGTAGACATATGTAGCAAAGTGAAGGGGTTCTCTCTTGTGATGAAGAATCTCTCGACTTGGACCACGCAACACGACATGTCGATCCATGGTTCCATGGATTATGGATCAGTAGGTTATTCTGAATAGAGTATCATGACCCTGCATCAGTTCTTCTCATGGAGTCTTCGATTCTATCTGCGCTATCCAAATATGGAATATACGAGTTCGCCTCCAACGATGTGTTTGATTGGCTACATTGCTTGCCTTGCGAGTAACGAGTTGATATGAATATGTCCCATCGACCGAATCCTCCACGCGGGGCGGACAGACTCATAAAATAAGGAGCATACAGGGCTAAGATATGGAAATGGAACGCATGGAATGCCAGCAAGCTCGTGTTCTAATATTGAAGAACCTGACCTCAGCTAATTACGTTCAAGAGGCGTGCTCCCTCATACAGTCTTAGACGTCAAAGACCGCTTCAAGAATGGTCTCTAGTGTTCCCTGTTCTTGGAGGCGAAGTGGCAGGGTCAATAGTAGTTTGTGAATTCCTTATCATCTCGAGTGAACTTCTTTCTGCTTCCTCTTGTTATCTCGACTTTATTGTGTTTACAGCTATATCGTCATCTTTTTTCTCATTATTGTTGCTGCTGTTCTTGCGCTCTTGACGCAAATTCCTTCGTTTTTTGTTCAACTCACTTCACTTTCTTTCTGCATATTGATACCCCGCACTGCGATAATTTATACGCCATCTATGTTACATCATACACCGGGAATCTCATAGGCGCGTTAGAATTTGGCATCGAACGGCTACACTAGAGCTCCGCTGAGCTCGACATCGGCGCCATGGTCCAGCTATGCAAGACTTTGCTCTTGGCTGCCCTGCTCAAGACGGCGACACCTCTGAAATGGACCGAGGAGTTTGTCGGATATAACTTGAATGTGAACGAGACCGCGACTGACCCCCTCGATTACTATGGGAAGTGGGAGAATCATACATTCCATGCGTCGCCGGACAATTGGAGATTCCCGATTTACACGGCAAGTCAAATCTGCTTCTCCTTCGGTCACCATCTAGCCATCAATGATGCTGTAGTTTGGAATACTACCATGAGTCTATAGCTCTCATTTGCTCTAAGGCTTCAAGTTGTGGATTATGCGCCAGATTCTAACAGCCTTTAGATATTCCTAGATACGTTCGTTAACGGCGATCCTTCCAACGACGATGCTAATGGTACAATGTTCGAGCATGATGCGTTACAAACCCAACTTCGACATGGAGGGGATATCCAAGGTGTGATTGACAGTTTGGATTACATTCAGGGAATGGGCATCAAGGGACTTTACGTTGCCGGCTCTCCATTCATCAATTTGCCATGGGGAGCAGACAGTTATAGTCCTTTGGATCTTACGCTCTTGGACCTTCATTATGGAAAAATCGAAAAGTATAGGGAAATGGTCACAGAAATCCACAACCGCGGCAGTAAGGAATTTCGCCATTATCCTGGGATGAAGAGCTGCTAATCGGTTTGCTGCAGTGTATATTATCATGGACAACACCGTAGCAACCCTGGGAGATCTTAGTATGGCTATTGGGTATGAAAAAGTCTCGACCCCCTTTTCTCTCTCAGAACACAAGCAAGCATGGAGAGACTCTAGACGATACCTTGATTTCACGTGGAGCAACGATTACAACGAGACTTGTGACTATCCGCGATTCTATTTGGAGACTGGTTACGAAGTCGGCACAGATGTTACAGACGAGCTCACTGGCTGCTACGATTCCGAGTTCGATCAATACGGTGATGTTGAAGCCTTTGGTGTTTTCCCCGACTGGAAGCGCCAACTCGCGAAGTTTGCCTCAGTCCAGGACCGACTCAGGGAATGGCACGATCCAGTCAGGGCGAAGATCAAGCACTTTTCCTGTATCGCTATCCTTTCGTTGGATATTGACGGGTACCGTATAGACAAGGGTACACAGGTCACTGTAGATGCTCTGGGGGACTGGAGCAGCTATATGAGAGAGTGTGCCAACAGTGTTAACAAAACGAACTTCTTCATTCCTGGAGAGATTACAGGTGGAAATACTTTCGGGAGTATATATTTGTCGGTGTTTGTGTTTCGTATGATACGAAGCGAGCTAACGAAAAACAGGGGACGCGGTCGAACTCCAGATATGGTCGCCAACTTGAGCATTACCGAGGCCGTCACATTGACCAGTGATAATGACAGCTCTCTTTTCATCCGTGACGAAGGTCAAAACGCTATAGATGCCGCTGCCTTTCATTACTCTATTTATCGGTCTTTGACTCGCTTCTTGGGCATGGACGGAAACCTGGCATCCGGATACGATGTGCCAGTGAATTGGGTAGATGCATGGAACGAGATTCTGGTCACCAACGATCTCATAAACCCCAATACAGGATCGATCGATATTCGCCACATGTATGGTGTTGCCAATCAGGATGTTTTCCGCTGGCCAGCTGTTGCAAACGGCACCCAGAGACAGCTTTTGGGAGAATTCATCACCACTCTTCAGATGCCAGGTATTCCGATGATGTTGTGGGGCGAAGAACAAGCATTTTACATCCTCGACAACACAGCTTCCAACTATGTTTTCGGTCGTCAAGCAATGTCCTCTGCTGTTGCTTGGCAAACTCATGGTTGTTACACCCTGGGTGCTGAGCAGTATTACGACTGGCCAGTCAATGCTTCGCTATATGGCTGTAGTGATGACTGGAACTCCAGAGATCATCGTGATCCTTCTGCACCTGTTCGAAACGTGCTGAAAGCGATGTATGAGATGCGCCAGAACTACCCCGTTCTCAACGATGGCTTCTTTTTACAGCAGCTGTCGAACTATACTCGAGGTATGTGAAACTCTCTTCCGCTGAATAACTCACTACTTTGAGTAATTCAGTCTCACTACGTAACTTGGTCATTTTGAGTGATTCAACTCCTGAATTGTTTGTATCCGTACAAAAACTCGTGTATCCAGAACCTCTCTGGCCATTTAAATGATTTACTTTGTCTTTATAACGCCATGGAAGAATACTAGAATACGAATGTAATACTAACATTTGCAAATTCAGATGTCTATTATCCAGGTTCAGAGGGTGTGGCTACGCAGACAGGCGTGTGGTCAGTAATCAGAGGAGAATATGACGGCGTGCAGGACCTTTCAAGCAGTGGTGGGCAAGGAAACCAAAGCGTTTGGTTGGTCTACACTAATGAGAACCATACGACAACTGTTACCTTCGACTGTTCCAGTAACGACACTGCTCTGATTTCTCCTTTCCCGGCCAATACTACCGTCAAGAACCTCTTTTACCCTTACGAAGAATATACTCTTTCATCGAGTGCCGAAAAACTCTGGCTATACGGATCTCAAGAGTACAATGGCTGCATCGATGAGATGGATTTCCCTCAATATGGTTTCAAAGCCTTTGTACCAGTCGAGTCATTTGTTACACCATCTCCAGTGATCACAAAATTTACGCCTGGACATGATCATCGAATTCTGTCAACGGTGGCAGCAAACGAGAATGAGGACGTCGCTATCGAGCTCTACTTCTCTCAGGAGATGAACTGCGATGCATTGAAGGAGTCTATTGTACTGAATTCGACCACAGAAAGTGGAGAAATTGCAGCTTTCGACAATTCCACCGTTGTTTGCGAGAACGTCACAGCTTTGTTCGCCAACGATTATGTGGGAACCATCCCAGGCACTTGGAGGTTCACAGCAAACCTAACAAATGTGTACAACGGAGTTCATTCTCTAACCGTCAAGAATGCTTCCAATGCGGACCAGACTGCTTACACTGGCTCTGTGGACAAGTTCTTATTCCGGACAGGACAATTTGACAATCCCATTGTATTTCCTATGACGGCCAACTACACTCTAGAGTTGCTCCACCAATACGATAACGACACATTATACGTTAGCCACAAAGCCGCAGGAGCAGATTACTGGCGCTATACTCTAGACTGGACGACTTACAGTGACTGGACGCCATACATTGGTGGAAATGATACACTGGAGGCCAAAAATTGGACCGGGACGAAGAAACAGGCCTGGAAGGGAGAGCATGTTATTGTTCAATACTACAACCAAATGAGTGGTTCCGCCGATTACCAACAACATTCCGATCTTAGTCTTACGCAAACTGAACGTCGATTCCCTCATTTGTTTGCGCATGGAAAGTTCAACGAATATGGGTATGATGCTGGTTTGAATAGTGCGATGGAACAAGATGATGATGGAGTTTGGAAATTCAACTACATGACTGAATGGACAGACGCAACCCTCTTACAAATCAACGTGTGGGGCATGAATCCCGATGGCGAGCCCGACCAAACAGGTGTATTCGGCGACGTAGATAGTGATGGCGTTCTCGATCGCATGGCACCAAGTTCTCTGGCTACAAAAGCCATCAATGTCACTTCTGCGCCGGCATCGCCACATCTTGGCTATCTGGTCTCAATCACCGATTCCAACCTTCGTTACAAGCTTACTCCCATGGGTAATCAATGGCTGCAGCTCGCTATGTACATCATCATGTGGGTTGTGCCTTTGGCTACAGGTTTTCTTTCAATCTGGCTTTACATGAAGTCCTTCTATTCCGTCAAATTCAACACCGATGGCGTAACTGAAAAAACTCAATATATCCCTCTTGCTATCAGGCGTCGCTTGGGTCGTCGTGATTCCAGTGTTGGTATGAGCAGCCTTTCTCTTTTTAGACCACACTCAAGGCAGGATGGTGCCGCCAGACAAGCCGCCGTCGCAGCCGGGACCTCCGGCAAGAGACGTACCGTTTTGATCGCTACTATGGAGTATGACATTGAAGACTGGGGCGTCAAGATCAAAATTGGTGGTTTAGGTGTTATGGCCCAGCTCATGGGAAAATCACTGGGAAGTCAAGATCTCATATGGGTTGTGCCGAAAGTGGGAGGAATTGACTATCCAGAGGCTACACCAGCTGAATCGATGTACGTGACGATTCTTGGAGATTCCTACGAGGTCGAAGTTCAGTACCACGTACTTCGCAACATCACTTACGTGCTCCTGGACGCGCCTGTTTTCAGAGCGCAATCAAAATCCGTTCCATATCCAGCTCGTATGGATGATCTCGAATCTGCCATTTACTATTCTACTTGGAATCAGTGCATTGCCGAGACTACGAAGCGCTTCCCAATCGACTTGTATCATATCAACGACTACCATGGAGCCTGTGCGCCTCTTTACCTTCTCCCAGAGCGTACTATTCCTTGTGCTTTGTCGCTACATAACGCCGAGTTTCAAGGATTGTGGCCTTTGAGATCCGCTAAAGAGCACAAAGAAGTCTGCGAGGTCTTCAATCTTTCCCCGGAAATTGTCAAGAAATATGTCCAGTTCGGAGATGTCTTCAACTTACTTCACGCAGCCGCGTCTTACTTGAGAGTACACCAAAAAGGATTCGGAGCTGTTGGAGTCAGTAAGAAATACGGAGCCCGTAGTCATGCAAGATACCCCATTTTCTGGGGACTGGACAAAATTGGACAACTTCCAAACCCTGATCCGTCTGACACTGCAGAGTGGACAGGCGAAGACAGCAAGGTGGAGATTAAGGTTGACGAAGCATTTGAGGCTGCCAGACCTGAATTGAAGCGACAGGCACAGGAATGGGCTGGTCTCGAACAAAACCCAAACGCTGAACTCCTGGTGTTCGTGGGACGATGGAGTATGCAAAAGGGAGTCGATCTCATTGCTGATGTCATGCCAAACATACTCGAAACGAACTCGGACGTCCAACTGATCTGTGTTGGTCCACAAATCGATCTCTACGGAAAATTCGCAGCTCTTAAGCTTGATGTCATGATGAAAAAGTACCCAGGACGAGTTTACTCTAAGCCGGAGTTCACAGCTCTTCCACCATTCATCTTCAGTGGAGCTGAGTTCGCCCTGATCCCATCACGTGACGAGCCTTTTGGTTTGGTTGCTGTAGAATTTGGTCGCAAGGGTGCTCTTGGAATTGGAGCTCGTGTTGGAGGACTTGGACAAATGCCAGGATGGTGGTTTACGGTCGAGAGTACAACAACGTCCCACATGTTGCATCAGTTCAAGAGAAGTTTAAAAGAGGCACTGGCTTCTGACGTTGAAACCAGACGAGTGATGCGAGCAAAGAGTGCTAAGCAAAGATTTCCTGTCGCTCAGTGGATTACTCAACTGGAGAAGCTGCAGTCGAAGGCAATCAGGAAACACGATAAAGAGGCTCTGAAGCGGCCAGCCAATGCTCGTATGCTTGGTTCAGGACTCAGTCATCTTAATCTTTCTCTTTCTCGACCACGTACACCCAATACTGAAGCTGGCAGTGACGAAGATCAGTACTCAAGACCAGATACGCCAGGCACACCAGGCACACCAGGTACACAGGATAACTCTAGACCAGTCAGTCGTAATCTACCAATCTTTGCGCCAAGACTTAATGGGAGCCCATCTGGGGACTACTCGCTCGCAGGAGACATATCTCATCTCGAATCCCCAGGTGGAAGTCCTCGAACCTCCATTGCGCTTGGAAACAACTTACAGGCAGACTATATGCCACGTTCTCCAGGTGCACTGGGAATGTCCTTACATGCAGGAACAGGCAGTGTTCTTAGTCTCAGCTCTATTGTTGGCGAAAAGACAGATTTCCAACTCCAAAAGATCGATCCAGACTTCACTGATAGCCGAGGAGAGTACTACAAGACATTTGAACAATCTTTGGACAAGCTCAATGGAAGTAACTCCGAAGATCAGCTCTGTATTGAAGAATTCCTGGTAAAATCGGAGAAAAAGTGGTATGGAAAATTCCGTGATGCCAAGTTGGGACGCTCTTCACTTGCTCCTTCCCGAAGAAGTTCGATTGGAAGCAGATCTATTGCCATGAGTGAAGTAAGTATTGGTATTGGTTCTGGGATGAACATGGGCGGGGACGAGAACGAAAAGGATGAATGGCTTCTTGGTGTCGATTATACCCCTCCAACGGGTGTTCAATGGTTCATGGCCTACCGTGTTGGTGATTGGCCTGTATACTCGTAAGTACAATCCTTCTATCTTTTCAGAATTATAGACTAACCAAAACAGTCTCTTCCTTGCTTTTGGTCAGATTCTCGCTGCAAATTCATACCAGGTCAGTCTTCTGGCAGGAAGCAACGGACAAACTGCAAATCAGCTCTACGAAACTGCTGGAGTGTATCTTGCGACGTCGATGATCTGGTGGGGTATGTTCATGAGGTTCAAGAGTCTCTACACTCTTTCGATACCTTTTATGTTCTACGGTCTGGCTTTCTTCTTGTTGGGAACCGCTCCTTTCGCATCCACGGGTGGTCGCAGTGCCTTGAAGACAGTTGCTACACTCTTGTACTCAACCGCGTCATCTTCAGGCTCCATTTTCTTCGCTCTCAATTTCGGTGATGAGGGAGGCTCACCGGTCAAAACCTGGGTATTCCGCAGTTGTGTTATTCAAGGCTCACAAACCATCTATATTACCGCCTTATGGGCTTGGGGATCTTACTTGACCAAGGAAACCAACCTCGGCTTCACGGGATCTACTATCACCACCAGCAACAAGGCGATGGCATACATTGCTATTCCAATCGCTTTTCTCCTTTGGGTTATGGGAGCTCTGGTTTACGTGGGCCTGCCAAAGTACTATCGCCAAGAACCAGGCAAGGTGCCATCTTTCTACCGTTCCCTTTTCCGCCGCAAGGTTGTCCTATGGTTCTTCTGCTACGTCCTCATCCAGAACTTCTTTCTCTCATCTCTTACCGGCCGCAACTGGTCTTATCTCTGGTCGTCGAACTACGCGAAGATCTGGCAGATTGCCCTTCTGATCCTGATATTCTTCATTGGTGTCTGGGCTGCCTTCCTTTGGGGCTTCTCTATTCTCTCGAAAGATCACTCCTGGATCCTCCCTATCTTCGCAATTGGCCTCATCGCTCCCCGCTGGGCGCAAATCCTGTGGTCCTGCAGTAATATTGGACTATGGTTACCCTGGGCTGGAAGTCCATTATCATCTGCACTCGTCGGCCGCTCGCTTTGGCTCTGGCTGGGAACTCTCGATGCGATCCAGGGTGTCGGATTCGGTATGATTCTGCTTCAAACCCTCACCAGAGTGCACATCGCATCCACACTCACCGCCGCTCAAGTTCTGGGCTCGTTGGCGACTATTGTTGCAAGAGCAGCAGGTCCTACTCAGCTCGGTCCCGGTGACGTGTTCCCCGATTTCACGCCGGGAGTGTATCCCGGTGCACGAAAGGCTTGGTTCTGGATTGGCCTTTTTTTCCAATTCCTCATATGCGCTGGCTTCTTCCGCTTCTTCAGAAAAGAACAGTTGAGCAAGCCTTAGTGTCTTTTATTCTTTGTTGTGTACCCTTTTGCATTGGCTGGAGTTTTGGCTAAAATTAGCATTGATAGAGGTGTTTTTGTACAGCAGATTTTACTGTCACATATAGAATAGATTTAGATATAATATTCACGATAGACTCAAAATATCAATCACATAATAGTTGATCAGAACCATTCAGTTATCCATATGCTTCTATGTATTGACCAATACGTCGTGCCTGTGAGGTTAATCCATGACCAGTGCACAGAGTCGTTGAATGATGGACGGCAAGGAACAGTTTTATACCTTCAAGGCAACAGACCTCTAATATACATATACAAACAAACAGCAGTATCGTAACGATAGCGAGAATGGTGTGTATTCTATGAATCTCGAATTCTTGAAGAACAGCGCGAATGAAACGTGTGAATTGCTCAGGTTCTTACATTTCATATCGCAGCGTGCTTGTTAGCAGTGATTACACATTATACCCAACAATGTCAAACACTCAAAGGAAAGCAACGAGATCACGCAATGGGATATAAAAAAAATAACATAGTTTTATTGGAATATCACGAGCCAATCATACTACGAGACTCTGCAACGCAATCATTATCATCCTAACCGACTCCGAACGCACTCCCGTATTTTTATTTCCCGAGTCCCTGTCCCTGCCCTCCACCACAAACACCAATCCATCAAAAGTTTCAAACGGACGTGATATCAATGAGCATCTTCGGATGAACTACTGCTGCATGGCTCTAGCCTGCACATCAAAGATCTCGTTCCTCCATGCTCCAGCATCGTTATCATCGACGACCTCACCAGCCTGAGCCGCCTCCTCATTCCACAACTTGACGACACTACCAGGCGTATACCTGCCAGCAAAGATACCGCGACGATCACCAGATGTGCCCGTGACACCGATGTTCGTGTACAGATCAGGATCCTCCTCAGGCGTGAGACGGGTGATAACAGCCTTAATGAAAGTCCTGAGGTCGTTCGGGTCGCTAATGCGCGTAGCTCTGAGTCGTTCACGTGCAAACAAAAGCTCGCGGTTCGCAGCGTGCAATGCGTCGCCGATAGCAGTGGCAAGCTGGTGCTCGAGAACTTTGCGGAGGATTGGGCGGAGTAGAGGCTTGAAGATCCAGGCGAGACATGCGAATTTGCTTTGGCGCAGCGTGTAGCTTAGATGATGGATCTTGACGTTGACATTACGTAGGCTGAGCATCTTCTCGAGGCGCTCTTTACCCACTTCCACTTCGATCTCGATGTCGATTCCGCGATCGTCGAGCTCGAATGATGCAATTCCTTCATCGGCAAGCCTTAAAAGTCCTTTGTGGGCGCGGAACCAGAAACCAACTTCGTCGGCACGAATAGACATACCCTGAATTTTAATCTTGACTATGTTCTTGGTAGCTGTGACGGTGCGGAATCGTGCCTTGTGGATTGAGACATCATTGTAGGTTTCGAGTTTGAGGCGGAAGGGGAGGAAAGAGGTGTTGTTAATGGTGCGTCCAGGCTCGAGAATCAAGTTCTCCAGAAGCAGATCAATCTCTGGAACAGATATTTCGAGACGTGGGATAGGTACATATTGAATCGCTTGAATGGCAAGGGGAATGAAAACACTGTATGTATCAGTGAAGAGATCGTGGTTGGTTGACAAGTTTCCTGGCGAGAGAATTGCCCAAAGCCGAAGAGTTGTCTTCATCAGATCTGCAACATGGTGGTCGTGAACCACGGAGTCATATGTAACACGAGCTTGTTTGAACAAACCCTCAATGTCTTGACGAAGAGGTGACTCGGTACCGACCTCCTTCGATTTCTCCTTGAGATCATCCATCTTGTTTCCAGCCGATTCGAAGAAATCAGGGTCGGTAAACATCTTCTGAATTGAGGCTGATACTTCACCCATAAGAGTTTCGAATTCTGGGTCTTTCTGGGAATGCTCCATGACCTTGTTTGTACGGTTCTCCAATTCTTTCCAGTGATCCTTGTCTCCAAAGGAGCTCAGAAGTAGCCAGGCATTCTTGACTGCTTTGTCAAGGTCTTCGTT
The DNA here is from genome assembly GCA_022609375.1 of Xenosphaeropsis pyriputrescens. Taxonomy (NCBI): domain Eukaryota; kingdom Fungi; phylum Ascomycota; class Leotiomycetes; order Phacidiales; family Phacidiaceae; genus Xenosphaeropsis; species Xenosphaeropsis pyriputrescens. Next base: position 187,277 of record JAGKQE010000007.1, read on the forward strand.
TGTATCAACATCATCCTGGATGGTAGAAATCGTCTCATCTGCGGCACGAGAATATACCTTTGCATATCTATTGATGAGTAGGCCAATAGTGCCCACGGAATCCGAATAATCAGTACGTTTTCGTAACTTAGTGACAGCATGTTTGAGGCGGAAGAGTAGAGTGTCCTTCTGTTCTCCCGTGATATTCTCTTGTAAACTAGAACCTGCTTCCTTGCCTGTGGTTTTAAGACCATTGGTAATAACTTCACCAATCTCTTTGGCTTCATCACCTAAATCGTCTGTTGTGGGTGGTGGGCCTTCTTCGCCTCCTGGATGTTTGAGAACCTCAGATTCATGCTCGGTGGGCTCGATCTGTTTCGCGGCATCCTCTGCAACATTTGATAAGGAATTGGCAGTGTCAGCAAAGACCTGACGTCCAATGGTATTAAGATCGCCGAGGAACAGGCGGAAATCCGAGTTCGTCAAAAGCAGGCTTCCAACAGTTTTGATGCTTTGATAAGCTATGAGGATTCAGTAGGTTGCACGTTACATGGAATTGAATGGACTAACCTGCAGATGCGTCTGCTTTGGCTCGTGTAGAGGTAACATTCGAAATGAGATCCGGAGCATCAATTGACATGCGTGCATGTATAATGAACCATATAAAATCCTGGATTTGGTCCTTGTCATTCTTACTTCTTAACAACTCAATGAAATCGGTGAGCCATTGCTTGGATAGCTTCAGGACCGCCTTTCCACTGGGGCTGAGACCTTGTGTCTCTGGGTTCAGAACATCTGAGGCCAATAGTGTTCTCAGGTTGAGGATCAACTGTTCTGTGGATGGCATGAAACCTTTTGACAGAGCTCTCCACATCTGGTATGAATGGAGCTTCTGATGGAGGGTTCGCTGCATCGAGGTATCATCCTCATACTGAGGAAGAAGTGGTTGAGTGTCGCCATTGGATCTGGACTTCTTACGGGAGCCAAAGCATGATGACATGCCTCAAGATCTCAGCTCGAGCAGGGCGAGCAACGAGAAGACTGGCTGTTGGAAATTGCTATAGGCTTTCTGTAGGATTATATGAAGCGTGAGTGACTCTACTGATGGCGAGGGTATGTAAATGTCGGTGACTGTTGTAAGGGAACAGTGGGGACGTGGTGCATTTATAAAAGGCAACGATAACGATAAATACGATGACGGAGGTCGATTTGCGCATGTTGCCTTACCTGCTACCCAGGAAACACCATGTTTACTGTGGTGACGACTCCACGGCTGAGACTGCTTCGTTACCCCACAACGTGAATGTGGGCAAGTACATAGTATGTACATGTCGTGCGCCACAGCCCGAGGTCAGCTCAACATGTGACTGGGCCGATGGGGGAGACTTCGACAGTCTAACATGTATAGGGCTTTATGCGGCTTTATGAGGCTTTATAAGGTTTATAAGTGTTATGAAAAGCCTGTATTTCCAGTGGGATGTGTCAATGAAATGGCCAAAATATGCATCTAAAAGAAGATAGACGGGAAAGGAAAGGAAAGGAAAGGAATATTGGCTACAGTAGAGCGATAGATAGTATGTATCTATAGAGATTATACACGCTCACTCTAAGCCTTATATAGCATTAAATCAGATAATATTATTGACTGTATTGTTCTCATACAACATTGTTTATATCTTGATCGTTTAAGGTAAGAAACAATATAACTAATATATCTATCTTACACGAGTATTTTACACCTTCTTAATATCTAAGGTAAGAAGCCATACAACCATCTGTTTACTTCTATACAAATATACATAGTAGTTTATATCTTCATTGTCACTTCCTATGAATAGCTCTGAAGCCCTCACCTGAACGTTGCTGGCGAATGGACTAACAAGGAAGCTACAGCGTAAAGAAACATTCCGCTACAAATCAATGATGGCATTCTATTGCTTGACGGCGGATTAATGTCGGCCCGCTGTATCTATCTTATCGTGGGCTCGAGGAACCTCTGCCGCATTAGGTATTATCCGCCCCGTCCAATTTGTACGGACATGACGCACACGCAGAGATCAGATCAACAAAATATCGTACTTCTCGCAGTTCCACAGAATGGAGAAACGAAAGGAGGAGTTGTCAAGGCGTCCGCTGTACGGTAAATCCTCTTGGTACAGCAATGTGTTGAATTTGACCTAATGCTCGCAGTCTACGACCTTCCGAAAGATATCCTCACAACCTTACATCCAAGAGATTCGACTCTACTGTCAAGCTCCGAAGATGACGCTCTTGAAACATCTTCAAGATCCAGAACTTCATCTACGCTCTCTGAAGACGGGGTTGTGGGTGCGAAAGCCTGTTCACTGTGCGGCACTACTTTCCAGACTGTAGAAGATCAACGAAGCCATATTAGATCCGACTTCCATAGATACAACCTGAAGCAAAAACTCCGAGGACTTGCCCCAGTCAACGAGAATGACTTCGAAAGACTTATAGGAGGTTTGTGACCAACTTGATTTAATGTTTCCCTCTTTTTTCTCTTCCCTTCCCTTTACAATATGCTGACGTGCAAAGATCTCGATGAAAGTCTCTCAGGCTCCGATTCTGATGACTCAGACGACGATGACGACGAATCTCGAAAAGAAACGACATTAACGACCCTTCTACGAAAACAAGCAAAGATCTCCGCACTTGAAAATGAAGAAGATGCTGATACTCCAACGAAGCGAAAACGAGGATCTGGAAAAGCACCTATCTTATGGTTTAATACTTCGACATTACCTTCCAACACATCTCTTGGCATTTACCGTGCCATATTCTCAAATCAAGACCTGAGTAACGATAAAAACATCCTCGAAGTCTTGCGCAACAAACAGCTCGCTCCTAAGCCCCCTCCAAGACTTAACGATAATAACAATGGTGTTCCACTTCCCTCCACCTACAGTGGACCCCACATTTTTATGTGTATGATAGGTGGCGGCCATTTCGCTGCTATGGTTGTCTCTCTAACTCCCAAACTGAGCAAACACAATAACACTCCGCTGAACCGCGAGGCCACTGTCCTCGCTCATAAGACTTTCCACAGGTATACAACCCGTCGAAAGCAAGGAGGATCTCAGTCGTCCAATGATAGCGCCAAGGGGGCCGCTCATTCTGCTGGTGCAGGAATTCGTCGTTACAATGAGCAAGCTTTGATAGATGAAGTGCGAGCTCTTTTGACAGAATGGAAGGGAATGATAGATACATCAGAACTTTGGTTCGTTAGAGCAACAGGAAGTACAAACCGAAGGACTCTTTTCGGTCCATATGAAGACCAAGTGCTTCGCAATAACGACCCAAGACTGCGCGGCTTCCCGTTCAGCACTCGTCGAGCTACTCAGAACGAGCTTATGCGCTCGTTTGTAGAGCTGACTAGAGTCAAAGTTCACGAAGTCGATGAAGCAGCCGAAGCCGCTGCAAAGGCCGCCGAAGAAGCAGCCCGAAAATCCGCAGCCGCAAAAGCCAACAAGCCTGTTGCTCCTGTAGCACCGAAGCGGTCTGAAGAGGAAGAAACGGCCCTATTGCACACCACACAACTGCAGGCATTCATTCGAAGATCTAAACTGCCAGCTTTGCTGTCCTACCTGGCAAAGAACGAGCTCTCTCCTGACTTCCGCTTCTTTGCCCAGGATTCCCAGCTAGTCCACCACTCGCCAACTTGTCTGCACCTTGCGGCAAGCCAAAATTCCGCACCGTTGGTATCAGGACTTTTAGTGAAGGCAGGCGCCAACCCCACCCTCTTGAACGGCGACGGAAAACCTGCCTTTACACTAGCCGGCGACCGCGTCACCCGCGATGCTTTCCGTGTAGCACGCTCCGAGCTGGGCGAGGATAAATGGGATTGGGAAGCGAGCGGCGTGCTAGCCGCGCTCTCACGCAGTGAAGCCGAGAAGAGAGACCAGGCGGAGAAGACAGAGGCTGCTAGTAAGGAGGAAAGCAGACGGAAGGCAGAGGAGGAGAGACTGAAGCTCGAAGGCCCAAAAGCGGGTGAGTCGGTGCCCCTGGGTAAGGCTGCCGGGAGAGGAAGGGCTTTAGCGCTCGGCGCGAAACAGAAGACCGCTCAGGAGGCGAGGGAGGAAGAGATGAGGGGTCTCACGCCCGAGATGCGGATGCGGATTGAGAGGGAACGGAGAGCTAGGGCGGCGGAAGAGAGGATGAAGAAATTTGCGCCGGGCGGCTCCTAGAAAATAGATATGAGTTGTGATGTTAAGACTGTACTTTGCTCTGATGCGCCTTATGACTTGTTATAAATGAACCTTGTAAGTGGCTCAGATGCAAGGACTTGATATTAGGATTATACACACCTCTTATAAAAGCCTATCCACCATTACTCCTTCACTCCAAACCTACCTACAATCCATTCGCATCACCGAACTTCCACAAAGCAAAAGCTAGTTACAAGAACACGAATCTCACCATGTATATCATTACAAAATCCAACCACCAACCCCACCCCCAATCAGAAAGCTCCAACCAGGTCAAACAAACTCCCATCTCTCACCCTCTTCTTCACCCTTACTCCCACCCTTCCCCTCCACACCTCAAGCCTCGAACACCCTCCATCCCATTCGAGTACCAACGCACCGCATGCAATCCAAGAACCTACCTGCGAAGCCTGCGGGTAACGCAGTAAAGTGCGAGCCGTGTGCTTGGATCACGGGGAGAGTGGATCTGGCGGCGACGGGATGGGTGCATAGGTGGTGGCGAGGCGTATATGGAGCGAAGGGGATGGCAGGGTATTTTATCAGGCGGGTTTGTGTTGGGTGTGCAGATATTAGGGGTTAGGGATGGAGTTTAAGTTGGAAAGGGCGAGGGAGAGGGGGATTTGAGATTGGTATGTGGGCGAGGATGAATAAGGCTTGTGCATTGATGGCAGTGATGAGTCTGGATTAGAAAAAGGATCATGGTTCAGTCGGGTGGCGCGTCGTGGAGTTCAAAGCATGTTGCTCATGAAGCCATGGAGTTCGAAGCGCACAACTGCGACGAGGAGCTACAGGATTCAAGTCAACATATATGTGAGATCAGGCCTTACAGGTCCACATACCGACCTCACAACTCGCATATCGAAAAGACCACAGGGGTGCGCCCGCGCCCGAAGGTGAATTTTGTACTAGAAGCGTATATATCCCCATGAATTAGACAGCCGTGACTACAGCCCGACAAACCCATCCATCCGTTCAATCCCCGACCCAACGCAACACAACACAACACAACGCAACGCAACCCAGTCAAGTCCAGTCCCAGCCCTCCACCCCAAACAAAACCCCAAAGCCGAAGCGACGTAAGAAAGGGAAAGAAAGAAAGAAAGAAAGAAGAGGAAGGGAAAACAAGATCAAGGACTACACCACACAACCTAGCCCACCGAAAGCAGATGCCGCGCGCCGCCATGAGTCTGATGCAACCAAAAGCAAACGAGGGGATATAGAAATAGTAGGGAGAGGAGAGAGGAGAGGAAGTGTGTGTGAAACCCACAGCCGCGCTCGTCTTCTTTCCCTCTCTCCCGCCGAACCTCGCGTAACCCAGATAGATACCCCCTATAATTGGCGGTTTCCGGCTCCCCTAGCATCGCAAAGCAAAGCCAAGCAAAGATGGTGAGGGGGGGGGGAGAAGCGTGGAGAGTACATGCAAGAGGAAAAGCAACGCGAAGAAAAAGAACAGAGGGAGAGAGAGGGAAAGAAACAGCCATGAAAGTCGAAAAATGAACAGGGCATCTTTCCTTGATTCTTATAAAAAAAAACACCCTCCCATTCCCCGTCCCGCACTGAAGAGCGAATTATCCAGCGAATACCAAACATGAGCCCGGGTCCCCTTTAAATGCAGAACAAGAGAATTAGAAAAAAAAAACAGCAAAACAAAACCCCAAAGCCAGAACAAGCCCAATTTCCCACAGACACCGTTTAACACTCATTACGACATCTCTTATTTTGAGCCTTTACACCATCCTCCCATTTGTTCCTAAGACACCTTGGCATATCTCCACAACCCCATTGACACCAATTTTTTCGCATATTTTTTTTCTTGTGATGAAGTACGCCGGTCATTGCAAATTCGTTGCAGGTGCTTAGCCCCAGACAGAAGCCTGGACACCGAGGGGGTTCTTCCCCCAAACACCGCTCTTGTTACCCCAACCACCAAGACCAACATCCTGGCTGTTAGAAGAAGGGTTGGCTGCTGCGGAAGTGGCGCGCTCGCCACCGCTCTTGCTATCCTCGTTGGCAACATATCCGTAGCTCAACGGAGATGGGAGTGGGGTGGTTGAGCGTCCCTTATTAAGAGCTGGGTTGGTAGCCTGGCTTGGACCCGAAACACTTGGACGAGTACCAATTGGAGCGACACCAGATGTTCCAGCAGCCTTTCCACCTTGACGAGGTGGGGAACCACCTGGGGAAGAGGCTGAGGTTCGGCTAGATTGCTGAGCAGCATTCTCAAAGAGGCTGAATCCGGTTGGATTGGAAGATGGCGAAGAGTTGCTGTTGGCGCGGGATCTCTGCCCAGTTGGCTGCTGGACCTGTTCACCTTCGGATTGTGTGTTCTGCTGTTGACCAGCATTGAAGTGGTCAGCAGCAAAAGGAGAGTGCTCGCGAGGCCCAGAACCTTGTGTTCCTGGACGTGGAACAGCGTTCTCGCTGGCGAATCCGCCGTTTTCGGAAAGGGCCGCACCTTCACCGTAAAGGGCGCTGCGTTGGCGTGCAATCAGCTCGCGGCGTTCCTCCTCGCTCATTCCACTGCCAGGGCTCATAGTACGATCAGGTTTACCGCCGACAGTTGATAGCTCAGCTAGAACGCCTTATTCTAGTCAGTAAAAGTGTGCTGCTGAGAAATGACATTTTCTTCCATAACAATGAGACCAAGACTTGATTGCGGACACGATTTGAAAAGGAACATCGCATGCCAAAACTTTTTAATTTGCTGCTGAGGTAGGCCTACTTCTGTTGTACTGCTGCTCCTGATGGTAGTTCCGCAACTCACGCTCTCGCTGAGCCGCCATTCTACGCTTCGCCTGCATCACTTGTTCGGCCTCGCTGGCACGGGAAGGTTGGTGACGCTGGGTGGCGTAAAAGTTCTGGAGATTCGAAGCCGAAAAGGTTCGTGCATCACCAAACTCGCCGCCAGTCGAGTGACGGTTAGACATAGCGCCCATGCGAGACTCTGCGCAAAGTGTCAATGACCCGTCGTTGTGGGCGCAAAAAGCTTTGCTTACCGAAGTCGGGATACGCACCTCTTCCGGCACCACCCAGTGGCATAGACTCGCGACGAGATGGCATGTTGAACATCTTTCCGCTCTTGACGAGGTTGTCGATGGCACGGTCGACCTCTGTAGATTCCCAAGAGTCAGCACTTGTATCTTGAATAACACTTCTGGGTATTTCGCGCTCTTCGCTTCGCTTTGAAATCCTCCCACTCTTCCCTTTCAAAGCGGCAGGAGCAGCAGAAGCAGCAACTCCGTGGCATCATGATTCTGCTCCTGTAGAGCAAGCAACCATCACAACCATATTCACAAGATCCATTTTGTATGCACGTACCCTCGATTTGTCCACCGAAGGCTCCATTGTCTTCGCGAGGTACGACGGAGCTAGCACCTGGTGAAAAAGTCAATTGAGATCCCTCTCGACGGTCGAAATGTAATCTGTATCGTACCGGATCGTGCTGGAGGAGTCTGCTGATCCCAGGATGGCTGAGATGCAGAAGAGGACCATGGCTGAGCATCGTAGTAAGACATATTGGCGGATTTGAAGGAGGTGAAGGAGGTGAACTTCAGATTCTTGAAGCCTGCAGGAACTTGAATTATTCGTCTGGGAAAGGAACGTATAGGTAGACCAGCGAGGAAGTCTCAACGGCGACTCTGCAGGATACGGAGAGAAAGGGTCAGCAGAAGGTATGTGTACGGAGATCCATCGAGCAGGTAAGAAGGGGAGTTGGGGGGATCATCCGTTGCGCTGGTGAGAGCACAGACGTAACCGAGGGAGAAAAAAGTCGGAGAGTGGGTTGCGACACAGGTTAGACGAGACACTTACTTACATACGGGCAGAGGCAGAGGAAGAGGAAGAAGAAGATAACAGAGAGAATGGCGTTCTGCTTTGGTCTCAATGTAATACTTGGTTCTTGGGCTGTAGAGTGAACGTTGAGGGTTTTGATAGTTGGATGTGAGGATGTGAGGATGTGAGGGGAGGATCTGAAGCTTGTCTTTGTCCTTGTTCCTGCTCTTGCTCTTGTTTTTGTTTTTGTTCGTTTTCGTTTTCCTTTTCCTTTTCCTTTTCCTTTTCCTTTTCCTTTTCCTTTTATTTATTTATTCTATTTTATTTTCCAGTAGTTGGAGGGAGGAAGGTCTCTGATTTGCTTTTGTTGTTTTGTTTTGCTCTGCTTCGCTTTCCTTTCCTTCCCTCCCCTTTCCTTTTGCTCTACTCTGCTCTACTCTACTTTACTTTACTCTGCTGCTTTCTGCTTGGTGATTGACCTAATATCAATGAGGCACGAGAAGGGAATAGTGAAGAGCAAAAAGGAGGAGAACGAGAAGGAGGAGGAGTACAACATTGAATGGGGGGGTCAACGGCAAGAAAAGTCGACGGAGAGAGGTGAGAAGAGGAGAAGAGGAGAAGCGGAACGGAGAAGAAGAATCGAATAACCTTCGAGTCTGGCCGAGTGAGACGAGTAAGTTTGGAGGGTGTACAGATGGAGCAGCAGGAAGATGATGAGAGGTGAATGTCGTGGATGTCATGGATGTCATGGACTACGCGCGGTGAAGGTGCATGGAAAAGGGGGTGCTTCTAAGTAAATAAGGGGTGTGTTGATGCATGATCGTGGGTGGGTGCTTGACCATTGACTGGGGAGACTAACTGCGTCGATACTCTCTGCCGACTGACTTGTGGACTACCTTGCCGGGGTGGTGAAATAAAAATCTTGGGCAATCCTTGGGTCAGGAGTAGGAGAGATATTCTACTTGTATGGATATTGCTTGTTTACTCTATTTTATATGCGTCGATGCTCATACTGATGATGTTGATATTCCCAAATTTCTTTCAAGTTCAAATTCAAGTTGATCCCTTTAAAACGGCTTACTCCGCGACAGCAAGAGAAGGGGTCTGGATGCAGAAGAAGGAGATGTAAGTACTAAAGGGACGGAGAGATGGAAGACCAAGAAGCTCATATCTTACGTATTTATTTATTTACCTTGTAATAATACGCATCTGTTATTATTGATATCCTGTTTTCGTTATTTGCCTACATTATAAATACAAGTAGTTGATAATCACTTCTGCAGGTTCACCATTCTCCCAACTCATATATTTGACACCTCACGCCAAAGTGTCTAATATATGAGCACATTGGTACGTCTTTCATGAAAATAGGACAACAATATATTAATTGGTTTTAGGTGCTTTACTTCAACTCATTCGGCTTCCATACTTAATTGTTACTCCCGTCTGATGTCGGCCTTTGGGAATTTTCTTCTTCTCTAGACTACTCTAGCCCATCATAAATACCCCAAGGTGGCTTGACCAAATCCAAATCAACCATCAAGATATTCTAGAGCACGATCTACGGAGATATTCTTCCATCAATTTTCTCATTACTGTGATACTTGAGTACCTAGTACGTTTCCTCCTCCCCGCCGTCGGCACACTCAGACTGTCGATGCCAGCTCCTTAAAAAGACTTGTTGCTAGGATTTCTTGCTAGGATTTCTTGCTAGGAAGTCTGTTATCGGCGAGTGAAAGTGCATGCGCTATGCATCATCACATTAATAATATTCGAATGGATGTATGCACAGAGTACTACGTAGAGTAATAATTACACACCCTACTCTCGGAGTACCTATGTATGGATGGACATGTACGTGCACATATTGAATTCACATCCAAACAACCACGCAATCCCAGGTCCAAGTGTGCAGAAAGAACATGGCCGGTGGTGGTTCGCCAGCAGTTCAACAGTGCGTACAAGCGATTCTTGGGGGATGTCTCAAACATTCACAAGCACCAACACCTTACCTTAACACATTAACAGATTATTAACGCGAATTCACTGTACACAGCGTATATGTATCTCTCAGCGAGAGGGGACTACCAACGGAGGAAGTGAAGACTAGCAGAGGCTGTTAACAGAGAGTGGCAGGGAAATCTTGCAAGTCTCCTGTCTCCTGTCTCTCTGTCCGTCTCTGTCTCCGTCTCTGACATCGTCTCCGTATTCGAGCGCATCACATCATAGAGTTCGAGTTACACAATCGATGTTGAACAATGGCATTCAAGTCGAGCCAACATATCATCCATCAACTCATTCCTCTATCCTTGGAGGGGCCATGAGTGCGGGATAAGAGGATACAGACTTCCATCGATACCCTTTTGCAGGGGCCATTTTCACTGGCGCGATACGATATGCTCTACCCCTGTCGCTGTAGGCCGCGGCTTTTGCTTGTAACGGTGCCATTGGCACACATGCTAACATGAGTTAGTGAAGTAAAAATCACCCAGTGAGAAGGAGACAGGAAACTGTACCTCTAATAGAGTACATACTTCCTGTCATTATGGCAAAATACCAATTCAGCATGTTTGTGTAGATGCACCTTTTCCTCATCTCTTCGTGGAGTAGACGTTCCAGTTCCAAATCCAAAGTCAAGTGAAAGGGGTAAAATCACTGTTCGACGTTGCATTGACATGCCGTTAATTTGTAGTATTTGCATTCTCACTCCCATATGTACACACAGTGCTGTATCCAAAGGTACCAAGGGATGTCTGGTCCACAGAAAACACCACTCAAAAACTCAAAAAAAAATCTCTCTTCACCGCACTTCGTAGAAAAAGGCGTGCATATCCCGAAGCAGCGAAATGCCGCGCACACCAGGGCACCGAGGCGCCATCAACTAAGGGCACCATGTCACCATTTAAGGAAGCTGATAAACGCGACGACAGCCCTTCTGTGTCCACAAGGGCAAAAGGCTCAGCTATCATGCTCTGCAGCCCAATCAACACCCGAAGCAAGAGAGCATCGCGGACTATCACAGCATGCGTTTTCGACTTCAATTGCTTGTTTCTCTTGCTTTGCTTGCATTTATCCCGCTGTCGAGCCGACTGGGCTTCAGCATCTCGATCGGATTTCACGCTCCAGAGGCGGAAAAGGCCGTCATGGCGCCGTGGCCCCAGGGCATGCTGGCCGGAACCCCCATTTTTTGAGAGGTGTTTGATTCGAAATACTGGAGTAGGTTGAAATGATTCCCCAATCACTGAGCCTTGCTCTGGTCGTTGATCAGCGACATGGATGGAGGTGCGTGCTGTCTCATCAAGTGACTGAGAAGACATGTACTCCGTGCTTTATGTGCATACATGTGTATGTACGGAGTATCGTGGTGCAGATGTGAATGTTTGGGTCTGGGGACTCGATGTTAGCATGCCTGTACGCACTTCGTAGCTACTTGTACATACACATGATGCACGTGTAGTATGTAGCGTGGTGTTGTCTTTCGTGAACAAGTTCTCATCCACTCATGTTTCGGCAATGGCAGCAACTACCACGAGATGTTCAACATGAGTATGAGATGAGCATGAGCATGAGCATGAACGTCTGAACATCACAGAGTGGAGTGGTGAACATCCATTATCATTCCACGACACTCCGTACGCTCTTCTCAAACATCCTTGTGCCCGGTACAAAGTCCTTCTCTTCGATGCTGCATGGCTTGCGAAGCGCTCATGCACTCTGCATATCTGCACATCTGCACATCTGCACCTCAACACCTTCATCACCACACGACACATCCAGCAATCCCATTATTCCTCGACTCGACCAGATGAGCCCGACACTCTCTGCGCAGTTTGCCGCATCTAACCACGCATGGTGTCACCGAGAGTTATTTCCGACTACATCTGGCTGCAACATCAGACTGCAGATCACATCACAATTCCAGCGTGAACATGAACATGAACATGAACATGAAAGTGAAAGTGAAAGTGAAAGTGAAAGTGGGAAGATCGATGATACTCTACTCTACTCTACCGGCAAAACGATTCGGGCCATGTGTCGCCGAACCAATCCGGATATCATGCTCGGCTGAGGCCATGTCCATCAGTTCTTCCTCATAGGTGCCTGCATCCCATCTCACGCCCATCAAGAGGCCTCGCAGCACCGAAGTCATGAAGAAGCTCACCAAAACGTACCTGCCTATGCCTATGATATGATCTGGACTCAGCGATGCTGAAATACGAAGAGGATGCGGAGAGCAGAAAGCGAATCCAATGCTCGACGTCACTCCATGACAGTCAGGCATAAATGCAGCGTGTTGTTCGCCGTACGACACCCTCCTATCCTCACATCTCAGATCTCAGCTCGCACGTGAGGCATAGCATCATTCGTCCAGCATGCAAGTCAAAGGCGGGCTGATGGACGCCGCATTGCACTACCTACCCTATGCCCGTCATGACATTACGCACCGGACTGTCCTGGAGAAGTTCCCCCTCCCCCCTCATCGGAGGGGAGATGCATGTGTCAAGCGTGCATGAACCGGGCCTCGGATTCCTTGCTTCGTTGGGATGGCTCTGCAGCCTTGTAGCACTGGAGATCTTTGCAGCTGGTCTTGGTTGTTCTTGGTCTTCTCAGCCTCAATGTTGCTCTGGACGGGCTGCATGGATGCTATTTGAGGGAGTGCGCCCTTCCGATGTCTAATTTGTGGATTCTCTCGTCAGTTCGAGCATTGGTTGTATAAGAGAGGTTGTTACATATCATCACGGCCGCCAGGTTTGGAGAATTCGATTTCTCAACTTGCAATATTGGGTGGTTGTTACACCAGATATAATAAGCAATACCAAAAAGCAATCTACAATTTCGTTCCCATCCAGACCACCCTGTTATACAGCCGCTAAAAAGAATGCTAGGGAATCTCTGATCAAACCTAACTCCAAAAACAAGGTAAACAAATGATCGTACACATCTAGCAATCGTCACATATCATCAACCCGTCGCCTGACACTTCACACAGCCTCCTTTCTATCAGCCAATCTCTCCTCCAAACTCAACAGTGTCTCCTCTTCCCTCTCCTCAAAGATGACCGGTAGTCTTCCCGACGCTCTCTCCTCCTCGGCACTCTTCCTGAAGTTCTGCATCGTGTCCCGAACAACGAGTCGGTTCGCATACACTCTGACTTGCAAGGCGCCCATAAACTGCAACAAGGTGGCCGCGAGTACGCTGGCGAACATGGCCATCTGCAGTAGCCATACAGCATCCACGCACTGATTCTCGTTCCATGCATGTTCGGACTGGGGGGCTTTCGAGTGGCTGGGGAACGGGTCGTTGACCACGGCGTGCTCTTGGTGGGAATCGTGTTTGACGGAGGCCGTCTCGCCGGCGCAAAGGGCGTTGGAGAGGTTGGAGAGAAGGGTGAAGACCAAGAAGCGAGGGACGGCGCAGACGATGGTGTCGAGGATGAGGTAGGTTGCGAAGAAAGCTATCGAAGGTCCATGTTCCTACTCCCATTAGCCATATGTTCCATTCTCCCACGGCCGGATTCTAATGCTCGGGATCGAGGGTTTGGATTCCTGTAATCAAGGGGTACGTACAATCAAAGCACCGACCAGTCCAAATACGCTCAGGATGTTGGCGAAGTGCAAATACACAGAAAAGTTGGTCGCCAGGTGGTATGGGTCATCTGGTAGGCGGTGGAAGAGAAGACTCTCGAAGATGTTCGCGGCCAGAGTTGCGCTGGCTATGAGCGCAGTAACTATCCTGCATCGAAAACCATCAGTACTGTCCTTCAATGCAGGATAGCTCACTCTCAACTACACATCTCAAAAGAGAAGAAGAAAAGAGAAAGGGAGAAAAAGTAAATGTGGCGGCAACTTACCGTAATCTCGTAAACGCCATTTCTGCTATGTACTGTATGATATGCGTATGTATATACCAGCAAGATAAACAGCTCAACCGACAAGGGGAGAAAAATAGATCTTATCTTTCCCCACGTAACAACAACCCTTTCGTCTATTGTCTATTCTCTCTTTCAAAAGACAAAAAAAAGGAAAATCCTTTCGTGACGTCGTTTTTGTCTTGAAAGATACCGAAGGGGAGGGGGGGAGCAAAAAAGACTAGGTACCAAAGTAGATCGAAGGGGGGAGTCTTTCTTCTTTTTATGTCAATGTGCTGAGTCTGTGTGGAGGTAGGTAATGTAATGCGCGGTGGAAGACCTCTTTCGCACCTCTTTTCTCTCTCTCTCTCTCTCTTCTCTGTCTTTGCTCGCGGCCCTTTCCCTTTCTCTTTTCTTATCTTATCTCCTCCCTCTCCTCTCTATTATCTCTTTTGCCCTGTCTTTGCCTTTGCCTTTGCCTTTGTCCTTGCGTTATCCTCGCCCTGCCCGCTCCGCCTTTCCCGAGGCTGCCGACGGGAGTCCGATGCGCGCGACGGTGGGCCTCTGACTGGCTCCGCTTCAGCCTCGCGCTGTCTGTGCGTCGAGGGTCACGTCGAGTCGTGCGCCGTGACGCGGGGCCTCTTTTTCTCTTGTCTTTTCTTTTCTTTTCTTTTCTTTTCTTTTCTCTTTTTTTTTTGCGGGACGCCGATGGGGCCCTGGTGGTTTGTTTTACAAGTGCGTGTGAGGGTCTTGTCTGTTGCTCGAATATGGACTGTGTGGAGTGTATGAACTACGGATGGGTGTATGAATGTATGAGTGATCGAGCGACGGATGAATACCGCTTTCTTTTCCGAGGAGGATTCTTTTTTGGCTTCTGCTGGTGATTGTTGCGTTTGTTCTGGTTATTGCAATACAGATAGAATAGAATGCGAATCTTCTATTGGGACGGGGGATTCTGCGAGTATTTAGTTGTGAGTCGTGGTGGTGCTTGGCTGCACTTGACGTCAATTCTTGTCTTGCTAGGACGAGACTACGATACGATATGCTTTTTCGAGGAGATGCCGGCTCGATTTCGCTTTCGATGCTGATGCTGATGCTGAGGCTGAGGCTGAGGATTGCTCCGTTCGACGTCAGAGAACTTTATCTATTACCTCTGGTACTCTCGAGCCTCTTGTTTATTATCTACCGGATGTGTTTTGTGCATTCTGCTCTTGAAGCCATATCTGTAGTTCGGGTTGGGGATATCGGGCATCAACATCAACATCCTCATCACCACCGCCCCTCTGCTCCGAGTTCCCTCTTGAACCCATCTCACTTCCTCACTTCCTCACCCCAGAGTCGAGCCGAATATCCAGACTCCCCCTACCATACGCCGAGTCACTGAATCACCCCTCACGGCAACATTAATAATTCACATCATGCTACGAGACACTCGCCGTCGCTCTCCGCTGATTGATAATGATCCATGACATAATCATCATGCCTTCTTCTCGTGATGATGCGACCTACACAGTCCACCGATGCACCATGCATTGCCTGGCCGCAGTTGAAAAGCCCGTGTGCACAGGGGCCTACCCATTAACTCCGCCGTCGGGACCCCCACTTGGAGGGGGCTTCCTGATCCATTGCGCAGAGGATAGAGTAGGGTACCTTACCTTCTCATGAACCCTCTGACATGATTTATGCACTTCTTTTTTTTTTCGTTTTTCTTTTTTCTTTCTTCTTTCTCTTTTCCTATTCCGTCGAGATTTGGTTTTTGATTTTTGGTCTTGATAAGGATTTCCGTCTTGCTTTCAATCTATCTTCCCGCTGTTCCTTTCTCGCTATTTTGCTTTACTTTGCTGCTACTCTCCCCTCGCTGTTGCTCGTTGTTGTCCGGTCCAGCGTGCTCCGAAATATTACAAATCGTGTCGAAGACAACTCCGATTTTTGCACATGACCTCGACTTTCTAGATTAATAATTGAAATAAGACAAACTACGTGGCACGTGAGTTGAGGGGAGAGTCTAGGTAGAAGGTGAAACTCGACCATGAGAAGCTCTTCATGTATGCCCTCATCATCTACATTGTCACTATTACTCACAAAGCCACGATGGCATCACAGGAAGAATCCCTGAGCGAACTATGACCCTATGCACCTGCACCTTATTTAATAATCCGCGACCCCCCCTCAAGCATCGTTCGATATCCAGCATCGACACATCAGCACGGAGCCAAGTGTGAGCAATAGACTTTCGGCTCTGGAACGCCACGGATGGGAAATCCCCCTAGAAGGAATCTCGGATATCGACCCGATCTCCCTCTCCCTCTTTCTCCTGCATTTCCCCTTTCCAGATGTCACAGTCCCCTCCTCGTCGAGCGAGGGTTTGACGCTGGGCATGTGCTGCCCTTTTCGATTGTCGACGGCGTTCCTTGGGGGCTTCTTCTAGTGACGCCTAGCGTTCACTCTCTGCATGACTCTCCTGTCCTGACGACATGAGGAGTTTTTAGGTTTGATACTCCGAAATTCAATTCTTGGAGGGGGATGCGACTAGCTCGAGTACTCCCATGGTCTTGTAGGTTACCTGAGTATGCTTTTTGTCATTCTCTTCTTTGGTTTTGCTGTTTTCTTGGCTTCTGTCACTGGAGGCTCTCGTCATCCCTTCCTCGAGGCTTTCGTTGTCTGGAATCTGTGGTAGACCACTCGGTCTCTCTGTTCCATGCACCAGGTTCCTATTTGGGCAGTACAGCACATGGCAGGTAACGAGTCAGCTAATTCCCATCGAGCTTCGTTTTTTCATTGTGTTCGAGATTGCGGTTTCAATCAGATCTTGTGCTGCAATTGATCAGTTGTTGCGTTGGGTCCTCTAGGCCTGCGGAGATTGCTGGCAAAAGACATGTCGTTACGGCTTGGGGCTTTTCTTGGAATTGATTGAGCCATGCAGATTTGAGGTACATATGGATATTTGACAATGTGACCAAACTTCCGAATCGACCATGGAACGGGGCTGAATTTGGGACGGACTGGCAGGTTGAATCGAAATTGAAGGTCAAACGGCTTCGACATAAAAATGTTGCTCATCTGTTCTGCAGGACAGAACACGCTCGCTCTTGTACAACATCGACACATGAAAGGGCGTCCACAAACTCGACCTGGCCATCTGATCAAGGCAAATTTGTCGAAGACGACATATTATCATGTGTCTTTTAGCCACACATGTCATTTGTAGCCATGGAGTAGCGTTGAAAGGAGCATTGGTGGACATGGTAGAGTACAGATGTGACAGTCTTGAACCTGTGGATGTGAGTAGGTATGTATGTACTATGTACCATGCATTAGAATGCTCCTCGGTCTCACAGCCCTTCTTCGTCAATAATTGGCGAATATGATTGAAACAAATGAGTGGTTCGGCCCGCGGAATGCCCTTCTGGAAATATCTGGAAATACACTTGTACATCTTCTCAGCAATGCCAATGGGCCTTTTTCCCCAGACTCACTATAATGACGATTGCACATGGATGTTATTTGCCGGAGGTGCATATGAACTTGATCCCGCTGCGGCAGGAGATCTGGAGCTTGTCTGTTTCTTCCCCCTTCTCTCCTGCAGGGGAAATGGAGCGCATACGCTTAACTGCCGACACGTTTACCTGCACGATCGGGACACTTCCGTTCGTAATTCGTATCTGGAATTGGGCTCGATGTTCTTTTTCCAGTTGACTTGTGGATGTCGTTGCCCATTCATCCTGTGGGTTACACTTACACTGTATACAAGACCTTGTACGAGCATATCGTGCAGGTCACACGCAAGTTGGCGGGTTGCTTAAGCAGCCAACAATGTGTGTTCAGATGGTAGGGCATACCAACGAAGTGAGTTGGTGAGTGTTCAGGTTTGTGTTTTGTCGAGCCTTGGGTATGCACAGTGAGAAGAGCGAGGGTCACATTATCGAGAGGGTAGAGTACCTTGGTATCTATCTTACTCTAGATGCGGCGGCTTCTGGCTCTCTAGCAAACTGTAGGTATGTACTGCATGTCGTATGTCGTATGTTGTATGTTGTATGTTGTATGTACCCTACCTATGCAATGTTGGAGAGTGGATTGATGATAGGCTGAATTGCAACTCTTCTCTCAATGGGCTGTCAATTTATTACCTTGGAGGACACGCACCTATTCGTTACGCACTTCACCCTTCCGAAGAGGCACAAGGCACAGAGCTGAAGATGATGGAAATCCCTAACGACAAAAGGTGGGAATTCAGCCGAATGTTGCTGAGATGATGACTCGGTGTTACTTGTTACTTCTCATGAGGGTCCCCACGATAAGATGTTCGCGTCGCATCCAGTCAGGAAGGCCGAGCAGGTGTATGTGTGTTCGTATTCGATGAGTACCTGGCAGAGTGTGGTGAGACTTTGGGAAAGGTCAATAACACATAATAGATAACTAGGTAAGTTACTCGAGAGCGCATGTTTGGCCCCATGCGCCAATAAATTGAGATGGGATGAATGAGAGCAATTAGGCACGCGTGAATGAGGAGAATAATAATAATAATAATAAGGGTAATAAGGGTCTTTCAGGGACATTGGTGATGAGGGGGCCGCTTATGCTAGAAGTCGATTAGAGTTTCCATCCGGTCTTGTATTCCGGGGGAGTTGTATATAGATGAGGAAGAAGAGGAAGAAGAGGAAGAAGAGAAGAAAAGAAGATGAGGATGAGGATGAGGATGAGGTTAAGGTTGAGGTTGAGATGGGATGATGAACCTTACCTGGCACACCTGGGTAGAGTAGCTATTTTGCGCATACATGTACATATGTACTTATGTATGCAGTTAGATGTTAGGTATTCACTCAACTCAACTCAAATCAACTCAATTACTCATATGGGTATATACATATGAACACTTGAACACTTGAACACATGTACATACTTGTTTACTTCCTCATGAATCATGAATCAATCACCTTGACATCTTACTGTCAATTCCATCAATACGACCAAATACTACCTAAAGTGCTCGAGCGACTACTGTATGAGATTTCCAGTTTCCAGTAGATTCACACAGGCGCTGAGAGGAGCACGGTAATCCACTCCCTTTCATATAGACAGACACGCCAAACAAAACAAAACAAGTGAGGGAAAGGAGATGTTCCAAGCACGTCAAAACAAGAGCATCGAAATAGAAATGCAAGACGTCTTAGGATCGAGGCTCATTTCCAGGGCTTGTGCATAGGTGAGGCGTAGGTATACTCAGAGACTCCACATTTGCTTTGCTTTGCTTTGCTTTGCATGAATCGATAGCTGTTGATGAATTTATAGCCGTTCATGAATTAATAGCTGTTCATGAGAAGGAGCAATTCATTGCTGCTGCCCGGGTGCAAGTGCTAGCGTCTCCCTCTAGTGTGTGGTGTGGGATGCCTCACGCTTCGAACGTCGTGCTGCGTGTAGTATGTATTATGTATTCCCAATTGCCCCTACCGTCGAACAAAGCACCGCAGTTCCACCCATTCAGATCGACCTTCTCGACGACCGAGCAATCTGTATCTGTGTAGAAAGACGAGAGTCGACCATTGTCGCCGTTCAAATCATCCGCATCATTCACAGCCCCTCCAACCCTTCACTCTCTTTCTCTTTCTCTCTCTCTCTCTCTCTCTCTCTGTCTCTCTGTCTCTCTCTCCCGCATCTCGCATCTCGCATCTCGCAGTCCCGCCTTTCTCCTCGACATCGACATCAACCTCAACCTCCACCTTCACCTTCACCCACCGCTGCCCCCAACCCCTCGCCCACCGAAACGCCTAGACTTGATCTCTCGCCTTTCACCTGAGAGTATCTCACGTTGTGGCCCACAAGAGCATCTAGCACTGTTGTTTGCTTTCTTCCCCCCTCCCCTCGAAGACCTGTGCAATCTCACAGACAACTCGGCCTGTTGCTTGGACTCTCAACGAATACCCACGAAAAGACGAACGACAGCGCTGCAAAGGCGATTCGCCATTGTCCACTACAGAGCAGCCTCCACAGACCCTATAGGAGCAAAAAGTGTCAGAGTTGATGGAGGGAAAGTCTGTGACTGGACACATCGAACATTCATATTACAATCCTCAGTGGTCGCGATTTCTTGGACGAAACTCCGGCTTAGCTACAGCAAACTCCACTGCTGATCTTTCACCAAGTCGCATAATACCGCCGCCACCACAGTTGGACAGCATTCCTCCTGTGCTCCCCTACCAGACCTCCTTATACCAGGCTCAGCTCGTTCAATACAACAAACTCGTCGCAGCAGGTAAAGTGGCTAAATTACAAAGCTCGCCGCTACCCCCACAACTCAGTGCCGAACACATCCACGCCGTATCGGGTTCAAGACCAGGGCAGGCCAGCGCTGGTCCCAAAAGACGCGCGCGAGATAACTTGCAAAGTGGTCATGGGAATAAGGTTTCACAATCTACTGGCAACGGCGAGCGCTCGCTCATAACAGGGGAGAGTCGAGCAACAATGTCGTCAAACACATTTGACCTGTCGAGTAATACTCATCCGAATCGGCCACTCATGCAGCATGCGCGCTCCAATATATCTCAGCAGTCGAGTTCAGTCCCTTCAACACCTCATCAACATCCCCGCGATTTCTCGTTTGGTTCTCGAGAACCGTCTCCCAACGCCCTTCCCAACCATTCTCCACGCTCAGTATATTCCGAATCGAATAGCACACTCCCATCGTTAAAACCTCTACCTCCGAAGTTCGGCAGAGCGTGTCGTTACGAAACCGCAATGGCTCATTCACGACGGCGGATGGCGTATAGCATTGGCACCGATCCACTAGACAAGGTGGATCCGGAGAAAATCAAGGCCAGACTTAGTGATGATGAGGAGAAGAGATTATCTGAGGATATGCAGAATCTTTATGAGAAATTACTCCCGAGCCAGGAGAGCGAGACCCGAAGGCAAAAGTTTGTGATGAAATTGGAGAAGCTCTTGAATGACGAGTGGCCGGGCCATGACATTCGTGTACACATGTTTGGATCGTCAGGGAATCTATTATGTACAGATGAATCTGATGGTATGTTCAAGCTATCCTTTTTTTTGTTTTTTATGGAAGCATGCTAATATTGTTGAAGTGGACATATGTATCACGACACCGTGGAAAGAGCTGGAGGGGGTGTGCAAGCTCGCTGAGTTGTTGGCAAAGCGTGAGCCAAACTTCCTTCCTATTTCGAACCTCAGCTGACAGTGCACAAGATGGCATGAAAAAGGTTATATGTGTGTCAACTGCCAAAGTTCCCATTGTGAAAGTTTGGGATCCAGAGCTTTCTTTGGCGTGCGATATGAACGTTAACAACACCCTGGCTCTCGAAAACACTCGAATGATTAAGACCTATGTGGAAGTGGATAAGCGTGTCAGACCTTTGGCCATGATAATCAAGCATTGGACAAAAAGACGCTTGGTCAACGATGCGGGTATGTCTCACCCCTTTTGTGGTGCTGAATTTGCACTAACCATGATTAGCCTTTGGCGGTACGTTAAGCTCGTATACTTGGATATGCATGATCATCAATTTTCTACAAACAAGACAAACCCCTGTGCTCCCCTCCTTACATCAGCGGCCACATCAAAAGCTTCCACCACGTGATGGTGTGGAATCTCCATTTGCTGATGACGTTGCGGCTTTGAGTTCTTACGGCAAGAACAATCACGAAACCTTGGGAGAACTGCTTTTCGGGTTCTTTCGATATTATGGCCATGAGCTGGACTACGATGCGAATGTCATCTCAGTTCGAAGTGGGAAGATAATTTCGAAGACGGACAAGAAATGGCATGTGGGCAACAACAATCGCCTGTGCGTGGAAGAGCCCTTTAACATTTCAAGAAACCTTGGCAACACCGCGGATGATACCTCATGGCGAGGTTTGCATATTGAGATACGACGAGCTTTCGACCTCATCAGTGAGGCGAAGTTGGATGCATGTTGCGAAGAATACATTTTTCCAAAGGAGGAGGAAAAAATCTGGCAAAGGCCAGCTCCACAGCCTCGTCCAGTGGTATCGATATCACGAAGTAGTTCTCAAAACGGGAGAGGAGGTAGAGGAGGCCATCATAGGGGTGGAAGAACCCATCAATTCGGGAACAGAGGCTCAAGTGGCAATCGTCGGGCGTCGAGCGGTGCATTTGACCATAATCCCGCAAACTATCTACCCCAAAATCTTCTGCAAAACATGACACCAGAACAGGCTTGGATCCAGACACAAAATGCGCAAACACAACTTCACAACGACTTGTATAAGACATTTTCTGTGCTTCAGGCCCAAGAGAATAGTCTTCGATTGCAGCTCTACACTCAATCACAGGCTTATGCAGCCCAGGCGTACAATGCACGTCTGAATCCCAATGGACACAATGCAACTTCGCAGCCAACTGAACGGTCGTCACACCGCGCAGGTTCATTCGATAATCCACCTCTTACAGCACCAATCAGTCGACCGGATATGTACTACTATCCGGTTCAGTTTCAAACAATGGCAGGCTACCAGCAACCCAGTCCTAGCACCTATCCCTCTTCTCCTTCGATACCAGCAGCTGTTCCTGAACTACGCAGAAGCCTGCATCGATCAACTGTCACTGGTAGTACAGGCGCTGGCTCGGGGATGTCTAGCAGTTCATTGCGTTCTCACTCACAACCAGCAGCTCGTTCGGTGCCGTCGCCACTTGCCCTACAAGGACTCAATGGCTCAGGGCATGGCATTGGTGGGTTAACTGCATACAATGGTCTCCGGCTGTCCAACGGTATGCAAATGAATGGATTGTCGGGTGACGAGGGTAGTGAGCGTGGTTATGAGGTCGATTCATTGTCCAGTTCGACCATTACACTTGGCGATTCTCCGCCCGAAATAGCAGCACCTAGAGATTACGTGGGATATTATGTCAATCCCAATCAACAGATGATGTCACAACGGACCACAGCTACACCGCTTGCCATTCCATCTTTCAATGAGAGCACTGGGGTTCGACGAAGGCCGTCAACGGATCATTTTCCTCAGGCGATTTATGACCGATTACGTCGCAGCTCGAGATCACCATCACCAATGGGAAACAGGGTACCTTTGGGGTCCCACTCGGCACCTTTGAGCGCAGTCAACTCTCAGCATCAAAACAGCGGCCCCTTTTTCCGTTCTCCTGATGATCGTGGGTCACTGATTGTGAACGGCTCCAGCTATGGCTCACAGATATCTTATCGCCACCCATCCACAAGTGAAAGTTCTGCTTCCGAGGCGTCTGGTCTAGAAACTGTCACGGGTGAACATGAACTTTTGTATGATTTCGAACCTCCTACTGTATCAGGGCAACAGTTGCAACCGGGACAATATCAGGAGCAAGAGGCTTGTAATAGCCAGCAGACACCGGCGACAAATGGTTCAAACTCGACAGTACATCACTCTGCATATACTACTGCACCTCCTCCCACGAACAACAAGACTGCGAGCTTTGAACAAACTCCGGGGGCTGATCTTTTATTGAATGGTATGAATCGATTATCACCAAATTCTCGGCTACGGTTGACTCGGCAGCAACAAAACAATGGGATGGTACCACTCGGGACTGCAGGCCTGGACAATGTTGATGCTTTGAAGGATGATTTGCCTCATTTATCCCCTGTATACGAGACTAGGTCTCCATCGCCGAATGCAAGCAGAAAAGTCGAAAACAGTGCTGCATCGAGAGGGTTTCAACCACTTTCGTCTACAAGTGACAACAGGTCATATGCACCAAAACAGCCTTTGAAGCATGCTCTTGCAAACAGTACTGCAAAGCAAACTGGCCAATCGGGAAGAAACGGACATACACGAGGAGCAAAAAGTGAAGGCGGATTTCCTGGAACCTGGCAGAAGATCCCTTCGAAGAAGAAGAAAGGTGGCCCTCCTGAGTCGAAGAACGGAGGAAATGGTCATCCAGTCCAAAACGAGAAACCGCCGAAGCACGAAAGTGAAAGAAAGGGCGGATGAGCTTTCATCCGATATGGCCTACAGTTCTATGCCTCATAATGATTCATTATTTGCGAATCGTACTCCACGCAGGCCGAGATATCATCTTTGCGTTGAGTACCAAATGACTGAAACGTCATTTTTCCGCATATCAAACCGACTCCCTCAAGGCGGTATGGGTGGGAGAGAGAGTACGGCTTCATGCTCGAGGAAATTTCATAAAAATAAAAAAAAGACTTCTACAAACTCAGAGTCGTTGATAAAAACAAGGCGTTATTAAAGGTATGCCTGGAAGCATAGCATGGAAAGTCATAAACACCAGAAGCAGAAGGAGGACCACGCTAACCCCTTTAACCCCCTCGTTTTTTCTCTTTTTTTTTTTTTTTGTGATATCATATGAGTTTATAGACTTTGGGATCTTGTGTTTTCCCTCCCATGGCAAAGGGAGTCTGGATTTCCCCTCGGACATTCACATGTTTGAGTTGGGAAGAAAAGAAAGAGAAAGAGATTCTATCTGCATTGTCCAGCAGCTTTAGTTGCTTTTTAGTGTTTGCCCCTTCACATCTTTGATGCTGTCTCTCGACGATGGTTGTCTGTTCATCTAGGATCGATTCTGGATCGGGAGAACTGGGTATATAGGGGATCTTCACTTTTGTGTTCCTCTTTGTGTGTTTGTTACATGGGAATGGTTCCCTGTGGCCTTTTTTTTTTTTTTTTTTTTGCTTTGACATCCGGGGTCTGCTTCTGCGTGTTTCCTTTCCCCTCCTCCCTTCTGCTTTTTCCCCCTCTGCTTTCTGTTTGCTGTTTCTTCATGGTTGGGTGCATTGTGTGCTTTGGGGTATTGCGTGACATGAGAATATTATGGAACGAGCATGAGAATAAAAGATCATATGAACGCATTTGCTTTTTGTCTGAGTGCTGAGGTTATTTTTCCGAATTGGCATGGTTTGGATTATGTGAATTTTCAACGGAATAGATGGGCTTTTGTAACTGTTGATATGCTTGTATCTGTGATGGAACAACAGAATGGGATTGGACAAAGTCGTCGAGGGCCTCGAGGTCTTTGAGAACCATGAGTTTCTTCGGAGATGTACAGTGTTTTGAAAGGCACACGATAACCAGACGTTATTATTTGGGATAGTTATGACCATTTCAAAAGAATGGAATTATCTAGGCCCGCACAATCTCTCGGTCACATAATCATTCAAGCCGTAAGATTTACTTGGAACCAGAGAAATTTGCTAAATTATGCAGCTATTCAGAACTGCGATTGTTTAATTGCCAGATGTTTATCGATCAATCACCGAAATGCTGCACATTGGATCTCCCAGCCTGGGTGTTCCGTTGATTGTGCGATTACAACGACCTAGAGTAAGAGTTTATTATTATACCGAAAATTCCTGCGGATCTATGCGATAATGTAAAATGCTGTAATTTCATCCGCGATAGATACTGTGATGAATACCTTGGAATCTGAGTCTTGAGACGCAAAAAGGATAACCATTGTTCCATGCCGGGAGAATCTGATTTATCTGAATCCAAAAATACAGCTGGGGAAAAAAATAGGGCCTAATCCGGGATCGAACCGGAGACCTCTTACACCCAAAGCAAGAATTCTACCACTGAACTATCAGGCCTATTGATGTGAAGTTTTGCATTATTTTAATTTATTATAATTTGAAATACGTGGATCAAGTTGTGGCTGCGCCAAGGGCTGGACCGAGGATCCGTCTTGGACGACCAAGGGATTGGATCACCTTGTCGAGCCGAGATATGCGCAAGAAATGATAGGATTGATCGTTGCTGTCTTTCCGTCTTTTAGAAAGGAAAGGAAAGGAAAGGAAAAGAAAGGGTAGCGAACAGGAAGTGAGGAATGTGAATTGTTTTGTAGTTTTGTTGTTTGGCTGATGAAAATCATTCATAATCTCATGAAGAGTTCTATTTCTATCATGAGGGGGTCGTTCGTATACATGATTACAACCTAATTCACGGATGAAAATGTTAAATCGCACGCAATAACCGTGCAGAATCCATGGTCATTCAGAGCTTATGTTTGTTAGCGATTTAGATCCCCCTGTTTTGTTTATAACTTCCAAATCATTCGGAGTTCAAAATCTTAGAATCCAGCCGTGGTTGATGATAGGCGCAATTTGATGTTTCCCCGCGCAAACTATCATCGTGGCTTTACTATCGCAACTAGTCGGAATTCAAAAAGTCAACCAACATTGTTGACTTCTGGTAACAATTGGTTTAGGGGATAATTCCATCGAGTCCTCTACACTTTCCGGGTACCTGCATACCTGCTTCCTTTGAATACACGGCTCTTTTCTATCAGACGACATACTTGGATCTTCAGAATGGCTTCTCAACAAAGACCAACCAACAAAGAGTGGTCTGGACAGCATGCAGGTTCTTTGTACATCGCAAAGCCCAGTCCCCAGCTCTTCGGATCCAGTCACTGACGACCTCCTTCTTTGATTTCTGGCAGGTCAAAAACATATCTAGAGGATCCAACAATGTTGTTGAGGTATATCAAACAACCCGAGAAATGGCAGTGCCTCCAACGACTCTAATCACGTCGGCATCTGAAATCTCCCGTTCCCACCGAAGTATTACAATAGATGATGGAATTCTCTACAATGGATTTGCGAGGGCTGAGTTGCACTCACTCGGCGCAATAGAAAGTCCTCGTGCTAAAACATCCAACTTGTATCATATCCATCCAATATACGCAAGAGACAAATGGGAGACAACCCGTCCTCGACATCTGCCATTCTATCATCTCAGTGGAGAAAGAGATGGCCACTGGAAAGCCGACAATGATATCGTCTGGGATGTCTTGAAACCTAGCCTTGCACTGGCATCTCGATTCGTCCAGAACATCCATTGCTCGCACTGGTGGTCGGCATGTATGAATACAGAGTGGGAAGTACACCCAGCTACCCGATCCGATGCTCCCCTTCGTCGGTTTCGACGTCACTCCCAGACCTGTGCCGCCAATGGAAGAAGTAGAAGATCGGAGGATACCTGGACAAGACTTGAGAAGATCTTGAAATTTGGCATCTGCGGTGCTCACTGTAATCCTCTGGACGGCATGCCATCCGAGGGCGTCCATGAGGCCATCACAATTATTCAGGAAGGAGAAATCAGGATTTATATCTCATTTGAGAGACTGGCGCCACTTCTGGAGGATCTGACTATCAGCCAGAGGCTTGTCGAGCAATTCAATATTGCGATTAGTTTGGTGCATGAGACCGCTGTGAGTATACTCTTGCAGAGAATATCTCTTGCGCAGCTACTGATGTATCAAGCATGCAATTTGTGGTTTCTTGGCCAAGGAGAAAAACGCAGATGAAGAATTCGAGCCCTACTTCGAGGACGAGAGTCTGGCGGAAGCTGGGTTCTCAGTGACGAATGCCGTAAGTCCTCTCTTGCTCTGTGATCAAAGCAGCATCATCACTCATGCGGATGCTCACAACCCTAGATAATGGGCGGCAATGTCAACCCCATAGCATGGCAAAGAAACGTGACGTACCAAGATGAACGCCATATTTCAAGTTTAGGCATGTTCCTGACAGAATGGCCCAACTTCGATACAATAAATCCGAATTCAAGAGAGCCATGTCTGGATCCCCAACTCGCCACCTCTCCATATAACCTACACCCAATGTATCACACCTCGTCCAAGTACACGCATGTCCTCACTGACGATGACCAGCACGATAGACCACATCTCCCGCCTGCAGCAGCAGGAATACTGGGACCACGCAGTCCGCACACACGGCCACCAAGCCGTGAAAGCACAAGTGACCGAGAGACGCCAACAACAGCCGCCCAACACCCAAGCACGCAAAGCCCCCTCCGTCAACCCCCTCACCAAAGCCCAGCAAATCCACGCCGCCCTCCACGCCCCCGTACCCTCATCCCCACATCTCCCGCCTCCAACCCCGCCCCTCATCGCAAGCCTAAAAACCCACGCCACCCCCCTCGCCCTCGACACGCAATCCTGGCTCCCGCTCCCCCTCTTCCACGCCTACCTGACAGCCCACCTCCCCACGGCCACGGCGCCGGCGCCGGCGCAACTCGCCGCCTTCCTGTAGCACTGTGCGCGCACGCGCATGCACTTCGCCTTCGTCGCCGTGGGCACCGGCCTGCTGCGCCCGCGACCAGCATCCTTCCCGGCGACGGCGCGCGCGCGCCCGCACTCCGCGGCGCCGTTGCGTGTGCGGGGCGTCGCGGTGCAGCGCGGCTTTGCGCGCCGCGTCGAGGTGGTGTGGGGGGCGCATCGGGCGCTCGTGGGTCGGTGGAGCGCTTTGTCTGTTCGAAATTCTGGAGGCGGGGACGGGGACGGTGATGGAGATGTAGACGGGGATGGGGGCGGCGGATATGGCCCCTGGACGTTGATGGACATCGATGCCGATGCACTGTACGAGATGTTCCTGGGCGGGGCGCCGGCGACGGGGATTGCGGCGCGGGACAACTTCGATGTGGGGATGGCGTGGGAGGTTCAGCGGGGCGTGAACTGGACGTGAGTTTGAATCCGATTGCGCCTTGTTTTTCCTTCTCGATTGCCGTTGTGCGTTCTTTTTGTTGTCGGTCTGCTGCGTGGCGTTTATTGGTGATGGTCTTGCTTTTCTCCTTTTGAAGTAGGCGGCGGAGGGAGAGTTTGAGTTCCTCGAGGGGGGTTGTTGTTGTTGATGTTGTTGGTGAGGGGTGAATGAAGAGTACTGACTGCTAGACAGGTATGGGCCCAGCGGCATTTATAGACGCGCGCGGAAGGCGAATGGAGAACTGTTGGAGGATGATGAGGGGGAAGGGATGGAGAAGATGGTGTAGAAAGATATTGGGGTCGGAGCATATGCATGCTGACTCGGACAGCACGCATAAATGATGCAAGCAATCCCCCCTCCTCTCTCCTTCGAACCCAACACATTACCAATAGGAGACTCGAGATTCAGGATTCGAGCATGTCTTTCAAGATTTGATTGATATCTGATGTACATAGCAAACACATTCACAGCACCTACTCTATGGTATCCCAATGCCGCCCCAAAACACCCAAAACACCATACCAAACCAAGCCAAGCCAAAGCTCATAAGCTAACGGCCAAAAATGCTACGCGCAAGCCGAGCCAGAAGGGGGGAAAAAAAGAAAGAAGAAAAAAATATACATGTTTAAAGCTCAGCATTTAACATTCCACTCACGGCACCCACACCAGTTCCACAAGGCCATCAGACTCATACATGGCCTGGTCATTCTGCGTCCACCTTGGGTCGTCACGGTAACGAAGGTAGATCTGTCTCAAGACACCACCGGGCTCATGCGTAGCCTCGACCATATCCCACGCGACCTTGCGGCCGGTACCGGGAAGGGATTTACGCTGCGGGCCAAAGACATAATCGAGGTTCCAGCCGAGGTCGTTGGGGGCGGCGGCAAAGGTGCGCTCCATCTGGTGGACGTCAAAGTCGATGCCCTTGGGGTAGGCGGCGATGCTGTAACCGTTGGTGAGGATGAAGTCATCGGACGTCTGGTAGCGCTGCATGATGCAGTCCTCGCCGCACGCCTGGCTGGACTGTGCGATCTGCAGCGGGTTCGCCTTGTGCCAGTTGCCGCCCTTGAAGTGATGGATGCTGTATGGCTTCAGGCCCGACTCGTAGAAGCCGGATGGGTCGCCGTAGAGATCCAATTGGTAAAGATCGCGGAGGAGGGTGAGGCGGACTTCTGTGTGCTCGTAGATGCACTTGCGCAGCAGAATATCGCCCTGTGGACCCCAGCCCGAATCGGCCTCCTTCAACTTTTGCTTGGTCTTGCATTGTGGGAAGAGTGCGGTGACTTTGGCGGCCATTGGGACGGAGAAGAACACACCGGCTCCACCGAAAGCTTGGGATCCGTGGCGCTGAACGTTGTTGACATCCTCAGAGAGTGTGCCGACGTAAAGATCTTGCGTGTGGTCGTAGGTTGCAAGCTTGTCCAGCAAGGAGTGCATGTATGGGAAGAAGGTATCGTCATCGCACATGACGAGCCATTGGCGACTGGTCCGCGATGGGTGGTTGTAAAGGGTTGGAAGAAGCGAAAGGTAGCGCTCTGCCATGGCAGTGTTGGAATCGGAGTGCTGAACCTTGGCATCAATTCCCAGCTCCTTCAAATCCTTCGATGCCTGCTCAATCTCCTCGTCTGTGGCGTCGACCAACAAGAGGATGAGACCGGCACCGTTCGATTTGCCCTTTCCATCCGTCAACCAATGAGCCCACTCCTTCATCGGGCCAATTTCGGGGTCGTTCAGCCGAGACGGAACGGTGGAAATGCCGAATAACAATCCTGAAGCATCGACGGTAGCAGGGTATGGGGATTTGACGACTGGAACCTCGAGGGGCTCCAGGCAAGTCTCGGGGTGTGGCGGGTTGTGGATTTCGATTTTCTCAAAGTTGTTTGGGAAGAGTTGCTGGTTGAGTTTGGTGATGGAGGGACGCTCGGTCAAGCTGGGCACGTATTTGATGTAGCGCTTGGCGTATTGGACCTGGTCGTCGAAATCGAACTTCTCCTGCAATGCGAGCAGATGCGAGGAGTTGATGTTGCAGTCATACTTTGGGGAACTCTGATGGATCTTGGAGATGCCGGGCAGATGTTGTTGTAGCTGTGAAAGGTGCTCTGAATTTGGTCGAACGGTGGAAAATGAGAGGACGGTTAGGATGATGATTGCGAGTATCACGGCGCGAAAGAACGGGTTGCGGGGATTGAAGAAACGACTAGGCCCCGAAGTCGCCATGATGACTGACATTTTCCTCAGAGAGAAGTGAAGTTTGGTGTCGGTGAACAAATCACCAGATGTGACGGAGGTGAAGGAATTGTGTCTTGTCGTGATGTCTTGTAGACTTGCTGACTTGAAGACTTTTTGTGGAGGAGGGGGAGGAGGAGGAGGAGGAGGAGGAGGAGGAGGAGGAGAAGAGATGAAGGGAATTGTGATAAGAGTAGCAATTGAATCTCTGGGTGTATTGGTGTATTGGTGGTCGTTGGGTTGATCGTTTGATCGTTTGATTGTTGGTCCTGTCGTAGTGTATGGTGGATGGCCCTTGTAAGGAGAAGGGGGGGGGCGGTGGAGGAGGAGGAGTGGGAGGAGAGCAAGATGTAAAGTTGGAGGAGAATCAGATGGAAGAAGTAAGACACTGTCTCAGAATTGGATGAAAGAAAAAAGAATGACGATAAGAGCGAATGGCATATGGAAGATGTTGATGTCGAGTATCGAGTATCGAAGAAAGAGTAGAACAGAGAAACGAGGGGATTATATCGAAGTTCTTTGGACAAGGGATAGAGAGGTGCACGACAACCGTTTGATGGCGTTGGAGACGGCAGAGGCGAAGGGAGGCGAAGGGAGACTTGCGCTGTGGGCAGAAGCCGTGACACTTTATATAACTACAAGTCTGAATGAGAACGTGTGGACGGATATGTATTACAAGTAAATGCACAGATATCCTATTACTAGATAAATGCTACTTGGGACTAGGAATATTCAATTTCCCTTCAATGTGCCTTGCTCGATGCAGGCTTGTTACTATTCATTCTGCCGACTTTTGTTTATTTATTATTTATTATTTATTGTTTATTGTTTATTGTTTATTTATTCATTTATCCTTTCCTGTCCACTCGGTTGATGTAAAGTATGTGGGGAAAAGTACCTGACTTGACACTTGATGCTCAATACTTAATACCAGAGACATGAGACTAGAGACTAGAAACAAGAGAGTAGAGAGTAGAAACAACAGACTACTTGTATGCAGTTAGAGCAGGTGTTATGACTCCACTATGGCGTGCAAAGGGAAGCTTCTCATTGAATATAACATATGTATAGATGTGTATATATATCAATGGGTATTTGTATCTACATACATACAGTATGTATTGATGTGTCTGTGAGTTAAGTCGAGTTCATATGTATATAGAATATATATAAAGTAATACCCAAGGAGTATATAGTGTGAACATCCATACATACCTGTAACTACCTATTGATGAACCTATTACTATTGTTTTTATTTTTATTTTATTATTATCATTATTATTATCGTTATTATTATCACCCTTATTCTCACCATTCTCCTCCTCCTCCTCCTCCTCCCCCTTTTAACCTATAATGGTCAAACTTGTCATAGCCATAGAGGATTTCTATTCATGGTACTTTATACTCTATTGTTCTAGGCTTTATTCCATACTCTATACTCCATACTTCTACACCTTACTTCTCCTATACTCCACATTCAAAGTAAAAAAGAACAAAAATCCATCCATCCATCCATCCATCCATCCATTCCAAGTACCACTACCACCACCATCACCTCTTCAAAACGTCGTCGTTGTCCTACCTGTCATCATGCTACACCCGCTACAATGCCTGCTGAATATTCGAAACAAGCCTTAAATTGTGATGAGGCGTCGCAGGGGGTCTACTGCGGAATAGTGTTTGATGATCCGTGGGGATCCGCTACTGCACACAGCAAATGGTGCAAGTAGGTGCAAAGTAGGGGCAAGTAGGTGCAAGTAGGTGCATGTAGTGTGCCGGATTGATTCTCCCACAGGTACTTGTACATACAACACAACACAACCGAAAACGCCTTTTCCCTCCACTTGCTTCCTTCTCTCCCTCCAATGAAAAGAAGAAAAAAAGGCAGTCTCTCTCTGCAACCGTTGATTAATAATAATATGGAAGAATCACTTACTGAATATGGAAAAGGAAAAAGGAAAAAGCACAGGATGCAACATGATCGCATCTGCAAGTACTGAGCCATATTACGAACACAGCATCAGCATGCAATGCAATGCAATCAAGGTCCACGTACACACGCACACATGAACACAGACTATCATGAGCACTGTATTTACCCTGCATTCGACTGCACCAGCGGGAGCAGGTACGCCGAAAAGAAGGGTCGAGGGTCGAGGGTCGAGGGACGAAAGACGAAGGACGAAAGACGAACGTCGAGTGTCAAAGTTCAAAGGTCAAAGGTCAAAGGTCAAAGGTCAAAGGTCAAAGGTCAAAGGTCAAAGGTCAAAGGTCAAAGGTCAAAGGTCAAAGGTCAAAGGTCAAAGGTCAAAAGTCAAAGGTCAAAGGTCGAATGCCGAAAGGCTGTGTTCATCCTCCATCCCAGCAAACAGATTCCGGCATTGTCGATGTCGATGTCGAGATACGTCAAATCTGACGATGATAGGCTCTCCATCAACGCACAGCAAAGCGTCGGCTTGCGTATCGCAGCACTGATCTTCCCATCTGCACAGGCCTAGCACAACCAAGCATTGGCTCCCGGCCGCCCAAATCGGCCCTGGCATGGCCTGGCAGGCCCTGGCTAACCCGGCCACATCAAGACGGATGCAAATCCCAGTTTGGTGGTCATTGACAATTTGAGGGGTGATTGTGATACACGCAAGCTCAAGGATCTTCCATTTCCAAGCGCGAAGAGAGGGACAGAGGCGACTACTAAACCGTCGTAAGGCACACAGGACAGCAAGGCTTAGGAGGGGAGATTCTATCAAAAGTTGTCATTCGCCGAAGAAGGCGCCGTTGCTAGCAAATCATTTTACTTATCGACGGAGAGTCGAATCTTAGGTACGTACTCACGTACTCTGCTTGACTCGACTTGACTCTCACTCTGCTCATGCAGGTGCAACTTCAAACTCAAATCATTCAAAATCCTTTCCGATTCCCCTTCTCTTCCCCCATGCCACTCCAGTCGCTCACAATATGCATGAGACCGACGCTCTCATTCTGACGCACCAGAGCGGAATCCTTCGCTACCAATCTACGACTCAAGTTCCCACTACTGTCTCAACTCTCCATCACCATGCGCTTATGTTGATTAAAGATCGCCCTACGGAGTACAAGTATCGTTGCGATCAGGACTCAGGATGGTCATCCTCCGCCCATTCATCATGTACCCACGGAAACAAAAGGTTCGTGAAGAGCTTATATATCGGATACGGAGTTTGGAGTACATATAGTACGTGCTAATAATGGGCTTCGATCTCCAATCCCTCCTACAACATTCAGGGTCGAGTCAAATCATGTCAGGGTAGAGTAGAGTAGGGTGAAATTTGGGAGATGTATTCCTTCACTCTGTGTTCAAGATTCATCCGAAGGCCCTCGTTGCAAATCGCTTGACCTTTCAATCTGTGGCAATCGAAAGGTGATTGATGATTGTCTATCTGCGGAGAGGCACATAGTAGTAGGCAAGGTACTTGTACTTGACTGATCGACGCATCACAAACAACTCTCCACAGATTGATCCTGTGGTCGAATTCAAATATAAATTGGCTTTGTCAAACAAAATGTGGCCTCTCCGCATGTTTTGCCGAGCTAAAAAGTGTCTTTGAAGGTCTAAGCTGTTGAGATGAGATTTCAAGTTCTCCTCAATG
The DNA here is from genome assembly GCA_022609375.1 of Xenosphaeropsis pyriputrescens. Classification (NCBI taxonomy): domain Eukaryota; kingdom Fungi; phylum Ascomycota; class Leotiomycetes; order Phacidiales; family Phacidiaceae; genus Xenosphaeropsis; species Xenosphaeropsis pyriputrescens. The sequence goes on from JAGKQE010000007.1 coordinate 221,442, forward strand.
CTTTGCTCTGCTCTACTCTGCTCTGTACTTATGTACACAGAAGATTGTACAAATTGTCTTGTATGTGGCGTACAAGGTAAGGCACTTGGGAACACTGACTATGTACGCACAAGTATATGCACAGATCTCTCTACAGTATCTTCAATGCCTCTAAGCTGGTAAGTATCAGTATCAGTATCAGTGTCAGTGGCCTGTTGAAAGCCGTGTCTTGTGTAAAGAGCCTGTGCCGTGCATTTCTCATACATACAGCATACATACAAGTACAAGTACGTGTGTGCGGCTTAATGCAAGAGCAGAAGGCCACCTCTTACATGCCATGCCGTACACTCTTATTCGTTAGTTAGTACGGCTCATGATGTCTCTCTATGCCTTTGTACAGTTCCAAGTCGTCCTTGGACAACTTCACAATGTCCGAGACCAACAAACAACGTGTTCTGTGCAACTGGTTTCGTATCGTATCTTTTTTTTTTTGTAACAGCTGATACCCTCAACACTTCTGATACTGGTCTTGCGTGAATAAGGATTGAGATCGTCTTGCTACCTTGAGGTTGAGAGTAGATCTACCCGGCGATGTACCTTTCTAACTCAGGATGTAGCAGATATCAGATGAAGCTTAACAGGTCAATGTCAAGGTCAACGATAGGATACCATGTTGGCCATGCTTGATCCAACCCAGCCCGCTCCTACGAGATCCTGCATACAGTACAGAAGTCCCTAAGAATTTGCGAAGAAGCGGAGTTGAATCTGAGGCGTTTAGTTCACCAGTTCATGTGTAAACATCTTTGACACTCGACACTGTAAATCACACGTGCAAAAACACCCCTCTCAACCTTAAGTTGCCTAAGGCCAAAATGAAGTCATAAGCCTGCTTTCCCAAACGGTAGAATTGCGATGCAACAGTAAATATTGACTGGCATCAACAGCACAATGAGTTCGTAAGTCCCGCTCAGGATTAATTCATGCCTCTCAAACATGTGATTGACTGCTGCCCAGAAACATCCTCTTTTTGCCGTTTCGCAAAACCCACAGCCTCAGCCTCTCCACTGCCATCAAACAATACATCTCCAGCAAATATGACCAGCACCCAGATATGTTCTCGGAGGACCTCCAAGTCATCGACAAGCTGCGGCAGGATGCGGTGAATGTGATGGAGCCGCATGTCAGCGGTATCAAGAAGATTCAGGCGTACGCAGCACAACTGTCATGGATTGGAGGAAAGTTCCCCATAGATGTACGCGAAGCTATCTGAGAAGCATTTCAGAAACCGAATGGGCTGACCACCGTGGATCTAGATCGGCATAGAGTTCTCGTGGTATCCAGCCCTCGGATACAACACCGAACGCCCCGTCTCGCAGGACAACCTCAAGTTCGAGCTCTCAAACGTCCTCTACAACCTCGCGGCCCTGTACTCGCAGCTGGCCGGCAACCTCAACCGCAGCACGGCCGATGGCCTCAAGTCGGCCTGCAGGTACTACTGTCTGGCGGCCGGCGTCATCTCCCACCTGAAGAGCGACGTGCTCCCCGAACTCCGAACCACGCCCGCCGAAGACATGGATACGGCGACGCTCGAGTCCCTGCAGCAGCTCATGCTGGCGCAGGCCCAGGAGTGCTTCTGGCAGAAGGCCGTCATCGATAAGTACAAGGATGCGTCGATCGCCAAGTTGGCTGCCAAGGTGTCGGATTTCTATAGCGAGGCAGGCGATTGGGGAGTCAAGAGTGAGGCTATCAGCTCTGAGTGGATTCATCATATGACTGCGAAGCACCATCATTTTGCCGCTGCTGCTCAGTATAGGCAGGCGTGTGACTGTCTTGAAAAGAGGAAATACGGGGAGGAGATTGCGCGGTTGAGAGATAGTATGTTGTGCGTCAACGAGGCTCTCAAGGAAGCTCGATATATCAATAAGGTGGTGATGGGGGATCTTAACGGGCTGAAAAGTAGGGTCGCGGATGACCTTGTGAGAGCTGAAAAGGACAATGATTTGATATACCTTGGTGAGTCGACTCCGCAGGAGAAAGAGTATCGCAAGCTGATGAATACAGAATCCGTTCCACCCAAATCGGAACTCAAGACCCTCCAACGTGCTTCCATGGCATCGGCGCAGGTTCCAAAGGAGGTTTCAGAGCCTGCGACTTTCTTGGGCGATATGGCTGAATTTGGACCAGCATTATTTGCGAAGCTGGTACCTTTTGCTGTTCATGTCGCAGCCAGCATTTACGAAGAACGAAGAGATCGGCTTATTAATACGAACATCATCGAAGAACTTCAAATTATGACGACCAAGATACACGACACGCTTGAATCACTGAATTTACCGGGCTCATTACAGGCTCTGGAGAAACCGTTGGGTCTTCCAGCATCCTTACTTTCTCACGCCGAGGAAATTAGACAAGCTGATGCATTAAGCCGGGTTCAACGATCTTTCAACGACACGGCTAAATTAAAGGCCTCTGATGAAGCTATTTTCGCCGAGGGCAGAGAACTTCTCCAGGCTGAAGCGCAAGACGATGACCGATTACGAATGAAGTATGGTACCGATAGATGGAACAGACCAGACTCTCGAAACGCAGCACAGAAATTATACAACCAAGTTGGTGAAATCGAGGGATACTTGAGAAGCGCAGCGAACAGCGATGAATTAGTACGGACGAAGTTTCGGGAATGCGAAGACATGCTACAGATTCTCTCGGGCAGCGACCGCGATATCGGCTCCTTTGTACCCAGCAGTCGCCGCGTAACGATCCCAGCAAATATCGAAGGCGAAGTCAGTCGTTTACGGGGGAGTTTGAACGATGTCAACAGGCTCGAAAGCCGGAGACGCAGGAAGATCGAGAGTTTGCGGGAGAAGGCCAAGAAGGACGACATCAACCCAGAAATCCTCACCGAGGCTGCCCGCCTCGAACGTGAATACCCAACACAGGCTATTGCGCCGGCCCATTTCGAGGATTTTTTCGAGCGGAGATTGAAGCGTTACGACGCTGATGCGGCCTGTCTCAAGGAAGAGAGTGAGGAGCAGGAGAGGCTCACTGCTCAGTTGGAAAATGCTAATGCCTCTTTTGTGAGGGCGAGGAAGGGAGATACAAGCACGCGAGATAGGGAGCAGGCGCTGCAGAGGCTCGAGAACGCTTACTTCAAGTACAAGGAGATCGTCAGCAACTTGGAGGTTGGACGCAAGTTCTATAACGATCTGAGCAAGATTGTCGGCCGCTTTAGGGACGAGTGCAAGGCCTTTGCGTATGATCGCCGCGCCGAGGCGAATCATCTGGAGTCGTGAGTTCTTTTCCCCTTCCTATCTGCACTCGTCTGTTCGAAGTCTTTCGGATAGATTCGGTATGGGAGTACATGTATGCTGACCAAGCGCAGCGATCTCAACCTCCCACCCCTCTCCAACCTCTCTCTCCAACACCAGCATCAGCAACAACAGCTCGAGGAGGAGAGACAGCTCCGAAGCCACAACGAGCGCGCCGCCCAGCCGCCCATGCCTGCCCCCGTGCCCACCAGAGCGTCGCAGCAACCCGTTCCCGGTCCTCAGGTCGCGACCTGGAATCCAGAGCTCGGCATCAAGTTCAGTGGTCTTACTACGCCGCCTGCTAAACAGCAGCAGTCGCCGTTGCAGCCGTTGCAGCAGAAGGGGGGTGGAAGTGGGAGTGGGACGTGGGATCCAAGTTCCGGGATCAGGTTTGGGTGAGGTGAAGATGGGACGGGTGTAAATAGTAATGTATTATGATGGTCTGGGAATGGTGGTGTACTTGTTGATATGTGTCGTATCGTGGTTTGCGGCTGCGGAGTGCGTTATTGTGTATGTCTACGTGAGGCTATGTCCATGTGAGGAGCTGGTACTCGACGATATGGAACGTGGAGTAGATGTCTGCGATTTGCAGGCTACATTCACCTCTCAAACGTCCTGTGAACTGGCCATTTCCTTTCTCCATCTCCATTTCCATTCTATCTGCATCTCGACTTCCTGCTATCACCTGTACCACTCGCGTTCAAACCTCTCACGACGCCGTACTTTTCCTGGTAGAACACATGCCATACAATTCGTACATATATGTACAGTCTCAGTATATACGCCGATACCCTCATCCCTCACACTACAAGTACAAGTACACTCTCGTCGCCCTCCCCTCAACTCCAACTCCTCCCAACCACACGCTACGGCCACGCGAAGTGGACCCCTGGAATACCCTCAAACTCAAACCCAACCCACCAACATCCATCCATCCCTCTATCCGTCCATCTACTTGACTCAGTCCCCACAACCCCAACACACAGACTCCTCCCCCTTTTCTACACATACATACCTTCAGTGGCCGATGGGGAATGGATAATCTATTTCTGCATAGTGTATTCATCTCATCCATTACTCCTGTTGCCCTCGTAGCTCAATGGTAGAGCGCGTCACTAGTACCTGTCGCCATCGGTGATGCCATGACGAGGTTGCCGGTTCGATTCCGTCCGAGGGCATTTGCATAATTTTCTTTTTTGGCACGGCATTTGCTGTTGCTGTTGTGCGGGTGTAGGTTTTGATGTGGACATCTTCTCTCGGGGTATTGATTGTCATGGCGTTAGGTACCGTGTGCTTTTCTCCCCTCTTTCTCGGTGTCCGGATGTTTTGTTTGGTGTCGCTTTGGCTGTTGTCTCGTCATCTTATCTCATTCATCGGGTCGTTGCTCGCCTGTGCTTTTATGCTGGATTATGCCGTTCTTCACAGCTCTGTCAATCTGTGAGTTTCGGGGATTTCGTGGCTCTATGTCTTTTGAAAAAACTTATACTGTCTGGTTGACACGCAGCTCCTTCATTCAAGGGCTATGAAAGTCTACCCCATTAGGATACGTATGATTGCGTTTCTCAGTGGCATCGTTTTTCTGATTGTGTCAATGTCCTCAATTGTTAGAACTGTGAGGTTTTTTTTATGATTCGTTGAAAGTTCACTATTTTCAACCTCCTGATCAGTCTACCTTCTCTTGCACCTGAGCGATGTCTTCACTAGTATCAGTATCAAAACTCCTTTTCTCACTTATCTCATTCATAGTCTTTATCCCACTTGCAGCTATTTGATTGTTCCGCCTAGAAATTCTATTGGTGAGTGAACTTTTTATACACTTTTACTATCAAACTCGAAGTAAATCCTCAAAATCTTTGTCTAGTTGTGACAGAGATGTTTCAATACGCCTGCGGCGCTCTGAGATCCAGCCCTCCTGTCTAGCAAGAGATTCTTTTGCCGCCGCAAGCATACGAACCATCTCCGCAGGTTGCGGTCCACCTGCTGTGGCGCGATTACGGACGATAGCCACTGGATCCAAAGTCGAACGGAACTCAGACTCGGACATTGGAAACTCCCCTCCATCGAACTTCAGCTCCTTGACCGCCTCGTCGTATATTCTATGCGCCTGGACATATGGAAAATCACTTGGGCAGATATTATGCGCTTTAGCATAGCTCACAAGCCGTGTGGCGAAATGATGCCCTACACGAAAAGGCAATTTGTATTTCCGCATCAACACATCGGCCACCTCCTGAGATGCAGTCCAGTCAAGGTTGAGCTCTTCCAGAGCTCGCTCGGGATTCACGACCATGGCGTCAAGTATCTTCTCCCAGTCGGCAAGCACGCGTGTGGTTCCCTCCGCCACGTCGGTGTTATAGTTCCCAATCTTAACATCAGGCATGCCCGGCATGAGGTTATGCGCCATGATGGCCCTGCCAATACCCATGGTGACGACGTTCGACGCTCTCTCACGCGTATGATTCAAAAGACCTGGATTCAGTTTCTGTGGCATGGCACTTGAGATATGAGTATTGTCCCCGCCTTCCCGCAAAAGGATCCATGGCCGCGGTTGCGAATACTGCACCATAACATCCTGGATGAAGGCACCAAGGTGAAGCGCTATACTCATAGCCAACGCACCAAGCTCAACCATCATTTCGCTCGCCGAGATCTGCACCGCATCATATGCATTGTCCACTGTAGCAGCGAAGCCCAGATATTCTGCCATACGGTCTCTGTTCAATGGCCAGCCGCTGCCATTGAGCACTGTAGTGCCCATCGGCGACCTATCCAACCTGGCATAGAACTCCCGCAGTCTCTGTGCATCTCGATCCAAGCCCGCAACATGACCCAGCAAGTAATGGCCGTAACTGTTAGGTTGAGCAGCAACACCGTTAGTATAGTTGGGCAAGATTGTATCAGTATGTTCTTCAGCCATGAGAACCATAGCTTCCGTAGTCTTCCGCAGCTGTGTAGCCATAACCAGAGTCTCCTCACGAACTATTGCAATCCTTGCTGAAGTCAACATGTCTTGACTGGATCGTCCAGCATGCAACAGTGTCGCTTCTAGACCCGCGGCCTCTATCAGCAGCGGCTCGAAAGTGATGACCCGGTCCGGGCGCTCCCCGCCCGCTTGGTTGCCCGCGTCAAGCACTTTCAGCAAGCCGCTGGCGATGCGCGGCACCATCTCGCGATCCAGTAGGCCTTCATCTGTGTTGATGACTGCCGTGGCCTTGTTGATTTGGCCTATCCAGAAGAAGTTGTCGCGCGGTGGGGAAGCTTTGACGCTTCGTCGGGCAGATTTTGGAGGCATTGTGACGGAAGGTCGAAGATTTATGGCTTTCGATAAACTTAGCTTCGAAGTGGTATCCTGCCAAGATTTTATATGATGGTTGTGGTCTGTGGAATCGACGAGTCCCTATCACATCATCACATGGCTGCGGCTGCAGATCCCTTGTTATCTTTCTGGGTCTCGTCCCGATCACGACATATATATTACAGGGTATATAACGATGCTCGCACATTTCGACCAATCATCTGTCAGGTCTCGAGATGAGACATTCAAAACCGCTCTAATTGCTGTCACAGTGGCTATAAAGCCCGATGTTATGAGAGTTCGGTCTTTGAACATTGAACAAATAAGGATAAAATTCTCATGATACTACTACGATATCTTCCGGAAATCTATAAATAATTGATAGTCCTCAAAGCCCCCTGGTGCTTGATACCGCGAAACAGAAACAACTTTCAAGATGAGATAGCATCATCAGTCATAAGTCACTTCCCATCAGCTGTCTATGAGAAGATAAGTAGAGTGAACCAAACGTTTCCCAAAAAGACACTGAAAATACCGAAAACATCGAAAACACATTTGACCTCTAGCTTAAGCATACTTCTTTCCAAAAACGATATCGGAAACCTCATGCTCCACTCCAAAAGCAACATGCGTCTTATCCCGGGTCCGCCCATTTCCATAGAACTGATCGTAACCATTGATCTCGCCAAACCTGAGTTTGAGCTTCATGAAGTCTTTCGGCAGCGGTGTCTGGCCGAGACAGTAGCTTTCGCTGAGTCTATCAAGGCTAGGATTGCGAGTGGTGGTCAAGAACGTGGAGAAGTTTGTATCGGCAGAATAGCCGTTGGCCCTGAAGGCGTAGAGGCCGATGCCGACGGCGAGAAGCGTGACGCCGACAGCGAGGGCGTATGAGAGTATGAGCCAGAACGGTTTGTAGTTCAATTGCAAAACAGCAGCCGTCACTGTACATGGGCCGGTGATGTTGACTTGCGAGTAGAAGGATGGGTAGGCGGCAAGGGAGAGAACGATGTTGCTGAACTGCTGCTCTACTTGTGTCGGGAAGTCCGGGACTGCGAAGGAGGTATCTGGATCAACTAGCGACGTTTGTGCTATTTCTGAGTTCGTCGTCGCATAGCCATCTGGCCCATTGCCTGTTGATTGTGTTATGTTATTGGAGAGTGTGTTGCGGAATAGAAAGCCTGCTCCATGGTAGGCACTGTTGCACGTCAGTAATATTCTCACATTGATAGGCTCTCAGAACCATAGACCTTGAGAGGCAAACTTACGCAAAAGCCTCATAGTTAGGATCTTTAGGTCCAACTATTGAACCAGATGCAAGTGCAGGCGCAATTGGTGTTTTTGTAAGGTTTTTGACACTCATGACACCGTCCGTGAAGCTCATGTTGTAATTGTAGGTGGCGTTGTAAAGAGTGCACTCAATTACATGAGGGTCTAGTAGATATGGCCAATTGTCGTCCCAGCTAATGAACTCTGTGGTGTTGTAGACATATCCAATCCACATGACTGGTTCCACCATAAACGTGCCAATATCCGAGTCGTTTTGCCCAGTTTCAGTGGCCCAGAAGTTTGGGCGACCATATTCATCCTCATCACCCGTAGATACACTGTAATAAATATTGTCTCCCAGTGGCGCTAACATGGACTTCGTCAAGCCAGTGCTGTTGTCAAAATCGTCCCTTTCTTGACAGTCATACGATGGACCAGCAAAGGAGAATTGCCAGGTACAATTCGCTCCGCCGTCACAGGGGTTCGGTAGTGTCAACGGGCTACTGCTGAGTAATGCAAGTCTCTCGATCCTTTGAAGATCCATCGAAGGTTCGTTATAATAGAAGGTGAAGTTGTCAGTAGGATCGAGATTGAAAAATGACATGCCTTCGCCCTGAATGCTTAGGGAGTCATCGTTGATACCGTTCTCATTCTGGAAGTCTACTGTTGGGATAGATGTGCATGTCGTTGGATTCTCACGTGTTCCACTCACTGATGTCAAAGTGGAGGGCGAGACAATGGCACATAGGGGAAGGCACCAAACTGCGGCGGCCATGATCGCTGGGACGGTTGCTTTCAACAATAATTCGAAATCGAGATACCTTAATGGATCATTACAAATCTAGTGAATTCGTCAATAGCCGCCGAGCAATACAATGGTGTTGCTTACCGAGAACATGCTATCAAGTGTGTTGATCGAATAGTTCCTCTTCTTGATGGTGAGCTTGCAAATATTAGCTTCACTTCTTCTCGACAAACTGGAAATACCGACCCAAACCAGTTGTTTGTAGGCAATGTTAGTAGCGCCCACCATGCACATTTGGGCGAAGAAACTGAAGGCGCTTCCAAAACGTTGTGGCCATTGAGGATCTCCAACTACTCTCCCATTCAAGCAATTGTTATAAACATGATGACATATCATGGTTACAAGTCCAATAACGAACATACCAAGCATGCAAGATGGCTGGTACCAGTCGATACCCCACTGTGCAAGTTGATTTGTGGGATCCACTGGAGAGGTACGAAGTCTTAACTTTTCTGCAGTGGCAGTAATGGCGGGCGAGAAAAGGAGGCTTTTTGAAGGGTTGAGATGTGGAGACCCTTCTTTAGTTGTGCCTGTAGCTAGATTGTTTGCACTTGAATTCGGATCGTTCTTGGGAACGATAATACAGATTTTTTGTGCTTTTTCATCTTGGCCGTCCTCATTTGGAGATTGAAGCAAAGAGACATCGGAGATTTCACCATTGGTATGAGGATGTCCTTCAGTAACAATAGGTGACTGGGGGTGATCAACATCTTCTGCAGAATTGATGTTGCTCGTGGGATTGGGGATGACTTGTGAGGTGGACAGAGCGGGTGAGTGCACAGGCTCTTGCTCCTGTCCCAGTTGATTTGCAGTATCAAACTTGAGGTTCTTTGACAACGAAGACATAATGTGAACTTCCTTACCACTCAAAGGTATAAGAAGGACTCAGAGAAAACCCAATCTATTTAATATTGAACGTCCTAGAGATTTTTTCTTATGTCTCTCAGCTGAAGTGCATAACTCTACCCTCAAACCCCCTGACGGTTAACATACTACTACATGTAACCAGCCCAGGGGCTGATATTTGTGATACTGACCGGCTAAGTTGGGAGAAAAAACTGTTTGTATACATTCTTGCCGGTATGTTGCATTGCGTTGGAGGTTCCTTGAGGGGATATCAACTGCCAATCTGTCCAGGTGTCCAAGCAACCTAATAATTACTTGGAAAAAGCAATTGGTGTTTCCCACATGTGACCCCCAGGAGAGAAAAGCAGCCAAGACTTTTAATTTGGGGGCCATGGGAAGTGCCAGCTATTGTAATCATAGAGTGAACGACCCTTGTCTCGGAAAACCACCCATTTGGCCTCTTCAGGAGGCAATTTGCAGCTTTAGGTGGACCACATGCTCATCTTATAAGCCGAGCCTTCTCAATAGGACATCTCCATACCATTCAAGACTGTTTGAATGGCAAATGCAACAGTGACAATGTAGTCAGCGCACTTATTCAGACATGTGCAGAGTTCTAATGCAGAATATTGGATCTGCCGTCAACTCCTTATCGATTCAGCCCAGCCTTGTGTGTATAGTATTTCTGGACAGGCCAAGGATGCATCTGTAAGTTGACCGCAAAAGATAATCGGCGTGCAAGAACCAATAAGGCTGTTGGCCTGATCAGCACCTGCACAGATGCAGGAATGGCTCATAATGCAGGGATAGATTTGCATAAGAGTAAGCATAATGACAGAAATTCTTCAGAACCCAGCACTCGATCAAGTGTTGTTGGCTCTCATGGGTGGCACCCTTACTTAAGAGATATATGTATTTGTGGATAGACGACTTGATAGTTTCTACCCGGTCGTCCGCTCCCCGGATATCATTCTTTCGAGACGATGTGGGACGATGATTAAGGCGGAGTAGATAGAGTACTGGAATGAGCGCGAATATCGCCCCGGATGCAACCTTAACAGCACACGGATCTCAAGTACGCACCTTGACATGCGATACGCAAAAGGCTGGAGACAACGGCTTGTTGGTCGTTACGACGTTAGGTACGGAGTATGCAAGAGACAAGAGACAAGAGACAAGAGACCCTCAGCACCAACACGCCAACCTAGTCGCGACTTGAACTTGGACCTGTCGGGACTCGACCAGAAAGTTCGCCGACACAAGCGAATCATCATCACAAAATCCACCATTCACGCTCATCATAGCCCAACATACAATGAGCTCCCGATCGCCCTCGCGGGGCCGTAGTCTCAGCCGATCGCGCACTCCAGTATCTTCAGATCGCATCAGAGATGCCTCGAGGTCTCCCCGGCGCTCAATTTCTCCACGCTCACGCTCACGCTCTCGCTCCGCGAGCCTCACGCCGCGTCGTAGACGATCTCTCAGTCGGAGCTCTCGAAGCTACTCGAGGAGCTTGACGCGCAGCCCGTTGCCAAGCCCACCAAGAAGCAGCAAGGTATGGAAAGCATAATTGATGCGACGAGCTTGTGACTGACTCGGATTCACCAGATTGTTATTGAGAAGCTGTCGAAGAATGTGAACGAGGCTCACCTCTACGAGATCTTCGGCGCATATGGCACGATTCAAAGTTTGGATGTTCCTATGAACAGACAATGTCAGTGATGGTTTAGTAACTCATGGGCAGAAGCTTATGCTGATACTCGCAGTCATGACCAATCGCGGTACCGCATACATCCAGTACACCTTGGAAGACGATGCCGAGGCAGCAATTGCGCATATGCACGAGGCGCAACTCGACGGCGGAATCATAAGCGTATCCACCGTACTGCCACGAAGCAGAAGAACGCCATCGCCTCCTCGAAGACCGTCGGACTCCAGAAGGGCACGAGCTTGGGGACCGAATTCGAGGGGAGGGAGCTCTGCCGCGGGTCGTCGATCACCAATTTCTGGACATGGCAGACCAGCACGACGGGGCAGAGGAGGACGCAATCTCGATACCTACAGACCACGCTCTGTGTCGAGATCACGTTCGCCAAGACGTCACAGAACTCGTTCCAGATCTGACTCGAGATCAAGATCGCCGCCTAGACGTGTAGGTGGTGGAAGGCGTAGGAGAAGTCCGAGTTATAGCAGTTACAGTAGCTATGACGATAAGAGTAGGAGCATCAGCAGAAGTCGAAGCAGAAGTAGGGATAGGGTACCAAGGAGCAGAGGGAGATAATGGAAGACGATACCGAAGATACAAGTCCTTTGCTAGCGACGGCGTTGGGGTCAGAAAAGTTATGAGATATTTGCTTCTTATCGGATTGAAAGAGCAAGTCGGGTCATGTCTGCATGTGGTAGGTGTTAGATAAATTCAGTGATACCATTTGCTTCCCACTAGTCATAAATGATATTCCTCATGTCAGAATGGAAGTCGTAACGTTGAAAGTTTTTTCTTTTATTTTTCTTTCAAACCACAATTACGTGCAGTGGTGAGAATATAATGCCAAAGTGCGTGAAGTCCGAACTCTTAAATTTCGTCTGATCATTAGTACCTATGCATACAGGCGTAGAATGCCAGCGCAGGTTTGCGTGACCTAGTATTACAATACTTCTACAGGATCCCCCTAATAAAGGCTCATTATGGCCACGAATGCAGTATTCTGAACATAAAAACAACATCCTTATCCGCACCAACTTTCAGGGCCGAACCAGATCTTTGTATCGATATATATTGAGTATCGTCGAGGGTTTATTTAAGCCTTTGGCTTGCGAGCAACCATCAAGTACATAGGAGTGAACAAGTCCTCCTTTGCACCAGCCACTAAACAATCAGCGGCGACAGCAAAACTGTCGGCAGTCTTTTGAGTTCCACCTGGAGCAAGCTTGAGCATCTCCAAAACTCCAATGAACTTGTGAGAGAGACCACGACCAAGCTTGGTCATTCTGGCAATGGTGAAGAAGTCACCAATGGTTCCCATGTGCTTGAAATCACCGGCGAGCGGGTAGTACCATGGGGTGGCATCTGGTCTCTTGGCCAAATCCTCGTGGAGTTCCAACTCAAACCCAGCGGCTTTAATGGCAGCAATACCCTCGGAAATCCTGACCATGTTGGAGATTCCATCACCCTGCTCAATACCGAGACGGATCTCGCGGTGGTGAAGGTTCTCGTTGTCATAGTTGTCGGTCATAAGCCACTCGTAGACACCGAAAACACCACCTGGCTTCAAAACCTTGAAAATCTGAGAGTAAACACCCTCGAGAGATGGGGCGTGAACGGTGGCCTCAATGGCGTAAACAGCGTCGAAGGAGTTTTCTGGGAAGGACATTTGCTATCATCCAATTAGTAAGGACGTTGGCACAGTGAAATATGTTTTCGTACCATAAAATCTCCCTTGACGAAGGCCAATTGGTCAGAAAGACCCTCCTTGGCGGCATATCTTGTTGCGCGCTCAATTTGGTAGTCGTTGTTGTTCAAACCAGTGATGTGTGCGCCAGTGAACTTAGCAATTTCACGAGCTGGTCCACCAACACCACATCCAACGTCGAGAACCTTCATGCCCTCACGGATACCAATGACGTGTGCGAGGTAGTGCTCATGGCGAGCAATAGCCTGGTAGAATGGCTCTCCGTATGCGAATCTGCAGAAGTGGAAAGACTGACCCCATCCGTACTCGTACAGGTCGGTACCGAGATTGTAATAACTGCGAAACCGTCAATATAATGATGCATTACTTGGGTGGGATAACTCACTGTCTGGTCAATGTGGCGTACTCGGCTTTACGGGCCTGAAGAAGAGATACAAATCAGCGTGTTGCTCCAGACCATGTTTCAGGGGGGATGCAATATATACCTCTCTATCGGCCTCAGTCTCATCCTTTGCGGCCTTGTTGTCCCAATGCTTAAAGTACTCGTCAACAGCAGCCTTCTGAGCGCCATGATCCTTTCCCATCATAGCACGGAAACCTCCCTCGGAGTTGGAGGAGTTTTGGTGCATCGCCTTGTTGAAGGCAGCATCGCGGGAGTGATCCTCTTGTTCGAGCTTGCTTGGAGCCATTGTGAATATTACAAAGGTATAATTTGAAAGATTGAAGATTGAAGAAAGAAGTGAGAAGTAAGAAGGAGGAACAGTGATGTTGAATTGAGCGAGGAGGATGAGAAGGGGGAAAGTTGAGTAGTTGAGTTGATCAGCTAAAAAGAGGGCGTCGGCACCAGTGTTTATATCGTGGAGATGCGCGTTCAGAAATTTGGGGATAACTGTTTAGTTGCTTGCTGCTTGCTGGACCGACACCTCACCCCTGCGCCTATTGCCAGAACAACGCGCACTAAGCCGATAGTGGTACAAATGCCATAGCAAATGGCAGGCGGAATGAGCATATGTGCCTCAGGATGGGAGCACGGCCTGTCTCGTACTCGGGTTCAGCAGCGTCAATTACTTGTACACAGTAAATCAGAATCAGGTTAAGTCATCTGACGATGAAATGATGCATTTCCTGTAGCTGGCAGCGTATTCGGATTCACATACATGTGTTTGATTATCATGACGGATATACGTTGCCTATCCTAAGTAGTCCCGAGCCACCCCTGAGTAGGCCATATCCTTATTGTCAGTCTGTAAGGAACCCGAGTACGAAAGACTGTACTCATCAGGAGAAGATGGAACATCATCTTTGCCCCTTTACCAAGCAGCAGCGTGGGAGTACCTTGCACTACTGTGAAATCGGCAATTATTCAAGGGTCCGTGGGGAGGCTATTATGACCATACATACTAAAGTAAATACAGTCACGTGTGCAGTACGCCTGATAACGGCGGCTGATTCTGCTATCATAAGCGACAATGTAATCGCGATCAAGGCGTCAGATAGAATTCGAGATCCATACCTCTCATTTTCATATCAACCACGACTCCACCGACAGCCTTGCCACCCTACACCATCACCAACACCAACACACAACTCCACAGTGCCGACTCCCATTACTATATCGGATACGACCTCACAACTTATCCACATCTCTGTAACTTCGCAATGCCGCCACAAATCAAGCAGGATCTCAACAGAGCCGGTTGGGAGTCAACGGACTTCCCCTCCATCTGTGAGAATGGCTGTCTCCCAGAAAATCCCTATGTTCAGATGATCAAAGCCAACGTAGATGCAGAGTGTAAGCTCTGCACGCGTCCCTTCACCGTTTTCAGATGGAAGAACGATCGAACTTCTCGCATGAAGCGCACCAATATCTGCCTGACGTGCGCGCGTCTCAAGAACTGCTGCCAGTGCTGCATGCTCGATCTCGCCTACGGTCTCACGATTCCGGTCAGAGATGCGGCTCTCAAGATGATTGCGCCGGGTCCACAGAGCGAAGTCAACCGAGAGTTCTATGCGCAAGAGCACGAAAGAGAAATCGAGGATGGACGAGGCGACGTAGAGCAATATGAAAAGACAGATGAAAAGGCAAGAGAGCTGCTCCGCAAGCTAGCGAATAGCGAACCCTACTACAGGAAACAAAGGCGGATAACGGCTCCAGAGGGCGAGGGGGCAGTAGGATCAGAATCGCCATTGAACAAGGGCGCGGGACCGATACGAACACGAGACACCAGGGCTGCCGGTACAGCCGGGGCTGGACGTGGGGGTCGTGGTGCCAGCAGAGGGGGACGAGCATTCCCAAGTGCGGCACAGCTGCCTCCCGGGCCAAAAGATATCCAGCCACCGGAGGATCAAACCATCACCTCACTCTTCATCACGGGCGTCGAGGACGACCTCCCCGAATACAAGATCCGCGATTTCTTCTCTCCATTCGGAAAGCTGCGCTCGCTGGTCTGCTCACACATGTCGCACTGCGCGTTCGTCAACTATGCTACGAGAGAGGGTGCTGAGGCGGCTGCGGAGAAATTGCAGGGAAGAGCGGTCATTGCTGGCTGCCCACTTCGCGTGCAATGGGGCCGTCCAAGGCCTATTGGTACCATGGATAGAGATGAGCGTGTGGCTACTGGAAGGGAGGGTCGCTCTGCATTTGCAGCTCCTGGTGGCGAGGCTGGTGGTGCCCGTCAATCACAGCCTCGTATTCAGGCGCCTCCGCGCGATGATATTGCGAATATGTCTGCTGTTGCTGCACCTCCTGGTGCTGATGAGCCACAATATGCGAGCCTGGCTGGGAACTAAGGGTTGATGGTAGTCTATCACTTGAGAAAAGTTGTTGCATGGCGTTTGGTGGTTAGTGGTTAGTGGATAATTCTGGTCAATGCATACCCGATTTGTACAGGTTATGATTTCAGATGTGCTTGTGCTTTATCTTGAGAGGTAGGCAGGTAGAATCCCTACCTATATACGTTGACCTTCTATCAGCACACCAGCTTCGACAAGGACTCCCAGTTTTAAAGATAGACGATCCATGCATGACTTGAGACAATGTCGCATTTAATATCTAAGCTAGGTTATTCGAATACCCAGAGTCATCGTTACTAGTTGTATATTCTCGTCATACAAGGGGGTGGTTTTATTCTTCACATCATATCAAAAGTAATGACCCTCCCTACGCCAAGTTGACCTCTGGTCGAGAAGACATGGATTCACTGTCTGCATTCGAGTTGCGCACTACGAAATCAGCTATGTACCCAAAATCAAAAGGTTTGGTGCTTCTGCATTGAACTCTCGACAGATGTCCACAAGTGGCTTTGCGCATTGAATCATATCGTACGGATTTGATGGCTTGATAATGTAGCCTCTTATATATCCAAGTCCCAAATTGCCAAACACATGTTTCATAATCGAGAAATCTCCCATTGTCAGAACTTGATGCCTGGTCTTCGAATTGAGGGTATCTAGAATTTCTTGCTGCCAATCATCCCATATGCTATCCTCTGATAGATACAGCGCCCAAGGTTGATGTATATTTTTCTCGGCCGAGGAAGCACGCCGTCGTTCGCTGGCTATGAAAAAAATCGAGAAATCGAGAAATCGAGAAATCGAGAAATCCAGCTTCCTCATAACATGGTCCTCTGAAGCTTGTTGTCCTCTGGCAGCCGAAGGTGTAGGTTTCTTCCGAGGAAATCGCAGATCGTTCCAGAGCCAGACTCTATTCCCAGGTCGTTTTCCATTCCTGAGTACTCCTGTGGCCCCAACCAAAAGTAGAGAGTTTCTTACCAATTTGCGCCCAGATTTGTTCAAAAGTTCAAGATCAAGCGTCTGTACATTTCTTCCCATCGATGGTAACCACCTGGCCATTTGGCATCTTAATAGTGTCGTTATCTCCTCTCTCGGTATGTTCATGAATGCGGAGACCTATATTTAATATCAGTGTGTTCTAGATTCGGTGTTGCGCGGGCTCTTGCGCGAAATTCAAACTTACGGTATTTGTTGTCTCCTTGATGTTTCCCTTGTACAATGTTTGCTCTAAGAACCGTCGCTACCCCCTGAGCATGTTCAATTGCTGCTGCAACAGCTGGATCATCGGGGTTCATGGAAGCGTTCTTGCGGAATTCGTCTCGGAGCTGCTGCTTGGCTGCAGTCAAGAGAGCAACATCACCTAGCCGATGATTAGCATCCATTTAGGCATATAACAATGGGCGATCATTTACAAACCTTGAAAGGCGAGGTGTGTTGATCGCAAAACATTTCTATAGGCCGCTATTGCTTGTGACATTTTTGAATAGACAGTATATCCGTTCCCGGGGGTTTTTCTTTTTGTTGCACAGTCTTGTCGGTATTGAAGTGTTCGATGATGAGGTGTTGGTTATGTACAACGTACGATAGCCTCAGAGGTAAGAGGAAAACGAGCTGGCGTTGAGAATAATGGAATTCTCAGAGTTGGAAGTAAGAAGAGGAATAATCAATGCCTTTGGGTTGACTCTGATGTCTCTCCGCCCACGAGTGCAACAAGGTTCCTGGTAAGTTCCATCACTGGTTGTGCTATTCCCAAAATAGTTAACGTAAAGATCCATGCACAAAATGCTAAGGTATCTTTTGCCCACGCAGAGTACGGGCTCAACTGGCCAATCATGTTCTCCCGGTCCAAGGAACATCTATTGGCCGGGAGGAAATCAAACACGGCCTGAAATATTTCAGGTTGTTTCGTCCTTCTCGTGAACATCTCTTTGAGCTTTCAACCACAACAATGGTGTCTCAATCTCATTCGCAGATTGCTCTGCCACTTCCCGTCCTTCCTGAGGGTTGGTCAGGTGAGAAGGATTTCAAAGCCATTGGCACTCTTTCTGCTACCACCGAGCGCAGCATTGAGCCAGTCGGTCCTTACTTCCTTGCCCACGCCCGTCGTGTAAGCAATCTCATATTCTGTTCCTTTTCAAATTTGTACTTTGCTAATGCCTTCTAGGCTCGCCACAAGCGCACTTTCTCCGAGGATGACCGCATTCAAGCCCAGGAGAACGTGAAGAAGGTTGAAGACGACGATGCTGGTGATATCAGCGAGCCAGAAGATCCATCCATGCTTCTTCGTGAGGCCAAGGACTGGAAGGGTCAGGACCACTACGCCGTTCTCGGTTTGTCTAAGTACCGTTACAAGGCTACTGAGGAGCAGATTAAGCGTGCTCACCGCAAGAAGGTCCTCCGCCATCACCCAGATAAGAAGGCTGCCGCCGGTAGCACTGAGGATGATAGCTTCTTCAAGTGTATCCAGAAGGCCACCGAGGTTCTTCTTGACCCAGTCAAGCGTCGTCAATTCGACTCCGTCGATGAGGGTGCTGAGGTCGAGCCACCAACCAAGAAGCAGGCTCAGAAGGGTAACTTCTACAAGCTCTGGGGCTCTTGCTTCAAGGCTGAGGGTCGTTTCTCCAAGATCCAGCCAGTTCCAAAGTTCGGTGATGAGAAGAGCACCAAGGAACAGGTTGACGACTTCTACAACTTCTTTTACAACTTTGATTCCTGGAGATCCTTCGAGTACCAGGATGAGGATGTTCCAGATGACAACGAGAACCGTGATCAAAAGCGTCACGTCGAACGTAAGAACAACAATGCCCGCAAAAAGAAGAAGACCGAGGACTCTGCCCGTCTCCGCAAGCTTCTAGATGACTGCTCTGCCGGTGATGAGCGTATCAAGAAGTTCCGCCAGGAAGCCAATGCTCAAAAGAACAAGAAGAAGCTTGATCGCGAGGCTGCTGAGAAGAAGGCCATCGAGGACGCCAAGGCCGCCAAGGAGGCAGAGGCCAAGGCTGCTAAGGAAGCTGAGGAGGCTGCTAAGCTTGAGCGCGAGCAGGGCAAGAAGGCCAAGGAGGCTGCTAAGACTGCTGTCAAGAAGAACAAGCGTGTTCTCAAGGGTTCCGTCAAGGATGCCAACTACTTCGCCACTGGCGATGCTCCAGCTTCCCAGATCGATGCCGTTCTTAACGACGTTGACCTCGTCCAGAGCAAGGTTGACCCCGAGGAGATCGCTGCTCTTGCTGGTAAGCTCCAGGGTCTCAAGGTCGCTGATGAGATCAAGAGTGTCTGGGCTACCGAGGTCAAGAGATTGGTCGATGCTGGCAAGTTGAAGGATGGTGAGGCTAAGGCTCTTGCTTAAGTCACCGTTTCTACTACTTGCGCTTGACACTGTCTTGAGAATTATGTGAGCGCGTATCTACATTTGGTACTTGCCTATACTCGTGGTTGAAAAGTTATGATTGATGGGAGTGCATAAAGTTCAGATAGATTTATCCTTGCGTCATGTGTCTCAATTGGTCTACTGCCTTTGTTTGCGACAAAAGTCCAGACTAGATATAGATAATGCGACGCATCGAAAACCTTTACAATTCGAGATTAGTAGTGCTGATTGTCAGTGACTGTGTGAGTGCTGCTAGGAAGTATTAAGATAACGGTTCCTGCCCATGAATTAACTTAGCACGCCTTTATGGATGGAGCCGGCATACTTCCGTAGCTTGCTACTAATGCAAGCCGTTTGTGATGTAACGTGATCTCATCTGATCATATCGATGATAACTTACCACCAATTAATTGCCTTCTAACACCTTCCCTTCTAAATATATCAGAGCTAATGGCGACAACACCTGGACTTATTAAGCCATGCTTTATCAAAGCTATCAACGTGGTGTACTCATAGTAATGTGACAAAGGCATGTGCTTCGTCCTCGGACATACTGCATCTGCAGCAATTAATTCATCTAAATGGACAGAAATGGTTTACGTACATCCCAGATACGATGCATATGTCGCGCAGAGGAAGCCCACATGCACGCAGTCCTTCTTACATAGTTTGTGTCTCCAACGTTTGTTGTTGTTATCTCTGGTTGGCGGCAGCGCGCCGCTCGTGCATGGATACCTAGGTATGCTTTACCCCGCCGAGATTCAGATCCTCAATTGGTTATCTGAACAACCATTTCCCCCTCTTTGGGTTCTAACGATAATTTTACGTGGTGGGTTTCTTTGGTAATGATGAAGGTATCATTGATTAGAATGTAGCGACTGCAGACTGGGTCAATTCCTCAAAGAGTCTTGACTCCATTCATATGGATATCAAAAGCGGTGTGACTATTACTGTCGTCGAAAAGAAATGCCAATGCCAGTCGGCATGGCACAATACTTGGCAAACCGTGAGTGTTTGGGGGATTGCGCTTCCCCGATGCCACTCATGGTCTTCATGATTTCGTTAACTTGCTTGTAGTAGAATAGTTTGGAATCGCTTTGCATTCATACTAGGCATATGACATGCCATTGGCGTAAAGACAGTCGGCATAAAAAGCATTTATCGTCAACTACAGGCATCGGAGAGAAAGCTCTTTGCATTCTCTCGTAAGCTGTGCATATATCACTACACTAGAGGGAACGGCGGATGGCTGACTCGGCGAAGACTTTATGCATTTACTTAACAGCAGTAGATATATCTACAGTATGGGGAACATTATCTTCATTGACTAAGTCAGATCTCATTCTTCAATTACATCTCGTACAGACAAAGCAACAATGTAGTTGCGCCTGTTGTCTTCGACGACGTTGATCTCTATCCTAGTCTTTTCGGGGATAGCTTCTGCGACTTACAATGAACAGTCTACTGCTCAAACTGATCTCCTAGCCGCAAAGACACTCTCAAATCTTGGTTTATCAAACAATACATACTCGAATACAACATGCACTCTTCAAAATGCTGTCATTCGAAGAGAATGGTAAGCATAAGCCTTGAACATCTCAAAGAACTGAGATTCTTCATCGACCTTCTCAGAGTTTACTTTTAGTACAGCTATTTTCCTACAACAGTATTGAAGCCAGTCAAAGTATGACTTTACTGATTCATAGTAATAGGACGGCTTTGTCCAACCAGGAGCGAGTCTCGTATACCAATGCTGTGCTCTGCCTTATGAATACACCTTCAATCACAGATCCATTACTTGCTCCCGGAGCCAAGAGCAGATACGATGACTTTGTCGCGACACACATCAATCAAACCTTGACCATTCATGCCACTGTAAGTGCATATATAGATCTGTGCTATTTCAATTTAATGGTTGATCTATATTCTAGGCAAACTTTCTCTCGTGGCATCGATATTTCGTTTGGACATTTGAAAAGGCGCTCAGAGATGAATGTGGATATAAAGGACATCAGCCGGTATAGTCTATTGGATCGCGCTTGCTCGCTTTTGGAACAAATACTGATTAACTTCGAGTATTGGAATTGGGGCAAGTCAGCTCAAGACCCAATCAACTCACCTTACTTTGATGGCAGTCCATACAGTATCAGCGGCAACGGAGTCTATGAAGCGCACAACGAGACCGTAGCGCTCTCCAGCGGACTGAATCCAATTCCTCCGGGAGTTGGAGGCGGCTGTGTAACAACAGGTCCATTTAAAAAGTAAGTATTTCACGGTTGAAGCATACCGTCACTAACAAGTACCAGTATGTCTGTCAACCTAGGACCTTTATCACCAACCCTTGCGGAACCCGAGGATGTTGCAAAAGCCACCGGGCTCGAATACAACCCTCGTTGCCTGAAACGGGACGTCAGCCCGTGGGTATCGAGACAATGGAGTACCGATAATGACATAGCCGATCTCATCAACAACTACAGGGATATTCTGTCCTTTCAGAATCGAATGCAGGGTGAGTTCGACGTTGGGTTCTATGGTGTCCATACTGCAGGACACTTCACGCCAAATGGAGATCCGTCCGGGGATCTCTTCGTGTCTCCTGGCGATCCGATTTTCTGGTTGCATCATGGCCAGATCGATCGTACCTGATGGATTTGGCAGAACCTCGATGCTACGAATCGTCAGTATTCTATCGGGGGTACAATTACGCTCTTGAATACTCCTCCTTCGAGAAATGGGACCCTGGATGATCTTATCGATCTTGGGGCGAATGCGCCTGCGATCGAGATCAGGACTATGATGGATACACTTGCTGGACCCTTGTGCTACATCTATGAATAACTCCTTAGGGTGGACTCCATCTTCATGAATATGAGGGCTGCTGTAGCCGCAGGCTTCAGGTATGATGTGCATGAGTTATATGGGATTTCTTGCTCTAGGATAGGATAGGCTCCGAATTTCACGGGCTCTTGCCCTCTCCATGAGCACAGCTCGCAGGTTTTTATTGATGGTGTCGAAAACACCATTAGGCTTGAAGGCTACTCATGAGCCAGAAATCGTTCCGATAATAATGTCTTCTGCTCAAACAACGTGTCTGGAGACACGAAAATCTACTTAGTCCCAATTATTTTGATCAATAGTGAGCTGTAGAGATGTTGAAGAACTCGGGGGAAGTAGCCAATATTTATAGCCCAGTGTTGATACCTCTGGAATCTCTGCATACTCCTAAAATTGTGAATATAATCTGCAAGCTTTGATTCAATCATCAATCTAAGTATCATCATTATATACACCGATCCAGTGCGTGTGGAAACATTGATACAATCGAGCGACTCTTGAATAATGGAAGCTGAAAGTTCTGGTCAGATTACACTACAGGTTCCTCATGATTGGTAAATGGAAGTGTAGAAACAGCTCAAATTCTACTATAGGTATAAATGAAGGGATTCGTTATATAATCGATGCGCTTGGGCCGACGTCATGATTGTCTTTTCTCAAGCAATCAAATAATGGCCAAAAGAAAAAGAAAAGAAGGGCGGGGGGTAGAGCTGGATAACAGATTAATTCCATTGCACAATAAAAATAAAAATAAAAGCGCAAAATAAATGCCCTCGGACGGAATCGAACCGGCAACCTCGTCATTGCATCACGTAGAAGGTGAACTACTAGTGACGCGCTCTACCATTGAGCTACGAGGGCAATTGTTGAATGATGGTGAATTATTTAAAAATATATTACATAAAATTATATCAATATTTCGTGAAACCTCCATTTTCAATGTCTTGGTTTCTTCATTGTATCTTCATTTGGCGGCTATTATTCTAACTCTTATCAGATAATCTCTCAAAATCCCACACTGCATATACTTTGATATTACGGTATATCTTCGGGCTAAGCCATGGGCTTATTAGCTGTGCGTTCTCGACGTATTCCCACTATTCTCAAATGCATGATGAACAATGATAACAACTGACTAGGCCGGTCCACGATATGGGGCCCCCACGACATCACCCATTTTGCAGAGAAGGATCCGCTCTGCCAGGAGGATCCTCTCAGACCTTTTTTCCGAAAACATTCAAACGACATGGTCAAGATGAAGCGCGCCATTACCTGCTCGGGCAAATTATCGACCAGAATACTCCATACGAGCCCAGATCCAGCATGAGAAAGCATCTGCACGACCCCCAGGGAATACAAACACATCGCAGATCTCCTGAAACTTTAAACTTTTTGTGGGTGAGAGGGACTCTGCAGGGTATGTATGCAGAATTCATAATCAGCCCACATCGTGCCATCGGCGAATCTTCGCCTTAAATGTCAAGCCTACAAGCACTCTACTTACATACAAGTACAGTATGCATTCGGTATTAACCCATGCGCGAGAAAATAGAGTATGGATGAGGAACTCAGATATCTTATCGCCGATAAATAAGAGTGAAGGGCATTCACCAGCATACCTTCTCCCATCGCTCTTCTAGCAGAATATATACTTAGTTTCTCCAAGCGATAGCTGCTACTGGCGACTAAAGAGGCGCTGGTAAATTCAATACGATATGAAAAAGCCAATCTCAAGAATTCGCCTTTTCTCCATGCGGTCCAAGTAGTTCCAAACTCTACATCTTCTGCAATCTCGACTGCTTTACCCTGAGCACACAATGGTCCATTAAGCCGATTCCGACGGCAGCCGGCCTTTTGGAGAGTGACAGTTGGTGGATAATAGAAAAGCTCCACACCCCCGGTATGGCCCTTCTGGACCGAAGATCTTGCGTGCCGGCCGAAGAAGAAGAGCGATGTTTCGCCCTGTGCAGCACCGCAGCCCAGGCAAAAAAAACCAAAACCAAAAAGCAAGATTCTCTATGGCGTCGTTCCGGGGTTTTTTTTCGCCGCGGAATTATCCCTGTGGTCTTCTTACACCGCTTCATATTCGGTACATCTAGGTACTGCATCTGGGTACGTCCATGGCCAGCAGGATTAAGGTGGGTTGCGGAGTATATCCATCACTCAGCGAGAGTGAGGAGCATGTTCACGATGTTAATGCGAAGATAGCCCATTTACCGAGCAGAGTTTCATGATTCAGAGGCTTTGAATTTGCGAGCTGACTATCAATATGGTCCCCCAGTTGACAGCAGTTAGCACAAATTTGCTACTCATTTTTAGCCCTGTCTAACTACCTCAGTACGTACAGGTCTTTTCAGGAGTTCTCTGTGGCGCCGTCTGGTAATGATGCGGGGGGTTTGAGTTTCGCTGCTTCTGGTCAAATGAAGACACTTAGTCGTTATTCTTGGGCGGCCATTTACTCGCAAAACACGACGTCACATTTCATTGTATGTACATATGTATGTACGTCGATCTCGTGGTATTTCTCCTGATTGGTACAAGTTTGGCAAGGGGGCTCTTCAGACTTGTGCATTTGAAGTACTTTAGACTAATGATATCCCGTGAGGTATCATCTTGACGACATTGATAATAAATTACGGCAAAAACATACACCGAGGTGAAGCAGATGCCACTTCCATTGCATTGTTCACCTTTGAAGAAAATCGTGTAAGCAAGAAAAGATAAGTATTTATAAAAATCGTAGCTCTTGCTTGTTGGTATTAGGTATGAAATGGATATAAAACAAAGCACCATTATCATTAAACGTGGGAGAATTCTATCATCTCCACCTTGACCTTGATATCGTCATCATATGTCGGTTTTTGTTGAAGCATTGAAGAAGGTCTGAGAACATCGATCTTCCACTTCCCATCTGCTCGTACGAATTCCTGTTCCATATAACTCGTTCCACTCGTAATAGCACCTATCCGACACACTGAGCTCGTGAATTCTTCTCCAAGTGGTTCTCCGTCATGGCCAGCCAGCTGTTGCCATTCTACCACTATCCGTTCATCATCGACGTATTTGAAAATGGGTATGCCCAGAAGTTGTTGTGTAGTAGGTTTTCGCAGGCCAAGATCACAAGGACCAAACCACTTAGTGATGAAATCGTCGGCCTTGTATATCTTGTGTCCCAAATGTGGGAGGATACCCGTATAGTCAACGATGACCTCCGGAGCAAGTGCAGATCTCAGTCGACTTCGGTCCTGGCCAAAAATATCAATACAGATCCATGTGTGAGAATGCTAGAACTCCCTACCTTTTCACCAAATCCAATAGCCCAAGATTTTGCACATTGGCAAATACCAACATAATCGTAGAATGTCAAGTTTGGGGGAGAGTACATAGGATAAGTCATGGCTCTTCTCTCATCCTCCCGACCTCCAAAAATTTTATATCAAGAAAATAATATTGGAAGAATAGTATCAAAATCATTCGTCATATAATACAGCGGATGGAAGAGAGACTTATATCTGTCAGAAAGGGAGCGATCCTGTTTCGTGGAAGCCGGCCTTTGCATAGCAGGAGAAGCAAAAGCAAGGTTATTCTGCGCTCCGCACCCCACATTCTCCCCCACATATCGGCTGTCATGTCGGGACAACGGAGACCGATGGCGATGCTTTTCTCAAGGATTTTTTTTGGGAGGCATGTGTTCTAGATGTACGGCTGAATCGTGGGCTTCGGAAGTTTGCTCAATGTAGAGTAGGAGCAACGTCGCCTTCTCGGTGTCGGGTGTAGAAGAAGTTTCCTGGGAGTGTGACGACGCTCTAAAACCGGTGATTGCGGAGCGGGGAGTGTAGGCACGGGTACAGTAATTCGTAAGTAGGGGCTCAATTAGAAAAGTTCAAGTTTGTCCGAAGATGTGCCTTTAGATCCCCAGAGCCTCTCCGAAGCTCCTGCGAACATCAAGAAGAAAGTCTCCTCGAATGTATCATATAGGCAGTTGTCGTGGGTACAGAAGGTGACAGGGCCACAACACGAGCAGTGAGCAGCAAGTACCTGGGACTTCGTAGCATGAGGCATGGTTAAAGCACAATGGCCATATCCACCGCATCGATGAGACGGTCCACAGAGGTATGTGCGTACTTATGCTATCATGGACACAATGGATCGGCTTGCTATGATACATAGCGTCTCGTCGAGTCTTCGATTCTTGAACAGAGAATGAATTGGATAGGACAGGACAGGACCTGAAGTGCTCCGTCAAAGTGACATATGCGCGAACCAACCCAACCCAACCCAACCCTTGTACACGAGTAAGTCTTTGGACGAGTCAGACACAGTCGGACATTGCAGTCAGTATCTTACTCCTCGCTCTCCTTCCTACCCCGTGTTCGTACGGTGATCACGGATATGATCTTTGCCGAGGTACGACAACGAGATCCCTTTTGTCACTTGAATATCGAGGGGCATGTTGTACAGTAATACTACTGTGAAGTAGGATTACGGGGTCTGAAGGCACGAAAACGTGAGGCGGCTTTGGTGGCTCTGGTGGCTTTGACCTCGATCAATCGGCGCGTCGCCTTCTCTTCTGCACGCCGTAGCGTAGCCCTTGGTCACTCGGCGCTCTCCGACATCTGAACTCTATCATCATACTACGACTGACCGGGTGAGAACTACTTCTGTTCCGTGAGTGCTCTCCAAATCGCTTCACGCGGTGATCACTGCTGGGACCAGAATATCAACTGCCGAAGTTTTGGAGCATCTGGTCATCGGCCCGTGTCTGCAGATTATTTATGCCGTCACATTGCCGCTGGGTATGGATACTTCTACGGTGATGTTGTCCTGAGGACGAGGATTAGGGAGTATGGGAAACACACAAGCCAACTCGTTCATTCGCTTTTGAATAGCCTGAGCCATCAGATTTTCCCGAGAGCCTTCAAATCATCAGGTCCTGGCATCCGTCATGCAAGTTGAGCCCTTGATCCGACGGTATTGATGTCTTTGACAACACGGCATAAAGTAAGGAAATCAACAGGAGCTCTGCGTTATTAGAATCTTTAGCACCCTGGGTGCTACATGTCAATAGCGAACAGGTTGAACCTATAAGTGACGCTTTCAGTGTTGGTACTGGAGTACAAAATGCATCAGGAGTACAAAGAAATCAAGCCAACTATTCCCAATGAGCAATGAGAGCCGAAGCCTCAAACAGCCTCATCGTACCTTGTGTAGTTTACACTTTTTGAAAAGCAACACGTGTATATCACGTGGACAAGAACGCTTGAACCCATTAACTCCTCAGAGGAAGATATGGCGGCAAGCAGCGTTTAGCGGCTCGGGGGGTACCATCTGCAATTGAAAGAAGGGCGGCTTTCACAACCTGTGTTTGAGCCAGTCACTGCCCACTGCGCCCCATGGCCGAAGGCACGACTCGCCATATCTGCGGCTGAATAATAATAACAAGCGTAGTATGAAAACGCGCGCTGAGCACGGCATGTATCCATCTACCCATTTCAGATGTTGGGTAATATCCGTGCCATCTTGACCTTATAACTTGATGCCACAAAACTCCTGCACCCGAATTCCCATCCGTATTACTGCCCAATCATTCGCATATTGCGATATTATTTGAATACCCACAGAAGGCTTTCTGCCACCTCTTTCCTCTTTGGTCCTGACGGGAACCGTGATGGCGGGTAACCCAGCTAGACTGGCCGGAACAGTGAAGACATCATTCATATATGAGTCAAGTGAAGTCTGTCGGGACACTTCCTCAAGTGTTGGTGGCTGTGTCGGCGCAGTAGGGCATATGAGAAAGTCAACTTGTGCAGGCCCAAGTTTACTCTCCAAATCAACATTATCGTCCATCTCACTCAAGTCAAATTGTTCCGCAGGCCGTAAGCCATTCTGCATGGCGAACACTCTATCAAAGTCTCTTTGCACGAGCCTTCGGACCTTTTGGGCCTTGATGAAGTAGTTGTCGATGGCTTCGGAACTTAACGTGTATGACCCAAGAAGTATTCGTTTCCTGACTTCATCTCCAAAGCCTTCGCCTCTAGTCCGTGCATATAGGACGCCTCCTAAGCCATCTGCTCCTTTTTCCCGAGATCCATACCGAATTCCATCGTACTTGGCAAGATTTGATGCTGCCTCACCAGCAGCCAGAACATAATATGCCGATAGAGCTTGTCTTGTCGATGGCAAGGAGACTGGCATGATTTCGTACTCGCCGGTGCCTTGGAGTGTTTCTAATACCATCTGCCACATCTCCCTGATCCTGGGATCTAATTCTTCGATGTTGTATTCGACCGGTACACCAATGCGAATCTTGTCTCCTCTCTCAAACGGGTTGACTGATTGCCGTATCCTATCAAGACGCCGTCGAGTTTCTGGCTTCAGATTTGTTGGATCCTTCTCATCAGGTTTCATGGCAATCTCAAAAAGGGATTTCAACTGCTTGACATCTGATGCAAAAAGTCCTACAGTATCTAAAGAGTTCGCATATGGTATAACACCCCATCTTGAAATTGCTCCATATGATGGTTTGAACCCCACAACGCCTGTGTATGCTGCAGGTAGACGCACAGATCCTCCTGTATCTGTCCCAAGAGCAGCCTGAGCCTGTCTATTTGCAACAGCAACAGCACTGCCACCAGAACTTCCACCAGCAGAATGATTGTTCAGAGGCCAAGTGTTGCGAACCTGTCCAAAATAAGAATTTGTCGAATGCGAGCCCATTCCAAATTCGTCCAAATTCGTTTTGCCGACTACAAAAGCATGTGCTTCCTGTAGAGTCTCAACAATAGAGGCATTGAAGGGACTATGGTAATTTTCAAGTATTCTGGATGCCGCTGTAGACTGTTCTTGCTGAGTGACGATATTATCCTTCACAGCGATGAAGCGACTCTTTGGACTGATGACTGATCCATCTTTCTTCTCATGAAGAGGACCCTTTGAACCTGCATCCAGTCATTAGCCTGCGTACATTTTCGTTCTCAATCAGTATACCTTCTTGAAGACGAGCTGCTTCTACTTCGATGAGCTCCTCGGGAAGCTGAGATTTTGATATGAAGACATTTTGAGCAGGGTGCTTTGCCTGGCGTACGGCCAGTCTTTTCAAATGTCGATACGTGTGAGATTGTAGCTTCTCCTGAGCTTCGGAGAGCGTCCGTATGTTCATATTGTTAATGGCTGCTGGTTGCGAGTTGAATGAAATACATGCTCAGTTCGAGCCTCTCAAGAATAAGGCCGGTACTTGCCGAGAACAACAAATCCTACCTAGGTATGATGCTTATCGGCTAATGCCTTATCGGCCATCTCTCTGTGTTGTATTGATATGCAACAACAGCATCGTGATTAAGCTTCGTTCGTCCTCAAATTACTATTAACATTCGAAATGATTGTCCGACCGCTCTTCTTGCTACCTGCTGTAGCTTTGCTAGCTGATGCAGCTCAACCTTCAGCCCCTCTACCAGTCACTGCACCCATGAGAGACCTCCCATGGGGAGATATCAACTTCCTACAAACCACTGATACTCATGGATGGCATGCTGGTCATTTGCAAGAGTGAGCTTGAGGAGACGAGCCCGAAGAAACCGCTAGCTGACTCTTTAGATCTCAATACTCCGCAGACTGGGGCGATTATATCTCCTTTGCAGCACGAATGCGAGAGAAAGCTAACAGCCTGGGTGTTGATCTATTACTTGTCGACACTGGGGATAGAATTGAAGGAAACGGACTCTACGACGCATCAAGTCCAAAAGGCGAATTTACATCCAAGATCATAAAAGAACAAGATGTCGATGTCATATGCATAGGAAACCATGAGCTATATCAAGCATCTTCTGCGGAACGAGAATATACAACGACCGTACCAAATTTCAAGGGGAAATACGTTGCTTCGAATTTAGACATCGTCGATAGAAATACCGGAGAGCTTATTCCACTTGCACCCCGTTACCGTCAATTCACAACCAAGAATCGAGGCATTCGAGTGCTTGCCTTCGGCTTTCTATTTGACTTTGCAGGAAATGCCAACAATACGTTCGTGCAGCCGGTCGAGAAGACCATCAAAGAAAAGTGGTTTCAGGATGCAATTCGAGAGAAAGTAGATTT
The DNA here is from genome assembly GCA_022609375.1 of Xenosphaeropsis pyriputrescens. Classification (NCBI taxonomy): domain Eukaryota; kingdom Fungi; phylum Ascomycota; class Leotiomycetes; order Phacidiales; family Phacidiaceae; genus Xenosphaeropsis; species Xenosphaeropsis pyriputrescens. The sequence continues at coordinate 251,440 of JAGKQE010000007.1, forward strand.
GTTCGTCGTCGCTGGTCATGTTCCGGCGAGATCAGCCGAATACAAAGCACTCTATAAAGCCATCCGAAGTCAAAACTGGGATACACCAATACACTTCTTCTCAGGGCATTATCATATCAGAGATTATACAAAGTATGACTCGAAGGCCTACGCGATTGCAGCAGGAAGATACATGGAAACGATCGGATTTGCTTCGATTGAAGGTATTCAGGGAAAAGGAAAGAAGCAATCAGGCGAAGTTACTGACATGGCCACCATAAAGTTTGCCCGAAGATACATTGATAACAACCTTTTGGGCTACTATCATCATACTGGTTTGAATGAGACCACGTTCCCTACCGAACATGGTCAGGACGTTTCGACTTATATTCACAAGGCTCGGAAAGACCTTGATCTTGACCATGCATTTGGATGTGCTCCTCAAGACTTATGGCTCAATAGAGCTCCATATCCGAGCAAAGATAGCATCCTTACTTGGCTTGAGGGACAAGTCCTTCCAGATGTAGTACAAGGAGAAAACCGTACAACTGTACCTCGAGTTGCAATTATTAACAGTGGTGCAATGAGATTCGACATCTTCAAAGGCGCATTCACAATAGATACAACGTTTATTGTTTCGCCATTTGTCAGCGGATTCAAATACATCAAAGATGTTCCATACACCGTTGCTCAGCGTATCGTTCCTCTCATCAACCGGGGAGGACCAGTCTTTGGCATGACTGATTCGCAAATTTCAATGCTCAGTGCACCAGAGCAGATGGGAATACAGAGACTTATGATGAGTACCGCAGTCACCAAAGATTACAGCAGCTCTGAAGCTCAGCAACCACTCAGTATAAACTCAGCCAAACCTGATCTAGTTCCTGGGTACACAACTAAAGACGATGCTGGTGACGATGGCGATGACACGATTCACTCCCCAATCGAGTTCTTCAAGGTGCCAAATGTTGTCCAGTCCGAAATAGGCTTTCCACAAGACAGAGAGCCCGAGACCGTGGACATGGTATTTCTGGAATTCATTCAACCATGGGTAATTTTTGCATTGAAGTTTAGTGGGGGCGACTTCGATGACGACGATGTCCTGCCATATATGAAGAACGAGTCGTTCACCGAATTGGTAGCAGGATGGGTTCATGAGAACTGGGCAGGGAAGTGCTGAGTTCTTCACATGCAGAAACTAAGATACATGCTACTTGTACATGTGTACCTATTGATATGTATGTACTGTGTAAGGGGGTTTGAAGATCCTGTGATCGACCGATAACTATGGAGTCAAGTCTGGCAGATCGCAAGACATGCATTAGTGATTAAGTAGCTAGGGGTAGTGACTACGTAGTACCTAAGGTACTTGTACTATTCATCTGCATCTGGAGTCAAGTCTAGTAAACCGCAAGACATGCATTGGTTAGTGACTGCTATTCATATACATATGCATAGACAAGTATACATATGCCCGCATACATATCTCATCCTCCCGAGCAGAGCGGAGTTATGTTTGACATTAGAAGGGTTTTCATCAGTATCTGGCCGTGTCTCTCGCTTGAGGCAGAGAATTAGACATCACCATAGCCAGCTACGGCAGAAAGTCAAAGCCTTGGGAGGCCCTTGGACACGAATTGACTCCAGCTTCGCCCTGAAGCCAGCCCAAGTCAGAGTGGCTGGGTACGCCGTTGAGACTTATGAGACTTATGAGACTTATGTGACTTATCATCATCCACGCTCCTCGAAGCCCCATATATTCCCAGTCTGGCAGGCTAGGGTCTGGGCCGTGAAGGACGGTAATTGGTTGCTTCCGCTAATGAGGAGCACTCACTACCTTGCGACCTCCCGAAGCAAGAACAAACCCCATCTCATTTACATTGCGCAAACAGCACCACAACACACAACACAACACAACACAACCTCTTGTACTTGTACTTGTATATACCAAAAAATCCACCGCCAAAGCAGCCTTTCTTTTCTGATTCACCTGCACATATCTGCGAAGCTCGCTCACTCTCTTTACCCCGTCTGATGGCGCCGCGATTCTACCAGATCCAACAATAATTCTCTCGGAAGTGCGCTCCACTGTTTGCCTGCTGTTCATACCCGGGGCCCTGAATCCTCGAAAGCAGGTCATTGCATTCAGGGATCGGTGATAAGAAACCCAACGACGACAACACCCGTTCTCTCTACACTGCTCAGCCTACACACTCAACGCTCTTTTGAAAAGATACCACAGGCAAAATGCCTATTACGAATGGCCTGAATGGTAAATTCGAGCTCCCGAAGCTTGGGCCCCTCGATTCTCTCACTGCTGGCACGAACATCCCTCCGCCTCCCGAGTCCCCCAAGCAAGAAAAGCCTCCAGCAGAGGTGAAGCCAGAGAGTGTTTCTGCAGCAGCGGAAGGAGCCCCAACTGTCCCTAAAAAGTCAGTAGACCAGGCCCCGGCTGCTACAAACGGCCATGCGGATGAGGTGTTTCCTGAACCTGCTACCCCGACATCCTTGCGACCAACGAGCGTTCGAAAAATCTTTAATCGCAAGAGCACTTACGGCGATGGAGGACATGCGCAGTCGTCGGGAAACGTCTCACGGCCCGATTCTAGTAATGGAAGCGTCTCATCATCGCGACCAGGTATAAGCAAGAAGAGGAACTCAAGCTGGTTCAGGAGGTTCATGGGCGGAGGGGACGGTAGGGAGAACAAGAGGAGTAGTGTGGTATTTGAGGATGTCGAGGAGCCACCAGCAAAGAAGATGTCCCAGGGACCACCTCCACCAAAACTGCCAGAATTGAGTCAGTTGAAGTCTAGGGTTGAGGGTGAAAGTTTGGGAGGGGAGGATATGTTCAAGAACATTCATTAATGGCGCTGTTACGGGGAGCCTTCTCGCGCAAGGCTGTTGGAAGATCAGACTGTAGGTACAGGTACAGGTACAGGTGGAGTGGTAATATGAGATACCCCCGGGCTTGGGAGCATTTGGCTTGGATTGCGTTCTTTGAAATTCTTGTTAACCGCTGTTCATTGCTCAATGGGAGCAAGTTGCTTGTACTTGATTCTCCTATTCAGACCACTCATTTGTTTGGAGTTGAAAATTTAAATACAAATACATATCATTACGATTCGACACTATCACTCGATAAATACACATTTTAACATTAATTTCCCCTTGAGACCTATCCCCGTTGCCCCAGTATCCGCGAGTTTGGGAGTACCAGAACCTCTGAATTGACATCATGGACCCCAAAGTAGCATTCCGCAAAGGTTCACCCGACTCCCCAACCCACGCGACGCAAACCCTGCAAGCGCACCCGGACCCGCAATTTGCTTGGTCGGTAAAACGTCATATTATCGGCAACAGTATTTACTTACTCCGCTGGAGCGACTGTTGCATTAGTTTTCATCATCAAACACCACCATGGCTTCACAATCATTGCAAAGAGTCCTCGGGGCTCCTCGAATCCCTCTATCACGAAACATAGCACCACGATGTTCACAGCGCAATCCCAGACGTCACATGTCCGGCCCGTACGGCTACACACAGGCGAAAGCCTTAGTGTACTCGAAGTATGGCGAGCCGAGTGATGTTTTATCGTAAGACCTCCCAGATACAAGGCTGGAGTGAATACTAATGCTTGGGATAGACTACACACACACTCCATCTCTCCCTCTCTTCCTTCAGGCAGCATTCTCCTCCGCACGCTTGCTACGCCCATCAACCCCGCAGACATAAACCAGATCCAAGGCGTCTACCCCTCCAAGCCGCCCCTCACCTCTCTCCTCGGCACCGCCGAGCCCTCTGCCGTCGGCGGCAATGAGGGCTGTTTCCAGATCCAGAACGTGGGCTCGAATGTAAAGTCGGTTTCCAAGGGCGACTGGGTAATCATGAAGAACACTGGTTTTGGGACGTGGCGAACCCATGCTTTGGCCGAGGAGAGCAACGTGTTGAAGATTGAGAATAAGGACGCCTTGACCCCAATCCAAGTGGGCACTGTCAGCGTCAATCCTTGCACCGCGTATCGCATGTTGAAGGATTTCGAGAGCTTGAATGAAGGCGACTGGTTTATGCAAAACGGTGCGAATAGTGGTGTTGGCAGAGCGGCTATTCAGCTGGGAAGACTCTGGGGCTACAAGTCTATAAATGTGATTCGGGATCGTCCAGATGCCGCGGCCACAGAAGCTATGAAGCAGGAGCTGTTGGAGCTGGGTGCTACGAAGGTTGTGACCGAGTCTGAGCTTATGACGAAGGGTTTCTCCAACCAGGTCAAAGAGTGGGCCAATGGAGGCCGGGAGCAGGTCAAGCTGGGCCTCAACTGTGTCGGAGGAAAGGCCGCAGGAGCTTTGGTCAAGTGTCTTAGTCACAGTGGCCATTTGGTGACATATGGCGCGATGTCGAAAATGCCATTGAGCCTGCCCACTGGTCTACTCATCTTCAACAATATCAAATTCAGTGGGTACTGGGTCAGCAGGTGGAGTGATGCGAATCCCGAGGGAAAGAAGGCTACGGTTGATGAAATACTCGACTTAACAAGGCAGGGTAAGTTTAGAGATATTCCAGTTCAAGAGCTTAAATGGGACTGGCCTACAGAGGAGGCCACTCTCAAGGAAGCTGTCCAGGGTACATTAGGAGGGTTCAGAGCTGGTAAGGGCGTCTTTGTATATGGCGAGACATAGAATAGACACCACGAGCAATAATATGCCTACACACCTTCAAGAGAATTGGAGCATGGTAGACTTTGCAATTCATATATCCGTAACCGGTGCCATCAATCATGTCCGCCTTTGATTCCTCAAAGCCAACGCCTGTTAACCAGTCCTCCAAGCACCAAAAACGCCTCCCAGTTATGCAATGTCATGTTCCGTCATCAGTTGTGTCTTTGTCTTGCCTCCTGGAAAGCAGCCTCTTGCATAGCTAGCAACTCCTCAGTGCTCAACCCACTCTGCTCCAACTTATTGGCTTTCTTCTCTCGCCCCTTCAACTGCTCCTTGTGTTCACTAGCGACCTCCATAATATCTGGCACGTACTCGCCAAAGCCCAGCTGGTCGAGCGCCTTGGTGATGTGCTCACATGCTATTGTCTTCTTGGCTTCCTTCTCGCTGATCTCGTTGGCTTCCGAGGATATCAAAGTGATAAATTCCACGCAGCACTCAATCAGCAAGTCCCGAGCGTCCTTTCCAAATGCCACTCCTGAAGAGGGCGGGAGGATCTCTGAGACGATTTTTTGAACAGTTGCTGCAGTCTTGTTAGTCATTAGAGTTTATAGGATGTAATGAAATTCCGTGTTAGTGAGAATGTAGATGTGCTGAGGCATAGTGTTTGCTTTTTGACAGATGCATGTATAGGGGTTTGTATCAACAGCTGAGCTGGTGCATTGGTGCATACCATCACTAATGAGTTGATGGTGTCATGCAAACGAACTTGTGGCATTTCGACAGAGTTATGGCTCCCCACTCAAGTACGCCTTTGTGCACGTTCACAAACAAAGCCTCGCACCATCCAAACCCCTCCATTTGATATGCTGAAAGTGAAAGAGAGATTAAAGTGTATACCTTTTGGGAGTGATAGATCATCATTGCCTAAAACAAAAAAAGTCAGCTGCGCAATCCGTAAACAGTAACTGTCCATTTAACATTATAATTACATATTGAAAATGAACTCCAAAAACTGAAATCATTGAAGGATGACAATATAGGAAGAAGAAGAAAGAAAGACATATTTGGGGAGCGTTGAACATGGTAGGTGGAATGACAGGGAAGGAGAGTTGTAACCAATATAGTTGACGTACTTCCAAATTCTCGGTCTGACATGATGAACGGTACTCGATATGCGCCTCGACGATTTCCTCCAAGCGATTATGGTGGTAGATGTGAATTTGAAGAATTCGTAAATTAAAAGGTAGGCAGCTTTGTAGATACCAAGGACGAGAAGAAGGTTTGTAGAAGAAAGGAAAATGGTAGGGAGCGACGTTGTGTAGTTCAACTTCAAATTCTTGAAAGCTTCGAGGCTGTCATCGCGACTTTGGGCGAGGGGACATCGCAGTATATAAGCACGAGGCTGCGTCTTTTAGATGACGGAGGCGGAACTAGCCGATCATGTGCGCTAGTGAAAGAAAGCTGCCCTCGCTGGCTTTTCTTAACGAAATGTCCTTCTTTCTTCCTCAACACAACAAAACCACTTACAACAACAACAACAACAACACAATCACAGCTTCACAGCTTCACAGCTCGTGTGCAACTGTCACAGCTTGGCCGATATGATTTGTCCGCCAGCTGTTGCTTCTGCATTGCTATACCAATAGCTGTATGCAGCGTCACCACCACCATGGACCATCACTAATTGGTAAGCTCCTCTCACTTTCCTTCCCTCCCAGTTTTTCTTTAAAATGATGAATATTCGTGTCGCCCCTAACAGACAAGGGTTTAACTCACCCATTTCATGTTGACCAACCTGTCTTAACCAAACGGACTATCTGAGCAATTTCTTTCCAACTACATTTTGTTACATAATTGTCGTTTCGGAACATGAAGACTAACTCGTCTCAAGAAGCAGGACTGCGATGCTCGAAATGCCATTGAAATTTCCTCGCTCGACCCACAATTAATTTTTTTACTGTACGTTACACTGCCCTTCGATACCCAGCCCAAGCTTGAAGTGATGAGCAACACAAGTACTATCAAATACCGATCTACAATGACGAACAAACTGGTTCGATTACCTGAACAAGCAACTTAGAATCTTTTGTGAATATGAGAACACCCGTATGAGCATCTTGCTGACCCGCAACGCTTTAGATACCTTTGCCATGCCTTTTGACTTACCTACAGCTTTTACGATTACGACAAACTACTCAATAAGGTAAGAATAAACAAGCTGTTGCTTTATTTCTTTTACTTGCTTGTGATGTAATAACTCCATGCTAATGCTGAGGGCTAGCCCGATGCAGAAAAACTTTCAGACTTTTCATCTTTCAACTGAAGCACCTTATACAACATCGTTTTATCATTCATTCTATCTAAAGGATTCTGCTGACTTTGTTGAAGATCTAGCTATAATATGTATCTCTATTGGAAGGCAGAAAGTTCCTGGCTGTCCCAACTGTATCGTGTTAGCTAGTTCAAAATTATCAATAAAGAAAACGTACCTCAAAAACTTCCCACTCAAATCTTTTGGCCCATCAATAACCAGCTTTGCCATAACGTGACCGGGCTGTTCAGGCTTAAGAAGCATGCCTGACTTGTGAAGACCGTGAAATTTAGCAGCATCATCTGGAGTCATGCCCTTGCCTTCCTCTCTGCCCTCGGCAGCATGGACTTCACGGATTTCCCTTTGCATCTCAGTATCAACAACACCAGGTCGTATGGAGATGGAAGTGATAGCTGGTTCTTCTTCAGCCAGAGTCATAGCCAAGTGGTTCATAGCTGCCTTGCTGGCACCGTATGGTCCCCAAGTGGCATAAGCTCCTGAAGCAGCACCAGATGAAACCAGGACAATCTTTCCACTGGTCTTGCGAAGAGCTGGGAGAGCTGGCTTGATCTATGCAGATAGTCAGTAGAGTGGACGTACCAAGCCTGACTTCGGGGACTTACAAATCCAATGGCGCTGAAGAAGTTGATATCAAAGCATGATCTCCATTCCTCTGGAGTCGAATCGGCGACCTTCTTCACAGCACCAAGGGTGCCGTGGTTGATGAGCAGGCCATCGATGCGGGAGAAGGTCTCGATTGCAAGGGAGACAGCTTTTTCGCCGACCTGTGTAATAATTAGATTATCTCTTCCTCTCAACGATGCTGCCAAAGGTTCTCATTTGTCGGCGCCGGAGTCAAGCGACATGAAGTGCAGCACGAAGCCAACCTCAACGCTGAGGACTGGAAGTTACACATCGCCATGAGGGGAACATAAGATGACATACGGAGAAATCAGAAAGGTCAGCAGCAAGAGCTTTGACCTGACCTGGGTACTCCTTTTCAAGGGCCTCTAATGGTCCAGCAGAACGAGCCACTACCAAAAGCTTGTGGGATTGCTTCAGAAGATAGTGAGCAATAGCGAGACCGATACCTCGGGAGGCGCCAGTAACAATGATAACCTTGGAAGAAGACATTATGCTGCAGTGAAACGATAATACTATAGAGAACTTAGTATTCTTCTCGGTATCAAGAATTGAAATACTTTGCTCCTTCTCACGTGATTACAAAGCAGTCCCCACCCGCTATGCTGGGATGACGCCGTCACAGAAGCGATAACGGGGCGGACGACGACTATCTTACGTGCCGTACCCAGAGTCTCCATATCCTGTCTTAAACATAAGTACTTTGCTTTTTCAATACCGTGCATAACACCAACTGTTTCTTGTTGTACAGAGTGAATTTTCTTTCCTTAGTCATGGCAACTGTCATTATTGGAACCGGTATCATTGGTGCCTCCACTGCATACTACCTCTCTCAATCCGAGCCTGCAAACTCCATCCACCTCATAGAATCGTCCCCAGAACTATTCGCTTCTGCTTCGGGATATGCTGGCGGCTTCCTGGCGAAAGATTGGCATGCTCCCGCCTCGGCTGCCCTAGGAGAGCTCTCCTACGCGGAGCATGTACGGCTGGCTGCCGAGCATAACGGGAAAGAGAAATGGGGCTTCAGCACTTGCATAACGTCCAGCTACAGCCAATCAAAAGGAAATCTGGGTGACGAGAAAAGGGGCGAGGATTGGCTGTTCAACGGGACGAGCAGAGCCAACACGGCCAAGAAAGCGGTTAATGATGTGATGAATGAAAACAAGAAACATGAGCCTAAGTGGTTCAATAAGGGCAATGGCATGTTAGAGTTGATTTGTGAGGATGGCAATACTGCAAGTGTGTACGTAAAGAGATGCTGGCTGTATGCATGTGAAATCCTACTGATGTTCTCAGGAACCCTAAGAAGTTATCGCAGTGGTTTCTGGACCAGGCTATCGATGCAGGAGTCAATTTTCACCATCCGGCAAAAGCTGTCGGTATAAAGATAGACGAACACAGTCACTTGCAAAATGTTCGAATCGTGGCTTCGGAAACGGGTCAAGAAGTGGAGGTACCTTGCAAGCGAATTCTTATATCTGCCGGAGCTTGGTCTCCTCAGGTTTTCAAGACCCTTTTCCCAGAGTCGAAGCTGAAGATTCCTATTTCCAGTCTGGCAGGGCATTCTTTGGTTCTCAAGTCTCCACGTTGGACCACGCTTGACGAGGAGGCCGGGTTTCATGCTATCTACACCACTCTTGACGGCTTCTCTCCAGAGATATACGGACGGATGGGAGAAGAGCTGTATATTGCCGGCCTTAACTCATCTACGATCCCCCTTCCGGACCTGGCTACAGAATCGAAGCTCGAGGAGGATGCCATTGCACAATTGCAGCAAGTATCTCAGACACTTCTGGGTGTGGAAAACGTGGATGATCTGGAAGTTGTCAGGAAGGGCCTGTGTTTCAGACCCGTTACGAATAAGGGCGTCCCTATTCTAGCTCGGATACCGGATGACAAGGTGGGGATCAAGACTGGGGGAGCGGGTGATGGAGGTCTCTTCTTGGCGGCTGGTCATGGACCCTGGGGAATTAGTCTTGGTCCTGGTACGGGGAAAGTGATGGCAGATATGATGCAGGGACTCAATACCAGTGCTGATGTAACAAATCTGGGTTTTTAGACTTTTGAATGAATATGCTATACTCGCTTAGCGTGTAAAGCAAGGTAACTAAGTGAAGCAGGAATTCAAGTAATGTGGATTAATTAGGCAACATACAACTTAGAGACTGTATTTATCCAGGCCAGTATCCACGTATATATGACAACCCGTGTTTTGTACTTGTAGTAGTCTTGTCGGAACGAACATTCAAATGTATGCACTTGATCTGGTGAAACAACGCGGTTGAGATCAACAGAGACATAACATCCAGTCCAAATAGACTTCCTGCGACACATACGGGGAGTTCTTCCTATATGCATAAGCACATATTTCAACCAATCAGTCTCCACAAGGTATTCCAAACTCGCTCACCTGTGTGTTATATAACAGATTAACGAAACCTGAACATTCCACCGAGGGACGCCCCGGTGGCAGAGTGATCACACCGGTGACCATTCTTCGGGTCGGCCCCCCTGCCGGGTGTGTTTCCCGTAACATGCCCCGCGGAGGAGGAGGATATAGGTAGAGTACGATGAAACCGGGGTTCAGATCCCGGCAGAGGCCCTACCGAACCTTTTTCAATTTTGGACTCCTTCACTACTGCTTTGTGTTTATGCATATGTATAGTTTCTTCGGCTTGATCTTTTTGCAAGATCTTCGCTTTGTATGTTGTTCTATTGTAATTTTTGGTTGCTTGGCTGTGGTGGTGGTAGCGAGTGATATGAAGGCTCAAAATCTTGGACGAGTATTTCTCATATTCGTGGCGAGAGAGACTACATCTATGACTCCCCCTACAGAGCTCCGAGGTTTTGCAGGCTTTTATGGTTCGTTACTTATTTACAAACGCTACTACAGCCTTCTGGTATACTTGGCGCACTTGACGAAGCATATGAATTTCCCAAGATATACAAGAGTTACCTCATGCTGGTCAGGATTCATTTATATCCTGTCCGTTCTGATAATCTTTGGTTTGCCGTGAGACTGCCAAGCTGCATCGCGTTTAAAGCCCTTGAACTGTTGAGGGTCATACATTTGTTTCATAGCAATGGTTCGTCATGGGAACCAGAGGTTGCAAGTCAGACGGATGGCCGGCACATAGGGGCATTTCCGGCAGGTGTCGATGGGTTTGTGCAAAACAACCATCTTAGAGGCATCATTACAACGAACAATGAGCGTTATCCAAATTCAGATATGATATATCAATGTACCGTCCCAAATAAGTCCAATCCCAGTCCCAGCCATACCATATACCATTTAGTCCGTTTAAATAGAGATGAAAAAACTCTTCTCTCCCTCCCTTGGTTCTACAAACGCCCTCCTAACGATAGGATCGGCACAGCTAATTCTGATTCTCTCAGGAGTAGCTGGACTTTCCAAGCGAAGCAAGCCCTCACCGTCCTTTCCACACTCAATACCATATTGCTTCCTAGCTGCCTTGAGAGCATCTCTGATAGCAAAGAAAACCACACTACCCATGAACAAAGGAGGCTCGCCCACGCCTCTACTTCTCGCAATAGTTCTGAGATTTTCCCACGTAACGCCCTTGAGCAGACTGACGTTGAACTCCTGAGGCACATCACGGAACCCAGGAATCTTGTAGGCTCCTGGGCCACGTGTGGCAAGTTGACCAGCCATTGGACCACCACGAAACCAGAGAGATTCTTCGGTAGTGAAAAGACCCATACCTTGCACAAAGGCACCTTCGATTTGACCATAATCAATGGAAGGATTGATGGATTGTCCAACGTCCATCTTCACATCGGCGCGTAAGCAGGTCCAGTCTCCGGTAAGAGTGTCGATCTCAACCTCGGCCGCGGAAACACCCTGGGTGAAGTAGTAGAACATTTGTCCTTCGTTGGGTCCCCACGTGTATCCGATATCTGGAGTCTTGTAGAAGCCGTTGGCGGAAAGGTTCACACGGTCGAAATAAGCTGAGCTGGCTAGCTTGGACATTGGTGCGTCTGGGCCAAATTTCTCTCGATATGGAGCGAGACGTTCGTTGATCTGCTTACAGGCATTGAAGATAGCATATCCATTGAGATCGGACGAAGCAGAGGCTGCAGTTGATGAAGTGTTGGAGACGGTATTGGTAGCGGTCTCCGAAATAAAAACGTCCTTGAGAGGAACACCAAGAGCCTCGGCGGCGATCATGGTCATCTTGGTATGAAGACCTTGGCCCATTTCAGTACCTCCGTGAGCTACCAAAACTGAACCATCGTGGTAGATGTGGACAAGAGCACCAGCCTGGTTGAGGAAGAGGGCGGTGAAGGAAATACCGAATTTGGTGGGGATTAGAGCAAGACCACGCTTCTTCCATTTGTGCTCGGCATTAAACTTGGTGACTGCCTCTCGTCTTGCAGCATAGTTCGACTCATTCTGCACTTGCTCGTACATAAGAGGAACGTGCCAGTCTTGAAGAGGTTGGTTGAAATGCGTCGGCTCATTTGCCTTGTAGAAGTTGATCTCACGAAGCTTCTCCACTGGCATATCAAGGCGATCTGCAATTTCTGACATGTAGGATTCTGAAATGAAGATACCTTGAGGGCCTCCAAAGCCTCGGAAGGCAGTGTTTGACATTGTGTTTGTCTTCGCAAGGCGACCACGAACATGGACGTTAGGAATGGAGTAGCAACCATCAATATGACTAAGGGCTCGGTCGCAAACAGCACCACTCAAATCTTGGGTCCACCCAGCATTACAGAAGACGTCAGCATCGAGTGCCTGAATCTTTCCATCCTTATTGACTGCAACTTTCCAGTGAGCGAGGAATGGATGGCGTTGACCTGAAGTAATCATGTCCTCATCACGATTCAGCATGCATCGTACTGGTCGTCCAGTCTTGCGGGCAGCAAGAGCAGCAATACATGACAATTGTATTGAGCGTGTCTCCTTTCCACCAAAACCGCCACCAATACGCTTCACCCTTGTGACAACTTTGTTGGCAGCCACATTACACACTTGAGCTACGTAGCTTTGTGTCTCAGTTGGGTTTTGGGTACCAGCGAAGATTTCCATCTCGCCGTCTTCAGGCTTCGGAACAGCCACCACTGCATTGGTCTCAAGGTAAAAATGCTCCTGTCCACCCATTCTGGTGACACCAGTAAAGACGTGATCAGCCTTTGCAAAGGCTCCTTCAGCATCACCCTTGTTGATATAACGGAAGTGCTCAAAGAAACTTTCCTTCTCAATGGCTTCCTCAATGGTGAAGATGGCTGGCAGTTCTTCGTATTCAATCTTGACGACTCTCATAGCAGCGGTTGCCTTGTTGGCACTGGTGGCAAGAATCATTGCAATTGGTTGACCAGCTGTGAAAACCTCGTTGACGGCGAGGAACTGCTCATCAGCGATTGGAGCCCCCCAGTAATTGGCCTGTGGACTTGGCATATGAGTGTGGTCAACATAGTCGACAACACCAGGCATCTCAAGGGCAGCAGAATAATCGACGGACAAGATCTTTGCTCTAGGTTTTGTTGACAGAACGAGACAACCATAAAGCTCGTTCTTCTGAACCGGTATATCATCGGTATACTGAGCCTCACCTGTGGATTGCTTTAGAGCAGCAACGTGAGGTCCAGCCTTTCCTAGAACCTTCTTCTCGTAAGCTGCAGTAGCTTCGCGATCCTCTTTACCGAACGAAATCATACGCTCGATTTCAGCAGTCACATCAGAATCAACAGCTGTTTCGCCGATTGACAAATTTGTGAACTTCTCGGTGGCAGCCTTGACGCCGTTGGCAACTTTTTCGGTAACTGAAGCCACCTTGGAAAGTTCTGCCAATACCTCGTGGTAAAATCTGTAAAAGAACCCGAATGCCAAAGACTTGCGATATGTTGCCATACCACCTGGGACACCGAAACGAAGATCGAAATCTTGCTCCAATGCATTCATAGTGCCTTTAAGAGTCTCTGGATCTGTCCAGTTCTTATCCTGGAGGAATGCTACAGCGTTCTTGGCTGAGGTTGTGGTTGGTGCCATACCACCATAGACCAAGCTTACGCTCTTGACGACATTTGAATCATCAAGAGCTACCCGCAATGCAGCGTTGACGATTGCAATGTCATCATCCTTACGTTTGGATTGTTTGTAGGCACGCATATATTCTCCCTTCTCGCTAGCAATGGGGATTCTAAGGCTTGCAATAATTGCATTTGGTGGCAAGGCAGTCGTCCTGTAACCCTTGAAAAATTGGGACATGGGGATCTCGATTTCCTCATCAAGAGACTTGGCAACAAGTACAGTGTTTGACGCAACGAATACGGGATTGAGATCCGAAATAGGAGATGCGGTGGCAAGATTACCAGCAGGCTGGGTGTGTTCGTTAGTAGGTGGATTTCGTGAAGTGTATGGGCGAGATACTTACTGTTCCTTGATTTCGGATTTGGCGTCCTGCGAAGTACATGAGCTGCTTGTGAATAGCCTCAAAAGGCTGTCCCTTGACTGGACCGTAATGCTTGACAGCCTCTTTGGAAATGTTCTCCAAATCAGTAAGAATCATGTTACCTCCAATCTCAAGCGAGTCTTCGTTAAATTTGTATCCCCTAAGCTCTGCAATGTCTCCGACGAATACAGAGACTGTGTACTGCATCGCCTTGAACTTGATTTCGATCTGGGTCTCCGTGCTACCACCAATGATCTTTGCTGACGGGTAAACACTTTTGATCTCCAGTAACTGCTGAAGAGTTGTAGGTCTATACCAGCGCTTCTTCTTGTTTCCAAAAGCCAATGGTCTGAATTCATGCTTCGTCAATGCGGGTGGGAAGATGAGCTCAGTATCTGGGTTGTATTCGATGAATCCTGGCGGGGTAAACCTCTTGATCGGTTGTCCATCATCTAGACTCTTGCCACCACCACATCCACCGCTGCCACCATCCTTATCCATACAACAGCCCTTGCCTCCATTGGCCTTGGACATGCCGCATGATTTAGCAGCGTTGCTAGAAAAACTTTGAGCCGCATCAAGAATCGGGCGGTATCCTGTGCATCGACAAAGATTTCCATCGAATGCTTCCTCTACATCATGTTCACTAGGGTTGCTGTTATTTCTGAGCAGAGCATACATCGACATTACAATGCCGGGTGTGCAGAAACCACACTGGGATCCATTACCGATAGCAATTCTCTCTTGGACTGGATGTGGCTTATTAACATTTCCGATGCCTTCAACGGTGATCACATGTTTTCCGTCAACGCTGACCAACGGAGCAAGACAGGCGTTGACTGAAGCATGGAAAACCTTCTTTGTGGTGGGATTATATTGAGAGACGACAACAGTGCAAGCACCGCAACCTGGAGAATCGAATGTCAGCACTCATAGTATTGATTGAGGTAAAAGCTTGATTGCCGTGTAGATATTGGGTATGCATTGATCTTATAAATGAATAAATGATATATCAAGACCACTATATATGCTCCTGTGAATTAAAATATAGTCTGGGATATCCACTTGCCTCCTTCTGCACAACCAAGCTTGGTGCCAGTCAGGCCAATGCCTCTTAGGTATTCTAGCAATGTAATTTCGGGATCTATCTCATCAAGAACGACTTTCGTGCCATTAAGGTAAAATCGTAGGGTATCATCGTAATCAGTCGTAACAGAGGAGAGAGACCGAGTTGCAGAATGCGACACTGCTGGCTCTGGAGATACAGCACTTGGTGCCATTTCGATCGAGTACTCCCTTCAGAGCTGTATCGTCGCAGAAGAGAACTTGACGGCTGAGCAGCTGCTACAGTATCTGCCACCAAGCCTTTCCCTGGTAAAATTGCTCAATAGGTTTGTGGTTTTCGTCGAGCGCCGATAAAGATATTGTTAATCTATCATTCGCCGACCGAGCTGATCGCAGCAGTTCAATGTATCGACGCTGATTTGGGTTGCAAACAGTAACTTCAACACAATATCAAGGGATTAATGGTTCTGTAAAAGAGGAAATGAAATGTACAAACATCATTCAAGTGAATCAACAACTCGTAGTGTATTTTCTTTGGGATAGCCTTATCTCCACCGTCTCCTACCGCTCAAAGTCCAGTCAGCTCCCTCCAACGAAATGGCTGAGAACGCCGCTGGCCGATGTCAAGCACTAAATCGTAAGTAGTGGCGGGGTTAAAGTCCCTGACACGCATGAGTGCAGCTCCGCTCCACTGCATATGGAAGGTTGCTCTCTGTTTCGTGGATGCGTAGGTAGCATGATATCGCCTTTGTGAAATGATAATTCAACCGCTTAAAACGCTTGAGCCCTACAAATTGTAAGTTGATTGATGATCCCTTTGAGTTTCGTATATGGAATGACTCTGAATATTTGATCTAAACTCCATTTTCGAGACTAGAATGGCTGACTTCAACACCGAGGCGGCAGTTGCAGAGGGTGAATACTTTTCTCGGGCAACTCCGCTTCCTGCTAACTCTAATCACGTGCAAATAATAGCTGTCAACCACAATAGAATTCTCTTCATTGGTTAGTGCTGGCCCTCACATGCAGCATTACAAGGTCGTATTATCAATGCCGGCACCCGTTAGCAATATGGACTTCTAAGAAAGACTCGAGATGTTAATCATGTACCCGACACTTGAGACTGAAACGAATTGGTGCCGGATAACTGCCAAAACAAATAAAAGAATTGATAAGAAAGTTGATTCAATTCCTTCATCAATACGGAGCAAACCACAGAGATCTTTGTTACTCGATTTAAAAGGACTGGAACGGTGACTAGGTCGGAACTGGACTGTAGGAATACCGGAGCATAGATGTATCTAATTTATAATGAAGAACCAGCCATTCTGAATTGTTATATCATTGATATAAAGGCATTGAAACTGCGTCTATTCATTGAGAAATGAGAACGATTAGGGAGGGGGGGGGATTCCAAAAGCAATACGCATGGTTGGGATATTCTCGCTGATGAAATGAACAACCTAAAAACGTGCTAAATACATATGTGCTATATAACAAATAAATGGGACGTAAGTACGTATGTATATTCTATGCCCTTTCTTCATCCACAGTTTATCAAGCAGGGCCTATATTCCAGCTCACCAAGCCCAACTCCAGATATTCAATCCAACCTTTGTACCATCAACGACAGGCAAGCCAGCATGCCAAGTTTCCTCATAACCAGTCCAGTCTGGTCTCAAATTCTCCCAATAAACAGCGTTTCCTCTAATAGGTTTGAACGTGATTCCATTGGTGTCTTCCTCGCATTCAAGGAACTCACACCATTTCGGATCATCTGGTCTCTTCAGCCTGGGGAATTCAGTACCACCACCGGTACAATTAGCATCCACATAGACCATGAAAGTAGAGACCCGATCCGCAGATCTAGAAATGCCACTCCAGTCGTAGTGATGCACATAGTGGCCCGATGGCCCATACCGCTGACTGCGCAGCCTCTCGATCACGAGGTTGGGTCTCCAACCCTGAAAGTCTCGCGCTCTTTGCTCTATACATTTCACCGTCTCGTCGCGCTCCAAAAGCGCCACTTCAGACTTGCGGATCTGCTCATCGATCCGCGTGTCGTTACCAGAAGTGACTGTAGAGGTTTTGAAATTTGGCTCGCTGCGGGGAAAGGGGTTAGCCAATCCGCCCCTATCGGCTATCACTAGAAAATAAGGAAAAGACAAGATCGAAAGAGGAGAAAGGAGAAGAGAGGGGAAAAGATGGGTTTGAGGTAAGAGGAAGGTCTTAACATACCTGATGTCGATAATATGCTTGGATTCAGCTTCGCTCAGGAAATTGGGTAGATAAATGATGAGAGGCTCCCTTGAAAGAACATGCAGAGGGAAAGTGTGTGCAGGACATTGCGATGCAGGGCCGTCTAGAGCAGCGAATGATTCGTCGAATTCTATGGTGCGATTGGCAAAAGCATTGGACAGAGAAGAACCTTCGAAAAGAGTTTGTGAAATAGGGTTCCAGAAGACAATGAACAACGACACGGCACCAATGAAATATGCAAACATGACGACAAAAACAGCAAATGGATAAGAGATGGTATGTACAAGTTGTGAGGCAATTGGAGATTTTGCATCGGCGGATTTATCGGCTCTTGTATTCTTTGACAGTGCGTCTTTTTGTAGATCACGTGGCTCATAGCCCCTATTAGGTGGTCTGATTCTTCGCCCTAGATACTGTCAAAATAGTACTAAAGATGATCTATAAAACTCGGGATTTGTATCATGATGTTATCTGTTTAAGAATACTCTGGCTTCCTGTGATCCCGAAATGAGTAAAAATTTCAAGATTACATAAATATATGTGCTGTATCCAATCCATATAATCATACTACCTCCCTCCATTTCTTGCATACCACTTATATGAAATATGAATCAAATAGATATAATGCTCTTGTAGATTTAAAGATCAATCTTGGTGGCAATCATAGACTCGGAGAAGAAGCCTGTAACGAACATCCATCCCTGTTTCAATCCTCCGTTCGTATTTGGATCAATTGGAAGAATGACAGCCTGACTAGCAGTGCGAAGTGTCTTCCCATCATCCTGAAAAATGACTGTTTTCTTCCAGCCACCAGAAGCCTTCAGATCTGGCTGTACGAGCCAAACAATAACAGGATCAACGGCGTCTGGCTTTAAGTGGGTATCTGGCAGATCAGAGCCACGTGTAAGGCCCGCAAGTACATATCCGCTAGCATCATGACCAGTCTTGGAGTAGAAGTCATGGAAATAGAATGGATTGTCGATGGTATTTTCTAGTTGAATAGTGTCTCGAATGGTGAAAGGGATCTGACCATTCCAGCGCTCTGCAATCCTCAAAACTCCAGAAGCAGCGCTGGTAATAAGCATTTCGTTGGCGTTTTTGCCTCGCCCGAGTCCGTTGTTATTATGAATGCCCTTGTGAGCTATCTCGACGATGACATCCTCACCCTGTACCGCCTTCTCCAGGGGCTTCCACGTGACGTGCACTGTGTCGGTCCATGGTGCCAATTTCTGGAATCCGAATTCTTCGAAGCCACGGGCAGCACCTTCCCGGTAGTAGTGGTCATTGGTGACATAGAAGGAGGTTGAGCTGGTGGCCAAGATGTCGTTTGGAGTGCGGATGAGCGGATGAGCAATGGATTTGATATGGACCGCATCTGATGAGGATATAGTATGCTTGAATATCTCAATCTGCGATCGAGTTTTGAAATCTTGGGAAGTCAGAGTACCAGCTGCTTGTTTTTGGTAGTATTCAAGATTTGGTATATGGTTGACAGCATAGATAAAAACAGTATCTGGCTCCTCTTCCGAAGACCAGATGTCAATTCCATGAGTCGTGAAGGAGCCTTCAAATCCCATCAAGGTCAATCGTTTTGAGGTGAAGTCCTGTATCCTTAGTATATTTCTAGCACCTGACACACCTGGGAAAATACCTTGGGATTTATTGTGTATATGGACCCTTGTTTGTGGCTGGCCGTTTGAGGATCCTTCCAATTGGCCATGGGAGGAAAGTATGAAAAGCGCGAGGCCGATTCACCTTGGCAGGCAGCGAAGAGAAGACCGGAGGGTTCATGTACATGTAGGTCCTCGCATTGAACTGTGTCTGGAATGGCACGCAGCTCATGGCCATGAATATTCGGCAATGAGGAGGTAGATCTTGTCAGTCCAAGGACACTGAAGCGGTGGTTGACACCTTGGTAGACCCAGGCGAAAAGGACAGCAAAAATAGCACCTCCAATGGTAAGAAGACGCGACATTTTGAACACAGATGTGAATCTAGAACACAAACTTCTCAGAAGTGAAGGGAAACGTTGTTATTTACCTTGAGCAGTTGAGGCTCGTGGAAGGTAAGATAATGCAGATAATTTGTGAATGAATGCGGGGAAAGAGAATCTTGGACTTAGGCTAGAAAGAAGATCGTCAGAGCATTGTAAGTACTGTACTTGTAGCATTGCCGCTACAAGTAAGATACAAAGGTACTGAAGGTGGTACATATGTTTATGATCTTACATTCATCTCCAAATTCTCAACTATCAATAAGGTCATACAAATGGTTGCATACAGATTTCAACCTTGTTTTGTGGATCGAAACTTGGGTATGAGTCGTGTTAAGTTACCTTCGTCGTGTGTTCGGGTGTCACTGTCATCAAAGGTCCAGGCTCTCGACTGATGGCACTAGTTTCAATCTTAATCTTATCAGATCAGATCCGGCGATAAAATAGCAAAGTCTCAGGAAATTGTTCGGTTTTTTGACTCCAATACCACCACGTGATTTCAAAAACCGGTGTATGAAGTGCTTGAGGTCTTTATCTCGACCCAGTAGCTGCTTACTATCACATATCTTCTGTGTGAGTGCGGTGTCTGGGGCTTTCCGTGGTGCAGCCATGAACTTTTCATCAGAAACGACAGTAAGGGCTCACGTGCTTCACATCTAAATTGTGCTGACTTGCCGTGCAGAAACAAAATGCGCATCATGATACGCATGCTCTCCCTCCTATGCATATTCAAGAAGCATACTGGCATTACAATAAAGTGAAGATTCCAGATCTGGAGAATGACGAGGAGGTAGTGGATTTTCGTCGTGGTCTCAATGCCGAGCAAGAGAAGGTCTTCCGCCCAATCGGCAAGGTCCCAGCAAAGAAGATTGAGAGCGCATGTATCGCATTCAGAAATCATGCCATGAAGACAGATGGCAGCTCTGATCCTCTACAGACAGCTGTTGAGGATGCCACCGTTTATGAACACCAGGAATTCCCAGGTGAGTTGTGGCGCTTAAAATCAAGCACTTGGCATACTGAGAATCATATAGGACTTCAGATTGTACCCGGAATCTTACCTCCAGAGACGCAGAATCTCCTGCTTTCTCAAATCATGCATCGAGACCTCGCCAATTCGAAACACAAAATAAACCTTGAAGCAGACTACCATATCCCTTATCCTCCACCCCGTCAGAGCAAGGAGGACACAGAGATGCAGGAGGACGTTGAACACAAGTCATTTTTCAGTTTTCCACAGGCATCCAAGGGCACATATCTCACACCCAAAGATCCTGAAAAGCACAAACCCCTGAACACAGCACAATTCCTCGCCAAGAAACTCCGCTGGTTGACTCTAGGCGAGCAATACGACTGGCCTACACGCTCGTATCCCAAGAACGGCCCGACTCCCTTCCCACCCGATATCTCCAAGCTCGTGTCGGGGCTTTTCTCCCACATCAAAGCCGAGTCTGGGGTTGTGCTTCTGTACTCTCCCAAAGACTATATGCCTGTGCACCGCGACGTGAGTGAGCAATGCGAACGTGGGCTTGCGAGCTTCAGTCTTGGGTGTGACGGAATCTTTGTAGTTGCAAGGGGGGAGGATGAAGTTGAGGGAGGTGGGAAGACAGTCGCTATTAGAGTTAAGAGTGGCGATGTTATTCATATGGATGGTGAGACGAGGTGGGCATGGCATGCTATGCCCAGAACTATTGCGGGTACTTGTCCCGAGTTTTTATCACAGTGGCCTGTTGGGACACCTGGTGCTGATGAGGAGGATAAGAGAATGTATGAGAAGTGGAGGGGCTACATGGCTGGCAAGAGATTGAATATCAGTTGTCGACAAGTCTGGGATTAGGACTTTCGAACAGATAGCTATTCGGAGGTCATACATGCTATAGTTGGGAAATTATCGAGGCTATACCTAGCGAAGAAAAAAGCATCATGTACCAAACACAGTATCGAAATCAAGACACCTCGGATCGGGAATCGTGTTTCTGTGCGGTATGAAGTTCAAGCTTGCTTCAACTACGGCTGTGTTGATAGCATGAGGTTTATTTAAACATCTGATTAGTAACGCGAGACGGTGGCTTCCTGTTGTATGAACCGATGGATCATGAGATAACGAACAAGTTTTTACAAGTGCTCAGAACAGGTGATTGTTTTGCCCGTTGATCCTGATCCGACCAGGGCTTTCAAGATCATCGAGCGTTGGAGTCTTGGAGTTGGCATTAGAGGACTCTACGGCACTTCAACATGGCCTCGGTACAGCAATGCCAAGAGATGTTGCACATGGCGAAGACCACGATCCGTACCCGAACCAGAGTGCAACAAACCTCACAACGTGCCTGTGGATCCAACTTCGCCTCTCCGAGACAAACATAGGACCGGCTAATTGTCAGGTTTTATCAGCAATTCAAGGATCTGCTGTACAGGTCTGAGGGTCATGAATGGCATTTAAGTTTGCTATCTGAGGTCAAGAGTTGCCTTGTTGGGCGTGAGAGGGGGAACAGCTTCAAGATCAACCACACCACGCTCTCGAACATCATTATTGATTCGCCACTGTCGGTTGTCTATTCCTTGTGAGACTCGTGGGTTTGGACAAGATCCCTCAGAGTGCTAGATATGCCTCGTGCTGGTTGCACAAAAACTGCATGCAGTACAACACGGCCCCTGAAGAGTGAAACTAGTCAACAGCCACAATCCCCCACGACAAGTGTCTATTCTGCGCCAGCACTGTCAAATATGACAACCCCTAAATATTAACTTTGACACACATATCAGGCAGTCTCTTACATGCCGTCTGGATCGATATAGTGCGATACACGAATCTGGGGTTATCGGAGTAGCGTTTCTGCACGAGCTGCAGCTATAGTGGCCGCATCATTAGGAAGCTTCCGGATGTAATTAGATCTTCGATCTTTCGACTTCATCAACATGAAATCTGATAGAAATCGCAGCAGTCTGGAAGCAAAATTCTTGGCCAGATTGCTATCAAGAAAAGCCAGCTATCGGCAACATGTGAAGGCCTTAAGACGTTTAATATAAACAACGGTCGTACCCATGACCCCTGTAGATCTAGAGGCAGCTGGTGGTCCAAGAGTCAAATATACATGTATATGGTTGAAATATCAGGACAATGACGCCAACTCGATCTACTGCTATCACACGTGGAAACACGAGGCGCCAAAATCCAAGACAGCGACGATCCAGCCTTTCAACTTTGGAAGCGACTCCGCCTCGTTCCTTTGCAGGACATAATGACGATATTTGGAGGATCAGAAACGACTTGATGACACAGGAAGTGGGTGATCAGGAGGCGGAGAGAGTCGAGGAGAAACGGGTTGGCTGTTCTGAAAAGCCTCGGACATGGCGATGATGATAAAAATAATCATGATCATAATACAATCATAATATAATCATAACAGACGTGCTTGATTCTGGTATTATCGTGGTGCTTTCTTGTTTCGAAGCGTGCGGACATACATATAGACAGGCTTGCTCGTCGCTTGACGTTCGAATAGACCCTGGCACGACTGGCACTCCGACAGCGTCGGGACGATAAGCCACCGAGGGCCCCCCGCACATAGGCTAGGGACCGATGCTATCAAGGCTCGAAATCGGCTCAAAGGGGGAGGTCGTCATCCACGATGAAATTTCGCAACTGGACATATGCGGTGAGCCTGGGGTCTTCTATGCCCTTATCTTCGAGCTTGGGGGCCCGACCTTACCCTTCATACTCCGTTTTGCCTATCTGTATCGAAGCCCCATTCTTGCTTGATTGTCATTGTCGTTGTCATTGTCCCTGGTCCATGGCATCTGTTCTCGTTAACGCAAGGCACGTCGGCAAGGGTCTTTGCCGTCATGAGAGACGAGAAGGCCATCGAGTGTCTTGTGCTTTACACAACTTACAAGTACTTACTTGTACAAGTACCTCAATTCCAAGTCTGCCGTGGCATCAGTCCGGATATCATCCCACTGCCGAGGCTAGGTCGAAAAGAAACCTTATGAAGTACTCGGAATGATGTACTTGACAGGGGTTACCTCAACTCCGTGAAAATTTCGTACTGCCTTACAGTCTTACAGAGACTGCAGTCAACAGAAACAACATTCGAAATAGAAGGCTGAAGACTTGATCAGCTCTATGAGACCATGTTTAGTTGTCTGTAGGCTTATGTATATTACACAGCAGTGGCTGGATATATCACTGCCCCCAATGTCACGGGTTTTGTAGCATTGACTGAACATTGAAGTCATTACCTACATAGAAATACCCTGTCACATTTTCCCTTCGACAAGGCTTTGGTTCAATCAACTGCACGACAGTTACATAGCGGCTTGACAAGGTTATTAAAAAAGGGTGGACTCACATGGAGGTGGGGGTTGTGGGCGGTCATGGTTCTGCCTTTGGGTAGACGACCGTGCAATCAGCAATCCCAAAGCAACCATGACTTTAAAATCTCCTGTATAATCTGCCATCTCATCACACAGAACATTTCTTATCATTGTCCGTTTCGCAAGCCTTCAAAGCTCAACCCCTCTCGGGTGGTGTTGATAAAGCTCGAAATACATATATCGAATGAACATGCTCGGTGGTTCATGACACGAATGATTCCTCACTGGCCGAACGCTTGATACGATATTCGGATATATCTCATACTTACTGTCGAAACTGACTTGGGGAGAGTCATCACGATGAGTAACAACGCTACGGATCAGAATGCCATCACCACCGGCAACGACAACGGTGTTGCTGGCTATGATCCCAATGCTCCAATTCCTTGGTGGCATGTCCATATGGAAATTGCTACAATTTGCGTGACGAACGGTTTGACTCGTAAGTATTAAAAGCCCGGTCACATGCTGCCTATGCTAGGTGTTATCACTTTGCATCATTCTTTATGATGCTCCTATATGCAGAACAAACACTGATTATGGATAGTTATCATTATTATTTCTCGAACTTGGTACAGATACACCAAGTTACAAAGATTCCGTCAAGATGATCGATGGTTGATGGCTGCTGGTGTAAGTAGATCAATACTCTCTTGCTTTCGACTATGTTTCTGACGTATCTTAGGCTCTACTGGTCTTTCCATATACTGTATGCCAACTTGGAACCGTTGCCTATGGTTCGGGGATGCACGTTCAAAATGTGCCAGACTCATGGCTCAAGCCACATTGGATAGTAAGTCTTGCAATCCCATCCCGTATCGATGCCTAGCTAACGATATGCAGTTCAGTTGGGGGTGGTTTGGATATTACTTGATATCATCTATGATAAAAGTTTCCGTATGTTTCTGCTTAATAGAAATCTGTGAGTAACCAACAACGCTTGGCCTTCATATGACCATCTTAACACGAGACAGTACCATACGCTTTCCGAACACTTCGAAGATGCGTTTACGCCCTCTGCGTCCTTATCATGATGCTGGGCGTGACAGAATCCTGCATCTGGGTCTTCCAATGCCGGCCCTTTCTCTCAAATTTCGTGTACGAGATCGACAACGAATGGTGCATCCCGCTCGATCCCGTGCGATATCTCTGGGTAGGCCTCAGCATCCCCATCGACCTAGCCGTCATCTCCATCCCCTTCGAAATCCTACGCCAGACGAACCTCAAGCGCCACGAACGCCGCGTGCTCCTCATGGTCTTCGGCGCAAACCTCCTCGGCACGATCGCATGGTAAGCACGCCCCCTTCGAACTCCCCCCAACCCCTCCAACCCCCCCTCCCCCGCATCCCATCCCACCCCCAGAATCCAAAGCTAACGCCCACAGTGCCGTCGGCCTCTACGGCGTGTGGGCCAACCGCTCCGACGTCGACAACGACCTCTCCTACACGGAGACGCTCTTTGTCATGACCAACGACATCGAGATCCTCATGTACACGCTCGGGGCCTCCTTTCCGGTGCTGTCGCGATACTTCGTGTCGCGGTCGGCGCCCGGCGCGTCCGAGATGAACGCGTCGTCCTTTTCGTCGTGGTACCGGCGCGCGCGCTCGCCCTTCAACGCCGTGCTGCACGGCAGCACAGAGAAGCGCACGGCGCCGCGCGGTTCGGGGCGCGGGACGGGTGTCGGTGCCATATCGAGTAATGCTAGTCCGCGCGAGGGCGCGCCCTGTGTGGATGGGTGCTACGCGCAGTTTCGCTTCTTCAGCGGCGGCGGCGAGAAGAGTCGTGAGGGGTCGTTGACGATCGATTCGTTGGGGAGTGTGTTGGATGGCGAGGGTAGGTATATTGCCGAGAACGAGAAGTATGGCGTTGCGAGGGGGAAGATTTCCGGGGAGAGTGGCGGGAGCGAGGAGTCGGACTGTGTGGTGCAGAGGGAGAGGAGGGGGAGTGCGGAGAGAAGCACGAGGGAGATTGATAGGGGGGATGCTTGGGGGAAGACTATGTGGTTGGAGAGTATGAATGCTTCGAGGAGCAGGGAGAGTCAAGAGCCGATTGTTGGCGAAGGGAGGTATGACAAAGGGTTCGTCACGTCGGCTCTTCCTAGGTAAAGGATATGTGATTTGGGCGGATGATTAAATGGCTGGATGCGTAAACATGATTTTATGAGCGATGATGGATGGAGTTTGGGAATTTGGTGGGCGGAAGGAGTTGGGATAAACGTCTTTATATGTAGTTTAAGTCCTCCCTTCCCGACAGCTCTGCGAGCGTCAAGCATCACGGCGAGCAGAATAAGAACAAGATAATTCTATACACCAAATCGGGTGCATTGTGCGGGCGATGTATTAATTCTATGTTGTTTCCCAAAACGCCCCCTATAATCCTGTAATCCTTTAACCCTATAACCTGAATGAGTTGTCATCTTCTTCGTCCTTTTTCGACAGTCGAATGAAACCCTGGCGCCAGTTTTGTATCGACGAGGCGCGCGTCACGAGCTTATTCCAGAAAAGGCCCATGAACATCGCTGCTGTCATGATGCCAAAACCGCAGAAGAAAAGTGTCGTGGTTTCCGAGTCGTCTTTCGGCGCCTCGACGACCTCTCCATCTTCCGCAATCATAGTTCCCGTTCTTCGGTCCACTACCATGGTAGAACCCAAGATATGATTCTGGGCATCCAGTGCTATGACACGCACATACTCTCCACTGTCACTGGGTAGCTCGAAAGTCGTCTCGAAGGTCTCCCGGCGCAGAGTCTCAACATCGCTAAACATTCCCTCCTCAATTTCTTCCTCCCCCCGCACGGATCTTGCGCTCTGTAGAGCCCATTGATGGACTTCCGTGGCTCCATTCCAGGAAACATACACCTTTTCTCTCGATCGGCTAAGTTGAATGCTTGGGATTGTGTTTGGCTTTCCAACCCAAGAGGCTCGGAACGTACGATAGGACTTCACTAAGCCCCATTCTAACAAAGCAGCAGCGCCGTATCGCATGCTACACAATACTTCCCCTGCGGCCGTAAATTCTGTCCATTGAGGAGTGTGTCCCCAGCCAACGAACACATTTCCAGAATCTGGCATAAACTGTACTGAGCCTTGAGATTGTGAAAGAAATCCCCCTGGCGCATCGTAGCTCGCGGTCAAAGTAGCAGTCCAATTATCCAAATCGAGAGCAACTGCCATACCTCGACTGTTCTTTGCGGTCTTGACCTTGTCCGTTGATCCGTTGTCGAAAATAGTGATGGTGTTATTCGCGTGCCAGTTCACATGGTGTTGCCAGGTGAAATCCGTAGCTTTCCCACCCGAGAGATCTCGGAAATCGTTACGCTTTCCCCCTAATGTCCATACAACATCGCCGGTTGGACTGATGCAAGTAACAGTGTGCAAATACCTCGACGAAATGTAGTAGTTCCCAGCTGGATCCTTGTCGATGCTGTTGATGTGGAAATAATCCCAGGCGGTCGTCTCTGCCAAGCCAATGTCCCCAGTCATCTCAAAGAAAGATTCTTCCGTACTGTAGTGCTCTGAAGCTCGCCATTGAAAAAGAACCTCGCCCGTCGCAATATCAAGTTCTTGGAAAAGTCCGTCATAGATGTAACCATTCCCTCTCCTAAACGCAGAAAGATCTGCCGGTATGATTTCGTAGATTGTAATGAGTGCTGTGCCTTGTTCGGTAATGTAGAATTCGTGAAGATCTCCCTCGAGCCCATTGGCCGCCTCCACGATGTGTGCAACCTCGTAGGAAGAATTGAGCTGTGCAGCATGAGTTGACCGTTCACAGGAATTTAGGAATGCTACTCCTCACCATATAATATTTCCCCCTTCCATGTGTCCTGTCATCGATCCCAGCCCAGAAGGTCAGATAGTCCTCGCCCCGATAGTTCTGCACCTTCAGATCCATCACTTCCCCAAAACTATCCTCCATCCATATCAGTTCGCCCTGGGCGTCGGTGATGATTGGTCCTGGGTTTTCCACCACTTTCCCCCGCGGCTCCAGGAGGATATATTCGTCGCTACACCTTTCGCTCCACTGCTCCACGTCGAATTGCGGTGACACCAAATCGAAGGATTCGTATGATACATGAGGATATGCGCCGTACGCCGCGAGATCGTACCAGGAACCAATCCAGGACTTGCAGTTTACCAGCAGTGGCAGAGTCGCGAAAACAGCGAGTCTCATGATGGACGGATGCGCGCAAAAAAGGAGTGACAGCAAAGAAACAGGAGAGAAAGACGGAAAGAGAAAGGGAAAGGGGAGGGAGAGGGAGAAGGAAAGGGAAAAGGAAACAAAAACTTATGACAGTGAAGAGTTGTTATGTACAAAGCACGAAATACATACCTAGGTAGAACAGACATACAGTACACAGTAGTAAAGGGACAAAGCTAAGAAGAGAGGGGCAGGGGGACGAGGAAGCTGCCAACCCACAAGGTGACGAAGATGGAACTGTTCTACCTAGGTACCTGTGCCTAGGTAGTAGTAGTAGTAGGTATTCTGAGCGTAACGTCCATGTCAATGGAGCTTCTTATCCATGCCAGTCGAGGCTAGTAGTAGTAGTAGTAGTAGTAGTAGTAGTAGTAGTAGCAGTAGTAGTTATGTCTGTACAAGTACTATTACAAGTACATACAGTACATACAGTACATACAAGTATGGAGACTTGCCCCTCAAGTGTGAAAAGGATCGCATGGCCATGATGCCTGTCGAAGACTAGGGTGTAGATAAGATTTGGTTTGCAAATGAAACTGTGGAATCAAGTTTGATGGGAATGTTCAATGTCAGTGGCAGAGTGAAAAGGAAGACTTTGGGAGCTGTATATGACAAGGCACGGGCATGGGCAAGTACAAGTGCAAAGGATTGATTGATTGATTGATTGATTGATTACATAGACAGGTAGTAGTAGTTGCCGCAGGCAGCGTATTCTAGGACGGACATAAGATAAGTTGATATAAATTGATATAGTCGTCGGACTACCGACCGCACGTCTGGCTGTAAAAGTATGAATTGAGAGATGAAGTCAAGTCCAGTCCAGTCCGGTCCAGTAAGTAGTAGTCTAGGTCAAGTCAACATAACATGATGGACGATACTACTACTGTTAGTACTACCATTACCATTACTACTACTTACTACTACTTACTACTACTTACCACGACTGTTAGGACTATGGGGTGGTGATCTTGGACGAGCTACGCAATTATTACCCCATTCAAAGTGCATTACTCGACTCTCCCCACACCAATATATTCCGTGGAGCTGCGCATAGGATGACTGGAACGAATTGGGTGGGAAATGGCCTTCTTGAAGCAAAACGACGCATCGCTACTTGTATTCTACATGAATCTTCCAAGACAGGGGAAGGGAAAGTAGTTCTTGGCAATCTGCTCGGATCGAGGGTGAACTGTTACATACATCCGTATTTCTGAGTACATACACACATCCACAAGCACTCTCGATCTACTATCTATGCCATTACTCGTGGTGTTTATTCATACGTATACATATGGAAGATCTTTTCTCTTTTTCCCCCTTCTCTTTCGCCACACCTCTGTCGGCATCTTTTCTTTCTTTTTTCCATCTTCCAACTTCCAACTCATCGGCTTATCATAACCAGCCGCTCGAAGTACCTACTTAGGTAAGGTAGCCAAGAGTATCTATCACACCGGACATTTAATACGTCAAGGTCCGGCAGCCAGACGGATCTGGGAAAGCGAGGCGAAGGAGTTGAAGGGAAGCAGACACGGCTACCGACTCTCACTCCACGGGCAAGGTACTCCGTACTCCAACAATATATTCTAATATAATAGATCCAATTCACATCGCTTGCGTCACCAGAAGTCAAGTCGCCAGATCAATCATTTCGTATCTCATCGAATCCATCTCCCGTCCATGTTCTCTTCTCCATATTCTATGAATACTTAAGATCCGTAAGAGTGCTGTACCTGAATGGCCACCGCACTTGCATATGCGGCTGACGAGTCCTCGCAAGTAGGCGCTTGGAAATGGATCCTTAGTGCCTTGGCGCTTCGCGGCAGTCTCAGACTTCCTTGGAGATGCAGCTAAGGCTTCGTTCGACACTCGTGTGGGAAACTTCTTGCTTCTTGCTTCTGGTTCTTGGTTCTTGGTTCTTGGTTCTTGGTTCTCGATTCTCGATTCTGGGTTCTTGGGTTGGAGAATCTCCCTCTACTCTACACAGTTCGTAGTAGTACTACGTCCATAAGAATAACAATAACCAGAACAATATCTTCCCTACGTGTTAGAATACACTCGATGGCTATTCTTCGTCTAAGCCTACCTTGCCGTCTGGTCACGGGTAACCAATGCTGAGCCGATCATGTGTCGGCATGAAGAGAATGAGGAATGAACGAAACGCAACAACGAGGGCATGGAGTAAGAAATACTACCTAAGTACAGGTCCAACAAGTTCTTCTCGCACGATGATACAACATCTCCAAAACTCGTGTCCATACATTCTCGAGAGCCATGCCACTCCACTCCCCGGCTATGTACATACTATTCAAAGATTGTCATGAGACATCAGCATTTCCTTAAACTCGCCTACCCCCTTCTAGACTCCTCCCCGCACCCCCTGATTAGGAAAATGAAGCAACCGACAACACCATGTCCACATACCGTGCAGACATACCGCACCTACATACCCAGAATTCCGGAGTTCTATCCAAAGACCCCAATCCCAATCCCCATGGCAGAACACCAATACAGATTCCGCAACCCATGATCAGATCCGATCCGATCAAAGTTTCTCATCGGAATGGGAGATGCAGCAAAGCATGTCCGGACCTCTTTTCTTTTCCAGAAGCTGGCAATGGTGCGCGTCGTGCGGGAATCCACTCTGAGTGCCGGCCTGTCAATGCCAAGCTTCCGATGTCCTCGCACGCCGTCTGCACTCGAGGCTTCGCCGTGTGGCTGGGGACGTTGTTATCCTTATCGATATCGAGTACGCAGTGTTGCATTACCTCGTGAATTTTACGCCAGCTTCCGTGCTTTGAAAAGGGCATCCGGGACTGGACTGGAAATTTTGAATGGCTTCTGGTGGGACACGAGCACGTAAAACGGGAAGACAGAATCTGCAAAGTAGCGCGAATCAAATTCATTTATTACCATATCCATAATGGGTATCATCGAAGTCTACTAATGAGACAAGAACGCCTGAAATGAACAACAACAAAAAAGCACACGCCAAACAACAAACAAAGAGGGAGTCTTCCACAACGCCAATTCAGGTCATCAATCTTCATCCACGTCTCCCCTTCTCGTTCAAGCAATCGCCTTCAGCTCCGCATCAGCCTGTGCCTCGACAGCTGCCTCGGCCTCGGTCTTCTTCTCGCCATTCACATTCTCATCTTCGTTGATCGCATCTCCGGATTCGCCCCATGCTGAGTTAGTACGGCTCAGTTTGCCCGGTACCATACCCTCGCGAGGACTAGCAAGGGGACTTCCTAGGCCGCCAATACTACCGCTCATGCTATCGTTGCGTCCATGGCCAACACGTCCACTCTTGACACTGTTTCCATCGCCTACAATGCTCTGCTTTCCAGCATAGTAGCTGTTGCGATCACTCGGCAATGCGGGCGCAACACCGGTGGCAGAGTAAATACTTGCTCTTTCGGCGGCAACACCTGCCCCGCGGACTTGGTGGAGGTTAGATGGCGCTGAACCACTTGGGTTGTCGACATTTGAACTCAAAACACTCAGTGGCAGACTCTCGCGGCTACCACCAAATAAGGATGACGGAGCCATTGCTCGAACAGATGCGTCGGTATCCATAGATCTTCTTCGTCTGCGCTTGGAGGAGGACGCAAGAGTAAGAATGGAGGCGTTATCAGTCAGCAGATTATTGGCCGTGGCAGTATTATATGTAGCAGGATGACCTCCGCTTCCTTGAGGTGCCAAGTGGCCAGGGATTGCAGTGGGCGGAGATGATGGGAACTGGTGCGAGAATTGGATAGTTGGACCGTTTGGATTGCTAGTATTTCCATTGTTCGACGTTGAAGTAACAGCGTTGGTAGTTTGACCTGGAGCCGCTGAATGAATGGTTGTGAGGGTAGTAGTGAGAGATCGGACAGATGGAGCTGGGGATGAGAAGGTACTGTCTGCTCCCTTTGTAGAACTCAATCCCCCACCTACAGTGCCTGTGGTTCCATTACCTGATGATGCTCCATGAGACTGGGCGGCATCAGAATGGGCCGCATCCATTTCGGTATTTACTGTTGGAGCAGCCGACTTGTGCGCGTTGGTCGTTTGAACGTCGTCCACCGATGACGTATAAGAGTGACGGTTCTGGCTAGCAGACCCAGTACTCACGGTACGTCCAGTCGGAACAGTTGAGTATGATCGGGTTTGAGGAGCTGTCGAGTCACCATTGACGATGCCGGATTGAGGATATGGATTATTCATTGCAGCACCACCCTTCTTCGTATGTGCTTTGAGATGTTGTGCATTGCGCTTACTACCGTTTGCATGTGCTGCCTCTGCGGATGAGGAACTTTTGAAGTTTGTGAGCTTCTTGACCCATGAGGAAAATGGACGACGTCGTCCACCCGGCCGGTCTGGCATGGTGTTAGTGTTGGCGTCGAGGAGCGCAAAGGTTTGAAGGTAATGAGTGGATGTAGGTGCGAGCTTGGCTGAAGACCAAAGCGATACAAGAGTAGGTAGATACAAGACAAGACAAGACAAGAAGGGAATGTGAGAGTTGGGGAGGGCTTACCGTGCGGTGGTGCTGCCTCGACTGTGGCCATGATGTTTGTTCGATTGTGTATATGGGTGATTTACGGCACGTTCGGAGGCCAGAAGTAGTCAGGGGGAACTTCTGACCGCTTTGATTGATTCAGGTCGTCGAGTGCGTATCTTGATCACGATCAATCTCCGTGATGAGGCTGTTTATAGGGAATGGCGCGGAAGGGTCTTTTTGTTATGAGAGGCTGTGACGGTTGACATTCGAGATGCTTTAGCCGCACTCACCTTAGCACTGGACGCTTTTGGCGGCGATACCGACCACCACACCAACACCCAGGCTCGCCCAGGCAACACCAATGGAGGTCACTAGAACAAGGCTACGCCGATCAGAGGTGGGCGATGACTAATCAATCCACTTGGGATCGTCATCCCCACTGGATATGTGATTGGTGCCTATATAAGAAGGCCACAATATTCAGCCTCGAGGTTAGGTCATTGAGCATCTAAAGTGAGGTGCTCATGCCGCGACACTTTAAATGATTAGATTATTTACCCATCTACCTAGGTACCTGCATGATTGATGCAGCTCATAAACTTCTGATTAAACACCTACTCTAATCGCTCAGTCTTGCTTGCTCGACTTCCTAGTGCCATTGGCCACAAACAACTTGCCAATAAAACGTCTCTTTCTAGTCCAAAGAGCGGAAGAGAATATCCATGAACCTCTTGAGGTAACTACCTACCTAGCTATGGCTCAGTTTGATGCAACATTCCCGGAAGGAGCCCTGAAGTTGTGGCCCAAAACATGAACGTCCAAATCCGTGCTTACAAGCTACGATAAACGATCTATGGCATCTCCGATTCTTCCTCTGCCCGAAGCGGTTGTCGCTCAGATCCGATCATCAATCGCGATTACATCCCTCAACGATGTAGTACTGGAATTACTTAAGAATTCTCTCGATGCTTCAGCGCAGAAGGTGGAGATCATAACTGATTTCATACGAGGAGGATGTACAGTCGAAGACGATGGTGTTGGTATACCACCAGCAGAATTTGCGGAGGGAGGTGGGCTGGCTAAACTCTATCGTATGTTTCGTGATTATGCTACACACATGATCGGTAGCTAATGCTAGATCAGATACTTCAAAGCACCAAAGTGTGGTTTCGACACATGGCACCCATGGCCGATTTCTAGCATCACTTGTGGCGCTGGCTATTGTCTCGATCACTTCTCATCATCACAAACACCACTCCAATAATACCGTCAGTATATATAAGTCGGAAGTTATCTTACGGCAGACCCCAAGTACAGACGAATATCGCATCACAATCTCGAATTATGGGACACGAGTCGTGGTCAGAAATCTGTTTGGTAGCATGCCTGTTCGAGTAAAGCAACGAGGAATCATGGGCACGACGGCAGGGGTATCCAAGCAATGGGATGCTCTCATCAAGGACTTGATTGCTGTGATTCTCGCCTGGGACCGCCCAGTAAGTGTGGTTGTGCGAGACACCACAAGTAATCAGCGATTTCGCATTCGAGGAGACTCTAATGCGGCGGCTTGGCGTAAAGGGACAGTAGACAGCGTGTGCGGTATTTTGGCACAAGCTTCCCTGGCCTCTTCACAAAGTCGAACATCGTGGGTGCCAATACTGGCTTCAACTCCGACAGTACGTATCACAGGTGTGATATCAACTGAACCTGCACCCGCTAAGCATGTTCAATTTTTGTCACTTGGAGTTAGACCTTTATGGCCCAGTTGTGGTTATGGTGGATTGTATGAGGAGATCAATCGGTTGTTCGCCAATTCTTCTTTTGGGCATGAAGAATCAATAGATATCGACGATCTAGAGAAAGAGCCCACCGAATACACTCTCAAACAGCTAAAGGGTATGGGTAAAGGGACCGATCGTTGGCCCAAGTTCTGTCTCAACATTGAACTATATCATGATTCAACGATAAAACCCCACCAGGAAAATGAGCTTCTAAGGGATGAAAACAGCAGTCTGCTGAGTTCCATTAGTGAGCTTATGGTAGCAGCTATCACAGGATTTCTCAAGCAATGTCATTTCCGGCCCAGAAAAGCGCAAAAGCATGACACAAAAGTCTCTGGCTTCGATAGACCTTCAAAAGTTAGTTCCGCTCAAGAAAGTCCCGGAACAGTATTCTCAGCTTGGACGAGGACCAAGATTGGCGCTCCAGCTACTTCAAAATCAAATTGCAACAGATCCAACAAAGTGTCATCAGAAAGGTCTTCAATTGTTCCTCCAATTCAATTGCAAGTAGATCCCCTTCCACGGTCAGCTTCTGCGCCTCGACAGACCACACACCGAAGGATACTTGACAAATCCGGCAATGTTGTTCGACAACCTTTTGAAGATGTCGAGAAACGTTCGAGTCGGCCTTTTAGTGCCTCAGTTAATCCCAAGACGCCCAACACTGAGTCGCAGAAAACCTCAGAATATTCCGTTGGTGTGGAAGACGAGATAGTAAATTGGACTGATCCTACTACCAAATTAATACATCGAATAAACAGCCGGACTGGAATGATCATTAATGAGCAAAAGGCTCCCAAGAGGCTATCAACCCCCCTTTCCAACGACCTTAATGCCGGGCTGGCGTTTAGGAAGAAAATAAAGTCGGCTGAGGAGAACAATTGTCCAGAAGAACCCGAGTGGCTGTGCAATTTCCTAAAGAATTGGAAGAATCCAGTCTACAACCACTCAGAGAAACCTATACCTCGCGCGGAAACTGAGCCATGCGTTGGAGCACACAGCCTAATCAACCATCATGGTCACCATTACCCTCAACATGATGCTGCTATGATTTTCCAGTCACTTGAATCTAATGATCTAGGCCGCTTATCAAAGTCTGGACTCAAAGATGCTGAAGTTCTTGCACAAGTTGACAAGAAATTTATTCTGGCCAAAATCCCCTGGAAAGCTCCTTCTGGTATAGACAGCCAGGGTGATGAGAGAAACAATTTCCTCGTTATCATCGACCAGCATGCTGCCGACGAACGCTGCCGCATTGAGACTCTCATGTCCGAGTTCTGCAGACCTTTCAATACGTCAGAGCTTCTGGTTTCTACTTCAGGAATTGTGCCCGGGATTCTGACAACTCGTCTTGAGAAATTGGTCATCTTCGAAGTATCCTCAAAAGAACGACAGTTGTTAGAGAAACATTTGCAGCATTTCGCAAACTGGGGGATCATGTATGATTTACCATCTATCGCAGATCCATTGAAGGCAACAGCAAGAGTTGTTGTCCGAGCCTTACCACCCGCGATCGCCGAGCGTTGCAGAACGGATCCCAAGATCTTAATTGAGCTTGTCAGATCAGAAGTCTGGGCTCGTGAGGGCAGTGGTTTGATATCCCGTGCCAAGGATCCTTCCGAAGATGACATGGATTACAATGGAGTCGAAGCTCAGAAGCATGGCTGGCTGAGAAAGATCCACGACTGTCCGAAAGGACTTGTGGATATGTTGAACTCAAGATCGTGTCGTAGTGCAATCATGTTTAATGACCATCTCACACTTGAACAGTGCCGTACTCTCGTGTCGAGGCTTGCGGATTGTGCGTTCCCGTTTCAATGTGCGCATGGTAGACCCTCGATGGTTCCGCTCTTGGACATGCAGAATTTCAGACAGGAGAGCTCATATAGCGAGTTCCAGACTCTTAATTCGGCAAGTGATTTTGGGAGAAGGTTCAAGGAATGGAAAGCTGCCATGTAGGAGCTGAAGCGACTCCGAACGATGCC
Organism: Xenosphaeropsis pyriputrescens; assembly: GCA_022609375.1. Taxonomy (NCBI): domain Eukaryota; kingdom Fungi; phylum Ascomycota; class Leotiomycetes; order Phacidiales; family Phacidiaceae; genus Xenosphaeropsis; species Xenosphaeropsis pyriputrescens. Next base: position 287,571 of record JAGKQE010000007.1, read on the forward strand.
TGTTCACATGAAGTGTGGAGGATCTTGCATGTTCATTTAGACAAGAATCAATTACTGGCACCAGAGTTAGCTGTGTAAAATTTTGATTCGGCATCATTTTACCGTAAACGTATCGGACGACACGGCTTGATGTTAGTAGCATAAGTACTATACTACCAGAAATATAATACTATGCCACTGGATATGCAGTTCGATCACAGTAATTACCCATCATCTGATAGAAAAACTAGGAATGAAATTATTCACAGATCTCACGCAACCACGTCGAAAATTCGGTATATGTAACATTGGGACGACAGAAAGGCTTTCGCCGATAGTATCACGGATCATATTAGTTATCACTTCCATGAAAGAACAATAGACACCGCCTGTACCAAAGTTCTATACGGCCACACCACTGCTATATGGCGAATCATACCGGTAGAACATGTCAGAATACGATGTCACGATACTACGGCCAAGATCCAATAAAAGTGGTGATGTTGTATAGATCATTACAGCTTTATGTAGCCAATACCTACCACCTGACAGCCACCAGTTGCACAAAACACTTCCCACACTTCCCACACTGTGTACCCAATATCCAGAGCACCACAGAACAAGAAACAACCCGCCACCAGAGCAAAAAAGAAAGATTTGAAAAAGAATTGTGGTTGTCTGCTGTATAAATGCACGCCAAAAAAAAAAAAAGAGAGCTCCCTAACCGGTTCGAACGATTGACCTGAAGATCTGCAATCTTCCGCTCTACCACTGAGCTAAAGGAGCCGATCGATATATGTCGGGGGTAGTATTTACGAATAGATTTGTGGTAAAGACGTGGTTGCGGTTTAGTGGGGCCGGGCTGGGTGGGTGCCGAGGTTGGTAGTGGGAGTTTAGCGAGATGTTGAGGGCGGAAGGGCTGTGGAATGGAATGGAATGGTTGTTGTAAGTAATGAATGGATAGGGGGTCTTTTATGAGGTGAATTGTGTATGTGTGTTGGGAAATTCAATTACTTCTTCAGAGGAGTGGAATTGAGAGCAGTGGAATTAGCAAGTGTGGTGGAATCGATTCCAAGTCGCTTACTCCAAGCTCGACATTTATCAAAGGCTCTACAGCAGAAGACATGCCCAGCATCATGAGGTATCCACAAAGCTTGATACAGATAGACAGCAAAGTATTAATACAGCAAAAAAGCGCATATATTTCTTCAAGCATGCTAAGCCAGACGAGCCCTTGAACAGGGTCATGCACACAGCAAAATAAAACGCCGGCTGGGGTCACAAGCAGACCCAAACAAAACTGCCAAACCGAACCAACCGCACAAGCTCAGCCATATGTAAAGCCAGAGCAGAACGAGGACTAAAACCCGTACCGAAAGCGCCGCCGAATCTGCACCGGTGCAGATCGAAAAGAGAAACCCCCCTGTGTTGCCTAGTCCCTGGTATCACAACGAACCCGATCCCCAATCCCAATCCCCAGCCCCTAATCACCCAATACACCAAGCCAGCTCAAGTCAGCCCGTCCCATCCCATCCCAGTCAATCACTCTCCAGACGCCATCTCCTCCACCTTCGCATTAATCTGCTCGTACCAGAGCGCATGTGACTCACGATCACAGAGCCCGACACGACCAATCTCCTCGACGATCTTGCCAACGGCCCCCACGAACTCAGGAAGGCCGAGACCAGCAAGGCCCTCGGACGCAGTACTCTGTAGACGCACCTTCTCCGACGCCGAAGTGGCACTGAGCCGGCCCATGATGTGGCCCCTAAGTCTCGTCATAAGCAAGCGCATGACAGGTTCCGTGATACCCTTGGAATGTGCCGCCTGGCTCTGCTCAACGATGCGGCGTACGATGTCGCGGATGTTAGAGCGCGTGATGGATGGCATGGCGCGGCTGGACTCGAGCGCAGCGCAGATGCCCTGCGTGGCTTGGTCGACGGACTTGGCACCTGAGAGGACGGACGCGATACGTGGCGCTTCGGTCTTCCACTGGGCGCGGACGTCGCGCCTGAGGATGTTCTTACTTTGCAGGAGGATTGCACCTGTGGTGACGATGTTGAGGAGCTCACCACGGATGCGAACGATTCGCTTGCTGTCTAGCCTGAGTGTCTCAGGAACTTCGTCGGGTGAGATACCGGTTACATCGGTGAAAAGATCGACGAGAAGCTGGAAATATATCTTGTCTGGAGTTGGCCTGTTCTTCGCGAGTCCCACGTTTTCAGGATCTCTCCTTGCCGCCTCTGCGAAGACCTTTGTGCGAGCTGCCTGCCACCAGTGCTCAGTGGTTTCAAGTGTGTGAAGACCTTGCTCGAGATTCTCGGAGAACAGCTTCCGCTCATATGGTACAGCGTGCTTGATAAGTTCGGGTGCACCTTGAGAGAGCATGTAATTTGCATAATCAAGCTGCATGATATCGATAAAGCGCATGAGAGATTGGAGTCGATCAACGACATCATCCGTATTCGAAAAATGCTCAACAAGCTGCTTCACTGTAGTGTCTCGTACCGGAGCACAGAGGCGAGGAATGATGGTAGACATAAAGCTAAAGAACTTTTCATAGGAGAAACTCCCGGCCGTAAGTTGTCTCTGAATAAGTTCGATATCGAGATTTTCGCCGATTAAAGTGTGCAACGAGTTCCCAGGATGCAACAAATGCTGTAATTTAAACTTGATGTTGTCGGCCATGGCCAAGACCCACTGGTCATTGTGGCCAGCAGCCACTTCACTACGCATAGAATTGAAGATGGCCTTGTGGATAGCACCCCTTTGCTGCAGACAATCGTCTAATTCGATGAGGTAATCTTTGTTGATCATAAGCTCATGAACCACCTGTCGATTTTCCGGAAGAAGAGAACGAGTGTTTCTGAGGGCTTCAGCACTCGTCATAGAATGACGACGCGGAGTCGGTGGAGGCGTAAGTGTTTGGAATGTAGCCTTCACAGCACTGTCAGATGCCGCCATGTCCCCAAGAGCTGGAGTTGTAGCGGTAGAATTAATGACTCGAGGCTTCGCATCGCCAGCAGGCTTCTTAGCCTTGGACTTGCGAGTCTCACGGATAGCGTTGGTGATAAGCTGCTTTCCACGGATTGGACCAGCGAGCTTTTTAATTCTCAGCATGAGTTTCATCTGATTCTCTCTGATGCCATCGCGATATGTCCCAACGACAGCTTCCTCGGTGCTGTCTTTCACGGTCTGCCAAATAGCGTCAAGTTCCACGAATTGAGCAACCATCATGTCCACCATGGTACTTGAATCTCTAGCCTTCCACGCAATGAATGCATTGAAGTAGCTCTTGTATGCATCAGACAAAGCTACTTGATGGACTGGCGGAGGAGTATAATTATTAACGCTCGTCAGTCGGGAAAGGACGTTCTCGAAAGATATCAGAAGATCTCGGGCCTTCGCAACAAGATCCTGGATCTGAGAATTAGCCAAATCATTCTTTGGAATCGGTATCCCTGGAGCGATTCCCACCTGCTCCTGATCTCCGCTATCTCTCTTATTGCTCAATACTTGAGTTGGGTGCCCCAGAACAAGAAAAGCACTCAGGAAGGTCCTGACCGCAGTCATCTCATTGACTGAACCGCTCTCGCCCTCCTTGAGACCACAGATTTGTAATAGTGAGGCGGTGCTCAGTAAGACCTTCTCCATCGCCAGCAATGTAGTTACATCCTCAAACGAAGTATCCCGTACGCCTTCTATAGAGAGACCCAGTTCACAAAACGCCTTCAGGCATGTATACCGTCTATGTGATCTCCACTTTCTTTGTATCCTTCGAATAGCCTCCTCCTGGCTGATGGTCTCAATCTCGATCTCGACCTCAACCATTTCCCGCATGGGACTGAGACTTTTTCGAGGGGCACTTATTGACCTCCCTCTCTTGGCGTGGGCTTGCTTTCTCATTTCCGCTCTCCGTCTCTCGGCCTCGGCTAATCTCTCCTCCATATCCCTCCTGAGTTTCTTCCCCTCAGCCTCTCTCTTCTCCTTCATGCTCTCAGCAATTCCCTTGGCTCTTTTGACCTCCTCAGCACAACTGGCTACAATCTCAGCAAGATTCTTCTCCCGAGCCTGCTGCGCGGCAAGTGCTCTCTCCTCCGAGTTGCTTGCGCTCCGTGGAGCAGCCTTGGCCAAGGCAGCCCTCAGACGGACCTTCTCAGCATGAGCAGCACGGTCGGCGAGTCTTGCCTTGCGGTCTTCCAATATGGATGCGCGTCGCAGATGTTGAGCAACGACAGTACTCTGTGGAGCGCCATGATATGAGCGGCTTGAGGCATGCGACTGGTGTGAGTGTAGGGAAGAAATGGAATTACGACGAGAAGATGCGGCGGAGGTCTTGCGGCGGTTGTTTGTAGGTTTGTAGAAGCGTGCGGCGATTCGTGGAGGAGGGGTCCAGATACGGGTCTCGTCTTCGATGTCGTCGAGGATCACATCGTCTTGGTCCGAGGGCATTTCGTGGTCCGTCATGTTTGCCGGACGTTCGGAGTCACTCCAACTACCGGAAGCACTTCGCATGTTGGACAGTATTGTGAGGTGTAGAAGTCAGAGGTAATGTATGCGAATATACTTTAAGACAAAGCTGGCTGTCGTGTGATCTGTGCTGTTGAGTCGGGTGTCTCGAGTCTCTTTGACGGAAACAGCGTTGCAGTGGCAGGGTGACTGACAGGCGGGGGATCTTCGTTGAGAGTGGTATGGTCCTAAGAGTAATAGCTGGTGATGTAGATGAATATATGCGATCATATCATGGGGGGACCGAAAGGGATTCGTAAGTGAGAGTGTATTGTGATATGGGGAAGGATGCTGGGGATCATGCATGCATTCGTATATTCGTGTTGGTGTTGATGTTGAGATCGAGAGAGAGTAAATTATGGATGATCAGGAATGCGGAAGTTGAGGTAGTGAGCTTGCTTTGGCATGGGATTCGCTAAATCAGGATTCTTCATGCCGAGAGCGTATTCTACAGTAGTACTGTACATACCTAAAGGTGGCAGAGAAGGCTGAAGAAGGCGATAGGCCCAATTTGCTTTGCTTTGTTTATCGAAGGGGAAAGGTTGATTACCATTCTGCATCATTATCATCATCATTATCATCGTCATTTATACTTTTATTCTCATTATTCTATTGTCATCGTCATGGTCATCGTCATGGTCATCGCCATGTTTCCATCCATGAACAATTGTCAGCATCTATCGTCTGCTCATGCTGATAAATCAGAGACAGATACACAACTCATCCAGAATAGAGAAACACGAGGTTAGATATGGATTAATCGCCTTTTCTTTGCACTTCTCTATACAAAGTAAAGTCCCAATATTAACATCAACAGTTCCCAAACTCCATCGCATCCCCCAACATCTCCAATATCCGCAATTCATGCAACCCAACCCGCATGGCCTCATACAGTAAAGTACGTACAGTACTCTACTCGTACTTACGGAGATCATGATCCACGCGACAGCGCATAAAACAAGCCCAGCCGACGGCCTTCTCCAAAGGATACCTTAAGGTGTTGGAGGCGCGCGCGAAAAGGCAATCATTACAGGGCTCCCTCATCCTTATCAGACTTCAGCCCAGCGCATCTGGCACAACGGCCTCCAGCATACGACAAGCCCATCCGCAAGCCCGAACAAGTGCTCTAGACGCAAGTCCAGCGCGCCATCTTCCAAGAGCCTCAAAGACAGCATGTTGAAAAGCGCCCGACCTATGAGAACAGCAGAGGCCGAGGAAACCCAACTCTGCGCGACGACCAAAGCCAAATGCAAGTGTAAATGCAAACATAAATGCAAAGATATGGAATGGATCCAAATGCAACTGCAAGTAAAATAAAAAAATAAACCCCTCCCCCTCCGTCTCTAAATCAAAGACACAAACCATGCCGAGCCAAACCGCAAACCCAAACCCAAACCCCTCCAACCTCCACCCCCTCAAATAAGCAGCGTATGCTGCTGCACACACAACTTCCACTCCGCACAAGCAAGCTGTTTCCACGTACTACTAACGCTCAGCCGATAAGTGCGCACCTCGCCCCCCTCCAAGCGCGTAGCCGTGACGGCATAGAAGGCCACGGCAGCCATGAGATCGACCTCGAGGATGTGCATGTCGTCGATATCGACGTCCAGCCACGGCACGAAGTCGTCGCCCTTGAAGTGCTGCTTGAGCGCCTTGCCCGCGAGGATCGTGCCGTCGTGCAGGATGATGACGGCCCCCGACTCGGCCAGGTAGTCGAAGATCTCCTTGCCCGACTCCTTGAGCGCGCGCCAGAGCTGTGTCTCTTGCGTCGTCACCGATTCCTTGATGCGCCGTGTGATCATCGATCCGTCTGGCATGGTTGCTGGCTCTTTTGGGGGTCGAGGAGGAGGTTTGCTTGATGGCTGGGGTATGAAGTCTCGAGAGAGCAGGTAAGTAAGTAGGGTTGAGAAGTGAAGATGATATCGATTCGACGATCCGTATATTCCAAATTTCAACTTTCAAATCTCAAAATCTCAAAATCCAAAATCCAAAAATTTCGATACCGATTTTTTTTATAATTTTTTTTTTGATAGAGGAACCTCTCCTCCCATCGCCCAAATACCAAGTACATATATATCCCACAACCCAACCAGCGCAGCGAGTGACGTCAATATGCGCAGCGCGCAAAGCCGAGGCCAAAAAAAACAGGGCAGGAGCCCATCGGCGTCGGAGGGGGTTGTCAGCGTCGGGGAGAGCCTTGTGGGTACACATGTCAGAAACAGTGGGGTCGGGAGGAGGGGAGGGAGGGCTGGGTTGATAACGTCAAAGATTTGAAATCGGGGTTTGTGTTTGGGGTTTGTGAATGGTATGTATGTATGTACTTAGGTAGGTACATATCCACGAAGTGCATTTTCCGTACGGGTCGGATACCGGATACCGGATATCGGATGGCGGATGAGTGAGTGAGTGGGTGAGCGATGGACGGGTGGCTTTTTCTTCTTCTTCTTCTTCTTCTTCTTGCCTCTTCATCTTCGCCTCGTTCACTACGCACTGTGGATGGTGAGGTTGTCGAGCATCTACTTGCACATACTATGTACGTCAGTCACAAAGATCAACCATACATACCTATAGGCATGTTCACATACACATAAGCAAAGAGGTGAGCATGGAAGACAACGCAGGCATACAGATAAGTAGGTATATAATTATATTCACAGCTAAACACAACAATACACAGAAGAGAACGCAGAATCTATTTGAATATCTTGCAATCGCACACACGAACACCAACCTACAGCTGAGAAATCGGGAGTATAAAAATGAATGGAGGAAGCAAAGAAGAGTCGTAAATAGATAAAGTCATTGTCATATTGAGTAACAGCCATCTCTCGTCCCAAAAGGCGCGCGCATGATTGTTCCCATTCTCCAAATACTTGTGATCGATCACCTTCCGATCCAGTTCTCAATGATAAAAAAAGAGAAAACTCCGATTTCCCATGCCTGATGGGTTTTCTTCTTCATGCAAGCGCTGGTAAAGCAAATAAACAAACCGAAATAAAAAAACACAGCAAAATAATATAAAACAGCGAGCAGGGTTTTGTTTTAAAAAACGAGTTGAAGGAGGGCGTTGGATGAGAGAAAGAGTCCAAGAAATTCGTATAAGATCGGAACAATGTGGTAGGAACAAAGCTATCCGTTGCCAAATAACCAATTACCAAATATAACAAAAAATAGACCCGATCTAAATGCCTCCGGCCTTTCCAGGCCTTTCCCCGTCCTGTCCTCCCTCCATCTCCTGTTTCCAACTGCTGCGCTGCTGTAAAATCACAAAAAAGGGGCTGGTCCTCTCCTTGGGAGTGTCCATTTCATATGCAAGAATGTAAACAAAGTAAAAGGTATTTTCTTCGAGCAGATAGCGTCTGTCTTGACTATCTCTCCATCACATCATACACTTAGTATCCGGTTGGGAGGGGCTTGCTCTTGGTGAGGAAACCGGTGCTGGCACACTTGCTCTTGGTGGAAGCAGCCATGGTACCGTTGTTGTAGAAACCGGATGGGTAAAGAGTGCTGGTGCTGGTGGAGAGGACGTTGTTGTTGGCGTCAATGCTAGTCTCAGCTGCGGCAGAGGTGACAGCAGCTGAGGTAACGGCGGCAGCGGAGGAGACAGCAGCAACATCAGAGGAAGCAGCTCCAGTAGCGTACTAATTGTGTATGTTAGATTTTGATACCTTGAAAAATTTGAGGTCAACTTACGACAGTGACGGTAGAAAGGGCAACAGTGACGGTCACTGGGGCAGCGCAGTCACCGGAAGCGGACGCAGAAGCGCTGGCACCAGAGTTGGCAGAGGCAGAGGCACCAGAGTTGGCAGAGGCAGAGGCACCAGAGTTGGCAGAAGCAGAGGCGGCGGAGTTGTCGCTGGCTGAAGCACCAGTGGCAACAGCGGCGTTGTTGCTGGCGATAGAAGCATCTGCGGATCCGGAGGCGGCGGCTGGCATAACAGTAACGAACTTGGTAGAGGTGGAGGTTCCGTAGATGGTAGTGGTGATCTCGTCACCGGCAGCATCAGTAGTGGTGATGACCTGAGCACCGGCGGTGGTGACAGCACTGACGTACTCGGTCTGATATCAAAAAGTTAGTTTGACCTTGGCCCCTGAAGGAGGAAAAAACGCGCGGTTTCATCTTAAAATTTCACTTACGTAGTACTCAGTAGCGGTGGAGGTGTGGAGGACGGTGGTGGTGACAACGGTGGTGGATTCACCGGTACCAATGGTGTAGGTGAGGGTGCTGTTGCTGACGGAGGTCAAGGTGGATGCAACAGTGGAAGCAGCTGGAGCTGAGGTGACAACAGCGGAAGCAGCTGGAGTTGAGGCGACAACAGCGGCCTTGGTGGCAGCAGCTGAGACAGCAGCTGCAGAGGAGACAGCCAGAGCTGATGAGGCGGACTCAGCGGCGGTCACTGGGCAGATGGTGGTGTAGGCAGTGATGGTATCAGTGACGACACCGACCTCAGTGGAAGACCTGTTGAATATATTAGTATAAAATTCCTTTTTTCCCCTTCAACTTTCGGCGTGGATTTCAACATACTCGGCTGGGCAGTTGGTGATGGTAGCAGCACAGCTGGTGATGGTACGGAGAGAGGTGACCTCGACGGTCAAGGTGGTCAATGGCTCAGTCTCGCCAGCGGCGCCAGCAGCGGAGGAGGATGCGTTGAGTGCGCGCATGTGGTGAAAGTGCTGAGGAGCACGGTAATGTTGCTGAGCGGAGGCAGCGGCGGCAAAGAGTGCCAAAGACAAGGTAGTGAACTGCATTTTGGCTGGCTTTTTTTGTTTTGTTTGTTGATCGAATCGATATACAAATAAGTTGGCTGAATGAGGCTATTCGGGGGGGATGATTGAGCAGTCGATGCTTGTGGGAGTGAGTTCGATTTAGAGAGCGAAAGTCGATTCCGCGAGATTGACTCTTGGTTAAAGAAAGACTGGAGTTGGTTGATGGAGAAAATAACGAGGCAACACGACTGTAAAGACTGTATATCAAGAAGGAGGATTTTCTTGGATGAGAGAAGAAGAAGAAGAAGAAAAAGAAGAGAACAAAGCGACGGGGGGAAGAGTGGAAGAAAAGGCACTTTCGATGATTGCGGTGGTCAAGGCTCAAGGGCCAAGGGCCAAGGTACAAAGTGAAATGTGAAATGTGAAATGCTCGACAGCATGGTAGTATGTAGTATGAGTGTATGAGTGAGTGCATGGGTGTCTGAGTGTATGGGTGGATGTATGGACTAATCTGCGGGCGGCGGGGGGTCCCATCTACCCATCAAGCCAACGACGAGCTATTATGGCCATGATCTTACCATGACCCTACCATGACCCTACCCTGCAGGTACACGACTTTTTGATCTCAGTCTGACAGGCTTGACCTACCTAAGCCTAATTCCTTACTGAGCCATCGTCCTTGAATCAACCTGGCCAATGTGGTTGACAAGCCATCCGCAGAGAGGTAAAGGCAAGACGAGGAGAGGAGAATACCTAGGTAGCGTTAGTCTGTTGGCTTGGGGGTGGGGATAGACAAGTTCTCTGTGTATGTATGGACTTGTATTTAGTATGCACAAGTACATGCAGTATGTACATACATATCTATGAGGAGCTTGAAGTGGAAGTGGATATTGTCAAGAGTGGATATTGCGAATAGTGGATATTGCGCGGTGGTACTCATGCGAGGTGCTTGGTGGTGCGTGGTGCGTGGTGCGTGGTGCGTGGCGCGTGTGGTCATGGAGATTGTGATTGTGAATGTGTATGTATTATGTATCTGTATGTATGAGTTTGTATAAGTTGTATGAGTTGAAGAATTTGTATCTGTATCTGTATCTGTATCTGTTGGTATGAGTTTGTGTGAGTTTGTATGAGTTTTTGAGTGTGTGAACGTGTACGCGGCTATGTACAAGTAAGAGTGGTCGAGGTCGAGGTCGACGAGGTGGTAGTAGAGTAAGTGTGTGCCTTGGTCCTCAGGTGGTCCTTGAGTAGTCAGTAGTCCGGCTTTGATCCATTGACTTTCTTTACACGTACACGTACAGATACAGATATACATACAGATATACATACACATACAGATACAGATACACATACACATACACATCACGCACATACAAATGCACATCCTCATACTCCTTACACACTCGCCGTTGTTTGGCGAGTGCAGGACTTTGACAGGCGCACGCACAAGCACAACAACAACAACAACAACCACAGAGATTGGTGGCAGAAAGTGCCAATCTGTTTAGATTAGGGGGGTCTCTTGGTGCTGGGGATATACACTAACATTGATTATGAAGGGGGGAGGGGGGTGAGAGAGCATTCAAAGGGGGCTCTCTCTATTCTCCCCTGTCCAGTTCTTCAAGCCTCTTTTACACTTGAGAAGAGACTAGAGCCTAGAACAGGTACGACATGCACAAGAGGCGCACGAGAGGGAGAGGGACATAAACGGGAACAGCTCAGCGCGACGATGAGTTAGTCGTTAAACCCCATCAACCCTATCAACCATCAACAGCGCCATGCGTCTGCCGAGTATCATTGGAGGGGGTGGGATTGGAGGAGGTATCATGGGTGCGTGTGAGGAGAGGGAGAGGGAGTGGGAGTGGGAAGAGGCGTAGATGCTGTAGGTATGTACTACTTGTAGAATACTCAAGTGAAGTAGAGTCACCAAAATATATTGCCATGTATGTACTAATTGCTAAGTATGTTCTGTATATATTCCTTAATATCTGTACACGAGGGGGATACCAGGTCATCTCTTCATTGATTGCATGCAGCAACGGATTACCTGGACTTGTACGAGATATGCCACTCTATGTATTGCATGAACAACACGAGCTGTTCCAGCAGATGTGACGATGATACTTACTGGATGTTTGGATGTCTGGATGTCTATATGCATGTACACATCACCCATCTCATATCGAAGCATACATACTTGTACATACGTAGGCCGAAGAGTATCGTAGGGAAAGTTTCATCATATCCGGAGACTACGCGGACTACCGAGTGAAGTGAGACGCATGAGCCCAAAACATCCCCTCAACCAAACATCGTCATCTCATCTCATCTCATCTCTCATCTCTCATCTCTCATCTTTCATCATCATTTCATCAATGAATGCATGCATGCAAGTGTGTACAAGTCCAAGTCTCCTCAGTCTCAGTCAACATGTCGCATCAGCCACCACCACATCCAAGTACAAGATACCAACTCATCCTAGTCCACAAGGCGAGCGAACCGCAGACTCTATTGTTGACCCTTACCCGCCCACCGAATATGCTCGGCATCGGCATCATCTTTCCAATTACAATGCAAAGCAGATCAGATCAGATCAAAGCGAAGCAAAGAAAAGAAAAGAAAAGCAATCGAACCGAATCGAATCCATCCAATACAATGCCCTGCCCTACTACTAAAAAGCTGCATACCTAGTAATGTCTCTCCTCTCACTCCCAAGACTACCTATGTACTCGCAGTGGAATGCCCAGTCAAATGCCCAGTCCCTCCTCAAGAGCTCCATCTCATCGCATCGCATCGCATGATTTGCCCTACCATCCCTGTCAAGGAGAGACCCCCTCCCCGAACCCAAGCAGCCAAGGGCCACAAGAGGTCTCGTCGGAAATTTGGGAAGCGCCGGTCGGTACGGAGTACAGTATCAAGCCTGGACACGATTCTGGGAGAGAGAGAGAGAGATGCCATGACATCCCCATCCCATCTCATCCCATCTCATCTGATTGCATCCCTAGGTCTAGATACTGTAAGACTTTACCGAGCGGGAATGAAAGAATGAATGGCAGTAAGCAAGCGTCGAGGCAAGATAGATAGTAATACTCATACACAGGGAAAACCCCAAATGGAAGTGGAAGTATTACAGAGTGCGAGACAAGTCAAGTCAAGTCAAGACGAGACGAGACGAGACAGTGGGAAGTGGATGAGTAACAGAACAGACCAGACCTGGCCCAACTCGAGTTAACCTACCCTGAGTTATCAACAACTCTCCCCCTCCACGAATCCCCGCCTCGATGCGACAGCAACAGCAACAGCAACGGCGAATTAGATTTCGGTTGCGCGCGCGCGCGCGAACAAACGAGCGACGAGCGAGTAAATCGCATTCTACGTATGTACAATCCAAGTACAGTACATAAATCGTAAATCGTAACGGGCACCCGAGGGGCAAACGAACGTGTCCTTGGCAAAGGGGAGGGAGGGTGTCAATCATGCCAAAGCTTAACGCAGGGTAGGTATGTAAATAGTAGGATATACTTAACTATGTACATACTTTTCACCGTGTCACTTTGAATTGTATGTACCTGCGTTAAAGCGATGCGATGCGATGTGATCCGATAGGAAAAGAGAAGATTTCCATGTCATGAAGGGGCGCCGAGGGGGGCGGGCTTGGAGCGGGTATTTGAGCGGTGGCCCCTGAATTCACGGGCTAATGAATGAATGGGGATTGCCTAGATACCTAGTTGGGTAGGCAGATGAAGTTTATTATTGCGTGTCTGTTGTATTCTACTTGTAGAGTACTTGTACCCTACGACGTTACTCTTCTGCTTCATGACGACAAGCATCGCATCCCAATCGAATCATGCACAGCATAGAATAAGGAATCGCAATGGAATGGAATAGATTTCACTGCACTCTGACACTCCACGAGGAAAGCCTTCGTCATCCATATCCATATTCATCTCCATCTCCATATCCATATCCATATCCATCACCCTCCCAACCAAATCCACCCCACGCCCCCAATCCCTCTCAGCCCTCTCAGCCCTTCCATCGTGGCCTGAGTCGAGCCCCAGTCCCTCCATCATCCCTCGATGTGAATCCCTTCTGCATCAACTCACCTGCTTACAAGTATGTACATACTGCGTGAGTTGGCGCAAGACCAAGACAGGAACCCCCAAGGCCAAGAGCAGGGACGCATGAAAGGCGTTCCTTGTATTCCACCGATGCTACATACATATGTTTTTGTACCTGTACCTGTACAAATAGAAGTACAGGTAGATTCGAAGTATGTACAATGTGTTCCATGGACATGTCGACCGAGGGACCGAGGAGGAGATTAAAGCTTAACTTGACTTTGCCAGTGCTGAGGGAGCGGGTGAAGCGTGGTGCGGCACGGGTATGGATTGGTACATACAGTACATATGTACAGAATGTGCATCAGTGCATACAAGTGATAACACACAGCAACATAACAACACAGAATACTGAACTGTACAGGCGCGGAACAACTCTGACAATCCAGGACTTTTCTCCGGGGCACGGGAATACTGCTGTGCCGTGTATATACACACAGTTCTGCACTCACAGGTCCAGACCATCCTCCTCCAAAGCCTGAAGATACAGTCAGACAGGACGGAGTACATTTCAACGGGGTATTTGGCGGAGGTCAGCATCCGATGCGGACATGTGGAGAATGAAGTGGTTCATTCGAGTAGGCGAGAGTCGAGAGTCGAATGGAGGGGAGAGTCAAGTCGAGGGGAGTAAGATTCGATTCGATTCGATTCGAAGTCAGTCCTATCCTATCCTACACATCATTACTTGTACACAGTATGAATGTGTGTACAAAGTAGTATGTACATACCAACTCGCCTCACCCTGTCACCTTACCCTCACCCTCATCCCAAACCTCACCGGAGGGGAGACACAATATCGAGGCCATGTCTAGATTGGTTTCAGAAAGAGGGCAGTCTCAAGTCCGTCCGGAAATGCACGCACGGTCGAAGTTGGGACTGGGTGGAGGTGAGGTGAGGTGAGGTGAGGTGATGTGAGCAGAGAAGAGTTGGTTTGACTTGACTTGACTTGACTGTGAAGGATGAGGAAAGAGGAGTCGGATAACGCTCGCTGGCACTGACACTGGCACTGACATGGGATGGCACTGACGCCGATGCTTGATGCTGGATGCTTGATGCTGAGCCTGAGACTGATACTTCACCCTGTCACCATCACCAACACCATCACCATCACCATCACCATCACTGCCACTGCCACTGCCAATGCGTACCTTTCCGACAAACTGCATCACCTCGGTGCTGACAGGCAAGCAGGTAGGCGAGGCAGGCCCTGCTCGGCTCACAACATCTCACTTCACAAACCCCAACGGCTAACTACTTTGTTCAGCGAAGGATCTGGGTGAATAAGGCCTGGCTGGATTCCAATTAGCATTTCAATTAGCATTTGGATTGGGATTTCAGTTGTCATGAGCAAAGGAACAAGCAAACGAGGGGAAGGATACTTTTGGCGGGCCGGTGATGGGGAGGGGGAGGGGGAGATTTGCAGCGCATATGCTTCACCGTCTGTCAGCACTATGGGGATATTAATTTGATATTGCGTATTGAGTATGTTGTTCTCTAATACTAGTTACCTAGGTACCTAGGTACTTTATTGTTCTGTATTTTTCCAGAGAGCGAGAGAATACGAGACGTAGAGGCATTCTCGCACTCGTTAAGGTTGAAGTCTTGTAGATAGGCTGCTTCATCGTAATGCGTTCAACATGTTAAATATATTAGAGATATTAAGGGCGAATTCGCGGAAGGATTGTGTATATTGAGCTGATATTGAAGATACATACAAATACTGCTTGGCCCGGGGCGTGAGAGTGAGAGTGAGAGTGAGAGTGAGAGAGAGTGAGAATGAGAATTGGAGTTCGGGAGCATGGAAAGTTGGAGATTGCTACAAGTAGTACCCAATATGGATGGATGATAGATGAAGGATAATGGACCCCACTTCAACTGCACTGTGAAGACTCTTCTCATAGTATTACAAGAGTATGGAGTTGAAGTTGGAGTTGGAGTTGGAGTCGGAGTCGGAGTCGAAGTCGAAGTCGAAGTCGGAGTACACAGCAGAGGAACATTTACCTACAGACTAAGAAATGTCCAGAATTCCTTTTTCATCCTCTTCATCATTAAGTATCATTATCATCCTCCTCATTCTTAAATCCCAACCCAGAACTAACGACGTAAGCGCCCTCATCCACAGACAGTGAAGATGATCTTCAAGGAATCGCATTGAAATCACTCCAGCGGCGCCACTCCTCTCTCCCAGAGCCCCAACATGAAGATCCCCTCTATGTAACGCATAGCGAGGCAAGATCAATGTCTCTGACTTCGACAACCCATCATGCCTCCACGAATTCCAAGTTCTACTTGCACAAGTAAGTTCAAGTCTATACTCACCCAGGGCGAGTAGCACGGAAACACTTCCATAATACTTCCATACTTCACACTTCTACGCTTCCACGCCTCACTTCACGCTCCATAGACCGAGTGATGCACAGCAGATAAACACAAACATACTTGTACATCGACGGCGAAGCATCAGACCCTGCGATGATCAGACGGCGAGCGTAGTCCACAATGGACGACGCAAACCCAAACTCAGTCCCAGGCCTCGAAGAACGTTGAGTTCCTCGGTACACAGATACATACGTACCGAATGCAAGTGGAGGACTTGACATGACATCGACGCAAACAATGCCATCCCGATTCTCGATTCTCGATTCTTGATTCTCCCGGGTCTCCAACAACCAACGCCCCAAAACACTCACGAGAATACCGAGCACCAAGACCGGAAAAAGCACATCTCACAAGCCCAGCGGGTACCTGAAAAATGACAACCCACCTAATATGTACCTAGAATCCACCAATAACCCCTTCAGCAACAAGCCACCCACCAGCCATGCGCGCCACGCCGGCATCAGGGAGACGAAACACGGCCGACGGACGACGGAAAAGGCCATGAAGGGCCCGGAAATGAAAGGCTAGGTATACATACATAGGTATAGGTACATTGTACATGCATACTTATACATACTTTCCGTAGAACCCTCATCTCCCCCCTCCCCCCCCCCCAAAACGCCACGAGCCCTTTCATTCATTCATTGACATGCTCTTGATATGATCCATTGGCAACACCGGGTTCGAAAAGGATATACGGATTTGTAGATCGCTTTAACCCCCTTCCCCCCCTCGAGCTCCCCTCAACCCCGCGATGAAGGGTGTGAAGGGTGTAATAGGTCTTGAGGTACTTGTGCGACTCTTTCTCCTCTACGTAGTACAATCAATAGTTCTTCAATCTCTTAGCGACGGGTCCGGCGCATATTCAGATCAGTGGCTGTCTTACTACTTCTTTTTTTTTGGACTCACTCACGATAGATGCAAAATGGAACGAATTGATTCCCGGTTGAAATGGGTTATATTTCTAATTTTAAAGATTACACGAGAGCATAGTGACTCTGCCTTGTAAAATCAAGTTTCAAAAAAAAAAACAATAGTACGCCAAAGGTAGATTCCCAAGTAGATGCCCGGTTGATGGGTTCATCTGTCCACCGTATGCTGTTGAATAAGCAAATGACACGCTTTTCTGTTATGCCCCAGGCCAAGAACGCCGATGTTGAGATCGTTCCCTCTGCCTATAAGCACTTTACAGACAAAACCCTTCTCGTAAAAAATCATTCGCTAACCCCTCACACAATCATAAAATAAAGTAAAAAAAGACATTTAAGCCTTGTTGGCGTACTTCTCTCGGAAGAACTTGGCGGCGTTGACCATGTTGGTCAAGGCAGCCTTGGTCTCGGCCCATTGGCGAGTCTTCAAGCCACAGTCTGGGTCAATCCAGAGCTGCTCTGGCTTGAGGAACTGAAGCATCTCCTCGATACGGTCCTTGATCTCCTGCTCGGATGGAACACGTGGAGAGTGGATGTCATAGACACCTGGACCGATGTGACGTGGGTAAGCCTCATCGACGAAGACCTTAAGGAGCTTGGCATCGGACTTGGAATTCTCAATGGAGAGAACATCAGCGTCAAGAGCAGCGATGGCGTGGAAGAAGTCCTGGAACTCAGAGTAACAGAAGTGGGAGTGGATCTGGGTAGAGTCCTGAACACCAGCAACAGAGAGACGGAAGGACTTGACAGCCCAGGACAAGTAAGCCTCACGCTCCTTACCGGCGCGGAGAGGAAGACCCTCACGAAGAGCTGGCTCATCGACCTGGATGACGTAGACACCAGCAGCCTCAAGGTCAACGACCTCGTCACGGAGAGCGAGAGCGAGCTGCTCAGCCTGAACGGACTGGTGAACATCGTCACGTGGGAAAGACCAACGGAGACAGGTGATTGGGCCAGTCAACATGCCCTTCATTGGCTTCTTGGAGATGGAGACGGCGTACTTGGACTCCTTGACGGTCATTGGTGCTGGGCGGGAGATGTCACCAACAATGATTGGTGGACGAACACAACGGGAACCGTAAGATTGGACCCAGGCGTGGGTGGTGAAGGCATAACCATCAAGACGCTCACCGAAGTATTGGACCATGTCGTTACGCTCTGGCTCACCGTGAACGTAAACATCGAGGTCAAGCTCCTCCTGGACCTTGACAACCTCTTGGATCTCCTTCTCGATGAACTTCTCGTACTCCTCAGCGGTAATCTCACCCTTGGTGAATTTGTTACGCTGGATACGGATCTCCTTGGTCTGTGGGAAGGAACCGATGGTGGTGGTTGGGAAAAGAGGAAGACCGAGAGCCTTCTGTTGCTGGGAGATACGCTCTGGGAACTCAGACTTGCGGTTGTAGAAGTCTGGGGTGATCTTAGATTGACGATCCTTGACCTTAGGGTCATTGGTACGCTTGGAGGAAGCACGAGCCTGGATAGACTTGGCGTTGGCCTCGAGCTGCTCACGGACGGAGGCTGGACCCTCAGTAACGGCCTTAGCGATAACGGCAACCTCAACGGTCTTCTCAGAGGCGAAAGAGAACCAATCGGCAATTTCTGGGTCAAGCTTCTTCTCAGAAGCAAGGGTGTGTGGGGTGTGGAGAAGGGAGGAGGAAGTGGCAACAATGACACGGTCCTTGCCGAGCTTCTGAATGGCGGTCTCAACGGTCTCAATGGCACGCTTGAAGTTGGTCTTCCAGATGTTACGTCCATCAACAACACCGGCAGAAAGGATGGTCTTTGGGCCAAGAGAGGAGATGACAGTATCGAGCTGCTCTGGGTTACGGACCAAGTCAACGTGGACGGCGTAGATGTCAGTTGGGAGAGCATCGACGTTGTGGACGATGTCACCGAAGTAGGTGGCGAGGACGATCTTTGGGATCTTGTCACCGAGAGCAGCAAGCTTCTCGTAAGTTGGCTTGAAAGCAGCCTTGGTCTTGGCTGGGAGATCAAAGACGAGGGTTGGCTCATCGATCTGGACAGTCTCAGCACCGGCAGCCTTGAGCTGGGTCAAGAGCTCAATGTAGACTGGGAGAAGGCTGTCGAGGAGGGTGATTGGGTCAACGGTCTGGCCACGGTCTGGCTTACCGAGGTGAAGGAAAGAAACTGGACCGACCAAGACTGGGCGGGTAGCAATTCCAGCCTCCTTGGCCTCGAGGAACTCGTTAACAGCCTTTGGCTTGGAAACCAACTTGAAGGTCTGGTTGTCCTGAAGAGTTGGCTTAACGTAGTGGTAGTTAGAGTCGAACCACTTAACCATCTCTAAAGATGGAACATCAACACCCTCCTTCTGGTGACCACGACCCATGGCAAAGTACTCATCGACTGGGTTCAAGTTGTGCTTGGTGTATCTCTCTGGGACAGCCTAAGAAGACATTAGCAATTGCCAGAGATAATTGAGAATGAGAAGTACTTACACCGAAGTCTTGGATGTGAGCAAGGACCTGGTCGTAAAGAGCGAAGTCGTTAGATGGGATGATATCAACACCGGCATCCTTCTGGATCTTCCAGTGAGCAAGACGAAGTCTCTTGGCCTCAGCAAGGAGATCCTCTTGGCTAAGCTTTCCACCCCAGTATGCCTCAGTTGCCTTCTTCAAGTCACGGTTGACACCCATACGTGGGAAACCGAGAACGGATCTACGGGCAGAAATGTCAGCATCGTGTCATCCGTGGGGGCTGAAAGAGATAACGCCCAGTAAGACGAATATGATGAGCATGGCGATTTGGAAGCCCAGGTATTGTCGACATCATAGACGAGCAATTGAGGACCTCGGGTATATATCATGGGGATATTGGAGTAACTTACGATTGAACCATCTTTGCGGTTTGTTGTGATTGCGTATATGTAGAAGATTTGTTGATTATGGAGAGATCTTCAATCCGTGGTAGTCGGGATGAAGAGAATCTGCCTGTTCTGATAAAGAAAGACAGTTCAAGAATTGACAATCACCTGAGTATGGTCTCAAAGTGAAGGTATGAAGAAAGTGATCTGGGAGGACGTAGAGGAAGAGAAGTATGAAGAGGGGGAACGGGTTTACAAGATGAGCGAGACGAAGGGATTTTATCTGGAGGTGGGAGAATCGATGGGCAGCAGCTAAGTTCGAGAAGCGAGGGATGTGTTGGCCAATCAACTGAGCGGATGCAGCATCAAGACCCTTCCGAAGCTTACTGTGTGCAATTGGCGTGAGATTCCATTCTGCACGTCGGTGCTCCTCTGGCTGCCCCTCTTTGCGCGCTCAGCTACTCACAAGTATGTAGTATGTACATAGTACGGAGCACTTTATCTCCCCACCACCTCCAATTGCTGATATGCCCCTCATTGCTAGGTAGTAAGTACAAGTATGTACATAGTACTACTAGTACGACTGAGCACGTCTCTGCACGCAATCAATGCATCTCCTTCCTGAGGCACGCCGAACTAATACCGTATGTCGCCATCGCAGCTTGGATCGAATTTCTATATTCCAGTCCGCTGGCCGGAGCTCATCTTCATTGTGTCGACCCATCTCAACAGTCACGGATATCAATTGTTCGTCGCTCATTTGTTCAGCTTCAAACAATTACACTCGCCACTTGCAAACGCTTGGACATGGGCCGTGATCAACAAACGCTTGAACTTCCATAGCACGAAGACGAGTGGGCGTGACAGTACACAGGCGCATTACAGAAGCAATTCCATGGAAGCTTCTGGCACAGTTTCTCGTTCTCGGTTCAACATAATAGGCCTCGAGGTGGACAAATGCTGTCTTGACGCTATTCGTGTGTCGAGTACCATGAAACTATGTACAATACAAAGATCACCCAGAGCTTCGCTCTCATGTCAGTCATCACCAGAAGCAAAGCTGCCATGTAAGACTTGATTGGTACAGGGCAAGAAGCAAAGCAAAAGTCCCCGAATGTGTTGATTTGAATCTCAATCGGCAGGTTTCACGGTGCTCCGTAATTCGGACCCTTCGTGCGTTGGGTTGGGTTGGGTTGGATTGTCTTTCCTTTGCCTTGAGAATAAGGGTCCAACGAACCAAGCGAGGAAGCCCGAGGAACTCATTGTTCCAGTATGACTTCATCGTATAAATGTCCACAGTCTCTTGCCTCTTCTCTTTCAGTACAAAGATATGGCGAGTGTCTGGTTGTGAATGCACATCGAATTTTGCGGCAAACAGGTACTCGGATATATTGCCGAAGTGTCGTGATTTTCACTCGATATTCATTGAATCTGATGTTGCTTGCTTTCGTATCATCGAATAAGCTTCATAGAACCAAACAAATGTTTTCTTCCAACAATCTCATTCACATTGGAATTCTATTCGTTGAACAGTTCTGCTTTGGCAAGACAACTTCTGCTTTATTCTAACTTTATTTAGGTCACCAAAACATTTCTTTCTCCGAAATGAACTTGGGCATTGATCTTACGAGGTCTCGAATTTCAGATATTTCTGTTAAGCTGTTTGCCTCTGGACAGCTGAGGATTTCCCATCGAGGTATCCAGATGCATCATGAAGGCACACATATGCATTTGAATGAGGCAAGTAGGTACTCACGCAGAGCGTGACTTCTTTTTCTGAGGAATAGCGGAAGAACACCTTGAAAGATCCCGCCCTATTGTGCTTGCTCATAGTAGGTACATTCTCAGCCTGTTCGTCTTCCAAACTTCAGATCACCAACGTCTTTATATCCTTCATTTGGCATTGCATAGTTTTCTTGGATAGTGAGTGGCACCGGCGAGGGCAAGGAGTCGCCGTGAGCAACTATGCCAAGGAATCATTGCTGCACGTCTAGACAGCCCCCTTCTCCAGATGGAGAGCCAGCACGAGTAGCCCGAGAGGCTCTCAAAAAGACTCTTACCAAATCCCCTAGGAAGCTACACAATCTGTCACCAGAAAGATCATTGAAATTACATCGTGTATCACACAGATCCAGACAGAATACCTCGTCGTGGGGCTCAAAATACTCCAAGCCTGAGGAGGCGGCAGAGCTTCAAGCAATATTTGAGGACAAAGACCTGTCAGAAATCAAGGAATCTGGGATTTTAGTCAATAAGAGCTCGACCACACTCAACGTCGTGAAGAACAAAATCTCAAAACGCCTATCGCGAGACTCGATACTTTCAAAACGATCCGGATTGTCGAAAAGGCGATCTAAGCTCTCTGCTGGTACCAGTGAAGAAGAACTTGCGCGAAGACAAGAACTAAGAGACATCCGCAAGAAAAGAATCCGTGAAGAGCTAAGCAATGCGGGCATTTATGATGATGATGCCAAGTCCTTTTCGAGTGCTATCAGTCTGTCTGGACTTCCTGAGATACGAGATGACAAAGTTACTCTCCTGGCCAATGAGACATTATTTCCAGGTTTCGAGTGGTGTGTAAAATAACATACCGACTATCTCATTGAGGTTACTGACATAACTATTAGGACTCCGAGCAAGCTCACAGGTTCTGCAATCTTTGCAATATCAGGCCAGAGCACACAGATTGTCCAACCACCATCGTCTCCATTGAAGTACAAATCTACTGGAAGCATATATTGCTCTACCGATTCGCCGATTGCAAGTTCTACGCGATCTAGGAGACATAGTTTTCCGAAGACGAGCCCAGAGTCAGCTTTGGATCTGTTACTTCGTGGGAACTTTCGATCGTTGAACTCCCCGCCCGAGATGCCTCCGACTCCGGTTTTGGAGCCTGTGAGGATGCCCAGCATAGTCGATCCAGCCACAAGAAGAACATCATGGCGGCTTTCATTTACATCGGATATGCGAGCGCGTCAATTGCGAGCTCTTAGTCAAGGCAGTGGACCTATACCTGATGTTCCTGCACTTGCCAATTTGTCAAACCCTAGAGCTATGAAGACTTGGCTTCGCAGTCAAGGTTTGAGATTGTCGTCACAAGCCATGGAGAGTCCAGAAACTGGCGATGACATTGAGAAAACGAGATCGCATGCGGATCTCTGTTCCCATGAATCCGAATTTGGGGGTGTAGATGGTAGCGAGGATAATAAGCCTCCAGTCAGGCTTCACGAAATGCAGATACATCAGCGACTTGCATCCAGGGGTCTCGCAAGCTCCATATCAACGCCACAAATTTCAAGCTGGGGCAGTAGGTACGACTTAGATAAGATACCTATGTCTGCTTCAATTTGCCACCCACATATCACCACTCGATCTCATAAATCACCCGATGCTTCGAGTTCTGGGATCACCAACCTGCATATTCCTGGTTCCTGGTGTAGCAATTTTAAGGACGGCGCCTCGTCGTTCTACCCTTCCTCCAATGCAAGTCTTAGTCCAACTCCAGAACATTCTCGATTTAGTCTCGATCATCTTTTGTTTTCCGCAAGATTAAAAAGATTGTATAAGGATTCGAGACCTTCATCGTTACCACAATTTCCAATGGAACTGGCTATCTCTAACAACACACCTATCACCAACGTATCCGCAAGTAGTCTTCAGATCCCTTTCGAATATGGCACCCGCCGTCTTACAGTCAACAGTACTAGCTCTATACTCGCTTCCGACACTTCTAGCTTTCGAGACCGTGAACGAGCTCTGTCATTAATCAAGGCTCGTTTCCCGGAGCTTAACGATGGGACTCACAGACTAAGTATACCCCATACTAGCCACTTCAAGGAGGACTTTGCCACATCTGAAGATACTGGAAAGACCTCTTTTCTATCGGTTCTTCATCTACCGAGAAGGAGAGCCGATTCTCATAGGAGTTTTGACGGTCATAATAGCGGTGATTTCTCCTTGCGCCATCGAGGTAATAGCTATGGAATGTTGCAAGCTCCGAGACCTGGAGGTCCTTCGAAATCCCCCGTGACAGACGAATCAACCGCAGAAGTCAGTCCATTCGCTCGATCTTTGAATAACACTTCCGCTATTTGGGAACGAGCACTCAAAATGCAAGCCGAAGAAAGGGCCGAGCAAGTGATAAAGAGCCTATCAATTCCAGAAAAATATAAGAAAGGAAGTTTGCTGGGAGGCCAGCTTAGGAGTGTTTCCTGGAGAATGAAAGGTAAAAAACATCCTACGAAGGCAAATGATGTGGATATAAGTCCCCGCGAAGATCCCAAGCAAGATTCTTCAGAAGGATCTTCGGAAGGAGCACCTTTGATGAAGGTCAATGGCAAGGGAAAGTCGAAAGAAGACAGCGGCACGACCGAGGCATGGAGACAAGAAATGAAGTTTCGAGATGCCCGAGCAAAGGAAGCCACGGAGGCCTCAGCTCAAGTTGCAAGCAACCAAAGTCAAGGCCGTCCTGTTGCGGGAAATGTCTCTCCAAAGCTGTGGACACGTTTCCCTTCTCATACACGTTCTGAGCGCATTGGAACAGCCACCGAATTCGACAGTGTGCGATCTCGAGATTTTGCTATTCGCAGGGTCTCCTCGAATGGTGAGATCACTTATCATAGCCATGATCGAAAGCACTTCCATCGCCACGACCCAGACAAGACTCACACTACCAAGCACCGATCTTTGCCAACGAGGTTGGGCGCTGGCATGAGAAACAAGATTTATAAGCTCAAGGCGGGCAGAACAATACTCGCCGATGAAGCACGCGGCCGGAAAAGTAGCGTTAGTGTAGGCGGTGAGTTAGAGTACCCCGAACTGGAAATAATCAGAGGACCCATGGAGTGGAAAAGTCATGGAAACTCCGGTCTGGAGAAGTTGGAGAAGGAGGTTGCGGAAATGTTGATCAGGGAGGAACGCGAGCATCGGAGGGCTCGTACCGTCGACTTTGGAACCGGTAGCTGGGATGGAAGTAACGAAAGCGTTATTGATGTCGTTGACAGCAATATAGGCATCGAAGACCTGCAGATCTCAGACCCTAGGTTCTATGAGGATTGCTTGCAAGTGTCTTCTGCCGCAAAAGAAGGTTTGGATTTCAGCCCGCGATCTCCTAATGCTGCTAGATTCCTTGATCCAGACGATAGTGCTGTGGTTTTTGATGCGAAGGATAAGTTCAGAACGTGGCATGGCCGACATGATAGTCATACGTGGGAGGATGTAATTATTAATGAGAAGGAAAGATTGAGGAGTCAGAGTGCCCAGCAACTAAGGCAAAGTACAGTAGATTTTGCGAAGGAGCTGCTTGCCAGAGAGAGGCGTGAAAGGGAGAGGGTCTTGAAAGCTGTGGAATGCTTCGATTCATGATTTGCGCCTGTTGGAGGCTTGGAGAGGGCGTCGATGGGTGGTTCCATCATTAGAATAACACTTAGCATTAGCATGCCTTTGAGGGTTATCAGGAGGACTGGTCTTGATTTCATTGTTAGAAAAGTATATCTTATAGTGTCTGGTTACTTGTTATGAATACCAAGCTTATCATCATTGCTGCTCTCTTGAAATTTTAGAAACCATGAATTCCCTACCTTGCTTCATCAGTATCGTGATAAGCCTCGCCACCAAGTTCGATGTCGTTGATGGATGCTTATTTGCATAGACCGAGAGAGCCATTTGGAAGTATGCTGGAAGATTGAAGACAATAACATGATTAGTAGCATATGTCTGAGTGCTCTAAGTTAGCCTTCACGCCCGTCGAGTATATAACGCCGCACCCCACGTTCTCACACTCGCAACGCCCATCGGTATTACAGACCCAAACACTACTGCTATCTCTTCATCGACATCCCAAACAAGCGACGTTGTGCTTCTTGCTGTCTGAACGACCGTGAGAAGAAGGATGGTGGCGAGATGGTCTTGACGATGGCAACGTGAATGACGATGAGTAGCGCGCCTGACGCAAACCTCTTCCGCCATTCACCCAACGGCACGCACAAATTCTCCCTTGGTTTGTGTTTGAAAGCGCTTGAGCGTGCGGCGACTTTTTTTTTCGTGCTTTCGGCGTTATATACCCCTCCCTCGCGCGACTCGTGCAAAATGTGTGGGAGATGCGCGTCTCTGTTAGGAGTCACTTGCTGCGTGTCTGTAGGTGGTAATGACTCTTGTTTCTGTGGCTGTCTTTTTCTCGACAATGATAGTGTATGTTTTCATAAATGAAGCCGTTGGTTCTGGTTCAATGAAGATGCTTCTGGTTGTAACTGCCTGTATTGGTGAAGCTATGACGGGCACTGCTAGCACTGGATTTATCTGGATACTATAAAAACACAAAGTCTAGATCTTCTTAGACCCAGCATGATATAAAAGTCTATAGTTTAGGGGTCTTATGGGGTCGGTCTGTTAGGTCAATACCCCTATGTTTCTGCGAGATTTCTCTGTGAAGTTGATACATCATTGTTATACCCCTCAGATTCATAATCTTTAAGAGGTATGCCTGGCCATGAACATGGATTTCGCAGCTCTCTTCAACATATACTCCGGGTGAGCACATAAGCTGTCCCGGATAAATATGTCTTCCGTGAAAGATGTTGCTAAACCCCTGATATCCAGGTATCAAGTGCAGTGTATACTATATCTACTGCTCTCTCCACGATATCCTCATTTGTTCCTAGGACCAAGTCAATAGAAGTAGAATCGTAAAGCCATTACAGACTAAATTCTATTTCAAATCCACTGACAACACACGAAATTCATCCTTTCAACTCTCTGTTCATAAAATACATAGCTAAATAATACAAAGCGCACTATCTAAGCTCAACCCCCAACTTATCCACAAGTGCCCGGCGGATCTTCTCATGGAATTGGTTGGCCTCCCCATTAGTCAACGTCTTCTCCAAGCTCCTATAGATAATCCTATAGCACAGACTCTTCTTGCCCGTCTTTGGATTCGTGAACTCATCAGCAAGACGTACATCCTCGACAATATCACCACCAATATCCCTAACAATCTCCATGACATCATTCTCATGGAAGTCTTTGGTATTAGCACTCGTCCCACCACCAGCAGACGACGAAGTCGAGCGCAGCCAGAACGAGACGTCACGTGGACAAGCAGGATATTTCGAAAAGGGCACAAAGCGCTTCATAGCATCGAGGTTATTTGTAAGGCCCGTGAACTGATTGAGGAAGCGGGGGTCCTGAGACCAGAAGAGACGAATATCGGGGACCTCAAACAATAGCATAGCGATTCTTTCGAGGCCGATACCAAATGCCCAACCAACCTGGTCAGGCACGCCTGATGTCTTGAAAATGTCCTGTTGTACGACGCCGCATCCCAGTACCTCCAACCAGTCGCCTTGCCAGAACACCTCGAGCTCCCACGACGGCGACGTGAATGGAAAATAGGCCTCGATCCAGCGCACCTTCAACGGCTCATCGATGTACTCGGCATTCGCATTCTTGGCGGCCGTCGCGGCACGCGAGAAGATTTCAACGACAACGAGCTCCAACGAGCGCTTCAAGTGCGCCGCGATGGCTTCGGCTTCGGCGGCGGAATGATCTTCTTGTAGCGGGTTGCGTTCGGCATGGTAAGGCGGGTTCGGATCCTCGACTTTCATAGAGTGTTTGGGCAGTTGGTCTATGTCGGCGTAAATGGCTGCGGCGATGTCGCCGTTCGGGACTTGAGTGCGGTCCCACATGCGTGCACCCTCCATCTGGTGGAAGATCGGGTAGTGTGAGCGGTCAATAGCATCGCGGCGGTAGACGTCGGCGCTGATGAGGAAGCCGGAGCTTTCGTTGGCGCGGAAGATGTCGGCTTGGTGAGCACTGGTGTGTGTTCGGAGGACGGTGGATTGGTTAATGTAGTAGGTGTCTGACTTGCTGCGGCCTGGATGATCGGCGGGGAAACCAAGAGAATCAAAGTTCTGGTGTGTAGTTACTATCGGTGAGAAGGTATTATGGTACTTGTAGGTTGGGGCGGGGAATTGGGATTCGATGATTTGTCGCGTTATAGAGATCGGATGATCTTCTTGAAGATGCAATCGTCGATGGATGGAAGAGCCAATGCTCGAGGAAACATTAAACCATTCGTCTTTTGGAAAGGTCTTGTCGTCGAGCGTCACTGAGGTTTTTGAAGCTTTGGGCTTGAACTTGGGTACTTTTGGTGCATCTATTGAGTGTGAATGGAGATTCAAAGGTGTTGGACTGGTAGTTGCGTGCATACCTGTCGAACTATGCCTGCATTGACAGCAGAGCTGTGCTCTTCTCACAATGGTGCTCCGCAAGCCCATAAAAATGGCCAATGCCTCGGTGCCGACGGCCAATGGCCTCACGGGCGACGCAGCAGGGCGCATAATGAGGTTATTGATGGAGATGGATGCACATAAGCTAAGCTTTGAGCGAGGTACAGTAGTACCGCTGTTGCTCGGCAGAAACGAAAAAAAGTCCGATGACGCTTTCGGCCCCCAAAAGGTACGACCTTACGAGCGAAGCTATAACGTTACGACGTTCGGCTGAGCTTCCCGAGAGAAGAGTCAGTTTCAGTCTCCACATCCACCGAGGCACACGCCGCTTGTCGTATCCACAACCAACAGCACAGAAACCACATCAAATCAAATCAAATGCATCTGAGTCGCTGTAACGGATATCGCTTCTTTCTCCTCCATCTCCTCCCCGATAACCCCATCTTTATCTCTCACTCAGAGGCAGGCCGAGAGACTCCTACCCAGGCGCACTTCTCGCAGCATATCCTCTGCCTGGAATGAAAAGACTGCTGTGACTATTGCAAACATGCCTTCTGACGGGACGAAAATGGTGAAGAAGGTCGAGGCAAAGGTCGAGGCGACGACGGCCAAGGTTGCGAATGCAACCATCCACTATCCCTTTTGGTTTGGAGGAAGCGCGAGTTGTTTTGCGGCCATGGTCACGCACCCTCTAGATCTTGGTAAGTCGCAGGAACAATCCTCTATCATATCTCGTGCTATGCAATGTTGAAAGAACAACAGCTAACATCGCTCTGCAGTCAAGGTATATAACTCCCCCTCTTTACGCATAACCCATAACTCCTATATCCCCGTAAACCCCACACGGGATGTCCGTCCCCATCGACAGCCCAGCTGAGAGATAACAACAGGTCCGCCTCCAAACACGCACCGGCAACGCACCCAAGACCATGGTCGGCATGTTCGTGCACGTCTTCAAGAACGACGGCGCCCCAGGCCTCTACAGAGGCCTCTCGGCCTCTTTACTACGCCAAATCTCATACTCAACGACGCGCTTCGGGGTGTACGAGGAGCTGAAGCAGCGCCTGACGCCGGAAGGCAGCAAGCCAGCGTTCCCGACGCTGATCGCGATGGCATCGATATCGGGCTTCCTGGGCGGGTGCGTCGGCAACCCAGCGGACGTGCTGAACGTGCGCATGCAGCACGACAGCGCGCTGCCGCCGGCGGACCGGCGCAACTACCGCAACGCCATCGACGGGCTGGTGCGCATGTCGCGCGAGGAGGGCGTCGCCAGCCTGTTCCGCGGCGTGTGGCCCAATAGCATGCGCGCCGTGCTCATGACCGTGTCGCAGCTGGCGTCGTACGACCTGTTCAAGCGGCTGCTGATCGAGAACACCCCGTTGACCGACGGGCTGACGACGCATTTCTCCGCGTCGCTGATGGCTGGCTTCGTGGCTACGACGGTGTGCTCGCCCGTCGATGTCATCAAGACGCGCGTCATGAGTGCCAGCGAGAGTAAGAGCTTGGGTAAGTTGTTGGCGGATGTCTATAGGGTTGAGGGTGCGGGGTGGATGTTCAGGGGCTGGGTTCCGAGTTTCATTAGACTGGGACCGCATACGATTGTTACTTTCTTGGCCTTGGAGCAGCACAAGAAGTTGTACAGATACTGGAAGGGAATTCCTGAGGCCATGGTGACAGCACCTTGAATAGAGACTCAGCTGCCCCGATGATTTCGATTGTTTGTGTGGTTTCTTTTTTTGTTTTTGTTTTGGTCGCGGATCAGCGTTCGTACAAGATGGGGCACATGGTCTGCAAAGACTTGTATAGTTTCCTCGGCACTTGGATCATTTGTTCACATGAAGGGCGTCAGAGCGGTTATAGACGATCGGCATATAGATTGGCGTTTTCATGGGTATCATCTTGTCATTCTAATTAGACTGTATATGCTAGATCTGATTTCTCCCCGCGCTTCTCAATGTTTCGGACCTTGTTGCGCCAATGCAGATTTGTGATGGTACAAGTGACTCTTGAGGGGAAGGCCCCTGAGATTGAACCCAAACTCCATAGACCAAAACGCTGAGACCCGATGATGACTTACACCAAAAACATCCAAAGGATTCTGGCTAGAGTCTTGATTTGACAGTCGAGAAGTATCGAAAGCCCTCCCCACAATTCTATAAACAGAGATGAGAGCAAGTAGATGCCTAATATTGACCGAAGCGTTCGATCGAAATGCCGAGGATGTCATGGCAATCTACTTGGCCATTTCCAAGCCCCGAGTTTGTTACGAAGTCTTGTCAAGCGCAGACTTCTACTGATCCGACACAATGCGATTACCAACCGTTGGCCTGGTTAGGCTGGCCATACGGAGTGGCTCCATACGGTGTTGCAGCACCAGCGCCCCATTGATTGGCAGCACCACCATTGTATGGGGTTGTATATCCCTGATCACCTTCCCAAGCGTTCCCACTGCTCACTCCCATATCTGGGCTTCGTGGCCCATCAAATCCATCCATACCACCGGCACCCATGTCTCCTTCTGCAAGCTCCTGGATGACCGCTGCCAATTTTTGCTGGAGAACCTTGATTCCCTGTTGAATGATGGCGTCCGGTTCTAGACCTCCAACACTTTCGACCTCGAAGTAGAAACGACCTGGCACTGCGTCGAAATCGAATGGCTCACCTTCCTGGGCAGGCTCCTCCCATTCGGCATATTTGCTCTTTGGCCTATGCTTATTAGCAACACGATTCTCATCAATAGCCAGGAACCACCACGCCTACCATTCTTTCTCCGCGTCCTCCTCGTACCAAAGATCCATATGCCTGAGCTTATTGTGCGGATCGTACTCGAAACCGACTGCGGACGTCGGCGCCCACTTCGCGTGCTCCTTTGCAATGCCCTTCTTCGCAATACACTTCATCCGCAATTCCTGGCCCTTTCTCAGCTTCGCAATGACCGTACCCAGGCCCTCGGAGTCCGTAATGACGGGAGTGCCAACCCACTGGTTGGGCCTCATATGATCCACGACCAAGTCGCGCGCGTAAACCTTCATGATCTCGTCGCCGGTGCAGCGCGCATGCAGGGTCAGTGTGACGCTGCAGAGCTCGCAGTACTCGCCGCATTCGCAGTCTCGAGAGTAGACGACGTCGTCGACGTTCTTGGAGTTTAGCGGGATGAGACCGAGTCTGTGACTGATGAACTCGTCGGCGAGTACGGATGTATTTGCTTCAATCTCGACTAGGTCTATGGCCATCGTTGGCACCTCCGCGAGGATGGTTCGGCGGATGGAGTTTGCGAAGGAGAGGTCGACGTTCTGCAGCTCGAAGTCGACGTGTGCGGAATCGGCCTGGCGTGGGGAGTTAGCCAAGATGCTCGGCGCACGTTATGCAGAAGACATTGATGTGGACTCTCACTTCAGAGATCTTGACTGAGGGGCCGAGGCCCTCAGTGCCTAGATCCATTGGATCATAATCCATAATGGCGGTTTTGGATGGATTTGGAAATAAACTTGTCGGGGTCTTGAGGAACGTGTCTCAAATTGTGCGCAGTAGCTCAAAACAGGTTCGAATGTGTAAGTGCAGCTCCAGTGTGATGGGCGTGGTGTAGAAGGAATGGGTGGCTAAGGTGAGTTTGTATGTGTTTAATTCAACAGCTTGCTTCGAGGCTGAAGTTCTTTGGAATTGATGCGCCTCGTTACGTGCCTGACGCGCTAAGCTGAGCGCATCACGTGGAATTATCTGCACACTCTCTTGCTTGGCGCACCGCAATAGAACTCATTGTCTGAAGACCAGAAAGAGCTTTTGTTAGAAAACTAATGAGCACATTACTCAGTGATACTAGACATCTAATTTGAGTGAATGTTTTTTTTTCCTCTCAGAAAGCGTAAATGTAAACACGACCCCTTGTGATCATTTTCAAGCGAGGCATATATGTACTATGTACACAATACATAGCTTTCAACACTTGCAAACTGAACGATATTCTAGTATGGCAACATGGATCTTTGGACACTCATGATACATTTGAAGCGACATGACAAGCCAGAATGACAATTCAAGCTGAGCAGCAATTTTCAAGCGAATATCAAACTCTCGTCATGGCAGTTAAGGTAGTAGTAGATAGCGACTCAAAACACTGTATGCAGCCAAGGGTATCGAAAACAGAGAAGAACACATAACGCCGGTCCACTCTACATCAACTCAATCACTTCACATCCCGGAACCCTTAAAACCCCTAATCCTTCCATCCCTCACAACCCCAACACTGACCCCCTCCTCACCCGTCATCCACCCAGGCATCTTTACCCCATCGACAATCCCCGCTTCCACCAGTTCCCTCACGCCCGCAAAAACATGTGAGCCATGGAGTGTGATCCGGATATCGGGTCTCCACTCGCCGCCCTCGTCCACTTCTTCATCACCCTTCTCCAACTCCAGTAGCAAGGTGCTCCGCCGCCCTTTCTTCGCCGCACGCGCAACCTGCGCCGTCCTGTCCCCAATGGGTGCTTCATCGTCCGAAAAGTCGGCTTCTACCGCCGAGGAAATAGACGGAAAGGGGTCTTCGATACGGACATCAAGACGCTCAATTCCCAGACCATCATCAGCCTTCGCCGATGTGCCAAAGCGCCCAGCAGCCACTTTTTTCCTGCGTTTGATCACCGATTCATGCTCGATAAGCTTACGCTTCATTCCAGTTCTTCTTTTCAACGCGGTCTCATCTTCTACTTCATCCGTCGACTCAGGCGGCGACGGCAATTGCAGCAAATCTAGTGGCGTATCGCCCTTCTTCTCAGCATAGATGTTCCATCCACCCCCAGCAGCATTTGTGCGCTCCGAACCTCTCCTCGCAAGTAAGGCCTCAAGACTGCGCGCCGAGAGGCTGGTGCTCTGCAGAGTGTAGCGTTCGTGAGGTCGCGAGAAGGCTTTGGGGATTCCGTCCAAGAGATACTTACGCAGGCTACGATTTTCGCTGACGGATGCAATGCCGGTGGCTGTGGCGAGCGAGACGAAGACGTGCGGAGAACCATCCGGAAAGGCAACATAGATTGTCTTCGAGGTGTCGAAAGCGTTGTGGTGGGCACTGTTTGTGGAGGGCGCTTCGAGGGCAAGGGAGGTGTTGTAGGGAGATTCGAGGACGTAGATCCGTAGCAGGAGCAGGGGAAGATTCGCCGGGCGATCGAGGTTGTAGTGTGCCTTTACATCAGGAAGTACTTCGCGTTGCAGGTTTTGTAGGAAAGTCGCTGGGTGAAATCGCGGGATACTAGAGAGTTTGTTTGATTCTGGTGAGTCTGGGTTCGATTCGTTACCCAATCGAACGACCTTCAATGCTGTCCATTTTTGGGATGTCGGATGGTCGTAAAGATATTGCAGGTCTGCCATTGCCAGCTGAAACAGGGTAACTCCATCTCGCCAATCCCCTTCAATGATGCGGTCGACGACCTCTCTTTTCGCGCCTTTGCGTTTCTGCAACTCCTCATAAATCTCTCGCAGTTCTTCAAGTGTCTGCATCCCGGGATACATTGGATCCTCGTCTTCTTCCTCCTCTACATCTTCGATCAGAAAGGGTGCACATAGTGGTTGATTTTCTTCGTCCAGCCAGTCGAGAACCAGAGAGAGTAAAGAAGCTCTAGATAGCTTGTTGAGAATGCGGAAAACGAGGGGATTTGTTGACGAGATGCGTTGGGTTGGAGGTAAGGCTGCAGTAGTAGGGACTGATAACGGAGGCATCTTTGTATATTGCTAGTTTATGTATAGTTAAGAAGAGTGGGTTTTAATCGGTCATTGTCGAACTGCATTGCTTGTCAACGGCATAATGGGACCTAATCATTGTTTTCCGCATCAACGCGTTGAGCCTTGCGATGGGACGCGATGGGAACTTTCCGCCCGAGGCATGAAGACGCGGAATGATAACGTGGGGGTTGAAGTTGATCCTGGTATGTAAGGCATTCAAACTCTTTCCCCGTTCGGGATCTGGATTACCAATTTCCACGTGATTCCAAGCATACAACTTCTGTATTTAGCCATTCCATTCCACATTCTGACCGCAACTCCTGAGTTCCGAAGGATTTCAGACGGACTGATGAGCCTATTATGAGTTAGATTGGTGATAATACTTATGAAAACGATTAACAATGTTAGGTATGGCAAGTACGTACATATGAATTCTGGTGATGGCTTCAGAATTCTCACTTGAGTCTACCTACGTATTCATAGTACTATGTACATAGTAGAATAACACAATACGTATTCTAGTATTGAGTGCTAGTAGTAACAAGCCAATACCATCCATCATGATCTTTGACCATCGTCGCCGGGACGATTTCGGATTCGATGTCCTCCACCTTAATCAGAGGTACCTTACACTAGAATGATCACAATAATCCACAATCCACAACAATTACCGCATCACAATTCACTTCCCAATCGTCCACCGTTCCAAGAAGCCACCGTCCTTTGTGCCGTATACGTACAAGTAGTATGGGGATCTACCTGTACTTAGCACTCCACGTATGGAAATTTTTTCTTCTCTCAACCTTTCTTTTTGTTCCCGTTATTCTAGCATCCAAGCCCCCTCTCTCCCCTTCAAATAGGTAAGGTTTGTGGTACTTTCATTCTTACTTGGTGGTTTTTTGGAAAGGATCAACAGCAAAGAACAGGAACAGGGCGCGGGAGAGAGGCCCATCGCTCAATACTTAGCCTGTGTGAGTGCGTAGGGTTTTTTTGTAGATCTCAATCGTCATGATGACTATGGCCGAAAAGCGACATCAATACGGTAATACCGTACTAATACTGTGATGGAGCGTTTTCGGTAAGTTAGGGGAACGGTGCTATGCGGACTATTCCAAGATGCGGTCGCAATAAGGTCTTCGGCTCTTTCCAGGCTCAATGAAATCAATTCAATTGAGGATTCCATTATTCACAGGGTAACCAAGCTAGTAGTAGTACTGTATGTGCGTATCAGTATCTTGTATGGGGTTTCAATTCATGAGTGTAAGTAAATATGGTAATAATCACTCTCGGCGCACGAGAAGAACACGGACACGACGGGGCTCTCGGGATTGTGCTACCGTAAACATTACCATGACACACAAGAATACACGACAGCATCATTGTAACAAGTACAAGTACATTCACATGTACTTGTAGTTGTAGTTTTTCGTGAGGAGTGTACTCTGGTGTTCTGCACGAAATGTTGAATTGGGCGTGTGGATGGA
Organism: Xenosphaeropsis pyriputrescens; assembly: GCA_022609375.1. Taxonomy (NCBI): domain Eukaryota; kingdom Fungi; phylum Ascomycota; class Leotiomycetes; order Phacidiales; family Phacidiaceae; genus Xenosphaeropsis; species Xenosphaeropsis pyriputrescens. The sequence continues at coordinate 322,440 of JAGKQE010000007.1, forward strand.
CATTGTGCGAGATTGAAGCGGGGATAAAGCGCGTATGATAATGATAATGATAATAATAATAATATGGTGTTTGTAAGCCGATCTGATTATGTATTGTATTATGTACCTAGGTACATGTTAGACCTGCCTCAATGATATGGTAATACTTACCTTTACCTGTGTATGTACATGTATTAAGTACGTGCATGTTGAGGGTGAGAGAGTCAAAGGGAGTCGAGTCCTTCCACTGCAAGAGGAGAGTGGGGCACCGGCTCAAGAGGCAGCCCACGCCCACCCTCTGCCATATTGCCAGATGCACCACCTCCTCCTCCTCCTCCACAAGGCCCAGCCCAGCGTAACCCACGTCCCACGTCCCACGTCCCACGTCCCACATCCCACACCACAACCTGTGCACAACCCACAGCCCATCACCCATCACTCATCACCCACAAAGCGCTCCTCCACGCCCTTCCTCTCTCAACCCTCGATTGCTACTTCTCGTCAATCAACCATCATCGTCGACAACTCACCACTCGACGACAGAATAAGGTCACGACATTAAACTATATCGCGAGTCACTGCGCGAAAAACATCTGCCGCCAGATTACGCGAAGTCCCGACCAGAGAAGCGCATTGCGCGCAAAAGGATTCCGCAAGAGGCACTTGGCCTAACAACACCAGAGATATCCAGGCCAGCATCACGGCCTTCAGTCGATCTTCACACGACACCCCGACCGCCTCTCGGCTGCCCTGAGATCTGTCCAGGAGCAGTGGCAGCGGCACCAGCAGCAAAGATGTCGGGCTACAATGGAAGAAGCAGACTCAATGTCAGCGAGTATGTGGCAGGACTCAATATGACCCCATCCACCCAGGACCTCGTAGGCCAGGACAATTTCAACATCGACGATGACCTTGCCATGTTCACCAACACGCAGTTCTACGACTTTGATCTCGGACAGGACGTGACGGCGGACGTGCAAGCAAAGTTCGATATCGCACAGGAATCTCCGGCAAGCGGTGCGGCTTCAACGCAGGGCGGCGAATTGAAGAATCTTGACTTCGGACTCCAAGGTACGTGAGGTCTAGACAAACCTTTTTTTTCCCTTTCTCTTTCCCTTCTGTCACTATCCACACTCGCACTCATTCATATACGCAACATCGAGGTTTTTTTTCCTCCCTTGTCTTGTTTTTTTTTGCCCCGCTCCGAGGAGCTACGCTGGAAAAAAGTCGGAAAGCCACACAAAATACTGGCAAAGTTCATCTTATCTACTATCTGAGGTGGGACATGCGTCGGAGTCGTCCATTCATCAGAAACATGATTCATGTCGTGATGGAAGGGTCTGATTTCATGACGCATCAAGAGCACGCCCGAAGAGTTATGGATCTACACCCCCTCATCCGCTCATACGGGCTGCTGGCAATGATTTGCGGGTTTCCGCGGCCTCTGCCATCTCTGCCATCTCTCCTCACGCTCGCCAGGCAAGAGGTGCATCGGTGCATCGGTGAACCGGTGCAGCGCAGCATCTGCCGCCCACAGCCCACAGTTGCAGTGCGTGCACGGAGCGGGTGTACATGGAGAGCATGCTGCTTCTTGCCTCTGGCTTCTCCCTCTAGATACACGTGCATCATGCACTATCCTGTCGTCGGGACACGGCCGCGATGTCGTGACCGCAGATGGAGCAAGCGAATGAGTAGGCGAGCAGGCGGGCAGGCGAGCGGAAGAGCAGACGAGCAGATGAGCACATCACCACACGAGCACGCACTCTCACCCTCTCCACGCTCTGCTGCTGGCAGATGGTGGCAGATGGAGCTGCATGGCCCACGATCGAGCACCTTGGTGCAATCAGCGCCAGCCCTTTGCCTCAAGCTGCTCTCTGGTTGGTGTGCCGTGCATGACGCTTGTGCCCCATTACCCATAGCCTCGATGGCGCCAGATCATGTGACCCCCATCGCCTGGCTCTCGTCGGCCATGGTCACGTACTGTACCATTGCCCACGCCCACCTCGCTCTTTGTTTATGAAGGCAGACCCCACAAGGTTGCTAGCGTAACTAGCCTTCGTTGCCCTCTTGTAAACCCAGAGAGCCATGAATCACTATACTGACGAGGTGATGGCGCGTTTAGGAGACTTCAACTTTCAAGACTTCTCTTTCAATCATGGAAGTACCTACAACAATGATGCCATCCATTCCCTCCCTCAGCCTCTCCACAGTGCACCATACCCGGCTTCATCCTCCACCGGCTCCCCAAGGTCCGGCTTGATTTCCCCCCAGGTCGGCGAGAAGCGCAAGGCCTCTGAGGCTGGCACAGGAGAAGATGAGGCCTCCCGCGTTGCCGCAGAGGAGGACAAACGCCGCCGTAACACGGCCGCATCTGCACGCTTCCGAGTCAAGAAGAAGCAACGCGAACAGGCCCTCGAGCGCAGCGCCAAAGAAATGAGTGATAAGGTGGCCGCCCTGGAGGGCCGCATCAACCAGCTCGAGACGGAAAACAAGTGGTTGAAGAACCTCATTACCGAGAAGAACGAAAACAAGGACGACATTGCTGCGTTATGGAAAAAATACACCGTCGAGAGCGGCGAACGGAAAGGCTCTGAGCGCAAGGATGGAGTCGGAACCGAGGATGCTTAGTTGCTCTTTTGTTTTGTTTGTTTCCTCGTCATTTTACCTTGCGTCTCTTTTTCTGGAAGCTAGTCTTTTTGGTTTGACGCATTTTCTGTCTCATAAGTGTGTTTTCATAACGCCTTTGTGGATATCAGCCAATCTACGGCCGTGGGTTGGAGATGAGGAGGGCTCATTGGGTGGAAGGGGAGAGGTATACGGTTGGCATCTCTTTACGATACAACAAATGTCATTCATACTCTTATCTAACCGTCATCTATCTGTTTTGGTTTTATGTGTGGGGGGAAGCATTATATGATGTTTGTGATTCGGACGATCTCAGATGATCTTCGAAAGAGTGGATTGGGCTCTTGAAAAGATCCCTCCTACCTTATCTTCCATTGATAACTTAGGAATTGCGCCCTCGAACCCCATATTATCAGCAGCGACCACGAATGCACCCCACAACAAAGCCATAAGCGCCAAAATAAACACCAAAGAAATCCACAGCCCAAAGCGACTCAACGCCCAGAGCACCCAGAGCACCCAGAGCACCCAGAGCACCCAGAGCACTCAGAGCAACCTCAAAGTACCGATCAAATCGACAACGCAAACTTCCACGTATACTGAACACACCTCTAGTCGCACAACGCCAAATCCACAAATCATCATCGCCAAACAATAATCCAACGCACCCTCTAATTGCATCAACTCCCCAGCAGAGATAGTGCCCTCAATCCTCCAACTTACCTCACCTCAACCACGCATTCACCCCTCTATCTTGTCTTCCACCCCGCAAACACAAATTCCAACCCTCCTCGCACCCGATTCATGACTTGGACCTGCAGCTCTGATATACACCTGCTTTCTTTCTGTCTGCTAAATCTAGATTCGTTGATTGGCTTCGAAGGCGCGGTGGGGGTTGGCGGTGTAGTTATGTGCTTTATGGGGATGTGGCTCTTGGCTTCTGGGGTTTGGATGGGATGGATGGGAGGGATGTCTTGGTGGTCAGATGGGATTGGGCGTGAGTGTGGTTATTGCATGGGGCACCATAGCACTTTGATTCTGTTGGAATGTGCTCTCTCTCGAGGGCTTCATGCCTGCATTGTTGTTTGGGGTTCTAAGAGGACCTGGATGCATGTTGGAAGAACTCGCTTGAAAGGGGCGTTCTTGGTGGAGTTGGCGGTTGTAAAGGCATGGCTATGGTGAGTATGGCTTTCGTTGGCGGTTGGTGTAAGGAGATAGATGTTAGTGTATGAATATAATTAGTAGTTTTGTGTTGGTTTATCACTGTGTTGCTAGTTTGTATGTCATGCTGAGTATTATCGAGAACAGCAAATTGATGGCGACTTGTAGTTTGTGTGTAAGCTTATGGATGGTCTTTATGATGAAGAGATGTAAGGTTTGGATACTCTCAGACTCTCTTGTTTATATTTTGCTCTCTCACTACTTGCTTACTATCATATTATCGCGTCGCAGCTGAGATGAATATTCCTGTGCACTAAGGAGACATTGCAACGAAATGCTCGTTTTTTTCTAAGTAAAGAAAAGTCTTCTTTGCATCGAGTTCTCTACTAAGATACTATAATATTTACAATTTTTATACGTGTTGTAGAGATATAAAGGATCGAAACCTTGAGAAGTATGGGGTATGGGCAATTATTCATTTCAGCTGCGACCCGGTGTATATACCATGTCCTCGTTACGCTATCTGTATCGAGGTGGGATATAAGGTTAGTGATTTGTAATCCAATGAACTCTACTGTTTTTGTGAGATAAGCAATTCGCTGTATTAGAGGCAGGCTTGCGGTTCGTAGGTGTAGAGTAGAGGTTAGGCATAAATGAAGCACTTGATGATCCGTCTCTCTATCCTTCCATGTCATCTCGAGGTGGGATTATACTTAGATATGCAGCTCAAATTGTCGACTTAAAAGTACAAAGTATATACTGTGATGACGTTGCAACAAACTGTAATCTACATGACTTTATACAATTCTCCAGCATCGGTTGTTCTACACTACATATGAGCACTTGAGAAACCCCGACTCACCTAGTTGTAGGCCTCCAATTCCTTCTCCGTCCACTCCCAAAGCTCATCGCTCAACTTCTCATCCGTAGCCCATCTACTCGCACCCCCAGTAGCCGCGTGAGGAGTATAGTATTCCCCACTCACAGCATCCGGACTAGTGGCAGCCCAAAGCTGATTCCACGCGCCCTGCTCAGGGGTCATAAGAAGGAACGGCCGAATGACAGCCTTCAGGTAGCTCGCGCCCCACACAGACGACTCCATGGTCGCCGGCAGATTCGTATCAACGACGCCCGGATGCACAGCGACACAGGTGATGGCCGGGTAGCGCTTCGCCAACGCCTTGCAGTGCAAGATATTGGCCAGCTTGCTCTGGCCGTAGCGCACCCACGTGGAATTGGCCGCCATGTCCGTCTTGAGGGCGGCGAAGTCCACGCCGCCACGCGCCGCCAGGCGATGGCCCATGGAGCTCAGCGACACGATGCGCACGTCGGCCCCCGGCGCCGCGGCCGTCGTCGCCAGCACCGGCAGCAGCAGCTTCACCAGCAGCGCGTGCCCTACGTGGTTCGTGCCGAACTGCATCTCGTACCCGTCCCGCGTCAGCCCCGCCGGCAGCGCCATCACGCCCGCGTTGTTGAGCAGCACGTCCAGCCGCCCCGACTGCCGCGTGAAGTCCCGCGCGGCCCTCTGCACCGACGTCAGGTCTGCGAGGTCGCATTCGATGAAGGTTATCTGCGCGTCCGGCACGGCGGTCTTGATTTCGGCGATTGTCGCGCGTGCTTTCTCTTCGTTGCGCGCGCTGAGGTAGATGTGTGATGGCGAGTGCTTTGCCAGGGCCAGCGCGGAGGCTTTGCCGAGGCCGATGTTTCCTGGAGGGATTAGTATGAAGTATGCATTGTGTTTGCGAGGAGGGAATGCGGTGAGGCGGTAGGTTGAGAGGACGTACCTCCGGTGATGAAGATGACCTTCCCGGTCAGGGCCGGGATGTCGGTCTCCTCATTGAATGACTTTCCGAACCAACCCATGTTGAATTAGTGCTTATGGTGAGGCTGGGGTTGAGAATTCTGTGGTGCTTTGTGTTTGGCTGGGCTCGATGTGTTCATGCGAAGGATCTGAATCTGGGTTGAGTTTGAGGTTTGGATGGTTGAAGATATGTACAATTGCTTGTTCTTAGTACTGTAATTCTTATAAGTGAGGTCGAATTTGCAATGACCAAGAGACGCGGACAAATGCGATAACAGGGGGCATGGAGGCTACGATAAGCATAAGGTAAGTCACTCTCGGCTTGCATTGTGGATACCAACAACAACAACAACAACAACACATCACAACCTGATTCTTTTATCTACTTTTATAATACCAGATCCCGCATATCCTTAGTGTTTCAATGAAGCAAGTCATAAGATGAATTCTCAACTCAGGCTTAGTAGCATGAATAGACTCGGTCTTCCTTCATGTCCTGCTTGAGTCGCATTGCTTGGTCGGGTCTTTCACCTTTACTTCGTTCATGTTTACTGTTTTCTGTCCCAGCGAGAACAGGTGAGGATATACTCTGAAGTACCTGCTACCTATAAGGGCACTCGATTCATACCAGGTGCTTCATGTGTGCTGCTCAGCGTCTAAGGGGTCAGTGCATTGGCTCTCGAGCTTCACGCTTTGGCATCTGCCCCTCGCGATGTCTGATCGTCCGCGCCTGAAGCTTGTGAGTCTTAAAACCTAAGAGACACTGTTGGACGTCTGGATCGCGGGAACAGAGCAACTCCACGGCTAGAAAGGCACAATGGCCGGTTTCCAAACAATCAGCGATCTGCTTTCTCGTGTTCGTGTTCGACTAAGGCACTCCGAGTTTCAATTTGCCCTTGCGGCAGATCTGAGAAAGGACATGCGACATACTCGGGAGTTCTGCAATGTCGAATCAAGCCTGGTCTGTGGTTGTTAGGGACCTCGAATGGGCGTCAATTCGACAGAACGGGTGATCACCACAGGGGCTGGAGTACAAATGCGCCTCTTTGATTGAATTGGAGATCTTGCAGGATACCGTTGGGTAGAGGTTCCTTGGTGAATCTTCGATGACCCCGACTCGTTTGGCTATACAGTGTTGAGGACACCTACTGGGAATTGCAACTTCGCCATGAACTCCATGATGTTTGCGAACCACCCCGATATCATTCTGTTTGAAATGACTTGTTATGGTGCACATGCAGTTTCTAGCCTTCCAAGGTACTACGGAGTCAACATATCGACTGATACTCTCCAGTCGAGCCAAACGGACATCTCCACCAAATCATTCTTAGTTCGTGCCCGGTGTCGAAATTCACGCCGGTTTATTGTTCCAAAGTTTACGTTGGAGTTCCGTGTTTGACTTGGCTGAAATAAAGCAGAGCTTATGATGCACGTACCAAACCTAATCGTCCGATTCCTGAGCAAGCTCCGTCACTTAGGGTTTTCAACAACTTCAGTCAAACCGCAACCCATTTCTTTGATGGAAGGATGATCGGAGTAGCATCAGTGGATGGCTGATACTTGTGCTCAGAGATGCTCGGCAACGCACTGTTGGCTAATAGTCCCTCGCGGTTTTCTCATTGCCTCAGCCCAGAGGCATTGGGGATCGCGGCTCTACTTGTCAAGGTCACGATACTCAATTCGAATGTAGAGGCAAGTCGAAGCACATCTCCTATGCTCATTCTCAATTTCCGAAGTTGCATTGAGACCAGAAACTTGTCTGTGCCTTGTCAGTAGGAGTTGCCCCTTGGGTCTCTGCATGTCAGAGCACGAAACGCTGTCATCGGATTGCACGACGATGCTATTCAAAGTGTGAGTATCAAGAGCACATCAGGTAGGAACCAAAAATCTATATCTACTTGAAGGAGTTCCCTCAATATCTCTCTTTTCTTCTCATCAGCGATCACATCTTCAATTCAGTACTCCATTCTCATTTCACTTCAATCTAAGCAGCTTACGTTGACCGTAGCCAGCCTCTTTTTATTACACTTAATCACCAATCACCAACTACCAACAAACCCTACCCCACACCAAACAACCACCGCAAATATGCTTGTTCCATCCGCCAACGTTTTCCTCGCCGCCCTTTTGGCTTCTGCTCCTCTCGTTGCTGCTCACGGCAAAATCGCAGTTGCCACTGGTGACCAAGGAGGAAACGGTACCGCCTTGGGTATCCAGGGAGGAGTTGTCCCAGGAGCCGGCAGGAACCGCGTCACCGAGCCCGACACCACCGTATTCAACGGCAAGGCTGCCGATTCCTGCGGCAAGACCAATGGTGCCGGAACGAACGATGTCGAGGCCGGCACCGTGCAAGCCATGCAACTTTCTGGCTCCACCCTTCCTCAGGTCAGCTCCGGCGGCTCCCTCAGTGGAACCATGCACATCGTCACCTCCGATGGTGGCGGTCCATACAGCGCCATGATCGATACTACTGGCACCGGCGACTTCAGCAACGCCGTCTCTGCGGAGGTCATGGAGCAGGTCCCAGGCAATGACGGTGAAATTCGCAAGTCCGAGAAGAGATGGGTTGAGATCCTCCGTAGAGCCGGCATCATGAAGAGAGCTACCAACATCAACGAGGACTACCCTTTCAAGGTCGCTATCCCTGCTGGCACTACCTGCACTGGTACTGTCGCTGGCCAGAGCAGTAAGTTCTTCATCCCCTTTCAGTCCCTTGTAAGAAGTGAATGCTAATAATTATACAGATGTCTGCATGGTCAAGCTCGTCAACCCATCCAACGCTGGCCCATTCGGTGGATGTGTCCCAGTACAAATGGTCAGCAGCAACTCTACTACTGATGCTGCCGCTCGTCGCTCTATCGGTAGCAAGTTCAAGGCTTAGACCCTTCTTGGTAACCGTCTTGGCAGCAAGTGATAGCTAAGGACTGAAGCTCAGGTTGTTGACATGTGTGGGATCGTGTGTGGGATATATAAGGGATTTGTTGGGATGGAGCAGGCTCCTGCATTCATTCCTTGTCGGAATTAAGTGTAATTATTTATTGAAGTATGGAATCGCTGAGAAAAACCTTTTGTTTTATATGATGTGATCTGCTGTGCAATATGTGTTGGAATCCGACTTTGCAACCTCTTAACTTACCGAATACCTCCAGATTTCCCTCAAAATCCTTATTGTTCATTGTCAATCTAAATGACTTGATCTCACGCAACTAGTTACTAAAATTATGTACAGTATGCTTGACTATCCGAAGGGTAACCTGCTTTCTCCTTACCCTCATTTGCACCTAGTATATCATACCTCCCCTTCAAATTCTAGCCCCCCCACTTCGTTCTCATATCATTTACATGTCTCCAAACATGTTGTGATATGAATTGTATAATATCTTTATATCCATGCATTCATTGTCTCTATCTTCCTCATGAATTTCTCTCCACATCCCATACCAGAACCATCTCACCCATGCAGCTCTCGGCTTGACAGCTGTGGTGCTGTGAGGAACAAGAAGGTTAACTGGAGTAATGTTGGCATTGTTAGTATGGTATTCCAAATTCGGTCAAAAGCCCTACTAATTCATGGCAGATAGCAGATGGCAGGTGACAGGCCAAGCTCATGGAGCTTGAAAAATATATGGATTTGACATTCTTGATCTCATCACCAGAGAAAAATGTCGCGCTTTATATTTTGGCGCTATAGCAGAGGTAATCTCAAGGTTGAGAATATCTTAGCATCGAGTCTTAGTACTTGTATGTGCGGTATATCTGTCGGGCTTTCATTATCGGATCTGCTTGGATGGCTACGGGCGACAAAGGATAGTCGATATGTAGCTCTCGCACGACTATCTATACAGATGTAAGTGAGAGTCATCAGGAGAACATTCTTTCAGATAACAAGTGAAATCAAACGTAAATCTGAATTCCGACATGTACCCAAGTTCTGTGTTCCTATTTCATACAGGTACATGTGATTGGCGATACAATCTGGCTAAGAGCAGCACGCTAAAGCTTATCATAAAAACGATGCTTGCAACTCGAGTCCTCCCACGCAGCAAACGCCATGATTTCATTGATGCAGTTCCTCAATTCCCATGTCCCAGACAGGTTATAGCGACTAGATATGTGGTTATATTCTGGTAACCAACGGCCTTTCATTGGCTATTCGTTCTTCTCGTCAGCGGAGTAGACCCTCCTAGCTGATTGACTTGAATATCTTACACATGCTTCGATATTGTCTCTATTCTGAGTTACATCATTACCCTCCGTGCATGACAGCTACATGTTGCGCAGGTAAACAAAATCCTCTCCAATGTGATATATACACAGGCAACGCTCAAGCTAAGTCAAGTGTCTGATTTCATTCCTCTTCAAATATAGTTCTCACTTCCACAATTCAATACCACACACGACCATCATGCAGACCGTCAAGGACACTCTCGCAGAGAACTTCGGCGGCGCCACCGGCCTCGCCAAACCCGAGCACCAGTTCACACTCGAGCAAGTCCCCGACCTCAAAGGGAAAGTCGCCGTGGTGACGGGCGGCTCAGAGGGAATCGGATATGGCTGCACGCACACACTGCTATCGCACGGCGTCGAGAAGCTATTCATCTTATCCGTGTCGCAAGAGGTCGTCGATGGCGCCGTCGACTCGATCCGCGAAGAACTGGGCGCGGAGAAGGCGGCGCGCGTGGCCTGGTACAAGGTCGACATGGCGGACTGGGCCGCCGTCACCGACGTCGCCGACAGGATATCCAAGAGCACCAACCGCCTCGACATCCTCATCAACAACGCCGGGCGCGGCATCATGACGTACGAGCTGACCGACTACGGCGTCGACCGCCACATGGCCGTCAACCACTTCGGGCACGCCATCCTGACGTCGCACCTGCTGCCGCTGCTGAAGCAGACGGCCGCCGACGGCCACAAGGTGCGCATCGTGAACCTCGGCTCCAACGCGCACCAGGCCACGCCGTCGGACTGCGCGTTCGCGTCGCTCGAAGAGCTCAACCAGGACCTGGGCCCGAACGGCAACTACGGGCGCTCGAAGCTGGCCGGGACGCTGTACGCGCGCTACCTCCACCGGCACCTGACGGCGCAGCACCCCAACATCCTGGCCAACTCCATCCATCCGGGCTTCGTGGACACGAAGATGAGCCGGCGCGACATCCACGAGCCGTACCCGCTGGCCGGCTACGCCATGTCGCTGGGCATGGCGCCCTTCAAGAAGGACCAGTTCGAGGGCGCCACGCCCGCCATGTACTGCGCCACGGCCACGGAGAGGAGCGGCGAGTATATCTGCCCGCCCGCTATCCCCGAGCCCGGCAGCAAGTTGGCGCAGGACGAGGAGCTGGGCGAGCAGTTGATGCGCTTGACGGCGCAGGTTATTAGGTCCAAGACTTATAATGAGTCGGCTGCTAAGGAATGCCCCTTCACGTTTTATTGAGTGGCTGGGCGTTGTAGGAAGCGATGGAGTGTATCGTATGCCAATTCATAGGATTTTCCATGCAGCTTGAGAGGTCTTGACTGTGAGGATATTCAGGGGCAGAATATGCACGTGAAAACCAAGTGACTTGGTAAGTGTAGTGAAGAGAACAAGGAATGTAGATACTTACATGGCCTTGAGAATTATCGTGGAGAAACCTCAAAGCACCACAGGATGACAATGAGAATATCACAAATGTCAGTCCAGAGTGGTGTGAAGTGTCGTTGTATTTAACCAATTATTGTCCGCCGACATAGAAAACCCTTGAAAGGCAAAGTTCATATCGATAGTATGATAGTATGTATATCAAGAACAAATTTCACTCGAATATAAAGCCGATAAGGAGTAGTTAAAACATTGTATTCATTATTAAATTTTTCGTATATGACGAAAATGGTATTTGAGCAGCAAATCCAACGCATTAAACGGATATATCCCAAGTGCTCCCTTTCTATATATACACAAAACCATGCAACCAGTACACGTCATTTCTCTCATAACATATGCTTTATGCAGCTTTTTTTTTAAATAATTTTCCCCCTCTCTTTCTTCTCTGAAGAATTTCTTTTTTCCCAAAGTCGTAAGATTTCTCAAGATGAGATGAAGAGCACGCTTATACCTTCTCGGTGACGTTCTCGTCGGCGCGTGTCTCGTCGTGCATGAAGAGACCCTCGTTACCGGCCTGCTCCTTCTTGGCGAACTGGCGACCGCCAGCGGCAAGGTACATGTTGTCAGTACCCTCGAAGCCGTCGGCACCGAGGTCGGATGGCTTCCAGGCGGCGGAGGTGATTGGGTTGACGTGGAGCACGTACATGGTGTCGATCTCCTCGAGGGAGCGGCCGCGCGACTCGATGAGGAAGAAGTAAACGATGAAGAAGAGGGCGAAACAACATCCACCGAAGACGAGACCGTAAAAGTAGTCGATGTCGTTGGTGATGAAGGTCGAGAAGAAGGAGATGAGGAAGTTGAAGAGCCAGTTGGATGCGGTGGCGAGGGCCATGCAGATAGCGCGGTAACGGGCTGGGTAGAGCTCTCCGACAATGGCCCAGACGAGTGGTCCCCAGGTGGTGGCGAAGGCGACGATGAAGAGACAGGTGAAGACAATCATGACGTTACCGGATTCCTGCTTGACGGACCCTGTAGATCCAAGGAGCTGGAAGTGACCAACGAAGGAGTAGATCATGAAGCACATGAACATCCAAGCGGCACCGGCCATGAGGGACTTGCGACGACCGCAGTTGGCAACGATCCAGAGACCACCAATGGTAGCAACGACGTTGACGGTACCGAGAATGATGGAAGTGACATAGGAGTTCTTGAGACCGGTGGCGGCGAAGATGGTTGTACCGTAGTAGAAGAAGAAGTTGGCACCAGTAAGTTGCTGACCAGCCTGGAGAGTCATACCGAGAAGAGTGCGGTAAAGCATACGTGGACCAGTGAAGATCTCGTACCACGGGTGGTCACCACCAGCTCTCTCAGCCTGAAGCTTCTCCTCGATCTCAGCAATCTCAGCGCTGATCAGGGCAGAGTATGGCTCAACACCATTGAGACGGGCCATGTTCTTGCGGGCCTCCTCTTCGCGTCCCATTCTGTAGGCGAAACGTGGGGATTCCGGGAGGAGGAGAACGGAGAAACCGAGAAGGATAGCCCAGAGAGCGGAAAGACCGTTTGGAATTCTCCATTGGGCGGAGTTGGTGTAATGAGCAGAGGTTCCGTAGTTGACCATGTAGGCGGTCCAGATGCCAATGGTGATGGCCAATTGGTAGGAAGAGACGACGGCACCACGAATGGCACGCGGGATGGACTCGGACTGGTACATTGGGACGGAGGTAGAAAGGGCGCCGATACCGAGACCGGCAGTGAATCTACCCATGGCGAATTGGACCCAGACGCGGGAGGAGGTGATCTCGATGATAACACCGATGATGTAGAAGAAGGCGGAGCAGGAGATGGTGTAACGACGTCCGATGGTATCGGCCATTGGGGCGGAGATCAAGCAACCGAACAAGGTACCGATACAAAGAAGACCGACGATGGTACCCTCACGGGCGGCACTGAATGCGCAGTTCTCGCCGTTGGCATCGCACTGTCCAAATCGCTGCAGGAAATCGGTCATGGCAACGAAACCTAAGGCCAATTGTCAGCGACTGAAACAACATCTGAATCTTGTCTTGAGAAATGCAACATACCAGAAATTTGTCCAGACTCGTAACCAAACATGAAACCTCCAATAGATGCGACGGCACCGAGAACGTAAGCCAGGATTGGCACAGATTTTGGGACCTCAACTTCCATACCACCAACAATGTCCTTGTTGGCGGCGGCAGCAGCCTCGGCCTCATTCTTGGAATGGACTGAGCCAGCAGCTGGAGTTGGAGGGACAGTGGAGGATGGAGTTGCCTTCTCTGCGGCCACGACCTCCTCGGCGGGCTTTTCAGACTTCTTGTTGAAGAGACCCATATTGGCGGACTGTGTCAAGTATGTTTATGATTTGACGACCACCTATTAGGGAAGATGAATAATGATTTGAGATAACAGTGAGCTACTGAGACAGAAAAGATGGGGGACGACTGAGTTCTTATAGAGAACGCCCTAGAAGTCGACTTTAATATTTGGGCATTGGTTTTTTTTCTTTCTTTCTTTCTTTCTTTCTTTCTTTCTTTCTTTCCTTCCCTTGCCTCCTAAGCTGGAGGAGTCTGGACACTGGGGCAAGATGTCCCGAGTGGGGGAAACTGGAGCACTGGAGCACTGGAGTCCAGAAGATTTTCCCTAGTCCCGTGTGTGTGGGACATTGAGGAGAGGAAGATTCCCGACAAGGGTTGTCCATTGCAGTGTGGGACGGAGGGGAGCGGCGTCAAGCATGAGGAGCAGAAGCCGAGGATTCAGATGAAGATGGCTATTGTGCATAGGGGGAGGTGTCGGCGGAGAGAGTTGAAGGGTGTGAAGAGCGTGAATGGCAGTAGGAAGAGAAAAGGAAATATTTCGCATGTCGGCACGGCCAGCGCAGTGAGATCCAAGTCACGATGTTTTGACAAAACTGGGCCTCTCGGTCTTATTCCGGTGGTTGAGCCTCACTTAGTGACTGGAAGAATGGGCCCACGGCAGTAAAGAAAGGGAGTTTTTTTCCTTCTTTTTCGTGTTGACGTTGACAGCAGAAAGTCTGTGATTGCGCGTGTGATTGAATCTGTATTTGTGAGTATATACTGCAAAGCGGTGAAGACTGGTCGACATCTTGCGGTGGACGTTGATAATCATGAACATTTTTTGGTGTTTTGATGTTTTGATATTTTGATGTTTTGATGAGGTTGCGATGGAATGCCGCTCGGCATCGGCATCGGCCACTTTGCCATGCCAGAGGGCGTCGAGGGAGCGTACAAAAGTGGCTTAGTCCGTCAAAGACCGACTTTGAGCCTCACTACTGGGAGCTTCACCTTACCACATCCGGCCGGATTCTGCTAGGGTGGCACGCCGTGAGAAAAGTCGCATCAGCCTCAAAGGCGCCTCCCTAGCGAGCTAGCCCAAGAGATGTGGATACTACGCCGGAGCAAAACCATGAGGTGTCCCATCTCCCATCCGGTAATAACAATGTCAAAGATTCGACAGCGAGGGGAGGGAGAGAGAGAGAGAGAGAATGGATGGGTTTCGAGGTGGAACTCAAAGTAAGGAGTGACAGTGGAAATGGCCATGCTCGTGATCGTGATCGTGATCATGATCATGATCATGATCATGATCATAAAGAATGGGCGTGAGCGTATCCCAACGTATGGGGTATGGAGTACTCCATGCATACAAGTACAAAGGGGAAGGCGAGGGTCGAGGTAAGGTTACTACTACTGCACGTACGAGCAGTGTGCGTTTATGTTTATGCAGTGCAGTGCAGTGCAGGGCAAATGAAATAAAATCGCCTGATTGCCACGAACAGCAGCTTTCAACCTTCAACCTTCTACTTGTCCTAGGATTAACTTTTCTCTCTCCGTATGTGTGAATACCCATTGCGTGTTTGTATGTGCATAGCTAGGCACGGATGGCTGGTCTGGATATTTTCCGTACGGACGAACGAAGCCGCGAACAGGCGCGTGGGATGGAAAAGATACAGGCAAGAGAGTCGAGCAACGATCAGTGAAGTCTGTATTGGATGTACATATCGTATGTACATCCCACAAGACCTGGTAGGGGGAGGGGGAGGGTGTCCAAGGCATTGGGTAGATAAAGCCACATCGACGTGATCTGAAAGTCAAGTGCTACGTATGTACTTGTACATTTCCAAGCAGCCATGCGATATACACGCCACCCAGGATCACCTGCAAGTTGCACACGGCTACTGTATGTACTTGTACATGTACTTGTACTTGTACTTGTACTCACTCGTTGATCCTAGTGTTCCGCGGGTTTCAAATTCAATCACCACCGTGGGTTGAGTGTCCGAGTATGCACAAGTACATAGTGACTGATCAAGCTCGCTCGACTCACGGCCCTCTCTGGCGACCTTCCCATGGAAAACCCGAGCACGCTAGACGGCATCTGGCATATTCTGAGAGGGAGTGGGCCCACTCGGCGTTACTCGACTAAAAATAAGGGACTGTGTGGTGAGTGCTCGGTCAAAAGCATGGGCAAACATGCAAGTTCTGCTGTCGACAGACTCGACGATGCTCCACGAGTCCCACGAAAAGAAAAAGAATGAACTCCACTGCCCACTGCCCACTGCCCACTGCCCACGGGGAGAACGGGGTGAAATGATCGTAGAGGCACTTTCTCCAGGAATCATTCTCCAAACCTTTTCTCCAGTTGGGGAAGTCGTCACGCCTCCGCACTCTCCAGCTTCGTGGAGTGATTCATGTCGACCTGGAGTCCGGATGGCGTCCAAACAAACAAATTCCCCCAATGACGACGACGACAACGACGACATGCAAACATCCAAAGGCCCGGTCAACCTTAACGCCCCTCCCATCCTTAGCTCATCGATCATTGCTGGGCGCCGCACCCGTTCACACTGGCTCAACTCTCATCCTCTGCGCATAACCTTTGCCCATCACGTGATCTGGCGCCGAAGCCGACGGGAAAAGGCACCAGTAGTGGATTGTGTCGGTAACCCCTGCTCTGCTCTGCTCTACTCGCCCTCGCCCTCGCCCTCGCCCTCGCCCTCGTTGTTCTCCTCCTCCTCCGCGATGTGATACTCCAGACTCCGTCCTTGTACTTGTACATCCTCCGTACTTTCTCTCCTCCTCATCTTATGATTGTCCCGCAGAATTCCGGAGCCCCATCTTCTCTCCTCATTACTCCGTATTCCACCCATACTCCAGGACCCATCTCATGAACAGGGCCGAATGGACCATGGCCATGGCCATGGCCATGCCATAGCTGATAAAAGTAGAGCCCAGACGGAGAGAATCCGGCTCGGAGAAATGAAGGGCCGCGATCCCTGTAGACGTTGGTGTATTTCATTCACACAAGTATTAAGTACTTATTACTTGTACAAGTACTGTGCTCGTGACCAAGGTCTTTAATTCGCACCAAGGATGGGCCTGGCCTGTCGTTCTGTTCTGCAATGCGGGCAATTTGCAGGCAAAACTACGGGCGCGCTGTACCTGTCCCCTGCCCCTGCCCTCAGATAGATGACAGCACTTCGATTCTTTGCTTACGACCGTACACGGTAGGCGTTAAAAGGAGTAGCGCGTGGCCGGACCCGCCTGACATTTGTTCGAGAAGGATTCCCTTCATTGCCTACTACTACTAGCAGCGACTCTCTGACGGCGGCCTCAAGTTGCTGTCAATGTCCGAATCTGTAGTACTACTTACCAAACGGGGCCACCTCTCGGATGATCAGTGTCACGTGAAGCGAACCATTGATGTCTGGGTTGGCTTCTCTTCTGATCAGAGAGTCCACCAACTGGTGATCACTGCTGTCGCTCACAACACCATTGAAACTGCCCATGCCGCTACCAATGACAGCGGTCAATCGTGCGTGCAGTTTGAGACGCGTCTCAGAAAATACGTCGTGTTGCTGCCCAGCTGAGATCCTTTGCAGCTCCTTTTTCCCACAGTCTGGCCACAGCCTGACGGCTTCTCAATCAACTGCCATGTCTGCAGGCGAAGTACGAGATACTCATGGTCACGTGGTACTATAGGGCCCACTTGAGGGAGGTCCCTTTTGACTGAACGTGAGCAAGGCCCCAGGGGCAGAGACATATGTATGTACAATCAATGCTTGGCGGGGAATGATGTCAGTGAGGGTGGATCTCCGTCTCGTCCTGAATCGCTGATGAGGCTGCAAATCACGGAGAGCCGCATATGGAGCCTCATGGTCATTGATGTTTCGTTGACATCGACGTCGTCATCCGTCATTCTGCTCTGATGAACGACGGGTACGAAGTCATAAGCGCCCGAAATTGACAATCAATGGAGACAGATGGACTCGATATGTTACTTGGCGATGTGAAAGTTGCTTCGTAATGTCCCCCATATGGAGTACTTCTGTGGCACTGTGGGTACAGGTGACGGTAACCGACATATCTACGTCGAGAGTTTCAGTCCTCGTCAAACCAACCAAAGAATCCACGATTTCCCACTTGGAATGCTAATCGGCGACAATGATCAAGATGATGTGATGAGTGAGACTGAGAATGAGAATGACAATGACAATGACAATGACAATCTCACCGTTGAAGCGTACCTACTCGTAAGCTGGCTACACCTCGGCGAAATGAATATATTTGTACAACATGTTGAATATCATCAAAATTCCAATGCATGTTCTTTTTCCTCTTCTCTTTCGTTGTCAACAAAAGCCCACCAAATCCGATTTGTTTTTATACGCAAGCTAAATATGCAGGTATAGAAAATCTTATGTAAAGCGTCATGTACATACCTACACGATCTAAATCGACAAGCACACCAAGATGGAGATGCGTATTACCGAAAACCACGGAATTCAAGAAATTTAACGAAAACAACCCCTCCCAAAAAAAAGAATACAAAAAAATCAATTAAAAAAGAAAGATGGAAATTTGCAATTAAAGATTCCAACCGAAATAAACGGCCATCCCAATATCGAAACCACCGCAACCCCCCCCAGCAAAAGAAGAAGAAAAGAAAAAAACGCCCAGACGAAACCTAAAATTCTCTGTGGTGGTAGCAATCTTCCTACGTCATGCGTCACCGAATCAACCTGCAGCCATGCGCATGTCAAATCTCTCTGCTGAGATTAATACTACGTAAACAGCCACCAGATGTCGAGGTCGAGGCACGGCGAATGTCGAGTATGTTGTCGATTGAGCATCCAGTTCTACCTGGAGCGTCTGGTCGGATGTGTGCAGCGCTTGAGGTGCGTTTTGTGCGGCTGATCTGATTTGATCTGATCTGATCTGAGCGGGCTGGATGCGATGCGATGCGATGCGATGCAATTCGATGTGATGCAATTCGATGTGATTTGCATGCGCGGCGTATGAGGTCAAGTCTGAGTCTGAGTCTGAGTCTGAGGCCAAGTCCAACGTCTAATGTCCAACGTCCGGGTATGAGCGGGCACGTTGATTCCTTCCACTTTCCGCATGCTGGAGGAGGATGTGGTGAATGTGCCGTGGTGAGGGGCTTGGGCTTGGGCCTGTGCATGGGTCATCCATATTGAGGATGTGCACAGTACATCTGAAGGACGTACACGGCTAAATATTGTATTAGACTTATAGTCGTGCATACATGCATACATACGTACATGGGCATCTAGATTCCATGATGATTAATCTCATGGAATGTACATAAAACCTAAAGATCACTTTGAAGCAAGGTTTCCATGACCTTGCTATGTCAAAAGAGCATGATGGTTGACTCTACCGTGGTATAGCAAGTTCCTAGGGGACAAGTCGGTCCTCCCTTCAAATCCAGATCTCCCCGTAAAAAGCCACCATGAAGAGGAACTTATCAAGCCAGGTAGCAGCTTTCAACGTGACAAGGAGCATCATCAAGCGTAGGTATTTCATGCGACGTACAGGACTCCATCTAACCATTCTAACCCCCTCACCCCTTAAACCTCAAAGATCTCCCCACCGCCCTCCCCACCGCTCCTCCTGATCTCCACAAGATCCAGCCTCCAGCCCTCCCAAGTCTTCAGTCCGCGCTTAACTTCCTTGACGCGCTCAATGCGCTTCTGCGCCTCTTCCTGCTGCGCAAGACGGAAAGCATCCTCATCAAAGTCGAGCTCCTCATCGTCCTCGAGGAGTTCATCATCGGCACCACCACCAGTGATGGCATTGAAGCCGCTACTGATGTAACCTGTAACGGTACGACTGCCGCCAACGAGACTTCTTCGCCGGGCGCTGGGCGAGCCCATGCCATTACCGAGATCAACGTCTGTGAAGCGCGCGCCGGGACTGGTCATGCCGTCCTCGCCCTGCAACTCGATGCGCTTGTCGCGCCAGGCGCCGCGACGTAGCTCGAAGACCTCTGCTTCGAGCTCGCGGATCTTCTTCTCGAGGCGCATGCGCTCCTCGTCCTCGAGCTCGTCGACGCCCGCATCATCGACGCCCTCGGCATCTCTTTTCTTCGTCCGCTCCTTCTCTTCTTTCAGTCTGAGATTCTCGTTCTCGGCGTTGGCGAGCTTAGATCGTAGCTCGGAGGCGTCCTTCTCCGTTTTCTCGTGCTCCTTCTTCAGGGCTTGTGACCGCGTGTCGTGCTCCTTGTGTAATGTTGTCAAAGCAGCCACTTTCTTCTCCAATGCCTCGACCTTCTTCTGTAATTCATCTGCATGAACCTTTGCTTCCTCAGCCTCGCGCTCCATTGTTCTGACCTTGGTCTCTGTTGAAGTGCGTTCGCTGCTCTCCTTAACGGCCTTGGCAGTAGTGCGTTCCAGATCTTTTCTCAGATCGCCCAATTCGCGTTCCGATCTCTCAGCAGCCTTCTCGCTTCTGTTCAACTTCTCTTCCAAGGCCGCGATCTGCTCCTTTTCAACGGATGAGCCGGTAGCAATTCTATCCAGTTGTGCTCGTAAATTCGAGATCTCGATTTCCATCGACTCGATGGTTGAGGACTTAGAAGCTAATTGCTCAACGAGATCGGAGGGCACCGCGGCTCCAGAAACGGACGGCGACGAACCATGCCGCGACAGTTTTGAAGTCTGTGATTGTAACTGTGTGTTCTGGCGCTGAAGCGAGGCAATTTCGGCTTTCTATAATCACATTAGCATCAAGCATACCATAGTAGATAACGGTCTAAGAAACTCACCAGCTTCTCAACTTCAACAGCCGTATCCTTCGATCCATCTACCGATGATGGCTCAGCCTCCCGCAAATCCTCCAACTCATCCTCGGCCTTCTTCCAACGCTTCTCCCCATCACTAGCCTCCTTAGCCAACCTCTTGTTCTCCTTCTCCAATTCCTCAATGCGGGCAGCCTGCTTCCTGTATATCTCAGGAGCAGTGATTCCCTCCTCAAGACCTGGCGATTTCGCGCCCGAAGGGGAGGGGGAAAGGGGAGCCGACTGACGGAATGACGATGATCGAGCTCTCGATTGAGCTGTCACGGAAGACTCTCGCTTCAATGAAGGAGCTTCCTCGCCGACGACATCTGCCGCTTCTCCATCTTCATCTTTCACGGGCTCATCGGTGGTTGTCGGCTCCTCAGCGGCACCGCTGTCATCTACCTTCGTCTCTGGTTCATCGGGCGTCTCAACCAATGTTTTCGCGTCGTCATCAGGCGTTTCTGCAGCACTCGCAGCGGGTTTCTCTTTCTTCGTGCCGGTCTTCTTGGCATTCTTCTTCTTCAATTGCTCGACCTGTGCACCATCAATAAGCTTGTGATAGGCATGGAGCAACGTCAGTAGACCTTACACGTTTCTTAGCCGCCGCCAGCTTCTCCGCCTTTGCCTTTTCTTCTGCGTCGGCCATTGAGATGGGCGATCAAATGAGTGTGTGTGGTTGGAAAGTAGAGAACAGGTATCTGGATGCTGGAATGTGCTGACTTGATGCGAGATGAGATAATACATACTCTTAACTGGAGGCCAGCTTCAAGGCCGGCAAGTTCCACCTGCACGCTCGCGCTACGGCTAGTCTCCGCGCACCCCTGCCACAACGCATCATAGCAGCAGCACCAGCTGTCTCTCTGTCTCTCGAGCTGGTGAACAGCTTCCACCGCGCAACAAGTCAACGATACGACAAAACACCCAGCGCCCAGCAACCATATCCGCAACGAACAACCACGACAGATACGAGCCATCGCACAATCACAAAACCGCAACAATGCCGCATCCAGTCCAAGCACACCCCAATCTCTCCCTGCACCTAACCGACCGCGCCCTCAACCCCCTCCTCACCTCAGCCGCAGCACCAGTACCAGCCTCACCGCCGTCCCCCAGCCCAACAGACCCGGCGACGAACAGCGGGCACGCACTCGATTCCCTGACGTCGGCAGCAAACACGGCCTTCGAGTCCGCGAAGCGGCTGGGGCTGGGGGTGCCGCAGCGGGTGATGGTGGAGACGACGGGGGGAGGGCCGGTGCTGCTGCACTCTTACATGAGCCCGGCGGCAGCGACAGCGATAGCGGCGACGATGACGAAACAGAGAGAAAATAGAAGGGAGGGAGATGGGAGGGGAGGGATGGTGGAGGGTGGGGGTGGGGGTGGGGAGGGGTATGGGACGGGGGTGACTGTCAATGGGAACCATGTGGGCAAGGAGTTGGCATTCGAGGAAGCGTCTGTCGAGGCGCCTCCGTTGTTGATTGCTACGGTTGTTGGTGGCAGCGCGGACGAACTCCGCGAGGCTAGGCGTGCGGCTGTCAAATTGGAGAGGATTGGTCGCGGCTTCCAGAGAGAATGGGTGAGGGGACAGGATGGGCAAGACGAGGCGGCGGGAGATGATGTTGGAGAGGGCTGAACAAGGGGCTCGGAAAGGGGTACTCGTTTAACTAGATAATTGCTGGCTAGGATGGCATCAAAGCATGCGGTACGAAGTTGCTGTGCGAGCAAGCAAGCTCAAAGAAAGATCGAGTCGCGCTCTGGAGTGGACTGGGCGTGATAGAAGGCGGGAGGAAGAGCTGAATTTTATGCTACGGGCAAGTCAAAATATAATTCGATATCACTACGAGCGAGATGGACCATCAAACAAGTTCGTTAAACATAAATTTTCGTCTATAAACACGCTACAAGATGATTTATAAAGACCTGGACGTGACCATGATCCATATCACTGATTATTCCCAAAACCCAAGACGCTAAAAGAGACAGCTTAGATGAGCTGTTGGAAGGCACGGTTAAGTGGGGAGCGGATGTTTGGAACATCCTTCCAGAAGTCAACAGTGGCGACGGCGCGCTTGGAGATACCCTCTGGGGTGAACTCGAACTTCTATCATGGCTGTTAGCAAACAAAATATGTTGGAGAGAATTATTGTAGAATCGTACCTTGTAGACATCCTTGTAAGCACCGGAAGCACCGAAGCGGTTGATACCGAACTGCTCGTGGGTGTATCTCTCCCATCCCATGGTGGACATAACCTCGACGGAAAGAGATGGGACACCATCTGGAAGAACGCTGAGTCTGTACTCCTTGTCCTGGGCATCGAAGACCTCGAAACATGGGATAGAGACAACACGGGCGTTGAGGTTGTGCTTCTCCTTCAAGTAGGCGATGGCATCAACACAGATACCAACCTCGGAACCGGTAGAAACGAGGGTGATATCGGCCTTCTCGGTGTCGTGAACAACGTAACCTCCCTTGATGGCCTTGGCAATTGTGGAGTTGAGTTGTGGGAGGTTCTGGCGGGAAAGGGCAATGATGGATGGAGTGTGCTTGGAGGTCAAAGCAAGGTAGTAGGCAGCGGAAGTCTCGTTGCCATCAGCTGGGCGCCAGACCATGCAGTTTGGAAGAGCACGGAAGTGGGCCAAAGTCTCGATTGGCTGATGGGTTGGTCCATCCTCACCAAGACCGATGGAGTCGTGGGTAGCGACCCAGATGTTGCGGATCTGGGAAAGGGCGGAGAGACGGACGGCACCGGCAGCGTAGGAGACGAAGTTGAGGAAAGTACCGGAGTATGGGATGACGGTTCCGTAGGCGGAAAGACCGTTCATGATAGCACCCATGGCGTGCTCACGGACACCGTATCTGATGTAACGTCCAGAGTAGTCACCGAGACCAGTGGAAGGTGGTTGGAAGTCAACGGCCTCCTTCCATCTGGTAAGGTTGGAAGAGGTCAAATCGGCGGAACCACCGACAAGCTCCGGAATAACATCGTGGATCTTCTGGAGAACGATCTCGGAAAGCTTTCTTGAGGCAACAGCGTCATCAGTTGGTGCGTAGGTTGGGAGGCTCTTCTCCCATCCCTCTGGGAGAGCACCGGTCAAGCGGCGCTTGAGATCGGCGTGCTCGCTCTTGTGCTCGGCTCCGTACTTCTCGAAGAGCTTGTTCCACTCGGCCTCCTTGGCGGCACCCTCATCACCGTGCTTGTGGTACAAGTCGTAAACCTCTTGTGGGACCTCGAAGGTCTTCTCGTTGCTGAAACCGAACTTCTCCTTAAGCTGCTTAATGTCATCGGCCTTGAGTGCGGAACCGTGGACACCACCGGTACCCTGTGCCAAGGAACCGTAACCAATGGTGGTTCTAAGCTTAATAACAGATGGCTTGTCCTTGACAGCCTGGCACTTCTTGATAGCAGCCTCCATAGCGGCCAAGTCGTGATCACCGTCATCGACGGTCTCGGTGTGCCATCCGTAAGCCTCGAATCTCTTCAAGACATCCTCGGTGAAGGAGCAGTTGATGTCACCATCGATGGAAATGTGGTTGTCATCGTAGACGGCAATCAAGTTACCAAGCTGCAAGTGACCGGCCAAAGAGGCAGCCTCACTGGCAACACCCTCCTGCATACATCCATCACCCAAGAAGGTGTAGGTGTAGTTGTTGATAAGATCGAATCCTGGCTTGTTGAACTCGGCGGCGGCGTGAGCCTGACCAATGGCAAGACCAACAGCGTTAGAGAAACCCTGTCCCAATGGACCGGTGGTGACCTCGATACCTGGAGTGTCGTGGGCCTCTGGGTGACCAGGGGTGATGGAGTCAATGGACTGAAAATTTGTTAGATTCGGATTTTCTATAACCAATCGTGTTGAAACTTACTCTGAACTTCTTGATATCATCCATGGAGACGGCGTAGCCGAAAACGTGAAGGAGGGCATATTGAAGCATACATGCGTGGCCGTTACTAAGAATCGGTTGTTAGTGGCAACTCTTATCAAAGCTGGCCAATTCGCATCTTCGGTTGCGCACAATGTGCCATGCCAGAGTCGCAAATGAAAGTTTGGCTCTCATTAGGTCAAAAATTTTGAAGCAGGCTTTGATGAACGATTGCTGAGTTCTCGAAATTCTTAATCATTCTCCTTGTGTATCCACGGAGAAGTCGGCAACAACGGGATTCATCGAAAGACGATTTGAAGCATTGAAGATATTGTTTGGGAGGATTCAAGACTTACGAGAGAACGAATCTGTCACGGTTGACCCAGCTTGGGTTCTTTGGGTTGAAGTTCATGAACTTGTTGAACAGAACGTGGGCAATCTAGTATTTTGGGTCAGTCGACGAGGTCGCATCATCAATGGACGCAACAACTTACTGGTGCCATACCCATTGGGGCACCCGGGTGACCGGAGTTGGCCTTGAAGGTGGCATCGACCTATATTGCGATGTTGAGTCAGTTCTGTGATTCTGTGAAGCTTCAAGTTGTGAAGAGCGGTGGAGGGGTAGCGGGGTCGTAAACCCTCCGCCTCGACCAAGCTCAGGTGCGAGGGTAGAGAGCACTGAGAGCATTGAATACATACCGCGAGAAGACGGATCGTGTTGATAGCCAAAGTGTCAAGATCTGAGTAACCCATGATTGCTGTGTATATTCTGTGGTGTTTGTGTAGATCAAAGGAATGGGGAGGGGGGAGGATGTTGGGAGGAGATGGATGTAAGTAAGGTAGTCAGTCGTATACTATGTAGGTGGGCAAGAGAATCTTTGCAGCTGCTTGGGAGACGAGACAAGCGGTGGGTCCTGAGTGACGTCTCAACTTGTTTTAGTATCTTTCTCTCTCTGCGTAGCGTTGAGGTGGTGGGCGAATAGAGTACGCGCTATGCAGAAGGGGAGCGAGGAGGATGGAAGAAGGCAACACACAAACTCTCTCTCGTTCACGCCCGTTGGCAAAGTATGTATGTACTTACTCACTTATCAGAATAGATGAGGTATCTGACAAAGCACGAATCAAGCTATCACTGCTCCGGTGTATCGACGGAGAAGTCCAAGCATCTCCTGTGTTATTCATACAGCTATGAACAGCTCCGTGAGGACCGGCAGCATCGTATCAGCAGCCGATGTACTCCAGTGCAGATACGAGGATGGACTTGCAAGAAGAGATGAAAAATCATTGAAAAGTCGATAAACGGACGACTGAATGGCCTGAACTGACTATGATTATGATTATGATTATCATCATCGTCATGGGGAGAGGAAATACACACGGATCACGGAGGACAGGACTCCAGTTGATCTGGACTTGATTCATGCAACTGTTTAATCATAATCATAATCATAATCACAATCACAATATCATCGGCATTGCTTTCTTCCATGAGCAGCACTCGAGACACCTTGACTGTGTACATATGAATATCTCAAGTGCATTTTCCGGCCTAGGTAATATTACTCCCTGCCTATCTATTTCTTTCCTACTCACAGCTCGATAGCTTCCTGTTTATTGTTTACGTCGCCTTACTTACAAACGTCTCCCTGCATTGCATTGCCATCGCTGTACTTACCTCAGGTACTGATAATACTCCCTCGCTGCCACGACACAACCCCTCCGGAGCACAGCACTCCGCACATGCACCACGATGCGGTCGAGGCGTCGTTCCTTTCCTCTCAATTATCTCAGCAATATGAATAACGATGAATTCAATGCCATGGATGAAGAAGAAGAAGCAGCAGCAGCATAACCATCAACCCATGTGTACTTGAAGCGCTGTCATGTGGTTCATTGTCGTACAGTGTGCAGGACCCAGAACCCACGCCGTCGACATCCCCTTCTCGCATTGATCGGGTCTCTGTCGTGGCCGTGATAGGATCCCATCTGCTCCATCTGCCCCATCTGCTCTATCGAGAAGCGCCAGCTCTACGGTTGATGTTTCGGGAAACCCGCGCCTACTGCACTCACTGTTCGTGCGTATTATTAATACTGCGTACAGGACACCAGTACCAGTGCCAGTACCAGTACCAGTATTCATACAAGTATGTATCCGTTGCAGAGCTCTGACTGAGCCTTTCGGAGATGATGATGATACGGCATTAAGACCCCCGTTATGCACGCCTTCTGCCACCACTTGCTCGATTCCACTGGTGCGGTTTTCATCCGGACGCCTTCGGCCTGGCTGCGTATTGCCGCTCGAATGAATGACGTGCAAAGGTTATTCCATCTACAGCGGAAGGTTGATTATCAGTTGCTCTCAATCGCCGAGGAATTCTATTTAGCGCCTAATTCCCCTCGCACATGTAGGATTGACCTAGAGATATTTTTATTTTCTTCAGCACTATTTTCATTCCTGCAATCGTTGCTTTGTCAGATTGACAACAATATCAGAAGCAGTCTTTGTGTTGTGATGGCGGGGTCGAGTCATCCGACATCGCAAAAGAAAAGGTGAGGGGCAAAAAGAGACTATCTCTTATTCCTTGCAAACGCCGAAGCCGTAGCCCAGCAACGACAATGGCAACGAGAGGAATGGTATTGTCCATAAGAGAAGAAGGGTAAGACGTTTGGCTTCGAGCCCTTTTTCACCATCCTTCGGGGCAATCCTTAAGTATCCACGGTTCATTCATAGTCACCGGCAATCGACAGAATTGTCTACGCAGAAATCCCTATGTATGAAACGGTTTTCAGCCCTATGGTTCAGTTGCCAGGATGGAGTCATTTGTTGAGGCTGAATTGCTGTCAGACATAGCACTCTTGGCTTTATATGGCTGAATATGGTAAATTGGACTCTCGAATATGAAAGATACAGATCAAACGGCATATAGACTCTTTATCCTATTCTACGTCTATCATCACCGTGATAGAGCGCAATTCAGCAATAATTTCGGCATTGGTCCATCAACAAACGCTCGGAAATTTTGACGTAAGTAAAGAGTGATCAATCATTAAGATATCATCGATTGAGTCGCATCATTTGTTTCCTCCACCACACATCACCGGTATCTGTTTCATTCAATGGATTCTGAATATCTCCATGAGTTATTTGGAAACCCGGACGACTTCACATGGAAGAAACTGTTCCACTCATAAAAAAATATCAACATGATAAGGCTTCTATACTTCGCCAAGTCTTCTCTCAACTTCCGTCTTCCATCTCCTGTTAGGGACGGCCCAGCAGTTGACATGTAAGCAAGACAGAAAAACGAAAACCAAAAGACAATGTTGAACAGACTGCAATATCTCCATATCTTCATGTAATTGATGGACCGCCTAGCCTGCCCTCATTGAAGCAATCCTCCTGGAAAAGAAAAGTAGTCGAATTATCAAAGAAGGCACTCAGGTCTCCATCCTTCAAACCTCGAGGAGCCATCTGAGCAGACTCGTCCGGTGAGTTTTTATATATTTCGTTATCGATCGACAGCACCTGGAGCTTCTCCTGAGCAATCTCATACTTGATTTGAAGATCCTCATAGGACTGCTTCAAGTGCTGGTGCTTCTCTTCTAGATCTTCAAGACGCTGTCCCAACTCCTTCATGTGCTTTTCTTTACGATCCCGAAATGCCCTTTGAGAGGCTCGGTTTTGTGCTCTACGACGCTTGAGAAAATCAGCCTGGAACACATATGAACTTTCACCGATGTGTACAAACGTATCTGAGACACTTACAGAATGAACGTGACTAGATACTGGCTTATCGTCACGGTTGCGTCGTTTCCTTCGATCTTGGTCGTCATAGGGCGCTTCAAATTCTACCATTATAGGTATGCTCCCAGGACCTTGGGGGAGAAATTCCGAGGACTTGTTGAAATACCATGGATACTGAGGGAATACGTATTCCCCCACGAAGGCGTCCGTGAGTGCCTTCAAAGTCTTAGATGGCATTCCAATGCATTTATTATCTGTGAGCAACTCACCGGTGAACTGATGGGAGTTGAGTGTCCCGAAGTTCCATCACACGAATTAAAGCCCTTCCCCACAGATAAGGAAGCCCGTAGGCCTTCACTTGACGATTGATGATGCCGCGCAGACATTTTAGGAGCCCGTTTCCTCAACTCAAGCAACTTGGATGTGTTGGTAGTATTATATGATGTGTTCTGGAACCAAATCGAAACCATCAAGCATTTCAAGTCACGACTAATCAATAAAAGCTAAGCTGGTAAGGCTATTCACACAACCAGCCCCTCCACCGGGGGCAAGACCTTGCCTTCTCGGCGATGCAAACGCGACCCTACCTCTCGCACAGCAGGCAGGGTGCCGAGTATAGGCATGCAGACCAGCAGCTCTCGGCATGGAGGAGGAGACCAAGCCTTACGAGGTCGGCGTGGTCCGGCCCCAGAAAAGTCCAACGTGGGAAGCTTCCCGGCCCATACACGCCCCGGGAAATCCGCCGGAAACTCTGCGCATCCGTATCCGTGACAGTTCGGGATTGGAACCGCTGTATGCTGTGTAAGGGTGATGCTGCGTGCCAGAAGAGCTATCAGGCGGAGAGCTGAGCCGTGATTGGTCGGCTCGAGGATAAGGTCAGCAGCATACGAGTGACGTTACATATGCTGACTGCTGGATTTATCCCCGTGCATCATCACCTACAGAAATTCAGAAATATTCCACACCGCACGAGGCCCGTCTCTGGTAATATAAGAGTGATGCTGCTACACCCAGAGCATGCCGAATATCGCACAAGAAAGCAGGTGAATGTGCTTGCTGACTGCATGGTGAACATATTTCTTGTTCACAGACTGGCTAATCAAACTTCAGCGCTCAGATTTATCGAGGCTCTAGCAAGATGCTTGTGATATCAGAGGGCTGGTTGTCAGAGAAGCTTATGTCTGCGCAGTAAGTTTGGGATTCCAAATTCGAGCTTATAGCAAGGGTATTGGGAGAACAGTGGGATATATGCTGTGCTACAGCTACTTCAGCATTTCATTGGTATCTGTGGACATACATAGCAATGCTATCCCCATCCTAGCTGGAGAAGGTAAAACGAGTACTTCAGCTTGAACACTACTGAGGCTGTACATTCATGTGCAAGGTATTCAGCCTTGTGATTGAACCTCTTCTATAGGTAGGTAGGTAAGGAAGAACGACAAGGCGAAGTCGAATTTGAGGTCGCTACCTTATGCCCAATGCACACACAACGTGAGATCGGTACGAGATTCCCTTCCAGGCTGGCCTTGTAGATATCATGCTTGAGTCAGGTTGCTTGAGAATCGACGATTGCCGGAGTAATGCCTATAAGGCTATTGAGGAAGTGAGCAAGTCATTATCATACATCATTCCATTACTTCCTCTTACAAACTAAAATACAGATAGCTGCCAAAGAGAGGCCAACCCGGACATAACCCGTCCTTCTCCAATCCCGAAAGCAGACCTGACGCCGTTGATCACAATAACCCACCACATAGACGACGATCACATCTCTATTTGCTCCATAGTATTGGTTCTGGGTTGGAGTATGGGTCGGGTGTCTGGACACCTCCCGTGAGATAGACTACGGCACAATAGTAGTTCCCGTCTTGAGGTTCACTTGAAGCGGTAAAGATGTGAGTTTCGTCCTTCTCATCCTTCATTCCCTTCACCACGTCCGCACCGAATTGGACCAGATGCTCTTTGGTATCATCGCAGTTGACATCGCTGAACAGATCGTAGACACCCTCTTGATCTGCAGAAGTCATTAGCATCGTCCGAAAGAGCCAATAGAGACGGACAACGTACCATCCTTGATTCTAGGACACTTGGTGATAACGAAGGGCATATTCGCCTCCTGGCTATGCACAACAACGTCCACCTCACAGAAGAAGGTCTTGTTGATGAACTTGACGTATCGGACCTTGGGAAAGACAAATTTGTGTCCTGCCACCGACATGCGGTGCTTTTCCGAGAAGGGAATAGAATGTACTTGGGAAGCAACAGCAGCCATCTTGACGAAGAGAAGAAAGATGATATTGAGATGAATAGTAGATGAGATACATAAGCCGAATGTCTTTGAACAACGAGCACCTACACAATAACCTTCCCCATCATTATATAACCGTCCAACCTGGCAATCTGAGTTCTGATGAAGCATTTCGATCGTGAACTCTATCGACCCTTCACATGCCACGCTACCCGCTAATCACAGAAGAGAGCCTATCCGCAACTCTGGATTGCCGTTTCCGGACGCGGGTGATTCCATCCGACTTCTAGAAATGCCAGATCCGTATGCTTTGGGCATAACGTCTCCCCCGCAATCGTCCAAGCGACCTCGACATGCGGCCTATCGCGTGCCGCTTCTGCTGATGTCTTCTTATCAGCACAACTTCGCCTGAGAACATTCCTCTGGGGGCTCTGGACCGGGTGAGGGCTCGCCGAATCGTTATCGGGGTTGGCGTTAGTACAGATTCGTCACTTTTGTTCGGATCTGGCAACGCTGGGAGCGTGAGATGGTGCTGGTTGCTTCTTGCCATGGATGGTACTGCATTGCGGCGGCTAGGGCTGAAGACTTGCTATGGTCCTTCTCTTCATTTCTATGGGGACTGTCGGGTGTTGTCAGCAGTAGATATTGGAGCGTGGGATGTCTTCATTAG
Organism: Xenosphaeropsis pyriputrescens; assembly: GCA_022609375.1. Taxonomy (NCBI): domain Eukaryota; kingdom Fungi; phylum Ascomycota; class Leotiomycetes; order Phacidiales; family Phacidiaceae; genus Xenosphaeropsis; species Xenosphaeropsis pyriputrescens. The sequence continues at coordinate 353,226 of JAGKQE010000007.1, forward strand.
AAGTTGATGATAGGAAGGGGAAAACAGAAGATCATTGATCTTTGTAGCCTGCATATTTTTTTGGTATAGCTATGAGCCATGTGATTTTATATGTTACAGAAAAAACATGCTGCAAGTTCAGGAACCTCGCTGCTATATCATTGAATACATATCAGATAACAGAACATCCCCATCTCAATGCGCAGCCCCAACCTCCGGCTTCTTCCCATTCTTCTCGCCCACATCAAGAGCCACGAGGAAGCGGCTGACGCAGTTATAAGCAGCCACCTGCAAACCAAACATTAGCAACCCCACACACGACCCCATAGCCGACAAACATACCGTAGCAGTGACCTCGACGACCTCCTGATCAGAGAAGTGCCTCCTCAGCTCACCAAACACCTCATCAGGCACCTGGACAGCGCGCGTCATAGCATCAGCATAACGCACAACAGCCAACAGCGGCGGCGAGAGCGCATCGCCACACGGCTCGGGCACCTCCTCGGCGAGGGCACGCATGCCGTCGACCGAGACGCCGGCGGCCTGGGCCAGGGGCGCGTGGTGGGCCCACTCGTACCAGGCGCCGTTGCAGACGGCGACGCGGCAGATGGCGATCTCGCGTACGTCGGCGCGCAGACTGGTGCGCGTGCGGATGGCGCCCAGGAAGGCGTTCCAGCCGTCGGCGACGGGCGGCGAGTGCAGCAGGGTGAGGTCGAGGGCCTGGAGGGGCCGGGGGGCGCGGCGGTCGCGCACGCGCTGCACGATTGCCTCTTCCGCGGCGTTGTGCGTGGGCGGTGGGTCTGTCACGTATGGGAGCTTCATGGCGGCTGGGCTTGTTGTTGTGAAGGTATGCCTTTGGGGGAGTTGTTTGCGTGGATTTAGGAACTTGTTTCTGGATATCAGACGAAGCAATATATGGCGGGGAATCATGAAGAGGCAAAGTTGAGATTGGTATGTGGTGACTACTCGGTGAGGGGTGAAGATAACTAGCAACCGAGAATATGTACCGGTATTGCATCTCGGGGATTCTAGGCAAGTTTGTCGTTGGCGTGGATTATCTTCCGCTCCAGATCGGTCAAGTACAGTCTTTTCGGATTCCAAAGAACGAACCCCTAGGATCATATATCACACATACTTGCATTCTGTAAAACTCGTCAGAGCTTTTGACCAAGGTTGAAGCCCGATATCCTACAGCTCGCCATTCTTCTCTTTCCCAGATCGCTGAAACTCAATTCAATTTGCATTCAACTAGGGCCGTTTATCCTCAGTCAAAAGGTAAAGCACACAGTTTTCATTCCCCCTATGTTTATAGCATACAAAGCGTTGCAGTCTCTCCATGCATCATCCTCCGCTCTATGCTACAGGAAACGCCAAATGAGCAAGCACAAGCAAAAATACATATATCTCGAGTTTGGCAAATGCCAACGGGAGGGCCATATAAGCTCGAGCTCCCGCTTAACATTCGAACCCAACTTAACAATCTTCACCCCATATTCATCGAAGAGTTGTGCACGTTCGCAAAATTATCCAGGAACTCTTTTGTTCGATGACGATGTTGTCTCTTTAACAGATAACATCAACAGTTGCCTTGGAGTTCATAAGAAGGGCAACAATCAGTCCATAAAGACCTATTTGTGTGTTAGATATCTCGCACCTCGGGCATCATATCAAAACTTACCCAAAACTTCGGCGAAAATGAGAATCAAAATCATTCCAACGAAGAGTCTTGGCTGCTGAGCTGTACCACGAACACCAGCATCACCAACAATACCGATAGCAAAACCTGCTGCCAAACCGGACAGACCGACGGCTAAACCAGCGCCAAGCTGGATGAAGCCGGTGTATAGTGGCAATTGCTGCTTGAGACCATCGGAAATCAAAACGGAAACGACGAGACCGTAGATACCAATAATACCAGCCATAATGACTGGTACAATGTCTAGAAAGCGTTAGATGCCAGTTCTCAATGATATTTGAGACTCTTTACATACTCTTGACGATCAAATCTGGGCGGAGGACACCCATGGCGGAAATTCCAACACCAGACTTGGCAGTACCGTATGCAGCACCAAAACAGGTGAATACGATAGCTGAAGTGCAGCCCATGGCACCGAAGAAGGGCTATTAAGATATGTCAGTCGGTATGTTCTTATTCGATAGCTATAGCTCGGGGGCTCCATAGCTCCAACAGTGGCGGTCTGCTATAACAGCAACTTGGCGCAAGGTTCATCGAGGATTACTAACCGCGTAGACAGGACTATAAGAAGACACAATGTTAGCCAGCTTATTCGCACAATGACTCCAGCCTCTCCACCATAGTTACTTTGGCCAACCCAGATGATGTAGCTTATCTAGGCATGGCAAGCAGGGAAGATCTGGATATCGAGAAAGCTTACCAAAGATCAGTCGCCATTGTGCTGGTTGTGTATGGTGAAGATTGAGGTATAAGATTGCTATTGAGCTTCAGATGAGCTTTACGTGAGCGATTGCGTCGGCGGTTGTTGAATGGACTGCTGATGATGTCTTGAAGTGAACCTCTGGAGTTGCTGGACGAAGCGAGCTGGCCTAGCGAAGCACGTGACGTATGAGTAGTCATATTGCCTGGCGCCGACACCCAGCTGCTCAGGCCGCAACAGAGAATCTCTGGAGTATGAATCTTCAGAACCGAAATAATTTTTTGATACCATCTTCATCGAAATTCCATTTACAGGGCGAGCCAACGCAAGGAACCCTGCACCACCTTAAGTACTTTTTATCACTTCGAAAGAAATATCTACAATGGCTGAAGAACAGAACGGATCTGCCGGTATGTCAAGAAACTACATGCGCGCACATGCAAGTTCGCAAACTGACAATATTCTAGCATGGCCCGTCGCTGATGCGGCTCTCACCCAAGAGATCCTCGATATCGTACAACAGGCCAGTCACCACCGTCAGTTGAAGAAGGGTGCCAACGAGGCTACTAAGACCCTTAACCGTGGTATCTCCGAGTAAGTCAACCCTCGAAGTTGGCGCGTCGATAGACTATAGAATACTTACTGACGTTTCTGCGACTTCCAGGATTATCATTCTCGCTGCCGACACTGCGCCTCTCGCCATTCTCCTTCATCTCCCATTGTTGTGCGAGGATAAGAACGTTCCATATGTCTATGTCCCATCCAAGACCGCCCTTGGTCGTGCTTGTGGTGTCAGCAGAGCCGTTATCGCTACCAGCATCACCACCAACGAGGCTTCCGATCTTATGAACCAGATCCGTGGTCTTAAGGACAAGGTCGAGAGACTCATGATCTAGATGATTATATGAGTAGCCAAGCTATAATAGTTTGAAGGGGCACATGGGGTTAAAGTCATAGCTACCGGTCAGGAAACTGTTTACTGGATAGTTTGAGAGGAATAAAATATTTCAAAAAGTGCTAAAACGTCTGTTGAAAAATGTGAGACATTATTTGAGACTTCAAGTCTTCCGTTGGAACATGGCGAATGGTGAACAATAATATGCGCCTCGTGATTTGGCTCAGTGCTGCTTTGATACAACCCAGCCGTGTCGTATCATGCGCGGATGCTGTATGCCTTCCTGACTTGAGTGCTCAACGTCTTTGTCTTCAGACTTGAGACCAAGGCCGTGGGATGCAGCCATGCGGATTATTTCCGTACATAGGTAGGTGGAGAGCCGGGTTTGAATCTTATGCTGCTGGAACAACAACACATGCCATAAAATAGCCCCTGTATCGTAAGGGTCGAAATTGTCTTTAAATAACGACTTCCAGCGCTCGTCGGTTCATTTTAAACTTATAGTCGTGCCGTTTTATTTTCTATGAGCTAACCAACTCCACGTGGGGCAGTCGATATCGTGAGACGAGACGTCATGTTGGGCCGGACTCAATCTTAAATCCAGCACGCCCCCAATAAACAAACAACACCAATATTCCAACAGAGACACCAATGCGTCTTTCATAAATCAGAAAAAGATGCCCAGCATCGTTCGAAAGTTTCTCATCTTCGCTGCCGGCGATGGTCTTGTGTTACAGCCATTGACGCAGCGGGGTCAACGTCCTGCAGCTGCTAGCAAGATCATTTACAAGGATAGATCTATTGTACCTCATTTGGTCGACAACGAAGAGGAAACACCTGTCGCTCATAGTTTCGAGGCCTTTGGAGTTGTTGGTATGTTGTCTACGCTTCTGGAAAGTCAATTGCTAATTCTGGGTAGGATTGTTGACTGTATCGAGTGCATCATATCTTGTGTCGATTACGCGTCGACAGCAAGTTGCGCAAATCCATGGAAAGCCTGTCTATGTGATTACAGAAGTCGCTTTGACGCCACTGTCCTCGAAGAAAGATGCCGAAGCAGCTGTGCAAAATACTAATAGTGGGTTGCGCAAAAAGCCAATCAACCCGAATGTCTTAGACGATAGCGAAACCTCCGATGATGACGAAGAAGAAGAAAATACGTCTGCTGCCATTGATGACGAAATTGATGATGACAGCCTCCAAAGAGCAACTACATCTCTGCAAACTTCTCAAGATAGCTCGGCATCACCGATTCATCATCGGAGCACAAGCGTTGCGGAAGATGTTATATCGAAAAAAGGGGGTTATGGTATGTTTGCGCAGAAGTGGTTCTCTAAGAAAGGATGGACTGTGGCTTCAGGGAGGAACCTTGGTCTCAGTGCTGCTGGAGAGGAGACGACCCCAGATATATCTGCGCAATCAAGGATCAATAGCAACGACGATCTCAATGCTACGACGCAGGCTACGAACGAATTGTCGGAAGCCGAGCAAAGCCAAAATGCCAAAGAGGCCGCGGTGGAAAGTGTAGCAGCAAGCCTTCTTCCAAAATTATTGAGAACAACACAAATTCTTTTTGGAGCATCTCGAAGCTTTTACTTTTCTTATGACTACGACATTACGAGACACATTGCTAACCGCAAGGCAAATACCTCTGAGCTTCCTCTTTACAAGGAGGTCGATCCTTTGTTTTTTTGGAACCATAATCTAATTCAACCATTTATCAATGCGGGTCAACATGGTCTGGTCTTACCACTCTTGCAAGGGTTTGTTGGGCAACAGACGTTCGAAATATCTCTTCAGCCAACTTCGCTGGCGACAGAGACCGATGGAGCATCGAACGCTAAATTGGTGGCTACTGATATGCCTGAACATGATAGAGCTGACCAGGAAACTGCCACTGCTGCTGGATCTGTCTCTGAAGAGCAGTCTGGTCGCGAATTCCTTCTCACCTTGATCTCAAGACGATCTGTGAAAAGAGCTGGACTTCGTTACCTTAGACGTGGTGTTGATGAGGATGGACATACCGCGAACAGTGTTGAGACAGAGCAGATTCTTTCAGATTCGGAATGGAATCCATCTTCGAAGATATACTCTTTTCTCCAACTACGCGGAAGCGTTCCGATATTCTTTTCACAATCGCCATATTCCTTCAAACCTGTTCCTCAAATACAGCATTCCCTTGACACGAATTTTAACGCGTTTCAACATCATTTCCTCAACGCTGTTTCCAGGTATGGTGATGTCCAGGTGGCATCCTTGGTTGAAAAGCATGGCAACGAAGCAATAGTTGGCGATGCGTACGAAAAGCACATGAAACGGCTCAACGAAGGCGGCGGAATCAAGGGCAAGCCCGTTGGGTTCGAGTGGTTTGATTTCCATGCTGTCTGTCGCGGCATGAAATTTGAGAATGTGAGCCTTCTCATGGACGCTTTGGGCGAGAAACTCGACAACTTTGGAAACAACGTTGAGATTGATGGCAAACTTGAGCAAAGGCAGAGCGGCATCCTAAGAACGAATTGTATGGACTGTCTTGATCGCACCAATGTTGTGCAGAGCGCCTGTGCCAGACGAGCATTAGAATCACAGTTGAAGGCAGAAGGCATTGATCTGAATATTCAAGAAGATCAAACCACACAGTGGTTTAATTTCCTTTGGGCAGACAACGGAGATGCGATCTCGAAACAATATGCTTCTACAGACGCTCTGAAAGGTCAATTCACGAGGACGAGAAAGCGAGACTATAAGGGTGCATTGACGGATATGGGTCTTTCTATATCAAGATTCTATAGTGGGTAAGCTAAACAATTCTTTCCAGCTAGTTCTGCCGCATCATCTAACCTTTTCAAGGATTGTAAATGATTATTTCAGTCAAGCTGCCATTGATTTCCTCCTCGGCAATGTCACGGAACTCGTTTTTGAAGACTTCGAAGCAAACATGATGAGTGGGGATCCTGGTGTCTCGATGCAAAAGATGAGACAGCAGGCTATTGACGTGAGTCAGAGACTGGTCATCGCCGACGAGCAGGAAGAATTGATTGGCGGCTGGACCTTACTCACGCCACATGAGCCAAACACAATCAAGTCAACCCCTTTCGAAGAATCGGTATTGTTGCTGACCGATGCGGCACTCTACGCCTGCCGATTTGACTGGAACATGGAAAAAGTGTCGTCATTTGAACGTGTCGACTTGCGGCATGTACTTGGTATCCGATATGGCACATATGTAACCTCCACTTTATCGCCTGCTCAAGCAAGCGAGGAGAGGAATGTTGGATTTGTTATAAGGTACAAAGTCGGGGAACAAGACATCACGAGAGTCAATACAAGATCGCTCTCATCCACCAAGACACGCGAAGAAACGGATCTGTTAAGTGGCGGTGCTATTACACCACCAAAAATCCTCACTGGGCTGATTGGAGTTCAGGCTCCAGAGCCCACGACGAAGATTCTTGCATTGAAAGCACTGGCAGCCCGGTCTGCCGTTGCGGATGGGCAGGACACTTCGAAGATGAGCGAGATCGAGCAGGTCTTGACCATTTGTGCAGAAATTGAACGTATGGTTACGCTTGGTCAGGCCGTCGAGGCTGGTACGGAGCGCAAGAGTATTATACAGAAGGGTGTGATCATCTCGTTGGCGGACGCGAAAAAGAGTACTGGAATTCTGGAGCAGCTGGGACACAGTCTCAAGAAGATGGTCTGGGCGTAACTTTAACATCCTATGCATATAGCTTAGAATATTTTAATTCATGATCTTCTAAACAAGTGGACTTGGTAGCGCATGTTCTCCAATGGGATTGGGTACCAAAGCCCTTCTGGAAGTCTGAACCACCGCGATTCGTCTGACATGATCTTCTCCCAGCACGCTGGACTGTTTGGACCATCAGGCTTTGTCTTCTCAAGCAATGTGTGATCCATGAGCCATTGCATTGGGTACTTCTTAGCCTGTTCACCCAACGCAGCTTGCGAATAGCTTCCTGGACTGTCCACTACCAGAAGCAGACTTCCAGGCTTAGCGGCAGCTGTCAGGTTGAGCAAGAAAGTCGTCGCTTTTGGAATGGAAGCGGTATATAGCTCATTCAGGGTGAACAACAGAGTGATGATACAAGAAGTCTCACCAAGTATCTTCTGGAAGTCTTTCTTGGTCTGACTGAGAACGTCCGCCTGCACGAAATTGGAGGAGAAGTCTTCCTTCTCGAGCATTGGTCGAGCAGCAGCTTTAGCAGCAGCGCTCGCATACTTTGAGAGAGCAGGTGGGGATGTAAGAGCATTGCTAAGCTTGCCTACAACCTCTGCCCAGGCAGCTGTGTCGACCAGGGTCATGTCCATGGATAGTCTACTGACATCTGTTGGCGATTGCTCCTCAGTCTCTGTATCTTCAGCAGGAGATTCGGTAGTCAGCAAGTGGCGTAAGAACCCTCCAAATCCCACGACTTCTGCTGCACAACCGCCGAAACAGACCATTCGGCCAGGAGATTTCGGGCTGCTTGCTACACTTGCACTTCCAGCGTTCTCAAGATCTGACAAAGCAGCAGATTCATCCCTCGATGGGAAAAACAGCTCAAAGTGCTCCCTCAGATCCGCAAGAATACAGGCATAAGCCAGAGCCCTACTTGGACTCCAACGCACAGCATATGCCTCAAGGTAATCCTCCCTCCCAAAAGCCCTCTCGAAATCCCTGTCAAAAAGGGCCGTCTTGACCTCCTGCAGCAGCGGATTGAGCGTATCCAACTCGAGTACAAGCGGGAAGTTGTCCCGGAAAAAGTTCAAGAGAATCTGCAGGAGCTCGAGGGGCAGCAGCGGCGCCTCTGGTAACGTGACTTCGTCCTTCACAGCCTTTGGCTTCGGCTTGGGGGGATTTTTCTTCGGCGCAAACTTTGGGCCCTTCCACTGTGGCCAATCTTTGTGCGCCTCGCGCGCCTTCTGGATTTTTGCGTTTTCGCGCGCATTTTGCCCCATTTTTGAGAGGATGGTGTTGCGAGATGTGTTGTGGGTGTTGTAAGGTGTGAACAACCCGCCTAAGGAAAAGTATTGGTGAAGTTATTTCGAAAACCGACCTAGCAGACCTGGATACTGAGGCCGCAAGGCAGCTCATATCCACGTCCGATCCATAATTGGGAGGTCCTGATGATAAATACAATGATGGTCGGCAGGCTATGTTTGAATTGGATGGTATTGTGGTTATGGAACGAGTTATTTTGTATCCAAGAAGTCCTTTTGAGGAGTCTATGCCGATTTAAAATTGGATGATACTTGTCAACGGATCCATATTTTGAAGTTTTGTCATGGTCTATAGAATATCTATATTTCTGTAACTTATTAAATTTTGAGAATTCATTGGTACCATCTACGAAAGAGCATGAAAATCCTACAGGCTTGAACTAACGACATACGCCATGCTATGTCCTACCAAAACTCCTCTTTCAGCTCATACTCCCTTCTCAACCCAGCATACTTCTCTTCCTGCCTCTCATTCTCACGTCTTCCAATCTTCGCAAAACTACTCCAGCGCCCTTGAAGCTTGTCCCATAAGCATGTAGAAGTTCTGGAAAGAGGCCCTCGGCCCTAGGATGAGTGCTACCAAAAGCTCTCTCCAGCACGTATAAATCCACAGCACGATCTTCGTCCTGGACGCTCTGGCTTGCGAGACCGAAATCGATGAGAATAACCTCGCCCTCCAAGAGTCCATTCCTCTCACAGTCTCTCAGCATGAGATTGCTGGTCGTGAGATCTCCATGCACAATCCCAATGGCATGCATTCTCCCCAATGCCGCGCCAATCCTCCTCATCAATCCAACCAGTTCGTGATCCTCCGAACCCTCAAGAGTCCTCGCATCCTTCCGTCTTCGAAGCCACTCGTTCAGCCGTATCTTCACTACCTCACCCTCGATCCACTCTATCATCAACCAGCCTGCACTCTCATCCATAGCATACACTGCCGGCACAGGTACGCCTTCCCGCCTGCATTTTGCCAGCACACGCGCCTCGGAGAGAATGCGGTGTTTGGTGAGCCGGGCATCGAGGATGGGGTGGCGGTATGGTTTTGACGGGCGATGTTTCAAGGCGCTGGGTATACTGGGGAGAAGATAGGTTGAGCGGTAAAGAAGGGCTTCGGCGCCTTGAGTGACGAGTTGTGGTGCGATTGAGGATTGCGTGAAGAGTTTTGGGAGCGGTGGTGAGATGTATTCTGGGGCAGCTATTGGCACCGCTGTCTCTGAGATCTCCATTTTGGTGGAACTGCTGTTCGTGGGTTGGTGGTTATGGCTGTGTGCGATTGCAATTGCAATTGGAATCTCATAAAGGTCTCTGAGAAATATTGTGTTTGTGATGTTTGCATTGCGGGGTCTAGATTACCTACTGATTGCTGCGATAAAGCATCACCGTTTAACCTCGGCCAGAACCTCTCTTTGCATCAACATGTTTACCTCCAACTGAATCAGAAGCGTAAGTAAAAAATGTTCATAAATCTTCCCAACATCCTCTTCCAGGAGAGGATGTCTTGAAGTAATGAGTCACATGTAAGATGTCCAGGTTCATGTTGGCGCACCACTCATTCCCCCGCCTCCGCGAATTTCCCATGTATGCATACATAGCGTCACAGCAGCATGCAATACTGGGCGAATAGCATCTTGTCGCACAAAAAATACTTATCTATGCGTCATCCTACTGGTTTCTTTTTTCATTCTTTCTTCCGCGTTGTCTGTTAAAATTTGCGGTTATGCGCCTTTAAGAAATATACCTTTGTAAGAAGGCCGTCATTATGGCTGAAGATGATTTCAAGATCTTCACGCTTCTCATTGTCTTCGGCGCCTTGTCACTTGCGCTTTTGGTGGCAGCGCGAATTGCCACATCTTACTACCAAGCCTACCTTGATGCGCCGATGGAGCTGATTTCGTTTATGGACGCCGTAGATTTCTCAATTCAAGAGAATGAGTCTTACGAGCGGGACATTGTCAAGGTGCCAGGTCTAGATGACAAGCTGAGGCTCAATAGACTTTTCAGGGAGATACAGAAGGGAAGCGATGATCTGAGAGAAGCTCTGAACGTATGTGTTGTGGAGAATCCCAGTAGGAGGCTTAAGAATAATACGAGGTTGTTATGGGCTGGAAAGAAGGAGGTGTTGGCTGAGCGGATGAGGAGATTGGATATGTTGCGCCTCCGCTTTCTGGTCGTTTATATGGGCGTTGTCGCTGCTCGTACACTACAGCCTTTCGGTCCTGTGGCACCTCATACTCCTCCGCTTTCGCCATTGGGTGACCCAGAGAAGAGAATTGCGAATTTGCCCAAGCGTCCTAGACTTCCTCATGGGCTCACTGAAGCAATCACCAAAAGTGACGATGATAGTGCTCCGCCTTTGAGGAGATTCAGTACTCAGGCGATGGGTCATAATGATCATGTTGGTGGCGGGCATAAGATGGGATGGGCTAGCGTGATTCAAGAGCTTCAAAAGAGCCCCAAGATGCACAAGAGACATGCTAGTATCGAGACAGGAACTAGAAGTTCTCGCCAGTGAGCCACTTCCATTTGTGTTGGCTTTATGTTTACTCTGTGTTTATGGAGTGAGGGACGAGATTATGATTTCACGACTTAAGACAAGTCATTGGGAGGTTAGCGTTCATATACCCCTGACGCGCTGTTATATGGATTCTATTCTCCATTTTCTAGTTCGATGTCAATGTCTTGAAATTCAGCTTAACATGATTATACCTATTGAAGAATCTGATTTCTTTAAGCATGTCGAAGGAAGCATGGTTTCAGAAAATGATAGATGCAGGAGGTCCACATATCTTATTTTATGCCGTTTGTAAGCTTGAAAAGTGTCACCACCCGAAAGCATCCGGACTTGGCATCAAGATGAAGCAGGTAGAGAGCATATTGCTCAAGGATCGAAAATCAGATGATCTGGACTGCTTGATAGCCTTCGTGCTGACCTTTTGGTTCTTTTCTTCCTCTTAAGACTGAAATGCTGCTTTGCCATGGCGTCTCCGTGAGGAAAGAATCTCCTGGTGCATATTCAGATAGCAGAGTCTGGAGCTGAATATAGGGCGGGATGGAACCCAAAGCTGAAGCCGCTACCGTCAGGCAAGAAATTTTCAAGAGATGGTTTGGCCTCGAATGTTCATAATCTTTATGCCTTACAAGTATCAATGTAGGAAAATGATCGAGAGTTCGCCTTTGTTCCAAGCTGTCGATTACATCGGGTCCTGTTTGTAATCAACCATCGTGGTACCATCAATGTGGACCGGATGAGAACTGCCAACAAGCAAAAATCATAGCGGCCTACTATGGTCACCACTCCCTGGTTGACTAAGAGTGATCGAGACACACGGTGCTTTTCAAGGTCTTACTGAAAACAACTGATGATAGAGCCAGACCGAAGATTCCAGGGCGCTTCATTGTCTGGTATTCGTGCTTCGTCCTCCAATCGTCGCCGTCTCAACATCATCATCTCCCTCACCCAGCTCCTCCTCCACAGCCTTCCCTTTCCCTCCCGCTCGCATGATCTTATCATCATTGGCATCTGCCATCTTCCTCGCCTTCTCAATTTCCTCTTTCTTCTCGATGTTCTCCTGGATCTTGCCTAGAAACTTCGGGTTCTTCCTGCATGCGAACTTGACATCATCGAGCTTGACTTTCTGGCGGCCAGCGATGGAGGCAGGCAGGTATGACTCAAGCGATAGATTGATGATGAAGTCGGAGAGAATCTCGTCAAGTACCTTCACTGTAGAGTCGAGTGGTGTGGGAACGTCGCCATGACCAAAGAGGAGCGCACTTACTACAAATGATTAGTTCTGAGCTGGTGTGGAATGGCAAGCACCTACACTCTTGATCACTGAAGTTTTGTTCGCCTTTGCGCTTGCCGATACGTGCTCTTGGCTCCATTTTGCTTTGTGATACTTCGCAGAGGACAAGGACGAGCTATCTAGCTTTTGCGCGCAGAGTGGTGATCGAGCATAAACAGCTTCTCGTAGAAATATGAAGTCGACGAGCCAATGCTTGATGAGTAGTTCACGTCCTGAAAAGGAAATACTCGCTGACGCACATGCACTACAAGCGCATGAAGTGATAAGTCAAAAACGCTGGTTAACTCCGCTAGCTCCGATGACGGATATACTTTCCGCCGAGCTTGAGGACAATCCGCATATCACGAAAGCTGGGGTTATCACAAGCAAATTATATCGCATCTACCATTTCAATCAAACAGACTTCAATATGGTAAGTACTAGCGCTGTCAGTTGTTATTCTATGAGGTATGACTAACTTCATTGTTCCATAGACGGCGCTTTTCAACTTTCAATCACTGTTGATGGTGATCCTCCTCCTCATATGCACGAGCTCGTATTGTCACCATATGTTTCCCGCAATGATGGATCGCAACAAAGATGGGTATGTACTCCTGACTTCTTGAAGTAGTCAAGTATCTAGGAATATATATATCTGACTCTTCTATAGTATTATTGGTATCTTTTGGAAGTGCGCAAGGATAGGGGAGCGATTGAGCCCATACGTCAGTATGTGTTGTGTCTTTATGGCCGTGAGTACCTCAACTCCACTGTTTTTCTTGCATCTAACATCTTTGAAGGCCTCTCTTTTTGTCGGGAGTTAAGTCGTTCGTTCTGGATTATGGTAGCAAGGCGTTTAGGAGAGGCAGGGAGATATACCAAAAGAAATCGAACTATATATATCGAAAGCACACGGGAATTTACGCGGTCTTGACTTGTTATTACCGCATTACGTCTCCTAATCGAATGACTTCAAAAAACGTGCTGCCCCTAAACACCATAACTCCAACGCTAAAGCCAAAGACCATGATTATACGACGCTCAAGAGACCATGCTGCCGGATATCGTGTCCTCTTCACCCCATATATCTCTACTCTCCTTTTCCACTGCTCGCATAGCAACCGCAACCCCTTCGAGCTTTGCAACCACATCCAATACGCTACCATTAACCCTCTGAAAATACCTATCATTGGCCTCCCGTCGTTTTCTTGCCAGCAAGATATCTGCCTCTGTCTCTACCTCCAGTTTCTCTCCTCTCTTGGGCGCACCTCCGCTGCTCCCTGGTCGACTACCGGAGCCGCTCAGAGTACTTCTTGCACCTTGTGTGCCTTCAAAAGCACTCCTGCCCTCACTTCCAAACGGCGCAGGCTTCTTCTCCTTCTCTGCTGCATCAATGGCGTCATCAGCCTCGCTCCTTGCCCAAGCCTGTGCCAAAGAAATCTGAGCTGTCCGTAGTTCCTCCAAAGCCTTGTTATGATCAGGACCAAAGACATGCGCTCCATTTGATGCGCTTAGCTCCACCTCCTCCAAGGTCGACTGCATCTCCGCCCATAGGGCATCAGTTCTGTCGGCTTGTCGTTGGTTTTCCGATCTTTCCTGCTGACGCGGATTCGGTTGTCTCGGTCGACTCGTAACTGCTCCATCAGCAGGCCCATCAACGTTTGCGCGTCCAGGGTTTAAATTCGAGCTTTGTCTAAGAAGTGTGCCCCTTTGGGTAGATCCTGCAGATGGAGAGGCGACAGCTGCCGTAATGGTCCCTGGCATGAGAATGCCAGGCAGGTTGACGTGAGAAGTATTCTGAGACGGAGGTCCTAGAAATAATGCTGGAGGTGGGTCGCGCAGCTTCCCCTTCACTCTATTGAGTTCTGGAGATGAAGACATTGTTGTAAAGAGTCGTTTGAGAAACTATCCGTCTTCGCAAACCTTCGTTCAATCTCCAGGTAGTCGGATAGTCGAAAGTCGAGTGGTCAATAATTAGTTGTTATTGTTTCCTGGCTTCTATTCTCTCCTGAAAGGTGGGAATATTATACTGGAGGATGCGATTATTCTGTATTCGGATAGACTTGCGACTGACAGAAAGCGATGATGGCGGCTTGAGTGATTATTGGTATACAATTGGTGTTGAATGTTATCGATTGTGGAATATCATAATAGGCGTTGGATAAGAAGACCTAGATCCACGATACATGTATTTACCCCGGATCAACAGAATATCGGCATTCAATGCTGTAAATGCCGACCTCTGATGACATTGCTATCATTTCTTTATGCCTTGCTAAATGCCTGATTTGTAACGCGGCCGCGTCAGGCCACATATCGCACCGATCGCGCATTTCTTGCCGGTTTGCAAAGGGCAAACCCTAGACTTTCCGCGCTCGAGCCTCGCTTAGCCTTTGAGATTCAGAGAGACTGTGATTGAACGCCGCCAGCATCAATCGACGACAACTAACCCTCACGACACCCACCGCGATTCATCACACAAGTCGGTACGTTGAATCCCATATCCTGCAGGCATTGCGCACCTGTAATTCACGCCTTCCTTCGAACGAAAGCCGAAAACACGAATCTCAACTTGCCGTTCACATATCGATAACAACGATTCACGAATTTCAAAGATCGCAGCAGGAGAGAGCTAACATTCGTTTTTCATAGCCAACATGGGTAAAGGAAAGCCTCGTGGTCTTAACGCCGCTCGCAAGCTCCAGAACCACCGCCGCGAGCAGAGATGGTCTGATCTTTCATACAAGAAGCGCGCTCTCGGAACCGCTTTCAAGTCCTCCCCATTCGGAGGTTCTTCCCACGCCAAGGGTATCGTCCTTGAGAAGGTCGGTGTCGAGGCCAAGCAGCCAAACTCCGCTATCCGAAAGTGTGTCAGAGTCCAGTTGATCAAGAATGGAAAGAAGGTTACTGCTTTCGGTATGCGCCACCCATATATTCCTGGATGAGAAGCCCATGAAGATGGAGGAAAAAGGATATTTTTCTTAAGTTGGATTTGGTGAATTGGAGACTAACGGATGTGTTACAGTACCAAACGATGGTTGCCTTAACTTCGTCGATGAGAACGACGAGGTCCTCCTTGCTGGTTTCGGTCGTAAGGGTAAGGCGAAGGGAGATATTCCTGGTGTTCGCTTCAAGGTTGTCAAGGTTTCTGGTGTCGGATTGTCAGCCCTCTGGAAGGAGAAGAAGGAAAAGCCAAGATCGTAGAGGATAGGCTTGGACGATGGGATCATTTCGCACTGGGATATGGGTGTTCTTTTGCGGTGCATTGGCCTTGCGTGGCTCAGATTCTACAATTGTAATCTAGAGCTACGATCGCTATCATGATCATGAAAAATACGATCACTGATCACCAATTGCACTCTGCCCTCATAGGGAATCCTTCTTGATTGTGATCCGGGTATAGCATGAGTCGTCTGGTCGATAGAAGGTCTTTTCAAGATGACTGCATGTGAGATGTGCATCTGAAGCTAACAATTCACAATATCAACTTACAATATCTCTACGAAATGCAATACAACTATTGAATTGCCAGTTTCTTTAGTCTAGGTGAAACGACTTTATCACATGCAGTCATCTTGATAATCATCAAACACGTTAGTGAACAACTCGAGTACTGCCAATAAAGTATTTATCGTAATTTGCTGAACCAGGGGCTGTACCTTGTTACAGGAATTCTAACAAAAGTAGATTATGACAGCAACAACTGTGCTCCCTATCTCAACTTCCTCACCATACTCTCAGCTGCCTCTGCCCCTGCCCCTACCCCTTCCCCTTCCTTGTCCTCTCATTCCTCCGCGACCCCGCCTTATACCCAAAAGGCTTCTGTCATTCAAGCCAGCAGCAGTTCTGATTTGAGTAGGGCGCACCATTGGTATCGAATCATCATCGTCATCATCCGAAGACGAAATCCCCGAAACAGATTCGAAACCCAAAGCAACTGACTCATCTTTCACCTTCGGAATTGAAGCCACTGCTCTAGAGATTCTAGAGACATTCGATGATCGAGCAGAAGTATTTTGCGGGGTGTTATTGTTGGAATTGCCGGATGTGCGGAGGGTGGCTCTTGGTGTTGAACATTTATCGTTTACAACTTTCACTTTTCTGCCCTCCAAAGCTCGCTTTTCTGCCATGGATAGTAGCTTCCCGTGTGGTATTTCTGGGCTAGAGGATTCTGCTTCGTAGCTTGTGCGGCTCGGACTAGAAGACTTGGCAGCATTTTCTTGTGTGGATTGATGGCGGGCATTAAAAGTTGTACTTTTTATAGTAGAGGGAATGCGAGGTGGACTAGGGGCTGCATCGATAAAATCCGATCCGTAGCCGCCATCAAACATATCATCCTCACCAGATTCAGCGGCGGAATTTAAGTCTTCCATAGCCATTCTCTTTGCTCGTCTGTTTTCCTCCAACATCTCCTCCTCAGTAGGTTCCCAAACGGGCGATGATGCTTCCTCTACCGGTGGAGTCGCTGCAGGAGGAGTAGTTTCTTCAGAAACAAACATACCGCTGGAGTTCTCATGGTCCTCAGCACCAACAGGTTCTGAAGCAGCCTTCTCCGGGGTTTCCTTGAAAGTGACGATGCGTCTTGAAGCCTTTTTCTGCTTCGGCGTCTGTTTAGCAGCGGCGTCATCTTTTCTGGCTCTACTGTTCGCGAGCCAAGCTGGATAATGGCCACTAGCTGCTCTAGAACCAGCCTTTTCAGGTGGAGTGGCCACTGTAGGCATGTCTACGTCGTCTGGATCTCGACTCTCCACATTGAGAGACCTGGACTGTGAACGTTGATCACGTTCACTAATTGCAACGATGCGCTCGTTGTTCGGTGTTGAAAGCCTTTGTACAGGTTCAGATTGACGAGACGGTGGTCTACCAGATCTCCTCCGAGTTCCAGCTTTTGTTTGCTTCTTGGCCTTGCTTATACCTTTATTGGCAGAGGCAAAATCCTCATCGTCACTATCGTCTTTTCTGTCTTCTTCCTTGTCACTATCTCCACCATTTTGGAGATCTTGCACATCTGACCTTACGATGACCGGAGATGGACCTGGACCATCACTTTCAGCATCATCTTTATTTCCAGTGGAGTTGCGGAGTGAGCGGCGAGCAGATCTCATACGTCCGTGATCTTGTAAATCTAGCAGAAATTCTTTCTGATTTAATAATGGTAGCTTGAGGATCCGTGGCTTGCCTCCTTCAAGCTGATGCGCAGTCTTGTAATACGAGTCGTTAGACTTGGCATTATCCAGCTTCTGTTTCTTTTGAGCTTGCATGAACTGAGCATGAGCGCTGTCTGCTGTGCTATTAGATGACCGTCCGTTTTCGCGCTTACGTTTCAAAACGCCATTTGTCGGAGACTGTGTTGATTCAGCTGGCAGCTTAGGATATGCCAAGTTGGTTTCCTGAGATCGAGGAGTTCCGCTATCAGGAGCATCGTAAAGAATTTGATCGCCATCATTTCTCTGTTGATAGTATCCAATTCCCATACCGCGTGATAAAGGATCAGGATATGCCGACTCAGCTAGATGATCCTCTTGAGTTGATGTATGTGCCTCATCTGGTTGTTCTTCATGAGACCGTGAAAAGTGAGGAGTTTCAGCGGTATGGAAGCCATCAGCAATCATTGTAGCAGTACGCACCCAACCTTTCGTCTGTCCCATTTGGCTCAGAGCTCCTTCCGTATTGTTGCTGTTGCTTCTAGCACCTTCGCCGTCTTGGAGTTGTGGATCAATAGCTAGGGTGTCCTCACGACTCGAGGAACGATCGCTCGTAGAATTGTTGCCTCTGAGTAAAGGATCATCATCTAAAGCCTCTTTACGGGCCTTCTGCGCCTCAGCACTCTTCATGAGTTTCTGCATACGCTGAGAGCCTTGTGGATTATCATCACCTTCCCCACGGAGCCAAGTTAGATTCGTGCGGCTAAAATCCACCAAGCTTTCAACACTTCGTTGATCTGCAACCTTTTTCGTATCATGACCGAGCAATGTACCTTTTGGGCGATACGCTCCACTTGCTTGAACAGGGTCTCTTCGACATGCGCCGCAGGAGCACATTTTCAGGCATTTTGGGCATTTCCAGCTTGGGTTTTCCATGACTGTTTGTGGCATGAGATCGAAAGCTCGCCATAGCGTGCCGTAACAGTATGCTTGTGGACATTCAGTGCAAAATGCTAACTTCCAATTCCACTCCTGCTTCCTACAAATATGGCAAGCACTTGTCCCCGTAGGCTGCATAGACTTACGTCGTGGCCTCTTTGGTTTCTTTTTCTTCAGACGTCCTTCGTCATCGCATTCTGGTTCAACATCGGATTCTTCAGGTACAGCATCTAGGGAAGGTGCTGGCTTGGTGATATCCCGCCAAGGTCGAACTTTGAGCTGCTCTTGACAAATTTGGGCGACGGACTTCTTCTCAGACCGTGATCGAGCAATCTCCAAAGTCTGAGGGGATGCATCAATGTCAACGTAGGCGTCATATCCAAGAATCATTTCGCGCCATTCCTCGTGGCGTTGAATCAATTCATTCCAATTCCACTGTTCGACCCATTGTAACTTCGAGATGCAAGAGCATGAGCGGCCCATGGCGAAGCACTCCATGCATATGTCATAGGTGTCTTCATCATCAGTTCCTTCAATAACTCCAACACATGTTTTGCATGTAAGGAATCTGTTAAAAATATTGCAGCGGCAGTATGAGCAGGTGATGTTACTGTCGAAAGGTAGAAGTTCAATATGTTTCTCCACTGGATGGTTTGGAGAAAACATTTCGGTCAATAACACCTCTGTGTAGAGAGCATGCAGCCTCCTAAAATCTCTTTTGAGTTGGAAGATTCGATGCTGTTTAGTTGTAACTTCATACTCTTGGTCCATGTTTTGGACCTTTCTGAGAAGATCGTAATACTTCAGAAGTGTATAGTAGATGATGGCCTTGTTCTTGTATTGCTCATCACGGCACACCATTCTAGCCCGTGGCAAAGCCTCGTGAATTGCCAGTTCCAGCGTTTCGACGGTAGTCCTGTTCCAAGCAGCCTTCATTGTTCGAGTACCACGATTCCATACTTGATGAGGAGCTAGTGGTGGAATCAATATGAAGTCACCAACCTTTTGCTCAACCACGTACACATGAAATGGCGCCTTTTTCCAAGCATTTATTTGCGCAAAATGTGATTCAACTTCGATGTCGTGGCCAAGCATCGAGAGGAAGTACTCTGAAACCACCTCCCGCTCCTTGCTCTCAGTCATAACCCAGATAGAGGATCCAGATTGCTCTCCTTTATCGACGTCGGAAGTTTCAACCATGACATTCTGCCCTAGACTTGCACACATTTCTCTGTGGGCAGGTGTGTATGTTCCTTCATGACCAATGTAGCACATCATGTTTTCTGCCCTCATCTCGGGAGGTAGGCTGCTCATCAAGTCGCCGGCTGGAGCCACACCTCGTCCTAAAACAGGTTGCCCGTATGCGTTGCGCTCTTGAGTCGAGCCAGGACCACCGATGTCGCCAATGCTCTCGTTCAAATAAAACAGCAGGGGAGGCATTGCCTTCTCTAGTTGTTGGTACCATGCTTCTGGGCAATCGATATCTTTGAGATAGAGTCTTTGTCGCCTTGGGTCGCGAAAGTTCGAAGGAGTCCATTGTTTCGTAAGTTTCTCCATGGCTCTAAGATAATGTCCCATTGTCATAGGAATATCGGTCCCATTTGTAATATCCCGAACTCTCTCCTCTAGATATCTCGTTAGCTGTGGCACCTGCCGAAGCTGGGACTAAGAACGTACGTTTCTTGCCGCAATTATCAGCAAGCCATTGCGCGTTGAAGAGCCATGGTTTCAGCTTAGTATCCCAGCCTTCAATCACCAAAGGCTTGCCATCTTTAATGACATGGAGGAGAAGTAGCTTCTCAAACTCGTCCAATCCCAACTCCTCGATTTGATTGACATGGATGCGAATCACATAGTCGAAATTGCTAGTGTTTTCAACCAGTGTCGCAATATCGAGATCTGGAGGTATTGGGTCAAATTTTGCCTGTGGATGTAGGCTAGAAGGCATTCTGGTTGGTTATGTGTTGAATTCAAGGCGTTAGATATCACCAGTATCTTTTTTGAGGCTCTTGAGGTTGTGTTCAATGCATGGATTCGCAGCTGATGACAAGTTTGAATGGTTTCGAGCGCATGTGCTCGTTCAGTACGAAGATGAGAACAGTATCAATGCTTCTAATGTGGATCTGCTCTGATGAATCGGTCACTATAGGACGTGCCACGACTTTCGTAGCATCTCAGTGGTACGTAGCTGTTGGTAAGATACCATGAACCGTGAATCGTTGAATTGTGAATTGTAGAACGCGTTAACGGCTCGTGATGGACTTGCCGCTCAAGAACAACGAGGAAAAAAACTTATTGATTTGGCGTTGCCTTGATTATCAGAACTGGAGGCAATACAGAAACGCGACAGTAGAGACAGAGAGCAGCAAAGTGCCTGGGTATATGTGGAACAAATGTTCGTAGCTCTTTGCTTCCGCTGAATCTCATTGATTCTCGCGAAATGTCGAAGTTCGCGGGTTTGGCCTGGATGCACGGACCAATCGTTTATTTCCTGGGGTAGCTCGGGACTTAGGTACATATGAGAAATTCCGAGAGATCAAGGGATTACCACGGCCGAATGCTCCTTGTACACTGCACAACCACTTTTTTGAAGATACTGCCTCCTCTCCTCTAAGGGTATTGAGTGTCAAGTTGAATGTAAGTCAACAATACTTAACATACTTCATATCCCAATTGGTCAATTTCTTTCTATGCTCAAGCAAAAACAACCATCGACAGGGTCACAAGGAAGTGACCAGCTCTGCTTTGCTCATCATCAAACGTTCTCTCCGCTCTTCTTGTTTTATTTCATGTTTTATGAAAATAAGCAATGCTAGCTATCGAAGCTCTGAGGTCAAACTGTCAAAAGTGAACAATCGATTGACTGATAAATATCACACTTACGTGTAATGGGCTATTTCTTTTGTGTTTCCTAGTTTTGTCTTTCATAAGGCTTGGGATATCGTATTGCTAAACCTCTTAAAACTCAACTGACCTCTACGACCAGGTTCTGATATCAATTTAGGAACATGTTGTCGGCCGGCAGGATGCTTCGACTTCCCATACAATGCCGGTCATATCTCCTCCAAACAGTATATAAATCAGAGCTACCGGCACCTTTTCTTTGCAATGGCAATATAATCAGTCGATCCTCATCATATACTGTCCGGAATTTCTTTCAGAGCAAGAGATTTCAAGTTTCCTCCCGCAACTTGGAGCCAGTCTCCCCTAAGATTGACCCGGAATCGGTACAAATAAAGCTTCCCGGAGAGCAAGAGCCGCCATTACCAGCATATTCTCCCCCGTCAAGTGGCCTATTTCCTGTTCTACCTACATCTTGGGTTCCATATGCCGAACTAGTCCGCCTGGACAAGCCAACGGGCACCTTTTATCTGTTTCTTCCATGCCTCTTCTCTACTTTGCTAGCAGCTCCCCTTGCAGCTCCAATGGCTACCCCACTGTCCGTCGTTGGGACTACACTCCTCTTCTTTAGCGGAGCTCTAATCATGAGAGGAGCCGGCTGTACCATCAATGACCTTTGGGATCGAAATCTTGATCCACACGTCCGACGGACGCGCCTTCGTCCAATTGCACGTGGAGCGGTCTCTCCCCAAGCTGCCGTTGTGTTTACCGGCGTGCAGCTTCTTACCGGGCTCGCTGTTCTTTTACAATTCCCTACTACATGTTTTTTCTATGCCGTACCTTCCTTGCTATTCGTGGGTCTATACCCGCTTGCGAAGCGTGTCACTCACTACCCACAAGCAGTGCTGGGACTCACCTTCTCATGGGGCGCAATCATGGGATTTCCTGCTCTTGGAGTAGACCTGTTGTCCAACACTGCAGCTCTGACTGCAGCAGGTTGTCTTTACGCTTCGAATATCGCCTGGACTATCCTCTACGACATGATATATGCACACATGGATATCAAGGATGATGCCAAGGCGGGAATCAAGAGTATAGCTCTAAGACATGACAAGAAAACAAAGCAGGTATTGACAGGACTGGCTGTTGCTCAGGTTGGATTATTGGGTGCTGCTGGAGTTACTGCTGGTGCTGGACCTGCATTTTTTATTGGCACTTGTGGAGGTGCCGCATTGACGTTGGCTTTGATGATTAAGA
Organism: Xenosphaeropsis pyriputrescens; assembly: GCA_022609375.1. Classification (NCBI taxonomy): domain Eukaryota; kingdom Fungi; phylum Ascomycota; class Leotiomycetes; order Phacidiales; family Phacidiaceae; genus Xenosphaeropsis; species Xenosphaeropsis pyriputrescens. Next base: position 375,457 of record JAGKQE010000007.1, read on the forward strand.
GGGTCAATCTGAAGAGCGTGAAGAATTGTTGGTGGTGGTTTGTCAATGGTGCCTGGTTTACAGGCGGTGCCATTGCATCTGGTCTCGGTGCTGATTATCTGTTGAAGTATTATGGGGTAGAGGAGACTAGCAAACAGCCAGTGTCAGAAGTGTAAAATAAATAAAAAGTGTAGAGCATAGAAGCAGAACTCACATGGTGTATAATATACATATGCTCTTGCCGACAAGATATCTGCTGTATTTGTGTGTTCATGACGGGAACGTCTTCAGTGAAAAGAGTATTTTGTAACAAGAAGACACCGAAATACCTTCAAGATAGTACCATAGGTAGCGTCTTGAAATAATGATATGGGATCTTCGGGAGTATAGGCTCATAAATGAGATCCGTATATTATCCTTTGATGCTTCTCATAACATGATCTGTAGGCCTTACAATGGGCGAACTTGAAATCTCACCTGGACTAATCTACATAAATATATCCATATACGTGCATGACTACTTCCATCTGGATTTGGTACCTATGTTCTCGCATATTTCAAACATGTCATCTCAAATGATAATCAATCCAATTCAGGTTAAGTGAGTGTCTTAATGTGAGCATTTCCCCTTTAGGCAAGAGCATGCCGCCCCCACTCTCTTCATATACCGCAACAACTAATTTACATTCACAACAGCAGTGTGGGCGGCCGTTTGGCGCAACGGTTCAGGTCAAAGCACTGCTGCGAGGAGGCTCCGAGTTCGAGTTCGAAATGAAAACCCAGGGGGTTTTCTGTAGCAGCTACGCTACTCGCAAACGGTGCGAGTAGCTTAGCTGTGAGTCTTTTGTCATTTTGATTCATTTTGTATTTATTTTCTTACGCTTCTTACACACCCTTCTTGGAGCTTTTGGTTGTTGTTTTGCGTTTTTTTCTGAATTGCATGCGATCTGATGTGTTGGCGTTGTGTCTATAAAGATACTTCACTTGCCTTTTTGGACCACGCGGATAGCGCGACCATTTTATGATGAGCCAGCACAAACATTCGTGTATAGCTGCATACAGTGCAGTGTCATATTCTTGTTCGTCCAATTAGACATATCAAGTTCTGAGTAAGTTAATAAATTTGTTCGACGGATTTCTGATTCATACACTTCTAAAATTACAAGATCCTTCTAAACACCTCTCAAGGCGGAGTTGTCCTTTTTGTCTATAGGCGTGTATCTCTCGGCCAAAGCCTCTTCAACCGATTGATCAGCCCAAGCAGGACCAGAGTATCTCTGCTCCAAAGCTTTTTCAACCTCTGATAATCCGACCTTCTCAGACACCTTATGTTCTGCGCTGTGGATCGCCGATCCAACAGCCGCAACAGCCTCCTTGCCCTTCTCAAGACCTTTGCTTACGGCATCTCTAACAGCACCGCGGGCGGTGTCAATAGCTCCGGGGGTAGCAGCAACAGTCTCTCGGGTCTTGACACCGGCTTGATCCGCACCAGCAGCAGTCTTCTTTGCAGCCTCATTGACGCCAAGAGCGGCTTGATCGGCGCCGTATCTCGCCGCCGCTTTCGATTTATTAACAGCTTCCTGGACCTTTGGACCAGCTATATTCTCGGCTTCTGAGATACTTTCTCTCGACTTCTCCAGGCTCAATCCAAGCACTCGAGCAACGCTATCCTCCATAGATTCTCTAACTTCGCTCCAATCCTTAGTGTGTACATATCTCACAGCGTTCTCAACTTCTGCGTTCCATCTATCCTTCGCTGCCTCTATGAGGGTGGATCGTTCCTCGCGAGCGAGTTCGGCGCGAGTGAGACGGGGAGGTTCTGGTTCAGGATTGATGAGACTGTTTAAAATGCGAGCTTGCGAGCGAAGCTGGAGGGCCTGATTCTGGCGATTGCGCTCGTGGGCGAGGACGGTAAGATATGCGACACCGAGGGTCAAAGTGACACCACCAGTCTGTGATATTAGTAGTCTCCTGTAAGATAGCTGCCTATTGTACTCACGAATCCGGAGGCGAAGCCCATACTGGGCAATTACTATGCGCCAATTGCGCTTCTGAACTCAATTTTCCACTGACCGATGATCTGGAGATCAAAGATTCCAATTGATCATCAACGGAGCTTGGTGGGATGCGGAGAGTGACGGAGTGAGCTATCTTAGACAAGTTGAAGTTGTCGCGGCGGTACTGGGAGGCCGGCCGATATTCGCCAAAATCTCAATGCCAAGAAAATTGCGGGAGATCTCCGCGATTCGAGGACGCCGACAACCTTTTCAGCCGCAACAACTCAATACGCGAACGACCTCACTCAATCGCTCAGACTCCAATCAGGCAGCATTAAGATCTCGCTGTACGATTGGTCTGCACATTACGAATACACATCCGATATAACGAGCTTCGGCAGGGAAGCAGATAAACAACCATGGCTGGAGGACACATGAAATATCGCCATCTTGGGCGTTCATCAGCACACAGACAGGCTCTCCTACGCAACCTTGTCACCTCTCTCTTTGAGCACGAATCGATCGCGACGACGTACCCAAAAGCCAAGGAGGCGCAAAGACTGGCCGAGAAGTTGATCACTCTTGGAAAGAAGAACACAGAGGCAAGCAAGAGAAGGGCACTGAGCATCTTCTTTGTGAGTACAGCTACGTCTCTAATCTATGATGGAAAAATTGCTGAGAGAATGAAAGACACCACACAAGCTTATCCCGAAGCTTTTCGGACCACTCAGAGAGAGATACGCTGAGCGACCAGGAGGATATACCCGAGTCTTGCGCATTGAGCCAATCAAAGATGACCAGGCACCTTCAGCAATCCTGGAGCTTGTTGATGGACCAAAGGATATGAGATTTGCTATGACTGCAAAGACACTGGCAAGACAGAGGGAGTTAGCTGGAAGCAAGGTGGCTACCATCAACGAACTAACGCAAAAGAACATCAACAAAGTCACAAGGTATCGGGAGAATGGCACAGAGGCCTTGGAGCATATGGTGACGAAGCTGAGAGGCTTGGAAGTCATTCCGAGAGGCGAGGGTGGTGTGGAGGAGAGACGATGGGGAGGGGTCGTATAATCTGTGAGATGGGAAAATATAATAACAGATTTCGCACATCAGGTACAAGGAGTTTTCAAAGGTTCACGTTGAGGTCCAGTACAACTACATTGGAATTGAGAACCCCACGTCATCGTAGCAGTCTTACGACGCTTAGATACTCAGGTCACCCATACGGGAACACAAAACAAGCAAATTTTAGGTAACAAGATGATATTTCTGCTAATCAAGATCAAGAACATCCCATGACTTGTGAAGACAATGCACAGGATTGTACAATCTAACATTGCAAACCCGCACAAACCCGGGCACTTTGCTTTCCGTAAATGGCCCAACTCCATTTGACTTATGCTTCCATACGCCTCCATGCAGCTCATAATTACATAGTATCTCGATCAAACTTAAGCAGTTGGTGGTGGCTTTGGTGGAAGAGTTGATGGGTTGCCATAATTAGGCAAGTGATGGGCAGGAGGTCCTGAGACTTGCATGCCTGGCTGGTGCATCATCGGGCGCGGAGGCATGTGGGGAGAGGGATGGTACGAAGGAATAGAGTTGTTGGAGCCTTGTCGAGCCATGCCATATCCCATCTGATATTGGGGCTGGGACGGTGCGTACCCGTTATGAGCAAGACGTGGAGAACCATGGTGCGAACCATGGTGTGACATCTGTTGTGGTGGCATGCTCCCATTACCCGGGACGAATGATTGAGTCTTGGGATTGAATGCATGTCTGTTGAAGCTGCCTGGAATGGGGTGTTGACTTTTTGGATCGGCAGGGTTCGCTGTGCTTGGCAGTTGTCCATACATATATGGAATTGTATTCCCTGTACTTACAGAGCCACGAGGGGGGGTCTGGTAGGGACTTTGATATCCATTCACCGGCCATGCTGGAGCAGGTTGAGGTGGTGTCTGCATCGGAGATCCATATGCTGGCATTGGAGGACCCTGCACTTGATATTGCTGTTGCGGCTGTGGCATAGGCTGCGGCATGGGCTGAGGCATAGATTGAGGCATTGGCTGCGGCATTGGCTGCGGCATAGCTTGTGGCATGGGCTGTGGCATGAATTGCTGCTGTGGTATGTTAGTGAGGGGATTTAGATGACTTTTTAACGGGAACATACCTGTTGCATCGGATGGTATTGCTGCATGCTGGGTCCAGGAACCATCTGACCATGATATTGTTGAGCAGGTTGCGGGTATGGAGATGGTGGTGTAGATTGATAGGTAGGCTGCATAGGACCGTTATAGCGAGGAACGGCAACTGCTGAATACTGTGGAGTAGGCGTCCACGTAGGTTGAGGCTGTGGCTGTGGAAAGAAAGGGGTATATTGGGATCTGACATCGAAGCTGTCGCTGTCTTCCCTACGCTGCTTCCCACGGCGCTTCCCAGGGCCGGACTTGTCTTTTGCGGAAGTCGAGCTTGAACGAGACATCTCGTTTCCCTCTTCTGTTTCTAAAGTGCCATTAATATCGATTGCATACTTGTGTAGAAAGTGTTCTTACCTGGGGTAGCATCACCATTACTCTCTGAACATTTTCCGAAGATGCGCTCTCTTGCTTGAGCATATTTCGCTTCTCTCTCTTCTCTCGATAGAGCAAGCCTAAGAAGAATGAGTCTCTGCAGTGAAACCAATAGAGTAAAACATACCTTTCTGAGGCGGATAAGTTCTGGTTTTTATTGTCCGTACCAGACTCAGAACCAGGCTTGGATTGATCGGTCGTGTTATCACCTCTTCTCATGATCTTCATGGCAGGTACAGTTGGTGGTGGAGTATTTCCGGATGTTGGTGGATTTGAGATGCTAGTCAATGACTCGGGAATTCTACAAAACGGTGTTCTGAATATGCGAATTGCACCCGCAGCAGAATCAACTTGATGTGTTAAGTGATAGTAATCAGCAAGCTTGTGGGTTAACATTCTACAAAATGAATTGCAAGGTGGCAGATCAACGAAGGGTTCCCTAGGGTTGAAATTGTCAGTATATGCATTCTTGCTGAGCTATGCACAAGACGGACGATCTCCATTGAGGAAAGAAAGGACGGAGGGAAATATGGTGGGGGATTTGGTGGCCGTTAAACTTACTTCGAATCCTTCACAAAGCTCATTACTTCCTGCTCTAGTCGTAACAAAAACAGGCGATCTTTTGGAGACTCTAAAGCCTCGATCAATTTCTCGTCAGGAGTCTGACGGTAGAAGATGGAGTGAGCTTCAGCATTCCCGATCTGGTCAGGAAGACCTGGCGCTGTTGGCACTTCACCAATTTGCTGCCCAGATGAACCGCTCTGTGGTGTCACAATACCGTGCTCGCGAACCTCCTGGTTAGGAAGAACTGCCCTCCGGTCATTGGGTAAATCGTATCGATATGGCCGCCCAGCGACCTCGGATCCGTATCTTGATCCTGCAACTATTGACCCTCGACCAGAGAATGTATCATCATCCTCTGCAGCTTTCACGCTCGCGCTGTCATCGGGTCGTAAAGACTCCTTCTCGTCCAGAGCAAAGGTTGTACCCGATGTGATGCTCTTCCCATCAAGGCTTGGTGGTTTCGTGCCAACATCGGATCCAGAATCGGTTCTTTGGAAATGATCATCGCTGGAAGATGTTCCAGGCTCCTCTTTATGATATGAGCTGGATCCATTCACGATCAAACTGGGCATGGAGTTTTGTATACTCAATGCTTTTACAGCATCGACGATGTCAGCATCGCTGTCCTGCGGGTCTCGGTTAGAGGCAGAAATGGGCCTTTCAGTAAGATGTAGGGGATTAGGGTGTTGCGCGTTGGCCTCTGGTGTATCACCGCATGTCACCGTCGAAGGCCCTCGATTCTCCTTTGCTGTAGCTGAAGCTGCCATCTTAGCGAATGAGGTCAAGGCAACATTTTGCTTTCCGCCAGAGGCTGCGACCTGAGGGTGTTGCATATCAGTACACGCTCGCATATCGATATGGGGCGATTAGGGTGGGGATGCGTGTTGAAGGTATCCACATATTTTGTCATACCTTTGCGAAAGACAATTTGGATGTATCTGCCTTGGAAGAGGTAGTGGCCATGATTAGGTGCTTTGGCTCGGCTACAATGGGAAGATGGAATGGTCAATGAGGGCGTAAGTCTACAGGAGACTGTAAAGTAATGTCGACGGTTGTCGTCAGGCTGGCTTAAGAAATCGATGTTGGATTTCGAGTGAATTAAGAGAGAAAGTATTCGAGAGCGCCCGTTGGGAACGAGATATGACAACTAGTCATTGTAATGGCTGGATTATTCTGTAGATGTTCGCAAGTTGATCGTGTGGAGTTCAAAGCGCTGTGGAAAGTGAGCGCCCGTTTGGTACTGATGTATTCGCAACTCGCGATTCGTAACGGCGCACAGAAATGTCGACTGACGACGAGCACTTCCACGAGCTAGCTAACTGCGAGGCAGGCAGAGGCGAGGAAGCAGAGGAACGCGAAGAAGTTAAAGAAGTTAATCTGCCTGAAAATAGACAAGCAGTTTCGGAATCAGTTGAAGGAGACAAGGACGAAAGAGCAGCAGAAGCAGCTTGTCCAAGTCAGTTCTATGTAGGTGATTGAGGAGAGTCTGGAAAGCCAGGCCTCGAGGTTTGACGTTCGATAGATGTCTGGTCTGGGTGTCTTGGGTAGGCAAGGCGAGGCAAGGTATCGTACTCACTCATCACTCACTCTGCCTGCCTGCGGCCTGCGGCCTCTTACGTTGGCGCTGCCGTACTCTCACGCTTCGGCATGCCTAACTGGACCCGTGCTAGCTGCCCCCCTCCCCTCCCCCAATAAAGTCGGGCTCAGGCTCAGACTCAGGTATCAATCCACGGTGCTGGTGCTGGAACTGGTGCGGGTTGTGCGTTCATGCCTTATGGATTGCGCGTAGATACCTTGCGATTCTGCTCACCATCTTGACAGACCCGACTTTTTGATATCTTCATCCTTACAACACACTTACCCCGAAGCAATCCAGAAACATATATCCTGTGTTCCCAGACATCAGCGATCTACTCCTCGCCAAAGAGCCACGCCGATCCTGATCTGCTCACAACTTCCCAGTCCTTATATCAGAGAACAGCAGACCTATGAATCGCTACAGAGGCTCTACGATCGGTGCGCCCTCGAAGGCAACTGCTTCGACACAGTGTCAGAAATGCCTCAAACGCGGGCACTATAGTTATGAGTGCAAAGCTGTAGCACAAGAACGCCCTTACGTCTCTCGTCCATCTCGTACGCAACAGCTATTCAACCCAAAACTTGTACCAGAACTTACAAGCGATGTACCCCAGGATCTTCTAAGAAAGTGGGTTACTCTTTTGAATTGCGTATTTCATAGATTCTGTTTCTGTTACCAGCCAGCCTTTTGGTAGAGATATGTCTTCAATAGTGCAACTATCATGTTCAAATGTGGGAAATATTTCTAACGTGGAATGTAGGAAGGGAATTGCCGATGAACAACTCGCAAAGAAGGAGCAAGAAAGAGGCCGCAAACGCGATAGACAAGACGATATCACAGGAACGTATAACAAGCGTCTAAGATCCAGTTCATTGGCCTCCTCCAGATCTGTCTCAACTATTTCTACCGATCGTTCGCCCTCTCCAGTCCATCAATCCTCACGTCAAAAGTCGAGTTCTCTTGCGGAGAAAAAGCGAAGAAGAGATTCTCTATCTTCGTCTGGCTCAGCAACAAATGATGACGAGCACAGAGGTAGAGACAGACATGATTCAGTAGACAGCAGAAACACGAGGAGAAGATACAACGACGTAAGCCCACGATCTCGAGGACGCCGCAGAAGTCGGGAAGTGTCATATGACCAGGAATCAGCATACTCGATCGATGATGGTATTGCTCGTAGCGGTAGCCCCCGTGTCAGTGGAGGACAAGCGCGTCTAGATGGTCAGAAGAAAGCATCTGAAATTGGAAAGTCACAAGATCATGCTAGAGCCGACAAACGAGGAAGATACTCGCGATCGCCAGAACGAAAGCACCGTGATGATAACAGGCATTCTCGACGTGATAGAGAGGACCGCCTTGAGAATGGAGGTTCAGGCCGTAAAAGGTTGTCAAGAGACGATGACCGATATGGTACAACTTTCAGGAATGGCACAGATACGCCCAACGAATCGTCACAAGGGAGAGGGGGTCAAGCTAGAGCACCTCCCAGGCAGAGAAGTTTGAGTCCGTTTAGCAAGCGTTTAGCGTTGACACAGGCCATGAATATGAGATGATGAAGGAACGAGTCGATGAGTTTGCTGTTCTTGCAGCATTGTATGAGTGTATTCATTTTAGAATAAATCAAGATATTCCTTGGAACATCCAAATGATAACGCCAGCCAATCCTTTTTTCCTCAATGAAACCTCTCATAACGCCTTGCGATGCACATAATATCAAGAGTATGACCCGTTACTGGAGAAGTTCGTCTGCCTTTTCCCTCCGCTCCTCTTCCTCTTCCTCACGCTCGCGAACTCTGACTCCCTCTACCAGTGTCACGCCCTCCATTCCCATTTCCTCCCCACCTTCACTAGCAGATTTTCCATTTCCAGCTTTGAGCTTCGCTGCATTTTGTGCGCTGTTGATTCTTTCCCTGACCAAAGTTGCAATAGCATTCTCCGTTCTGACATTTAGAATCTCCAACTTTTTCTCTAGATCTCTCTTCAGATCCCAATTTGGCTTCTTAGGTTGGAGTTTGAAAAGATCCACGCCTTTGTCATCTTGTGCCTCTTCCTCGGCTTTCCTTCTGATCTCTGCCTCGATCTCAGCAGCCTGGTCCTCCAAAGTAGGCTTTTCGAGAGCTAAAGTCGGAGGTTCTTCAAAGCCCAATTTTGGACCTTTCGTCTCGGCATCGTAGTTGCGTCCAGACAGGTGGAGCTTTGCGACATCGGGTGCAGCTGGCGGGGATTGTTCGCGCTCAGATTCGGGCGCTACGATTTCGTCGGCGGGTTGTTTGCGCTTGAGGGATTTGAGCTTCGCAAGACGGGCTTTGCGCTCATCTGTTGCTGCTCCGAGAGTGACATGGGAGGAGGACATGTTTTCGTAGAGGTTGGATTGCGCAGATGGGTTGTGGAGGTGTTGCCGAAGCTCGAGATGGCAACGAGATTCTCTTAATTCGTGATCTTCAAGACGGTTCGCGCTGTTGAAGCGACGCTAAGATCTGCAGCCACAACTCTAAGATGGACCGGGCCAGCCTCGTCCCTAATTTTTGTTAGGTAGATATCAAGGTCCGATGGTCGCAACTTCATACCGCAGGTCAATTATCATGATGGATTGAATTATCTCAATTGGCATCTATGCCTCCACGAACTCACTGTAAAGTACCGCGTTTATCGGTCATTGATACGCCAGTGTTTCCTTTCTTAGCTCCGGGCATCTTCACTTCATGGGCCCCAGCACTTGCTACTCGAAGGCGATACACCCGTTCTGTTCGACTACAGGATCAGACACCTAAGAACGAACTCAACGACAGATCAAACTCAAATCGGAAACAGACCATCGGCCTATCATCCTCACCAAACAACGACAGCGATATCGATGAAGATCTCCAGGACCCGGCTGAACAATGGGTGGAACGTTTCGCGAGGGGCCAAACTGGATCCCCAAAGGAACATGTTCGACGTAAACTGAAGCTTGGCATCAACAGCACAGGTCTTGATGAGGATACCCAGGCAAATTTTGATGAACTTTGGGGACTTGCGCACCAGATAGGACAAGAAACTCCTGGTCCCATACCCATGAAGGAGGAGAGTATGGCAGAGGAGATTGAGAGAGCCGATACTCCTCCTACATTGACAGAAATCATATTGAAACCAGCAAAGGTGCGCCTTAAGAAAGGCCAAAATAAAAAGATAACGTCTCGGAAGAGTCAAGAGGGTCGAGGTCCTTTGCATCACACACGACAGATGAGATTCCTGGGGTTCCGTTGGCCGTTCAAAGAGGCACCGCGTCCTGATCCTCGTTTTCCTCAATTTGGTCATGGGACCACTATCTTTCTCCCTCCTGCTGCGGGAAGTCCCCAGTCGACACCATTATGGCACAAAAGAATTGCATTTGTTGGCCGTCAGTACACGAAAATTGGACCAAGCTCTTCTGATTTGGCAAAAGGCGCCCTCTTTCACCCTGCCGACCAACGACTTGCAGAGGACTTAGTGGAATGCGAAACCATACCTGATATGCAGCGGCTGTGGCAACAGGCAGATTCTAGTGTGAGGTTCCGCTGGGATTCCGTGATAGCTTGGGCTCTAAGTATCAACCCTATGAAGACACTCGATATCTTGGTAGCAACAAACGCCGAATATCGTCCACTACATGTTGTTGCGGACGCACTGGACTTTATAGCCGCCTTCCACTTTGTGATCAAGGACAGGCTCATACATGTCAAAGGCGAATATGAAGTGGCAAGTAAGATTTTGGTGGCGATCGAACAAATTCTCACCAGCGATCTGGGCTCTCTTATCACTCAGAGAACCATGTTTTACCTAATGAAGAACTTAGACTGCTCGGATTGTGCAAAGCTCTTCGAACTACTTCGCTATCACAATGTTCACATGCACGAAAACACTGTGTTGCATTTTGCATACCAGCTTGGCAAGGCAGGAGACACAGAGACAGCAATGACAGCTCTTGGGTCCTACACTGGATTTGAGTTCCGAAAAAGAGCACGAATAGGGGCACGGGTGTGTGCAATCATCCTGCTTAATAAAAAAGCAGAGCTTTCGAGCTCCAACCTCTTTACCAGAATGCACTCATTTGGGCTATACCCGACCAGTTACATTCTTAATATTTTGATCAGAGACGCTCTCGCCGACGGGAATGAGCAGGAAGCCTGGAACATTCATGACTCAATGGAGAAGGGATTTTTGAAAACCAAACCTAATGCCTATACATATTCACACTTTTTAAACCACGCCAAGTCATCTGGGAATCAAGAATACTTGCAACGCATCGTCAAGTTGGTCAAATCAAAAGGCATCAGAAATGCCCACATCGCGACGGATCTCTTGCACACCGTCTTTCTCATTTATGAGACACGGCAAAAACAAACTTTTCGAGAGAATGCCCGACTGTTAAAGATGCTTGGGAAATCCTCTCTCGAAAAGCACAGTTTACCCAAGCCCACACCTCCATTCAACACCATGCTGTCGATTTACAGCGAATACTTTGATATGCAACCACTCATTGACCTTATGCCTACATATGTCACCCTCAACGAGTCAGCTATTCGAGGTCCCGAGCCCGGCGTGGTCCCAATGCAACCAGATGATGCTACGTTCGTTGTCATGATTGGTGGAGTGCTTCAGGGCGTCTCTGCAACAGAAATGGCCGCCTTTTATCAGGACATCAAATCTTTGATAGCCGGTGGTCACCCAGTCGCTCTGAAGTTGGCTCAAACCGAGACGTTCCACGCCACACTTTTGCTGAATCTGGGCAAACACGCTGATCTCCTACCACTTTGCACTGAAGTCGTCCGCAACATGCTGGATAGCGGCACTAGCCCTGAGTCGGAGGATATATCGGAATCAGAGAGTGCAGAGACTGAGCAAGATTCTGAGAGTGCAGGAAGCAAGCCATTCCGATTTGCGATTGCCAAACCTACGGTTTACACATGGAGCATCTTCCTCAACACCTTCCTCAACCAGAACCAACTTCGGGCCGCCGAGAAGGTGTTCGACATGATGAAGGAGCGCGGGATCGAGCCCAATATCGTGGCATATAATTCATTGGCGCTTGCGTACGCCCGCCTCCAAAATGTCAACATGGTTGCAGATGTGGTGCGGAGAATGCGCGAGGCCAACCTGGAAGCTGACCATATCACGTACAAAGTGTTTGGTTGGATCCGGGACGTTAGTTATCTGGATACTGCCCTGGCGGAGCTTCAGCTCAAGCCGGTAGATGCTGGGCAAGACATGGAGCACGAGGGCCCTCATCTGGATGTTGAATGACGGTAGTCTATGGGAGCACTCACATGATGGCTTTTATTGGGGATTGGAGCTTTGATTGTTGTGTGTAATAACGATTCATGTATATGAAAGCAAGGAGATTGAGCCTGCATAGCATATGAAATAGATAGTTCTACGCAACGCCATTTTTGGTTGTGTTTCATTGTGCGCTCTTGCTTTACCTTTTATCAAAGTGTATGCATTTGTTCGCCAGTTTGAGAAATTTCTGACTTTCCAGCGAATTTTGCGGTCTTTCTTGATTGTGAATCTATGAATTATTTTAAAAATATGTTCGTCAGCAACGTGAGGCCCCTGATACTTGAAGGCTTCATTTTTTATTTTATCAACTCTACTGCAGGGCGTGCTGATTCACTAGTAGGAAATCCTTCGAATTTGGTTGTAATGACGTAGCTTTCTCGATTCGCTTTAGATAGTCTGTTCTGGGTCTCTAATGTAACAATAGCTGATTTCATGTGTGTTATTTATTGTACCAAATGCAATGTGATGTACCCTTGAGAATTGATTTTATAGGGTATTGAATGATAAGTATGCTTATCAAGCCTTTTTGTATCCGAGACATGCGGTTGTCAAGACTGCATGCATCTTGCATCGGAATGATTGATCGGTCTTAAGACCATGTAGCTCTAGCCTCTACGACGAATAGAGAGAAGCCATTTCGAGAACATCGAATCTCTTGAAGCTACAGTCTACGAATTCGACATTAGTGGCTCTGAATATGAATATGAACATGTATATTTTCTTCACTTATGCCTTCTTGTAATACTTATGTACATACGAGTATTAAGACCGACTTTTCTGGCGGAATACCTCCGCCATAACAAGCATTTCCTGCAGAATGGGCGTGGATTAGTACCCATCGACAAATTATCGAACCTATCAACGCTCCCAGCACAGTGTCTAAGAAGTAGAATAATAGCGGAGTAAATGACATAGACCTCAACTCCTCCCACGCATGATGCTTGAGAAGACCAATAAGGCGTCTGAAGCACGAATCAGTGGATGAATCGGTGAAATAAACTTCTCTTCGTGCAGACAAACACCATGAGAGTTCCGAACAGCCCCCATAAGTCAAAAGCTCACCACTGAGGTACTACTTACTACTACTACTACTACTACGTACACTAAGTAGAGGACCAGTACTTACGGAGTAGCTCTTCTACTCTACTACCTATGACTCCCACTCTTACTCTTATCGACATCAAGTGTTTCTCAATCTATCTTTTTCCCTACCTTAATTACCTGTATCAAATGGAGATTTCCTCCCCTGCAGAATAAACGCATTTCATAGTATAGATTTCGTATCTTCTTCTTGTACTGTACACATCATTCCGAATCTTGCAATGCATTTCAGTCCCAATGTCTTCACACATGGACACCAAGACAATCTCGCCTGCGATTCCCGATGAAAGCCAAATACCTGACATCTCATCCGGAGAACCTGTTGAAAATGGTACAAACTCCACGTACAAAGACATAAACCACAAATCACTGCCAGACCCAGGTCTGTTGCACCCGAACGCCTTTCGGCGTCTGTCAACCAGCACACTGGGTGGCTTCTCGGATGACGGCCGAGACAGTCGTTCGCACTCTTTCTCACATATACGGACGTCCGGGTCGACGGCTGCAAAGGGAGGATGGAGAGGCGCCTGTGAGAGGTTCTGGCAGCGGAATAGAGGCCTCTGGCTGGTTTCTATCAGCCAGTTCTTTGGAGCGCTGATGAATGTGGCGACGAGGGTATTGGAGACGGAGAAGGATGGCATGCATCCTTTTCAAGTGCTATTCGTGAGGATGGGATTGACCATGATCCTGTGCTGTTTATATATGTGGTATACAAAGGTGGAAGGCTTCCCTCTTGGACCGCGGAAGATACGTGGGCTTCTTGTATGCAGAGGATTGGTTGGGTTCTTTGGTATTTTTGGCATGTATTGTGAGTATTCTTTCCATTTGATATAAGGTTACTCCTTTCTAACTGAGGACTAGACTCTCTCCTCTATCTCCCCATGGCTGATGCCGTAGTCATCACCTTCCTAGCCCCCTCAGTGGCAGGCTATGCATGCTACCTCCTCATTGGCGAGCCATTTACACGGATGGAGCAAATCGCGTCCTTCATCGCCCTGTCCGGCGTGATACTCATAGCACGACCGACCTCCTTTTTCAACGCGCCAGATCCCACCGCGGACACTGGCGATGACTTCTCGCAACCGACGTCCGCCGAGCGGCTCTCGGCCATTGGTATCGCCATGTTGGGCGTCCTCGGTTCTGCAGGAGCTTACACGACGATGCGGTGGATAGGCAAGAACGCGCACCCACTGATCTCAGTGAACTACTTCGCAACGTGGTGCACGATCCTCTCAACCACGATTCTCTCCCTGGCTCCCCGCTTCGGCTACCCCGAGCTGCACTTCGTGCTGCCGAAGGACTTGCAGCAATGGCTGCTACTCGGCTCGCTTGGGCTGTGTGGCTTCATCATGCAGTTCCTTCTCACGGCCGGCATGGCGCACGAGAAGAGTAACCGAGCGACGAACATGGTGTACACGAACATGCTGTGGGCGCTGCTTTTCGATCGCTGGGTCTTTGGCACGATCCCTGGCTGGTGGAGTATCATTGGCAGCAGTTTGATTCTGGGCAGCGCGGTTTATGTGGCGGTGCAAAAGGGTGCCGCGCCCACGGTTAGTGCGGGGACGCTGGCGGAGACGGAGAGGCGTGCTGAGGAGGGGAGGGGAATGTTGAGTGATGTTGAGGGGCAAGAAGATGTTGAGATGGGACAAGTGAGATAGGATATGCATTTAGATGATTTAGTAAAGACATGTGTGAAACTTGGATGGCGCACAGTGAGATTAGTCTATGCTATGTTGAGCGGGATCTTGCCCGTGACTTTTAACGTGCATCAGTCATCAGCATTTTGAACAGCTGTTGTTGTCGTTTCATGCAACTAGTAGGAAATAAAGTCAAGTTCTGCATCAATGGGTAGTGCTGAAACAAGAAAACCTACTGCGGAGGCGTATAGAAAGCTCCATCGGAAATCTTATGGTAAATCACAGACTAAAGGATGGCGAGAGATCATTCGGAAAGAAAATCGTTCTTTGCATTCCTTGTTACGTTTACACTCACAATAGCTTGCTTTCCTTAGGGATTCAAGATGTAGTGATAATTCAAGCAGAAGTGCTTTTTATTTCCCTTCTTTTGCAAACACTGGCTTTTTGTAGCTTTTGTAAACTGCCGTGTATAATCCAGAAATAGAGCAAGGTCACCTCTGAACTATGAAGATTGACAATCCACTGTTCTTCTACTGCATCTGATTTGAATTTAACCTGATGATTTGAACAGATACAGCCTCTATGTCCGATCAACAAACTCAACTCTTGAAACTCAAGTGTAAACTTCGAATCCATGGATTATGTGTCTCAGATCCGTCCTTTGTAACACGAGCATACCAAACCAGCTGTGCTCTGTTCTTGCTGTCAGCTAACATGGCACACCGCATTCCCACGAATCCTAAAAGGCAATTCAAATCCAACAGCCATAAAAGGAAGTAGTTCAGCACAGCAGCCCAAGTCAACAGGCCATTCAAGAGTATAAATTCGAAAAGAGAACCCCAACAGCTCCTCTGAAGCCACAACCCCTATCCCCTACTTCCGTCATCTGCACCCTATCCCGAAATCTTGAACGCAGACCTCACCCATGCTGTATTTTGTTCTTGTCAATGTGGCTTTCACAAGTGTGCTCTGTGCGAACTTGCCTCATATCAGCCATCTCAATACTTTCGTTCCTGACTACCAGCTGC
This sequence comes from Xenosphaeropsis pyriputrescens, assembly GCA_022609375.1. Taxonomy (NCBI): domain Eukaryota; kingdom Fungi; phylum Ascomycota; class Leotiomycetes; order Phacidiales; family Phacidiaceae; genus Xenosphaeropsis; species Xenosphaeropsis pyriputrescens. The sequence continues at coordinate 391,210 of JAGKQE010000007.1, forward strand.
GTCTTCTACCAGAAATCTCCTCATCGGAGACCATCTAATTCATCTCTTTACTTCTGTGCGAATCGAATGAAAGGGCCATTTCTCATGTTCTTACCTGGCAGCAAGTACAATCAAGGCCCAGTCATTGTGTATACAGAGAAACAGGTAGCACTCGTAATCACTTGAGAATTGATAGATCCCGTCATGGTCACTGGCATTCTGGTGCTGATATTCTCGTCATGGTCATTGTCATATTCATCATCATATTCTTCTTCATAACCAGGCAGTCTATTTCAAAGGACTCGGAAATTTCAGTAACTTCACTTCACTTCATTGACCCGCTGCAGCTACATCCAATCTACGCCTCCACACAGCAAGAACACAGGTTCCCAGATGACCGCGATTGTCTAACCAGCTAAATTATACATGTGAAAAGCTATATAATGGAACAAAAGACCGCCTCTAAACCTCCCATGTACTTTAACCTTATGAAATCCTAGTATCTATCATCGCCACTACCACAGCCATATATACAACAGTAGATAATATATACACATAAAAGCCACTCACAATATTCCCGTTTTTTTTTAACTTCACTTGAACCTCCCAAACCAGCCCTCGCCCTTTCTTCTCGCCTCATCCTCAGCCCGAATAGCCTCCTGATACTCCTCCCTCGGCAACCCAGCCGGTCTATCGAGATCGAAGGAAGGGCCCAACTTGACATCCCCATGAATGAAGGTGGCAGGCAAGACGGTACTAAAGCCGCCACCATCAGAGACGGACCTCTCCCACCTGCGGACCTCCACTGGCAGCGGTTTCCACCAGCCCTCATCACGGCGCGCATGCCATCTAGATCCGCACATTTCCCAGAGGCGGCTCCTGGCCCTCTTGTATGCGAAACGCTCATCCTCGCCGGTGAAAGAGCCCGTGGCACCAAAGTCGATCTGACGGCCGATCTCGTTGCCCGCGCCGGGCGGGTTGAAGTCGGCGTCCTCGTCGGCATCGTAGCCGGAGCGGCTCTCGGCCTCGTAGGATGAGATGTTGGGTCTGAAAGGCGAGGTCTGGTCCTGATATATTTCCGCAATGGTCTCGGCGTATGTCTGGTCGCCCGTGTTCTTGTCCGCGCCCTCGGACATGGCGTCGGCGGTCGCGAGTGCGGGTGCGTTCGTCTCCGGAAAGAAGAGCTCGTCCGGGCCGGCCGACGCTCGAATGATTAACTTGCAGCGCGCCTCATAAAGCGCATCCAAGAGGGTAATCATGCGGCGGGCTTCATTCTTTTGGGAGAGCATGAGGATAGGCACACAGTCGAGGATGAGGGTGTGGAATGTTGACGAGATGGTAATGTAATCTGCTGGGCCAAATGCGCCGCCGCATAGGTCATCGAATTTCCAGTATGCCACTCCGGAGTGGTGTTGTGGCACTGGCACATTTCGACCATAGACTCGAAGGGCCATTGATCGCCAGGGAATTTGCGCCGTCTGAAGAGTTTCGTCGGGGAAAGCGCCCCGTATCACAGCATTCCAGGTCTCTTCTGACTCCTGGTGGGAAAGTAGGTATTTCTTTGGAGCTAGTGAAGACTGCTTTGGCTTGTCTTCGGACGTCTCAATGGACGACTTCGATTTCTCATGAGTACTCTGCTCGTACCCAAGCCCCAAATTTCCAGGGGAGAGCCCATTTAAACCCTGGAAACCTTCCTGAAGCATTTCTTCTCTCAATTCTTCATTGACCGAGTCAAGTATATCCTCTTCAGCTTCTCTCCTCCGCCAATCCTTCCCACCTTCCATATCCCAAATCTCACAACGTGCTTTCAGAACATCCAAGAATCCGGCATAGTCGCTACTCGACCCAAACATATCACCCCTGGCCTTGTTCCGAGCACCTAGCCCCAACCAGTTCCCGACAAGGCCGCCTCTTGTAGGCGGCGGAGCGAATTCGATCCCAGCAGCCTTAGCAAGCTCATCGGGCATCCGGTTCGACGTAGCAATAACGACACCACCCAACTGAAAGAAAGAAGTGAGCAAGTTGCTCAAGATCTTCGCAGCTGCGCGATCAGGCAACTGAAACTCATCGAGGAACAGAATTGGCGACTTCTCAACCATGTCCTTGGCCAACCACAGCAACGAATATTCCGAGTGAGCGCCAGCGATCCTCGATCGCCTCAGGTACTCGAGGCGAGACAGCGTCTCCAACATGAACGTGTTGAAGTGCCATCTCTTTTTCTTCGGGTTCGGCAGGCTGTCGGCGAGGAGATCCACCAGCATGCTCTTGCCGGTGCCGACCTCGCCGTGCAGCAGTAGACCGCGCGGCGAGTTCAGGCCCATGGCCGCCTCGTGGTTCGTCAGGACCCGCGTCAGAGCCAGCGTGTCTCTGCTCTCCTTCTTCATGAACAGGTGTCGGAACAGCGGGTTGTTCCTCAACGGGTGGCCGCGCACGGCAACTGGTCTCTCATCCTCGCTCTCCGCGCCCCTCTTCTCGTTTTCGGTAGCTATTGCATGGCTGATGGCCTTCAATCGATCGCCGTACTCGGCCTGCGGCGAGTAGTCTTTGAGGCGATGATATAATTTCTGGAGGTGGAGTGCTAGACGGTGCTGGGACGGGTCGGGATCGATGCGTTTTGTTGCGAGGAGAGCACGGTAAAGGACCAATGGATTCGTGATAGTTAGGCCGGTGGATTGGGTGGGCTTGAGGGGTAGCATTGGGGATGCCTTGATGAAAATTACATGGGATCGATAATTTTGCTGCTTTCTTGCTGGGGAGAGCTACATCGGCGTCATAGATGCTCATTCTGCCGGGAAATGATTGCTGTGAACGGTTACCGCCTTCCGATATCGTATCGGTTTCGTATCAGATACTACATGCAGATTTCTGCGCTGAACTAAAGTGAAAATGAATAAAAGAGTTTTCTTCTGAAGCTAGGATTCTGAGGTGATTTAGGTCTTGGAAATTGGGGTTCTATTATCATTATCTTAATAATTTATTTGTAGGTAGGTGTAGAGAAATGGCGCTGTGTTGTTTAATGAGCCCCGATAACGATAATAATAGTCATTATATCACCAGCTGATATTTGAAATGAAGCATTGCTTATACTTATACCCTACATATATCTGCAACACGTATGTAAATTGTAAATTTTATAGCATTTTGATAAAGACCTCGATGTCAAGTTTACCCTAAGCACTTTTCTTTTCTAGAAAATCGAATATTTCGTGGTAATGTCTCCTTCTTAGTGCACAGGCCTGATTCATTTCAACTGCCAGCCGGTGGAATACATAAGTACTATGCAAAGGAATATTTAACCATAAAGGATATCATTCACAATAAATCCAGTATTAATAAAAGTACTAATCATAAATATCCCAAAAATCCAAAGATATAGAACACACTAGACAACGGCAATATAATATACAAGTCCAGTAAGTATATACCTCTCATAGAAGATGATAGGAAGTTCTGGGATTGCGCTTGGGATTTGATTTCCCGCTTTTGCTTTCGGCCTGAGTTGTGATTAATGCAAAATTCTAGACAGAGTAAGACAGATTCCCTACTTTAACAAAGTCAACGAAATCTACACATACAAGCCAAGTACATATTTGGCATTATAACGAGCAACCGCAGTTAAGCAGAACACTTGCAACCTTGGAGCCAAGTAAACCGTCTCCATTCCCACTACATCCGACAGAAACACCAAAAGTAAATCCGCATCAAAGCCGTCTCAGCGCCATCACCAAAGACACAGGAGCAACCAGGTACCTCCACGCCATCCAGTCCCAAAATAGCCTCCTACCAGCCCCCCCTTCAACAAGACCCGAAGTTCTAAATATACGCACGCGTGGGCATATCGATAATGACGTTGCCGCCATCACTCCACGCACACCCCATCAACGGCAACCATCCTCGTCAACGGCCTCGACCATGGCCATCCAGATGACCGGCAGCGCCCTACAGTGCCAAGACCCCGATCTACCATGCGACGGGACGGTGTGAGATTCACATCCACATCGGCATTTGCATTTGCATTCGCAGCAGCAGGCAGCAGCACAGGCACAAGAACAAGAACAAGCCCGAGCACGAGCACGAGCGAGACGCCGCGCCCCACCCACGTACCTCCCAGCACGGAGATAAAGCGCACAGCACGCAAGAGCGGCAGCGAGCTTCCAGAAGGCACGAGGAGCTACGTATGTACGTAGTCAGGGAGTCACGCTGGCCGACGCGACGATGGGGAAAGGGGGTGGATGGGCGAACCAGGCGGGCATAGGCGCCGAGATGAGTGGGCGCGACGTTTCGATAAGCTCATCACAGGCTGCGCGGGCTGGAAATAGAAGCGTACCTGCGTCGCGCAGGCCGGCGATATCGAGGGCCGTGATGGCTGTGGCGTGTGCGCGCGTGCGTGATGTTTGGGGCGTGGTGAGGTGGGCGCTTAAGGGGGATTTGTTCGGCGCGTAAAGATTTGCCGTTGCTTGTCGACGTCGACGTCTGCCATGGAGACAAACGCTACCCGCCACGTTCGACGGTGCGCTGTGATTTGATCTTCGTTGGCGAATGGCTGACTTGAAAAAGGGAAGCTTGAAACATGCTTTGAAGGAGATGCTGGAAACATTGAAACGTTTTCGCGCCAAGTGCGATATGGGGCGTGTGGTGCTTGGGGAATCATGAAGTCGATATAAGAAATAGCCCCCACGTGATTCCCATGCAGTTCCGATCCCAGATGGGCGCTTGGGAAGCCGTACCTGACGAACTACACGGATCTATCCTTTTCGTTCAAAGGCTTGGATGGCTGGCTAGTGACTAAGAGGTAGTTTGAAAGGACTTACGCTTTGGAGTTTTAACAAGAGTCCGTTGTTCTTTGTGTCTATTGTAGGGCAACACAAAGAGCTGTCACGAGAGAAAGACAAAGGAGACCAGAAGCATTTTTCTGCGGCAGAAAGCTGCACATGCTGGCAAAGTCTTCACAGCTTGAATGGCAATCGAGATCTTTGGAAGGCCTTTCCGAGGGACTCGGGCATCATTGAACTCGCGCCCTGTTGAACGGGCTGGCTTGGCTCATGGGTGGCATTGTTTCCGAGAGCTGCAAAAGAGGTATCACAAGAATACTTTGTTCGCAGGCCGTGCAAATGAGGCATTCCAGCAATAAAGCCGAAGGGAATGGCTGCATGGCTGTTGGCCATGTGCCATCCCGGGGCAATGGCTGCATGGCAAACAATTCGGATGCTTGTATGTGTTGTCGCTCGCTGTAAGGGTGGATTGTGAGTGGAGGTGATGGTGGTCACCTACTTATTATGTACTGTATTGTATGTATATCAAATACCAATTCGTACTGAAGAAGGCTGAAGTAATAATAGACTCTTTACCGGACAGACACACATATTACATACTACATATTCTTATGTTGTGTAGCCTGAAACATGAATGATCGATGGATGACAGTGCCTATGGTCCTTCTCGGGGTCATTCCGCAGCCCATGACTCGAGGATGTATTGTGAGTAGGAATATCAGAAGAGGTATGAAAGATATACAAGTTGACAGATATGGAGTGATAGACTTATGAGATGTTGCAGTAGATTCTTCTGCTCTGAGACCTCTTTTCCCCTCTAGGCTTGACTCTCTTGACTGATGAGCGACGAGGTTGTCTTGAAGATAAGATAAGTAGCAAGTTGATAAGGGAGTCAGTGAATGCCGGTAAGTTGTGAGCAAGAGTAAGTAAAGTAAGGTAAGGGTTATAGGTAGAGAGAGAGGGTAGGTAGGTAAGTAGGTAGAGGAGAAGCCCATGTCATTCTGTAGATTCGATACAGATACAGATGAAGATGGTGAGATGGAATATACTCTTTTACCTTTCTTTACCTGTACACATGTATACGAGTAAACATATACACGAATACATATACACGAATACATGTAACTGTGTAAGTATGTAAGTATAAGTATGTATTCATTCATATACCAAGTCAAGTACAAGTACAAGTAAACATCTCCATCAGGCGGTGCGATGTGTACACACAAATAATACCTATTATTGAATGACTCGGACGCCGTTCCCCACCCATGTCCACCCGCCATGGACGCGGAGGCTAAGGGAGGAGGAGAACAACGATGGTCGACCGTGGACCAGCGACTCAAGACTCAAGATTCAAGACTCAGACAGACTCTTCTCCATCATCCATCATCCATCATCCATCATCCATTATCCTTCATCTATCATTTATCATTTATCATCAATCCTTGATCGTTCATCCCCTGATTAGGGCAAAAGGTAAAGGGCAAAAACAGCCGAGATGCCGATGAGGTAATCGCCGGGCCGCGCCTGTTGGTTGATTGTTTTTGGGGGGAGTGTCGAGTGGCACTACTTGTATTAGGTACTTGTACTTACACGACGGAGCACCACTTGATCCATGGAAAGTCTGATTGTGTTGCGGGTATTCATGCATCACCGTCCACCGTCCATGTCCATGTCCATGTCCGCCGTCTACAGTCCCTCGTCTGGTGGTCCACCGTCTTCACTCTGACTGAGTCGAGTGTATCTCCATCTCCAACATCCAACGACAGGATTTCATGCGCAATCAAGGGGAGGTGGTGCTTGGAAGCCTTCGGTGTCTCTGATGTTTGATGTCGGATGGCGAGTCTGACCTCTAAACTCATTTCCTCTCTTGCTCTACTGCCTGGCCGGTGATATCCAATCTTCTCTCGACATCGCTTTATCCAGGAATACACATAATGCACACAATGCACGCATATCCCAATGTGAATGTGCATCAGTACCGAGGTAGGCGCGCTTTGATCTATTTATTCTCTCACGAAGCACGAAGGATGCTCCATACGCAGTCACGCAGTACATCGCGCATTGCCGTCAGCCATGGCCACAAGCTGTGTAACGAACAGTGACCTCTTGAAAGATATGTACAACATCCATGTCAATGAGATACCTGCATCATCTCTCACACCACATCACACTACATTCAGTACTTATTCTACAATAGTCTCTACCTAGGCAGACAATACAATACAATACAATACATACAATACATATCATCACCACAACGACATCGCACACCTAAAATAGGAAACATAATGAAAACAGAAAGATGCAACATTTCCAAACACGCCATACGTGGTACAGTACATAGAATATATAAATAACCAGTACACGCTATGTACATGGAACCGGAGTACCGCATACATAGATACGTACCTACCTATGTATTCAGTAACACAGCCAACATACCCAAGCAAAGCAAGTAAAAAAAGATGTGTGCACGCCACAACCTTTCTTTCCCTTTCCCCTTCCCCTTCCCTTTCCCTTTCCCTTTCCCTTTCCCTTTCCCTGGGTCTCAAGTCTTCGAGGAAAAGGCGTTTGCAAGTGGGTGGAAGACGCGCAGAGTAGCGAGTAACATTGAGAGCAGCAAGTGACATTGACATTGACATTGACATTGACATTGACATTGACATTGACATTGACATTGACATTGACATTGAGAGTGACGAGTGACAGTGACAGTGACAGACAGGCACATGTAATCAGAGACAAACAGGACAGGGCAGAGGAGCGGGCGTTGGAACTGGGCTGAGCCGGGCGTGATGAACAGACAAGGCAGGGCAGGGCATATCCGCGGGCGTCGCGCTGGGCGTTTCCGACGGGCGGATGAGGATGAAAGATTCGCTCGCTAGGGGAGGGGAAGTCAAGACAAGACAAGACAAGACGAGAGAAGAGAGTTTCTGGTCAGTAATTGGGCACTGCGGCACTGTGTAGCTACATACAGTACCTAGCTGGGTCAGGGTGCTTTGGATGAGTGGCACAGGATAGGACAGGATATGATAGGATAGGATAGGTAGTATTCGGTGGGATAACTCCGTAGGTGGTCTTTAGTCTTTAGGAAGAGACTCTTGCTGGTTGCATGCGCGGTAGGGGATGTAGGCGATGGAGGCGATGGAGGAGATGTACAAGTGGTATCGATGTATGTCGATCAAGGTGAAGGGAACTAAAGTGAATAGAATAGAATAAAATAAAATACCATGTTGATATGCCGTGCAATCGTGAGTGGGTATCTCCAAATCCAAGAAGGTGAAATCAAATGGAGTCGAATGGAGTCAAATGAAATCAACGAGTCGAGCGCATGACGACGGTGACGACGACGACGACGACGACGACGACGATGATGACTTGAACGGACTGAATCGAACTGAGCTCACTCATTGCAACATCATCCATTCAAACAGCTCATAAAATCTCTCTCTCTCTCTCTCTCTCTACCATCTCACTCCCCTCACCTACAAACCCCCATCCATCCATCAACCATCCCTTTCCAATTCATCCCGACACGCCCAATACACCCAACACACCCACCACAATATTTACACACCTCCCATCAACCTCTACACCCATCCAGAAACGCCGGCCTAGCCGAGACAGCAAGAAGTGCCGGGCCCAAAGTCACCAGGAGCCAGTTGCTTGTATGTACATACATACCTACTTTAGAAGTATTAGCCCACCACGAACCGGCGGTGCCGCAGGCTGCAAGAAGTCTATTTGTGGCCCGGTCGGCGCTTCGAAGGGGCGAGAAGGACGTTCTTGACGACCTTGACGACCTGACAGGGGCGCGTCTTTGCTGCTTTGAGTGGGGTGGGGGGGAGGGGGGACGGCGTTACGGACCGTATGGTTATGGAGTCACTACTGGGTAGGTAGGTTTGCTTGGGGGGTTTTATGTCAGGGGTGGGTGAAGGGTGGATTTTGAGGGGATTTTGAAGATGTTTGGAGAGATGTTGAAATTGAGGTGAGGTCTGGGTATGGTCGTAGTCGTGGTCGTGGAAGTGGTCTTGATCAAGATCAAAGATGTCACTTGAGGTACATAGGTACATATGTACATATGTACATAGATTGAGGTCGTGATCGTAGGCTACTATCTACTTACTTACAAGTACATATATGCTCTACCAAGGTCGGTAAGGTAAGGCCGCGGGCAAGGACCGTACCGTTTCTTACAACTATCCTATTTCTTGGGCACCGTTGAATGGGATGGTAGTATGTAGTACTACTGTGTTTTTCTCTGCCCCTTTTTCTGTACAAACTGTACAAACTATACAAACTACCATATATGAAATAGAGAATGAGAATGGACATGAATATGAATATGGATATGAATACGAATACCTATGAAAGTTAACGTGAATATAAACATCGACATCGAATCCTGCGATACCTCAAGGGCCTACGTGACTACACTTCTCTTCTCTTCCCTTCGAATGTCTGTGATGGGCGAATATGCGCCGTGCGGAGATGGTCCGGCACAGAAGTCTCTCCACTCGGGAGCGTGCATGGAGCGTCTGTCTGAGTCGAGTGTAGGTATGCTGATGCCAAGCAAAGAGCTGGAGCGGAGCTGAGCTGGAGCAGAGCACGACGCCACGGAGTGACCATCCATCCGCGTCTCGGTCACGGCGAGGGAAGCTGTGTCGATGTCTCTGATCACCCATGTATGTACATACATACGTCCACAACGACATTATCGTCAACATCAACAGTATCATCAACATCAACACCAACACCCAGAAGAACGTATAAAGTACTTGTACGGATTGAAAGAGGAACAAGAAACCCTCCGATCTCGAATGGACTTCATTGGCACGCAATCACAAAATCATACGTGTGAGTAGCTCATCGTCTTCATCGTCTTCATCGTCTTCATCGTCTTCATCACAATGAACTACACATCGCAACTCGTCACATCACATCACATCACGCTTCATCCCATCTCAATCTGCCGCGAAGCAAGCATCCTCGAAGCCATCCAAGTGCCAAATACCAAATACCAAATATCATCCATCACCATCGCTTCACTTACCACCCATCCCATCAGCAATGCACAGTCATCCATCCTCCCTGTGCCCCGAGTAGCGAGGTTGGAAATATTACACACCGCATAGCTACTTACACTACTTACACTACTTGCACTACTTCCAACTACACTACACTACACTACAACCCTGCCTTACCCTATGTGACTATCTACACTATGTACCTTTCCGAGCACAGGCTTCCGTCGACCAAACTTGCATCGGTGAATGGTGAATGGCGAATAGGCGCTCGAAGGGCCGCCTGCCATGACTTGCCTCGACTTGCCCTGAACTGAACTGAAGCGAACTCGAATCGATAGAGGGGCTTGGGCTGGCTGAGGTGACGATGTAAGTACCGGTTCAGGATTTACATACGGTACATAGATACAGTAAAGTACATATTCAAGTAACCTCTGTTTTCTGCCGTGGAGATGTCCACGTTGATGAGTATGTACTGGTAGATAGATGTTGCCATGAAGTGAATATACTTTCTCGAGGGAGATTGGACATGGTATACATGAATAAGACATCATATAGGTATGTAGTGAGCATTCATCAAAAACATCACTTGGATAAACTTAATCATACGGGAAGCACCTGCGTAGAAATCGGTATCGGAATCAGTATTGAATGTTCAAGATACAGAACATCCAAGATACTGCAATGCAAAGCCAGTGCCGCAGCACGCCCTCCTGAACTCTTGGTCATCGAACACCGACTCTCACACTCGTCGTGCAGCTACGAGCTCCTCGCATCTTGCGTGATACAGAGCAGACCTCGCGATCTCATTCGTCGTCGTCGTCGTCGTCGTCGTCGTCGTAGCCGTGTATCTCATCTCATCTGTATGGATCGTCGATCGTGCCACAGAGGCCGAGCATGTCGTAGGTCGAAAGGCCATCGGCGTGCGTGGAGAGGGGGGAGTTTGGGTTTGTGGATTTGCAGATGTGTGTATCTACCTGTGTATGTATGTACTGTACATGTACGTAGATGTGTACTCGCAGATGAATGTTGTACTATGTCCATTTGCATTTACATTTATGCTTGTGTCTATGTCTATGTCTATGTCTACCCATTGTGAATACCCTAATCGGCACGACGTTGGCTGTGTACGGTAGTATGTACCTATCATGCATACATGGGGGTGTGAACGTGCCCCTGAGCACAACGACGACATGCCGTTTAACAGAGAAAGTGAAGAATGAAAAATGGACAATGGAAAATGGAGGAGTGAAAAGACTGCCCTGCCCTGCCCTTCCCTGCCATGCCATGCCATGGGACATGACCATTCCTTCGTATCCCCATGTCACTGAGTGAATGGCAACAAGGCGAGTCATATCGAGTGACTGTGTACACAGAGGTACCTCACCAAGGACCGCATAACAAGCTATGGTTGCAAGTGACATACTCACCCAGGAGTACACACTACACACTGCACACCACCTACGTATTCGCAAACCCGACGAAAGAGCAAACTCGAAAGCATCACCACCCACCCACCTGCGCAACGACGAAGAGGACGAGGCACCTCGTAAAAAAAAACAAAACAAAAAAAAAAACAGGGCGCACCGTCGCGCTTGCGGTGCGCCGTTGACCGAGGACGTGTGGATTGCTGGCCGCGCCTGAGCTGCCTTGGTCTATTAGTGGCGGGCTGGCCGTCGTGGGAGACTGGGAGTGGCCCCTGTCCCACCGTTGGATAGCCCACATTTCCGCTACGGGGCGACATGGGGTGAGGGGTCTGTGGGTGGAGCGCGCGCGCGCGCGCGGGCAAGAGAATGAGGATGAGTATGAGGATGGCTGTTGCAATGGTAAGTAGATGTGTAGTCGGTACGTATTTGTGTAATGTGTATGTACACAGGTGCAAAAGTACAGGATGGATGGTTTACTACGTATTTGTGTAGCTATGAATTGTTATTAACTATGAAAATGGAATCACTTACTTCTCTGAGGGAATACTCGAGATGACTAGAAAGGGGAAAGGAGAGGATGATGGCATAATACTTACTCCATCTCATATCCGGGAATGAGAAGAGGATCCAGATGGTATCGGCTATGTCGCCTACAGCCCTGACGATTTCATGCCTTGCCAAGTCCTCTTTTTCTTTCCCCTCCCCTTTGGTACTCGTATGTAGAGTGAGTATCCACTTGAAGAATACTTGTGCCCATGAGATGAGGTGAAACTACTTCGTGTGAGAGTACATACAGTACCTACGGTAGATATGGACTATGTAGGTACGTAGTAGATAGGAGTGCGGCTGTGGATTGGAAGATACCTAATACTCTTATTCACCAAGTCATGATTCATACCCAAGTTACCACCTACCTTGCCTCACTATCAAATCCCTCGTACTGAGGCTTGGCCAGATCCAGGTAACCGCCCGAAGTCGGTCAGAAACATGCAAAGTGCGAAGCTTGACAACCCTATTCGGCGCATCATTGACAATCCCCTTAAGGCTGTGCTGGAAGGTTCATATCCATGTCCAATGAGCCTTCATCATTGGGGACGTCTGTGATAGTGTAGCTACTCCTGATGATGTTTGTGTTGCTTTGATGCAAGCAGGTTCATGAGCTTTCACAAGGTTTGAGTGTGTGCTATGTAAGTATGAGTGTGATGGGATGGTGAGAGCGGGTGCGTGTATGCGTGTAAGTACGTATCGTATGTATGTAGAATGGCTAATGGCTACTTACTATGTACATTAGAGAGACTGGCTGTTTGGTAGCGAGTAGAGTACAAGTACGTTGCCGCTCGAGTAGCGGTAGCACTGTCGCGAAGGGTTGTAGCTTGCTCTTGGTTTGCAAGGGCCAGCCGCTGTTGATCATAGATATCGGTGACGGTTTCAAGTTGCGAGGAACATGCCAATGCTAGCCTCTATGAGCGGCTGGGATTGAGAGGGAATGAGAGGGATTGGGCTTTGTGATAATGATCCGGTAAAGAGTCTGATGTTATTGGAGGTCAATCGTTGACCAAATTGGGAGAAGGGGGATGATGAAGAAGAGTACATAGAGAGAGAGAGAGAGAGAGAGAGAGAGAGAGGGGAGAGGGAGTGAGATACCTAGGTAGGTAGGGTGAGAACAGTCGTACTCAGAATGTGCATAGATAGGTGATTGATAGATTATGAGGCTTAAACGATGTTTGTTGTTCCATGAGAGCGGAAGAGAAACTCTCGCTTCTTCGTTTGTTTGCGGCGAGGTGAGTTCGAGGATCTAGAGGGCATATTGATAGGTGATACATACATGGATGGATGGCAGTAGCGTGGCAGTAGAAGTAGATGGTCCACTGCATTCTCCCGTAATTGGATTCTTATGGATTAGAAGGGGGAATGCTTGGATGATGTTTAAACACGATTGAAGAGGGGAGAATCTGGCGCTTGAGAGGAGAAGAAGATGATGATGAGATTCGAGTTGAGATGGCTCTGCGTTGTGTTGAAACATATATTGGAACGTGCACGCATGAATTTGGGGAATAATTAGACAAGTTATTTATTTATTTATTTATTTGTTTGTTTGTTTGTTTGTTTGTTTGCTGTTTCTTTGGTTAGTTATTTATTAAAATATGCACAAGTGTATAGTCCATAATACTTGTAATAACATGTGAGGAAATCATAAGATTGTAAAAGAAATAAATGAATGAATGAATAATTAACATATAAATGAATGAATAAATAAATGAATAAATAAATGAATGAGTAAATAAAAAAATAAAAAGGAAACACTTGCATGGCTGACTTGTCTTACTGCATGCTTCCTCCTCCAACAGCGTCTAACGCGCACCGCGATGATCGCTAAGGTGAGGCTGCTTTGGCTTGTGCCGTGAGAGGTGAAGGTGAGTGTGAGCGTGAGTGTGAGCGTGAAGCTAAAGTAGATTCCCCCCCCCCCACTAACACTGGCGCTGCTACTCGCACACGCCTTAGACATACGCTCGCTCGCCCTCACCCGACCCTTCTTCTTCTTCTTCTTCTTCTTCTTCTTCACGCCCACGCTTAATCCCTCACTCCCGCCCATTATTCTCTCTCTCTTCCCTCTCTTCCCCTCTTGTATGTAGTAGTAAGAGTGAGGTATATACAAGTATTGAAAATAGAACAGATGGGGATGAAGATCATTCAATTAAGATATATTAAAAAGGCCTCCTCTTAGGCCATAGGCCATAGGCCATAGGCCGTAGGCCGTAGGGCAAGAGAAGCATATTGATAGAATCATATAGGAATGAAATATAGATATAGGTATAAATATAAATATAAATATAAACATCAACATATAAATACATACCTGTGTACATACATAAATCCTCCGAAGACCAAAAGAATGGCCGCCTTTGTACCCAATAACCATATTAATTCACACTTACAACAAATACTTGCACATGATTTATTTTTGTTCTTGTTTGTTCTCTTCGAACACTCACACCTCACACCTCACACCTTTTATCTTTTTATCTTTTTATCCATACCCTCTCCCTCTCCCTCTCCCTCTCATCCTTTGCATCCATACAACTCACTTACCATCTCCATCGAATCCATACAATGATGATGGCTACGTATCTCATTTGTTACCAATCCCATCCCTCTCCATGCACTCCCGGGGGGTGTGCGGGAGTGCTAGCATGTTGCGTGTATTTTATTTACACGCCCCCCCCCCCCCTCGCCCTCGCCCTCGCCCTCGCCTTCGCCCTCGCCCTCGCCTTCCCAGCAGTTCAAGTCAAGTCAGTCACGCAAAGCAAGTTCTGGTCTGTGGACACACTCGACTATCCCATGATGAACCGGGGGGTATCTTCAGCTGAGCTCCCCTCTAAGCCTGTGATTTCCTGTGATGGGTCTGGGTGCCTAGGAAGTCTGACTGTGGACTTTTTTGGACTTGGACTTGGATTTGGATTTGGATTTGGATTTGAACTTGGATTTGAACTTGGATTTGGACTACATACCTACCTACCTAACTTACCTTGCCCGATGGACTGAACTACTCGACTGCGGACTGGGCAACGACAGAGTCTACTTTGGGATGACCGGGTAGTCTGCCTGTCCGCCCTCTCTTGCCCTCCCCCTCCCCCCCCCCCCACCCCATGTCCAAGTACATATACCTAGTGCGAAGTGCTTAGAGCGGTTGAGTGAAGCGCGTCGGCTTTTCGTCTTCGTCTTCGTCTTCGTCCTCGTCCTCGTCCACGTCCTCGCGTGGGAAACTTAAGCTACCCATACACGCTGCTCCCTCTCATTCTCATTCTCATTCTCATTCTCATTCTCATTCTCGCTCTCGCTCTCGCTCTCCAAGACCCCCAAAAAACAATCCCCCCCTCCCAATTGTCGCGCTCTCTCTTTCTTTTAATCTCCATTCCCAATTGTCAACCCAAAAAGATTAAAAAAAAAAAAGGGAAAGATAATATATCTCCACCAAACCAAAGAGTCCACTCGTGTGCTCACCGTTGAAGCTCCAAAGACCAGAAACCAAAACCCAACCAAAAGACCCGACTGCAACAATCAACACAAAATCCACAGTGTTTCCCTTTCCCACAACCATCGCGATCCCAATATTTGTTTTCAACACAAATCTATTCCCATTAGAGAGTACGCCGCACACAAAGTTGCATTGGAAGAAAAGGCGGGTGGGGTTCCGCTGTTGCTGTGGAGGGAGCGAAACGGTCGTGACTGTAATGAACGCCTACCTCGCAAAAAGGTTCCATTTGACGCCAATACCTTACCTGCATATATCAATCGGCGCGCAGCAACATTGACTTTTTGCCCAGAATCTTCATTTGTCTTCTCGGGAAATTGAATCGACCTGTCCTTGGGGTGACGGTGCCGCGGTGGTGTCAGAAGAGACAAATACCTACCTGCCTTACCTAAAGGTATTCGACATCTCGAGTAGCTCAGCTACACATCACGACGACACGCCTATTCATTCTCACAACCCCACGTCCTTACTCGAATCTCTTTCGCTAGCCTTCAGAATCGGAGGTCCTTGAAGATTGCGCGCGTCAATCCCAAACATTCGGAGGACTTGTGTCGGGAATCTTCAGCAGTCTGTAGCGGAAGCAAGGGACCACCAGCCACGACTCGGGGAACACACTTACACACAAGAATTCCTTCGACAGTGCGTATCTTACAATTTAAGCGCATCGTGATCCCTTTCCGAGATTAAGGTATCGCGGTAAGGAGCTCTTCCGCCACTGAAGAACCGGGATCCATCAGAAGAACATTCCACTTATATACGGGTTATCTATTTTGAACCTGTGGGTAGTTAGCTGACTGTGCCTGGCGAGGAAAAGAGGGGGGGGGAAAAGAACGGTCAACTCTACATTCGATATTTTCAAAGCTCACTCCTTCTACGTCTGAAATCTTCGGCGAATTGTTATTTGGTTATCCTCGGCGGACATCTTCCACGGGCCAATTTATATAGTCACAGATGGCTAAGTCTGATTCATTGAGCGACTCGGGCTCCCCCAGGGACCAGCATTCAGAGCCTCCAGTATCTGGATTCACTGCAGTCAATGGTCGAGAGCAATCAGCGAGTACTGCAGGGTCCAGTGTCGTAAATGGAAGCACTTCGGACAGGAAGGGTTCTGATGAGCGACCCAATGGACACAGCGGGCAAAATGGACAAAACGGAAATGCCAACGGCCAAACACGCGCCAGTCCCCCCGGACCGGAGAGGTTGACCTTGACGGCTAATACTCGAAGAGAAGATTGGAGTCAGAGTCAAAGCCAACCTCAACATGGTGATTCGAATCCTCAACCTCCGCGACCTGAGCAAGCACCAACCCCGGCCGCAGAAACTGAAAATCGACACAAGAGAAAGCGCTCGGGCTCAGATGATAAACAACCACCTAATCCGCACCCATACCATGCACACGGCCTACCAAGAAGTCCGCCCAGAATCACCCACCAAGATTCAGCAACACCCACTGAATCGCATAGAGAACTGGCTACTCGACCAGCTCATTACCCCGAAAGACGGGACTATTATGATAGTCCATCTCAACAGTATACACCAGCTCCAAATGACAACCGGGAGAGCGCCCAGAACGGGTGGTCTTCCCATTCGAACCAGGAACAACATCGCTCGCCATATGACTCGGTCAACTCCGCCCAAAACCCATCAATACACTCAGCCGATGATAGAATTATGTCAGAGGCGTTGAGACGGGAGATCCACGGAGATCCGCACAGTGCGCATCCTCAGAACAACGGCTATGGCACGAATAGTCCCGGTGATGACGAGAACAGGAATGGGGGGTATAGCAATGCGTATGGTCAAGACCCGAATTCTGTTCAGATGCAGGCAGATATGAAAAAGAGAAAGAGGAACTTCAGCAACAGGACCAAAACTGGTTGTATGACATGCAGAAGGAGAAAGAAGAAATGTGATGAAGGCCGACCAGAATGTGCGTGGAAGTTTTCTTCAATTTTCCAATTTTCAAATGATGATTTTGTTAACATATAACCAGGCAATAACTGTATGCGTGGGGGATTTGTTTGCGCAGGATATCCGGCACGAGGCAATTGGACAAAACCATCCGACAAGCAGGCACCAGTGCCTCTGCAATCCAAAGATGGTTATGATTCAGTACCGACCTCATACGCAGTGCAGCAAAGTTACCCACCTATTACTCTCTCGACATCGAACCCGCCGGTAACTCTGCCACCCACACAACCCCGACGAGAACCATTGCCGGGCTACAGAGGCCAACAGCCACTTCGGGTGGATCCACAGCATGGCAGACCTTACAACGTAGATGACGATAGGCCAAGTGCGTCAACACAGGCAAGTGCGTCAGCATTGAGCCCCGAGAGCAGGTTGACGACTCCAGCATATTCGTTCCCAACCCCAACCAGTGCAGCAAGTCCATATGCGCAGAAAGGCTATCACAACCCCAAACCACCACCACTGCACGATCCATCACGACATGAAGGTGACCTTCCAACACCTCAATCAGCGCAATCAAACGGCATTCCATCTCATGTCAGCATTCTTCATCAACCAAACACCAGCTCTCCTCACACACCTCAGTCGAATATTCAAGTCGCAGCTCAACAGGCAGCCGCTCGCGAGGCATTAGCCTTGTCCACTGGACCAAGTCTAATACGAGCGACAACGCAGAAAGAACTCATGCTTGCGGGAAGACATTATTTCCCATTCGACAAGGAACTTGTCCTGGAACGAGAGCGCTGTAACAGTGCTTGCTGGCGATTCAACAACAGTACCAATCCAAACAACGGCGTTTCCCCTGACGAACGGGCTCGTCTTTTCCGCGACGTCTTGCAGCCGCGTGATCAGGTGAATATTTCACCAACGAACGTATCTGTGGACAGCCCGATCGGCAAAGTAGGCACGAATGTTGTCGTTGAAGCGCCTTTCAACTGTGATTATGGGTACAACATCTCTATTGGTCAAGATGTGAGCATCGGAAAGAATTGTACCATCCTTGATTCTGTTGAGGTTAAGATTGGAGATCGTTGCATGATAGGCCCAAATGTCAACATATACACTACCACATTACCTCTTGACCCTGTCAGGAGACTTGGAAGCCGTGGGCCTGCCTATGGAAGACCTATCACCATTGAAGAGGACTGTTTCATCGGAGGGAATGTCACAATCTTGCCTGGTGTGACCGTTCATCGCGGAAGTACCGTCGGGGCAGGTTCTGTCGTCAAATGCGTAAGTAGACTGCGGGTTATTAGTTTTAATTCTGAAGTACTGACATCTACAGGATGTGCCTCGAAACACCATCTTCACTGGCTACCCACCTTCAACAATCCGCGAGATTTACCAACATCGATGAATATCCACTCTGCGTCTATCTCCCCCTTTTACGATCTGCTTTCTATCCAGTCTGTATGAATACACCGCATGGCTCTTTCTTTTGTTTTTCAAACAACGATACTCGTACCTGCAGGCCGGGAACAAATCTCGATTTGAAGGATTAACGGCCGCCAACATCTCAAAAAGTATATGCACCATCGGGTTTTGCTGACGCCTTCACGGCTCCGGTTGAAGGAAATATGTCCTCTGTACAGTTCATCTCAAGGATCTCGATATTCGGATATTCGGAGATTATTCTTGCTTTTTTTTTTTTTTTTTGTTCTTTCGAGGTGGAGGGTTTCCTTGCACATTAATGCGGCCTTTCATAATCACTTCGCTTTCTCTCTTGTTCATCCCTTTACTGTTCTCTATAGCGATGGCGTTTTGCTAGTTTATCATGTCATGGTCAAATTATGGACTGGATCCTGTCATCGCATGGAGTACAAAGATGTAAGATATCAGTAGTCATAAATAGCTGATTGTATTATTCTTCATTGAATTACCTGTTGATGCGGGGTTGAGTGACTTCTGTCTGATATTCGACGGCTCCGACCCGAAGTTTCCGAGGAATAAGAGAGAGAGCGCTTTGAGCAGACCGAGATGATTCGATTCATCCTTGGCAGAAAAGACGCATTGTTCCCTCCTACTTATATGTGAGTTGGATTGATAGGAATTCCAAGAAATCCAGGCCTCGGATTAAGAAGCTGGGCAGTACGCTTGTGAGGATTTGTCGGGCCGTCGTATGCACGCACTCACGAAGATAAATCTTGGGAAACGATAAGGATATCAGATGTTGTCCGGAGCATTTGCCCCTTCAATCCCGACAGTCAGGACGAGGCTCAACGTGCGCAAGATCGAACAAGCTCCTTTCTGATGCTTGAACTCTAAGCAACGGGTAAAGATCAACAGCCAAACATCCACAGAATCCACATCATCCACATCAGCTAACTTAGAGTATGTACTTACAAATAAGATTCTCCCGAGATCACGTGCGGTAGAAAGAAAAAATGTACCTGCAGGTAAAGATTGTCTCGGGCCCTGTTCAGCCACAGCCACCACCACCCTCAACTCCATCAAAGCCCGAGCCGGCGACTGAAGAACAAGCTAAGAAGCTCATCGACGACATCGACCCCAGACACCTGCTGCGCCAAGCAAACGGTTCTCCTCTCCTGAAACTGGAGCGCTACGAATTGCCTCTGCTCAGCAACTTTCGTAGCTGGCACTCTCGGGCCTGGCCCAAACTGTCCAGAAAACCGTCGTCTTTTTCCTTCTCTCTACGTCCGTTCACGTCTATTCACGCCTGCTGGTGTCTCTTGAGATGCCCGCTAGTTGCTGGATATCAGACACACACTTGTCAACGGTCCCCACTACGGGCTGTTCATAGCTCGATGCACCCGGCCTGGTTGTGCCCCCCGCCAAGGTGCGGTGATATGAGATTTTGTCGTCAACATGCGGCTTGTCATGCGATGCCGCGAGACTATATAATGTTTCGTGTGGAATCGCCTTTTCTTGCTCTTGTTTTTTTTGTTCTGTTTCGTTTCGTAGATCTTGTGAATAGTCCAAAAAACCCTCAAGATGTTGGATATGAAGAAAGCCGTCGCCATCATGGCATTCTTGCCTGCTGTCTACTCTCAGAACTCTAGCTCCGTCAACGTGAGTACATCTCCATTTTTCTGTCTTGTTGATTGCATAGACCGATGCTGATTTGTGAATAGTATGTGACGGCTGCAGAGGTGGCTTTCCTAGCTGAGGATACCAACAGCACTGCGCCCTTCCAGGTCTACAACAGCAACTTCACCAGCATCTTGGGTGATAACCCAACTCTCACTGAGATTGTCACCAATGCTACTATCCCTTTGTTCCAC
Source organism: Xenosphaeropsis pyriputrescens (assembly GCA_022609375.1). Taxonomy (NCBI): domain Eukaryota; kingdom Fungi; phylum Ascomycota; class Leotiomycetes; order Phacidiales; family Phacidiaceae; genus Xenosphaeropsis; species Xenosphaeropsis pyriputrescens. The sequence continues at coordinate 411,661 of JAGKQE010000007.1, forward strand.
GAAGCAGCCATCTACATTGATGACCTTGCTGAGCCAACCTTCTTCGTCTCCTCCAACCAATTCGCCATCGCCAACTCCAGCGAGACCAACAACAAGAGCATTATCATCACCAAGGTCAGCCAGTCGAGCAATGGAACCTGGTACACCGAGACCATTAATCCTTCCGGCCCAGTACCCATCATCCTTCCAAACGGAGGCTACAAGTACAAAGATGGCGTGATCTTCACCGGCCAGGGAGATTTGACCGAGAACGGAGCAATTGTTTACATGAATGCCTCCTACCCATACAACACAATCTCCATTCTCGACAACTATCTCGGCAAGCCCTTCAATTCCCTTAATGATGTCCACGTAACTGCCGATGGCGCCCTGTGGTTCACTGATCCACCCTACGGATACACCCAGGATATCCGCCCAGCCCCACAGTTGCCGGCCCAGATCTACCGCTACATGCCAGACACTGGCGACATCCGCGTCGTGGCCGACGGCCTCGGCCACCCCAACGGCATCGTATTCTCTCCAGACGAGAAGACCTGCTATCTGACCGATGGTTCCGGTGACGCCACCTCGGATTTCGTTGACCCGCGCACCATCTATGCCTACGACGTGCAGTACATCTACGGCTCCCCGTTTCTCTCCAACAAGAGAGTCTTTGCGCTCCCCGAGACCGGAATCCCGGATGGCATCAAGGTCGATACCCAGGGCAATGTCTACGGAGGCTGCGGTGATGGTGTCAACGTCTGGAGCCCGGGTGCCGTTCTCCTCGGTAAGATTGCCGTCGATGGAGGAAGCTCGAACTTTGTGCTTGGCCCAGAGGGTGAGATCTTCTTGTTGAACGAGAAGAACCTCTACTTGGCTCAGGTGGCTAACACTACTGTTGGCGCTGCTATTTAAGTGCCCATGATATATGATGACGCGAGGAACTTTAGATAATTTTATTGGTTGTATATATGTATATGATATTAGTCCTAGATTTAAGTCTAGATGAATGTATTCAAAAGTTAATGGATTCAAAAGTTATCGATCGAGAATACAAAAACATCTAAACATTTAAGAACCTAATTCATCTTAATTGGTTGAAGATCAGAAATCCAAAACCCCAAAATCCCCCCTTTACAGAAGCGCCCCGAGCCCTAATGAATATGATTATCCCCTCCTCCTAAACCTTTCCTATACTAAAACATATACCCAAATCCACATAAGATCTCACAAGAAGTGGAAGCATGTACACCACCAAACCCGGCAGATAGAGTCGGCAAGACGCTGAAAATCCCCATCCCAATTGCAATCCCACCACGCCGATCACCACACCACTTCACGACCTCGCACAACCGGGGGAACCGCACAACCACACCCCGCGCCATCACACCCCTTCCCATCCCATCCCCAACCCTCTAAGACAGCACCGCGACCAACAGAGCAAGAAACCCGTCGACTAGCCACCGGCGCCCGGGGTCGCATGGGCCGATTCCTAGGTATGTAGGTGGCATCTCGACCGGCCAGCCTCCCTCGCAACCCCTTCCCGATCCGAGAACCCCGCCCCTAGCCCCGGTCCCGCCTCGTCACCCGTCTACCCGCCGTGCGACTCGGCCAGAGTCTCACAGTCTCACAGTCTCACAGTCGAGCGCGACCGCGAGCACCCACTGCCGCCAATCTCGTAATGGCGAAACCCAGCTCGCGGCCGAGCGAGGGATGGAGCGTAGTGGATTGCAGGCGTCGGGAAGGGGGGAGGGGTGAGGGTGGGGTCAGGGGTGGCACGCGCCGTGGCCTCACCCGCCATACCCGCCGTCGGGGCGCGCCGCATGCGCGCGATTTTCGGGGATGAGGGGGCGCGGGTGCGTTGGTGGGAGGGACACGGGATGGGTTCTTGAGAAGAGGCGTGGTTTGGGGTTTTCCGAGGGGGGATTTTTCTTTTTGCTTTGGGAAGGAGGGGGGGGGGATGGGGTCTGGGCTTGATAGGGGATGGATGGGGTTCGGGGTTGCCGAGGTGCTTGTGCTTGTGCTTGTGCTGTCAGTTTTGTGCTGTTTTTTTGTTCTTGTTTGTGTTTGTGTTTGTGAATTTCTTGTTGTACTGTGGTTCTCTCCGGACGTGGGATCGGCGGCTTGTTGGAATGAGTGATTGATGACCTGGACCTCACAAGTTCGTGCTCGGAGGATGTTCCTATTTGCTCGAATTTGTCCATATGCCGATTATGTGCCGAGATTAAATGCTCAGCTACACATGTGAAGTTGTGATTGAGATGCTGCACGATACTGCCGTACTTTCAGGGATAATTTTATTGCTTACCCCTGTCTATTGTACCCAAGCTTCCTTGAGGCTCAGAGTACCGAGTTATGTATGTACATTCCCATGTGTGTAAATCGTGATCACTTTGCTGCAAGTTATTTGCATGTATGTATGCATATATGTACCATAAATCTTTATTTCACGCGATGTCGCCTTCTGTCAACGCCGTCTAATAATGCGACCTATGAAGTTCTTCGTATCTGAAATCTTCTCCACCTCACAACTCGATCGCGAAATGTTCTCTCAGATACGGTCCAACGTACCAGAAAAGGACGGGACTGGGAGCAAGTAAAAGACTGATGAATGCAAAGACAGACATGCCCCAGCCGACATCGAGTTTTTCTAGCAATCCAGGAACCAACAGAGGTACCACGCCTCCCACCAATGACCTGAAGAACGCCCCAGCAGCAATAGCTGATGCTGCATACTTCTCGAAGGCATCGACATAGTAGTTTTGCACGCAGTTGAAAATCGCTACTTGACCAATGCCATAGAAAAACGTGCTGCTGATAGTGATGGCCCAGTGAACGTGATATTGTACCGTCCATGCAAACCAGAATAAAGACACGGGCAAAAGAATGGATCCAACGTTTGCCAGCGGTAGTCGAAATTCTGGGCGAGATTCGCCGTTGTTTTGCTTGGTGAGACGATTGTAGATCGTGTCGATACGTGGAACGAGAAACCATACTGCTACCAGGAAACCAGCTCCAGGAAAGAGATAAAGCAGGCCGACTTGGAGAGTACTGAAGCCATAGCCCTTACCATAGATACTTTGCATTTGCGTGTACAGACTGTATGTCGTTGCAAAGATCAGTGCTTGATAGCTGGCCATGGTCATGACAATTGGTTGGGTAAATAGAATCTTCAGTGGGCGCTGGATGGACTGTGCCAGTTTTCGACTGAGTGGTCGATCGTCTTCTCCGTTATAATAGTAGGTGTTTTCTCCTTCAGAGCACTCGAGCTTTTCTTTCTTGCGTGCGAGGAGAATCGGAGTATATGTCTCCTGAAGAAAAAGGTAGGCCATAATGGTATTGGCAAGACTGATGATGCCTAATATCCAGAAGATCCATTGCCAATTGAGGAATGATATAATGATTCCTCCAAGGAGGGGCCCAAGAGACTATCAAGATATCAGTGTCAAGTTAGCCCCATGAATGATATACACTTACAGGCCCCAACAACACTCCAAGAAGATAAACTCCAAAGATCGTTGCTCTTTCACTTGGGTGATCTATCATGTTGGTCTTGTTATCTAAGGTAAGACGAAGAGAGGTTATGGCTTACAGAGATCGCTAATTGTTCCGCCACCGTTTGCAATAGCAACACTTCCAAAGAATCCAGTAATCGTTCGCATGGCAATCAACGTTTCCACATTAGGAGCCAAGGCCGTCGGAACCTGAAGAAGAGTGAAAACACTGAAGCATACTAGATATAAAATCTTTCTGCCAAATGTTTCTGACAGAGGAGCAAGGAACAAAGGTCCAATTCCTAGCATAATGACAAATCCACTTTGGCATGCAATGATGGCGCTTTCAGAGGTATCAAGAGCTTCTGAAATCTCTTTGATTCCAGGGGCAAACATAGACGATGCCAGTGGACTCAGGACTATTCATTCATGAGTGATCTCCTCCGAAGACTGCTGTGCTAAACTTACTGGACATCGAGGCAATGACGGCGATGTTACCTAATTTCTTCCATTTACCCCATGATCTAGGATTCTCATCGTCGGAGTCTTTGAACTCAATCAGCTGGAATATATTAGATCATTTCTATTGAAAAATTCAGATAAATTCACCCTCCGAGATTCACCTTCTAACAGTGGCGATGTCTCGTCAGCTCCATGATGTACCATGATTGGCAATTGAGACTTTTATGCAAGCCACCTTGAGAAGATGAACGGTTGGGGATTTTGAATCTGACACTTGGAACTTGACCAAAGAGAAAGGAGAATGTTGTTGATGAAGGACACCTTGAGCAGGAGTAAATTGATATGTATCGCGTTGCTTGACATGTAAAGTTTTCTGCTTACAGTAGCATGTAAACTGACCGGGTGATGACAGCATCGAAATACCTAGATAGCTCATCAAGCGGCCGCATGTCTTCTTGACTAACGTCGACTACTTCTCAATAAACAAAGGCCTGCCGCCGATATATCCTTTAGACACAATGGAAACAAAGTACGTAGTAAGTCATGATATGTTACCAATCTTGTATAACAATCTCACCATGAAGAACACAGATTATTAATACTCACGCCGGCGTACTTTAAAATAAGTTGCTTAGCAGGCCATCTATTGCTTGATATCATTCGAAAGAAGATAATACCTTATTATGACAAGAAATTGTTGTGTCGCTATTCATCACTTATTTCATAGAGATTCCGCGAATGATCTCAGTTCTGGTTCTGCTCAAGCACTTGGAACATTATTGCAGGATTACTCTTGCAATCTCTTACAAGCTCGCAGTGAACCACCTTATCACACGATTTAGTTTTTGCATTGTTTGTTTCCATGGCTTAGCAGTAAAAAGAAGGGTATGGGATTTATACGTGCATTAGGACAAGAAATGTCTCATACTTGATTTCCATTTGAGTAAAAATAACTTCATGTAATCAATCCTGAAGAAAGATTTAATGTTTTTACTTCAATACACTTATAGTTATGGAAACCCAAAGTATGACTATATATTAATAGTTTTTGAAATAATTCCAGCCTCTTTCTCCTAGTTTTTAGGTTCTGGCGTGCTTTATCCCCGGTTAATTTACTATTGATTTTTTTTTAGCTAATTTCAAGAGCTCTAATCCTAGTCTAGTTCGTATATCCGAACCTTACTGCTTCTCATTTAAAGTGCTATATAGACAACAGGAGATATCAAGAAACTGAACTCAAGAATCTGGAAACACATGAGTCAAGCAGTTACTGGAAGGAAGATACTTTTGGAATACATACTTGGGTAAAGGAGATCGACAACAATAAACCTCGCCAAACAACCCGAACCCCATACAGTTCCCCACAGCCTCGCTACCCCACCGATTTCAGCCTCGCGAATATCAACCACGTTGACCTCATAATCGCTCTCTCACAACACTGCACACAGAAACAATGACTGCCCCCTCGATAGTCTGCCTAGGCGTGATAGGCAAAAACGTGAGTTTATCCCGGAGCTTCTATACCTAGCCACTAGACACCCCCAGAGCGAATCTCCAAGCTGACAGCAACAGAACAACCCCCTACACATCTCCATCTTCCCATCGTACGACCCCGCAGCGCACAAGCATGCCTCGATACGCACACCACTCCAATTCTCGCTCATGCTGAGCAGCAGCTTGGACGTCTTCGAGGTCCGAGGAAAGGAGAAGACATCCGGTACAGGACTGTCTGGCGATCTGGGCCTGTTGCACGCCATCGACGAGCGAATCAGTGTGTGGGGATTCGAATGCAACACAGGTAAGCCAATACCTAAGCTCAAGTCACACCTACAGCCATACCCCCTTCATTTCAGTTTCCGAAAAAGCCCATCGCTTGCATGAATTCAAAACTGATAAGCATCTCAGGCACCAAATTCGTTTGCATCATCGACTCCCGCGGCCGCCGCATCCCAGCGCAAGCCGACCGGCCATCCGTGCAGGGCCTCCGCGAGGGCGAACTGAAGACTGTGTGGAAGGCCATGCACGCGGCGTACATACGACTGCTACAGAACCCGTTCTACGACCCCGACGAGCACACGCCCATCGGAGGCAGGGGCGGAAAGCGCATTGGCAGCAGGAGATTTGCCGAGGACATGAGGCGCATTGGAGAGAACTGGGGCGTCGCCGGTGGTATCTGAAAAGGCGGCGTGCGAAGCTGGAATTTACGGCGTTGGGAAAAGGGAGTTTCGGGTGCTGTGGTCGATTTGTTGCGGTCATATGAGTTGAATAAACAGCTGTGGGGAGGTGCGTGCCGTGAGGTATTTATGCTCTACTTTGGTAAATAACATGAGAGCTGCGGGTTAAAAGCATGGAGGGGCGAAATTGCGATTGATATGTCTTTATGCTGGCTTATGAGGAGTTCGTGGGCGGATTTGTTGGCTGTCATTCATGACGATTTTCAGGACTGCTGCTAACAGGTTATGGTTTTGCTAGCTTATGGCTAAGGCTTTGCGACGTACATGTAACGAACACTTGCTTTTCAATCTACAAATATTATTATCATCTATGACTTATAGCGTCTTAATGTTGTGCCATGGGCAACAGGTGTTAAGTCTGCCAGGCTCTCTATTCGTGATACTTACCAAGAGCTCGCGTCCTGCACGATTTCAAAGCTTCTGTCTGGCTTGCCAATAAACCAACCGCTCGAACTTTAGACCTTAAACTTCGACCTAAAGCCCCCATCTACATTGAACGCCAAGGTGCGTACAGCCACTCCAAAAAGCACCCCAACAAACCCTCGAGACCAAGACGATCACGGACAACAACCACCGCCGCCTCTTTCTACAATACGTGTCGAGATCAAGCCAAGTAGACAATCACTCAAACAATACCTTCTTTGTCGTTTCTGAACGCGCGAGTCCAGGATGTTCAAGGGATGTCCGGAAGTCACATCCTCGGAAAAGGAGGATGTTGTACGCTGCTCTCCCACCCGATACTCATACGACCAACACAGCAGAATCCGCACAAAACAACTGATTTGGGCCATCAACTACTGTATGAGTCTACTGCAGCGTAGAATGCTTTGTTGAGTTCAGAGCAGACGATGGACAGGGAGCTTCTAGGCGGAGTCTGAATGCATTTGCCTTCATGATCGCCATTAATACAGTTGATTTCTCCGTCAATAAACTGGGCTGTCCGTTGTTCATGTGATTCGAGAGCTCGGATGCAAGTGTTCGCTATATCCGCAACTCCTTGGCATGATTGGGAGGGGAAGGGCCATTGCTTGCTGACAATTGCCACTCGAAACACTTGCTCCAGAATTTTTGGTAGATTACATTTGATCAGCATTTTCACCTGTGTTGTCTTTAAACGAAGGCCTTGACACTTGTAATTCATTCGTACTTCTTGACTCGATTACGTCTGTCGGATTAATCATAAATTCTCAGAAAGCATGATAGAGAACAGCCAATGCAAATAGTTTGGATTACCATCTAAATACGCTGAACAAGCAATGCTATCATGATCTTACACCTTATTACCATGAACCTTACGAACCAACCTGGACACCACCGTTGGGATGCAGGCTCTGGCCACTGATGAAGCTACTATCCGGGCTCGCCAAGAAAACAAAGCAAGTGGCAACCTCTGATGGCTGGCCGGGGCGGCCCATTGGACTGGTGAACTCGTCCTGAGCCTTGGTGTTCATGGTAGCCGGGATAAGCGGTGTCCAGATTGGGCCTGGACAGACACAGTTGACACGGATGCCGTTCTCAATCTGCTGGTTGGAGAGGGCGCGTGTGAAGGCGACGATGGCACCCTTGGTGGATGTGTAGTCGAGGAGATCTGGGCGGCCGACGTATGGGTTTACAGAGGCGCAGGTGACAATGGTGTCGCCGCGCTTCATCTGTGGGAGGACGTACTTGGAGAGATAGAAGAAGGGGTGGATGTTGGTGTTGAAGGTGTTGAGCCATTGCTCCCTGGTGATTGTCAGGACATATTTCATATCACATGCCAAGGTCCATGATTGCGAGGAGAGGGGACATACTCAGAAAGGTCGGCAATGGTCTCGCGCATCATTTGTGTGCCATGGTTAAGGATGAGGATGTTGATAGAGCCCATCTCAGCCGTGGCCTTCTCAACGACATTCTTGCATGCCGCCGAGCTCTTAAGATCTGCGCTAATCAAGTGCAGCTTGCTGCCCTTCTCCTCAACTAATCGCTGCGTCTCCTTTGCGTCTTTCTCTTCCTCGGGCATGTACACAATGGTGCTAGTGGCACCTTCCATAGCGAATAGGATGGCAACTGCGCGTCCGATACCTGAATCACCACCTGTGATGAGGGCTTTCTTGCCGCGAAGCTTGCCTGCTGCTAGGTATGGTTGGTAGCCTCCATCGTCGGTTGGGAGTTGGTCATTTACTGGATCCTGACCGGGCATCTTGTGCTGCTTGCCTGGAGTATCATCCTGGTGGGAGATTGGAGCTTGATGGCCTATGGTATATTAGTATGATTGATGATAGTGTTGGAGATATATTGATTTACCAGGTTCGAATTGAGACTTTTGGGTTGCTCCAGTGGCGTCCTTGACGATATTCTTTGCGGCCTCCATTTTGCGGTTGTTGATTGTTTTTGTTTGCTATTCTTTTGGCGGGGTATTTGGAGGGGTAGGTGTGAATTATGAAGTCACAATATCAATTTGATGATGGAAGCAGTTTTGTTGTTTAAAAGAGGATTCTGAAGAAGCCAACGCAGAATTGCATTGGAAGGTAAATATAGCAATCACTTTGTCTGACGACGTCAGAGAATGTGTAATACATACTTCAACAATTCGGCACAGTTTATTGGAGCCGCGCAAAGAATCGAGGGGTTTAAGTTAATGACGTTGAATACATAGCCTTCGGACCCTTCGCCTCGACTTGCCGGTTGCATCATACCACAGGAATACGATACTGCCATATACATAAGGAGCCTGCTCCGAGCAGAGCAATGGCAATGGCAATGAGCAATGGCAATCTGCAATACCATCTCATACCATCTTGTCATCTTATACCATTTTATACCATCCAACACCACATCGTATATGACGTGGAGATTAATGATTGAAGACTGAAGATATAAACAGCAACCCAAGGACATCCTGAAAAGCCTCCGTTGCGACTGCGAGGCGCCTTGCCCTTCGACATGGCAGAATGGATAGATGGACACCTTACCTAGGTCGGTATTGAATGCGCGATGAGCAGGATATCTGTCACCGCGACAGCATCATCGTCTTCCCATCTCTTCAACTACCTCTGTCAACTTACACATCTTTCACGTCTTTCCCAACTGGATGACAGGCGAAGCAAATCCTGCAACAGCAAGGCCTTCTCGTGCGAATACGACTGCGACGACAACAGACATTGCGAGAAGGTCCAGACAGACCAAAGGTACAATCACAGCAAGCACTGCTATCCAAGCAAGTATCGCCCTTCTTCATTATCGTTCTCGTACTCGTACTCGGTGGTGTTGGTGTTGGTGTTGGTGTTGGTATTGGTATTGTTGTTTTCCTCGTCGTTATTGTGCATACCTAGCACAGCAGCAATGATTTCTCCATGGCAAGTGTCGCAAGATCGATAAAATGCAAAGACTGGAAATTCTGGTAACTATGATATGGGCGCATGGCTCTTCATAACAAGGAAGGACTCTTTACGAAAGATTCAGGTAAGTTGACAAAGCTTTGCAAGACTCGGATCATCTTGCTTTCCAAGATGCGCATGCCCTTCCTCCCATACATGCTGCATGGGCAATAGAGAGACTTCCTTCGGTTCACCTCATTTTTTACCCATGTTGAGGATAGGTAAGTTTTCTTTTTTCCCTTTTCCCTCTTTTCCTTTCCCTTTTTATTTATTGTTTATTGTTTAGTGTTTAGTGTTTATTATTTATTATTTATTATTTATTTACTCCTTACTGACAATGTTCCCTGCACTCAAACCCAGTCATCCAAATATCTATTTATTCCGATCTGATCTTTTACAACAATCCCAGCAACGGACAACGGATGTGGATCGCCAGCTATCGATGAGATGACGTCGAAGCGCGCGCTCAAGCGGATTTGGCATTGGTCGTGTGTACTTGTACTTGACTTGTACATTGACATACTTCCTGTATTTTGGCAGCACGACGTCATGCCGCCCAATGCCTGCACACTCAATCAGGGACCAACGGTGGCCTGTCCTTCGACGTCTCCACCCGCAATCCCAAACCTACCCATCACCTCAGCCACGCTTTTGGTCCTGCTTACACGCTGCAACAGGCGACAACCGCCGCTCTTTGCATCTCCATAACTACATGTGTTTATTCTTGGATGCCGAGTATTCGGATGCTGCTTCTGATTTATGGACTTATGGACTTATGGAGTTATGCCCTTACATAGAGAGAGCAGAGCGACAGAGCCGAAGTGCCTGTTTTCGCATTCCTACCATCAACGCCTATCACTGCATATAGCGTCAGCCAAGGTGAGGCATCCTTGCTGCGACGGTGGGATTTCCCTGCAGTCCTTGCACTCAGCCCTGTTCGAGAACTTCAATCTTGCATGTTCTTCTCCTTCATCCTATCAGACACTTCTACGACTCGTGGCTCTTGAGATTGCCAATCAACACCTGTATTGTTCGGACGTACACTTCATCTTCTCGCAACACATACGCCTCTCATTGGTGCGATGCACTTTTGAGTATGAAGCAGAGTTTGTATGGAATCTGGAATGACGCTCCCCGGCCATCATCTGCTGCATTCAGGGTCTCTGAATCCACGAGAAGATCCACGAGAAGAACCTTCCCACGAACTCATGGCGCGTCATCCTGCATGCATATAAACCCCGAAATCCAGTTCTCCCCATGCCAAACTATCTCATCCAAGACAATCCTCCCTGCAACCGCATCACCACTTTAACGCCCCCCCCCACCCCCAGAACGCCAGCCTTTCATTGATCTATAAGAAGCCCTCCTCACCAACCATCCACAATGACTCTCACATCAACAACATCAAAACAATCCATAACAACAGCTCCAGTCTACCACACTCAAACAACCCTCCCTGCAATATCCAAAGCAGCTTTCATTAATACCCTCCAAACAACCAAACCTACCACAACAACAACCTACCATCCAGCCACCAAACCAACATAAATCCTTCAAGATGCATCACAACAGAGGAACTACCACCACTACCACCCGCACCACCCGCACCGCGCGCCCTTCCTTCATGTCTCGCTTCCGTGGCAACCGTACTACCCGCACCAACCACACTCACGCACCTGTCCATCACCACAAGCGCCATGCTACCCTTGGCGATAAGATCTCCGGAGCCATGTTGAAGTTGAAGGGAAGCTTGACTCGTCGTCCTGCTGTCAAGGCATGTTCACTCCCACGATCACTAGATGGTCGACCCCGTGACACTTGATCCTCATACTGACTGTTTTCTTGCAGGCTGCTGGTACCAGACGTATGCATGGCACTGATGGAAGAGGAAGCAGAAGACACTACTAGGCTACTAGGCATGCGTGGAAGCGTTGTATGAGTACGATTGGATGAGATACCCAGATGTTTGGTTTAGCGAGTCTTTTCTGTTAGGATTATGAGCATGAATTTATCAATGTTACTTGATGATTGAAGATTTGAAATGATGTGTGGACTCTAAGATGGTCTTGTGACGTGATTGTGACTTGATATTTTTCGACGAGGCCTCGTACTCGGATGTGAATGGATTGTCGAGATTCATATCTCCGTGAGTAAGGGGTGTTTCGTTGTAGAATACATGGTGAATATGAAATCCTCCTGTTCATACACGAACAAACACAAGCCACACCGGCACCTCACAAGTTCCAGCTCAAGTGTTAGGAATGAACTAAAACCTCCTATCCGTACCCCTTTAAAGCCACTCGAACTTGCATACGGCTACCTGCATAGCTCGAGGCAAATTACACACGAACACTGCTTGTCATGTTTGATGTGATTCACGGTCTGGGTTATCTCCTTGTTGCCTCATGGCCTCGTAGTTGTGCTCAAGATGAAGACTTCGTCTGTTGAAATAGCTGGGTCGAGGTGTGGCATGCCGTTGTATTTACTCTCCGCTTGAAGGCCTGTGGCATGATATTCACTTGAAGAGCGAGCGTGTGCAAGCAGTCAACCCCTATCCAGCACCAAGCGTAGCTCTTTGAAGTTAAGAGAGTTATCAAGAGTTTCTCCGCGGGCGCATGGAGATGATGGGGGCTTGGATCTGGGCTTGAAGTAGTTGAATTGTGTATACACGTCTGTCTGCAACATCAACTCTAACGATCAAGATTGCTGTGCGTTTGCTGTAACACAAAACAGAGTACACATGGTTTAGACTATAAAACATGGTCATCAAGATATAGCTCTCCGTAGTTCTAGGAATGTCAAAAGCCATGGGCAGTGGGCAGATGATATACTGACTTATTCTGACATTTGAGAGGGCCTCGACGCCACTCCAATCAAAGTCTCCTGAATCTTATAGGGCAATTTTCGCACCTATACGTGCCGCAGTTGATACAACCATCGCTGGTTTGGATTACCATATCTCTAAACCCACATTGGCAGCAATTCCAGAAATGAGACCTTCCAAAAGAGAGCCATTCATAAGGGGGCCTTTCAGAGGGGCGGCTAACTACACTTTCATATAATTCTCTTTCATCATCTCCGCCATCCGACTCGCTCCCACCGTCATCTGAACTTCCCATTGATTTCTTTTTGTCCTTACCCTTAAGATCCAAGGGCGATATTTTTGGCATTTTTCTTAGAGCAGGAGGAGGTAGGGCGGAAGCCGTCCGAGTAGCACGGCTGGCGAAGTCAACGGGTGCAGTGCGTGATTTTGGGTCTGTAGAACTGATCGGGTTAACTTCAGCCAGCTCTGGTGGGTTGTCTTCAGGGCTGTCAAGTCCAAGAGCAGATGTCCCAGCTGGATTGAGACGTGGGACCCTACGTGAGACCTTAAGAGTATTATTTGCTCGTACTTGGCCGCTTCATTTTTCACAATTGAGCGAGCTCTTGGCTATGGGGTTTGAGGTGCAGTATTCGTCAAACTTCCGTTTTCGAGATATGATGTGGACAGCAGCCGAGAATAGGAACATGGTGGTAATTGTGACGTCTGATAATGATAACTACGAAACAGACTAGAAATGAGAAGACAAGATAATAAAGAGTTTGGTCTTACGTGGGAGGCATTTCACTGTTTGACCACCGCCAGGCTGTGTAGATTGGACAGTGCATTGTTTAGGTATGCATCTCGTCGTTGGCAGTACCACCCTGTCAGCTGAGGATCCTCTTTAATTGGCCAAGAATAATACCCGCCTCCTCATCAAATATTGAAACATCTGATGATTATCATCGTTGCGATACACGTATGATGCTTTGATCGAGCCTTTGAAATTTCTACGGCTAAAAGTTATGTCGAGCCCCAAGACCTCAAATGAGACGAATGGCGGGTTCCGCATGGTATCATCAGGCTCAACAGTCCTGGGCTCATCATCATCATCCTCAACAATCCGCGCATCCAGATCTTCAAATGTAAGCGCATCGAATTTCCAAGAGCCTTCCCGGCAAGAGATTGATGCGAAACCATGGAAATATATTGGTTATAAGGGATACTCCAAGTTCATTTCGTCTGATGATGAGCTTTATATCTTGCGCCGGTTCACGATTTTGAACATTCGTATTGCTCTGATGCTCCAAGACAAAATATGCGATTTGGAAGCAACACTTGAGGAACTCGATGAGGGATATAGCAACAGAAACGCCGAAGACGTTAATAACGGAACCTTTAGAAACGATCAAGAAAACCGCGCAGAAATACTGGAGGAAATCCATGAGAAATTGACAAAGTATAGTGAGTTGTGCCTACAGGCTCCACAGAACACAGAATATTGGTCTGAATTAGCATCATAGACAGTTTCATGCTGCAGCAATCAGAGCTTAGGAAATTACCTAAAGCCCCCCTGTCGAATGTCAAGAACATCCGCAGATGGCACGAAAACAATGCCGATCTAGCAATCGATGCGGACGAGCGGGAGTACTTGAGCGACGAACACAAGATAGACTTTGTCCATCTTGTGCTGAAGGAGAAGGCACCGCTACGGAAGTTGATTGACGGTTCCAAGAGACTTCGAACGCTGCGCATATGGAAGGCTAAGATTTATGATAACGCTTCATCTGAGGAGGAGATAGTTACCTACTACTCCGATAAACAACTCAACAACTTTGCGAATTTCATCACCATATTAGCGGGCTTGATCATGTTGATATTGCCGATATGAGTTCTCGAGTTGGAGTCGAAGTCGAAGCCGAAGATCAAGCTAGCGACCATCACAGCGTTTATTATCGGGTTTCTCATGATGGTGTCTTATATTACAGCTTCAGAGCCTTCGGAAACTCTTGCTGCCACTGCAGGGTAAGTCAAACCTGGACTCTATACAATTGCAGAATTTTACTTACGAAATTATAGATATTTCGCAGTGCTTATGGTTTTCTTGCAGCTTGGTAGCTCAACATAAAATTCTTGACACAATGAAGTCAGCATCGATACATTATCCGTACCACCATACGTACTTCAAAGACCCCAGCCATAACACGACGCTGTCCTCACTGCTTCTGGACTGATATGTTGAATATATACTTTATACAATCGTAGACAAGAACATCCTGAAAAGAAAGGAGGTCCTCAAATATCTCTCTCCCCCTCAACAATGTACTCCTCGTCCCCGTTCCCCTTCCTCTGTGTCACCATTCTACATAGAGCTATCTTCTCCGCTTTCCCCCCCTCTGCCCAGACCCTACCCCTCCACAAATCCATCAAATCTCTTGCATCAACAGTAATCCTGTCAAACTTCCTGAACCCGTCACCCCTTATGCCTTTTGACTTATCTGATACCCTTGGCACATAAATTGTATTGAAAACCGTGGCATGCAGAAGTAAGGGCAGATCATTGGGAGCAAGCAACATCGCATCCCGGAAAATATTGCGGAGCTCCTCGCAGAACCTCTGCAAATGGCCATGGGGATCTTCGGGAGATACATAGAGCATAGTAGCTTTCGGAGCTTGTTGCATACTAGATATCCCGCGGAGGCTGATATCGAGCCGGTTGTCGGACTGGGATGGCTCATTTGGGAAACCCGAGACGGATTTCTGAAATACGGCCGTGATATCGAGGGAATGGAGTAGATCCAAGGCGCTCTGTACTCTTTCTTCGTTAGGGAGTGACATCACACCAATTGTGAGTTGGACAGTCCCTAACGGCTTGATCGCAGATTCGAGAAATCGAGCTGAGGGGTTGGGTCTACCTCGGCCTGTGAAACCCTGCTCTATGCCGTTGATGGCTAGCATAGATATGGCATCTCTTCTGAAGTTCCGGAGAGATTCCTGCAGTTGGGGAAGAGTCGTTTTGGTGATGATAGGTATGGACAGAAAATGCGTCAAGCGTGGACTCCGCGTTAGATGAGACATGAGTAAAACTGACTGATACGTTCAGATGTTCCTTGGAAAAGTCACCTGCGGTGAATCGCAAAGAGCCTTTGCAGCGAGAGTCTATCCTATGACAAGTCTAAGAGTCTTGGGCCTTAATGAACCGTTTATAAATTCAAGGGCTTATGAAGGAAGACGTCGGTCTCGCCGTTGAAGTGACTCATAAAAGAGTGCTGCTAAGACTCTCAGCGTATAAATGCCTATTGATTCAGTATAACTCAGCAGAGGTAATACGTGATATCTGGGCTTTTGTTTTCGAAAATGACTGATTTGAAAGTTTTCTCCATACTTAAGGGTTATTTTGTTCTGTTGTTGGGCGACGTTAAAAATTCCATCAGCTAATGCCTGATGCGCAAGGCATCTATCGTGCAAGTGAACGAAGGAGTCTAACTTAGCGTAAGATGACACTTTGCCCAGGTATTGAAACAACACAGAGATAAATTGAAGAATTATAGCGTCTCGCAACATATATGCTTGTAATTTTTGACGAATGAATCGCCTTTTTAAACAACTAACCCCCCAACACACTCCTAAGGTTTCAGATACCTCTTGCAGAAGTCTTACTTCAGCACCATAAGTGATTGAACGCGGAAAGAACAGTGCAAACCGGATGACACAAGAACTATAAGTTTAATTGGATGAGCCTCAATGTCAAAAAGGATAGTCCAATAGAGAACAGAAGTGGGAGGTTCATAAGCATGAGACGTTATAGCCAGGTGATTTAGAGCTAACTGATAGTCACTTGACATCCACTTGACATCTACTATATCACACTCCGCCATTATTGTTCAACTTTCTGCAAGATGCAATGAATGAAATACAGATTGTACCACCACTCAGTACTTATACTTTGTAGCTTCTCTTCTGTTTTGCCGTTTCCCTGATTTATCTCTCGTCTTCTTTTTAGCATCTGTGAAGAATCTATGCCAAGAATATCTCCAACTCCTGCAAGCTCCAAATGTTAATTCCATCTGACAAAAACAACTGTCCTCAACGATATCCAGTTTTATAAGGCAAAGGAGGCAAGTACACCAAGAGCCTCTTGACCAAGTCAGCTTACCATTCCTCCCCCACTGAGTTTTAAAATAGAACCAACCCACGTCCCCCCACGCCTGCCGCTAATCCATAACACCAAATAACCCCCATCTGCGGTGAGAAGCCTCGCAAGGCGTGCCATGACCTCCGAGCGAACTACGGCTGTAGGGTGCTGACATGCATCTCGACGACCACAAAATACCCACACCGACGATTGGACTCCATAGCCCAGGCCGACTAGAACATAAGACGGGATTCCTACTCCACGGTGAGGCCAACATGTAATCCGGACAAAGGCCTTGAACGAGATATCTTCGGCCCCGCGCTGTGAAATTCTGGTCTGGTTGAGGCATCGACATGCTATGCCGTGCTTATATGCTCAGGGACATATCGCCAGTAGTCAACCTTGGTAATGAGGTATGCTGAAGATCTTCGGCGTCCCCGATGCTGTCTTTTGCTCATCTTGGGAGTATATCATGGATATCCAGGGGCGAAAATTGAGGAAGACACGCAAGAGTGTGCCTTGAGGCACTGCAGTCAGCAATGTGCGCATCTTCTGCAGCAAGAACATGCTAACCAAACTTCTAAGTCATCCTTCATATCGAAGTTCTCAAAGCTGACAAAGCGGAAGGCGTGAGAACCCGAGACCGTGGCGTCTTAATAGGGGCAACAAGCAAGGAGATCTTGCCGGTATTGTCTATGATACTCAAGGGTCTAAGATAGCGGGTCTGGAATGCACGCGATATCGACATTTAATAGAGTCGTCGTATGTCATCAAAGTTCCTGTTGCCATGGCTAAGTATATCGACCTTCGCTATCACCTTCCTCTCTGACGACATCTTGCTTGTTGTCGTGCATAGTAGTGTGCCACAATGTAGGGCTACAGTGAGGCCTCTCGTCCCACAACGTCTAGGCCTGATCGGTAACACAAAGCATAGCCAGTCGTACTGTATATACGCCATGAAACTTGCGGAGAGATAACATTTCGACAGTTGAACGCGCAAGACAGGTCGCCTCATGGAGGATTAAGTGCTGCAATGCATATGTAACAAGGTGATATCAAATACTGTAAAACTCCAAGGGAAACTTATTGATCATGCAATGTAATCGATCGCAGAACGATACTCAAAGAAAAGAATGCGCCATGGAGGGAACATTGGGGAGGAGAGAAGTTAAGTATAGATTGTTGCGTTGGTACAAGATCCACGGATCTCCGTACAAGGTATGTGATAATAACCGCACATATTACCATATAACGAACAAAACTACCGAACACCGAACGGCAATTTGGAATTCGCAGAAACAGCAAGACTAGCGAAAGCCGAACAACGACTTCGGATTCGTAGAGCCGGGCATTGAGTCAGACTGATATTCGAAATGCAAGATACAACAACAAAAATGATTCAACCATTCAAATCAGAATTTGAGTAAACAAGGATACTGATGACAGTTTGAAATGTGGCAAAATGAGAGCGGGATTGAATACCATACATTACTAATGCAGAAAATCCAACCCTTTTGTGTACCGATGATGCCGATGATAAAACCCTTACCCTGTTTGCCATGCATCCTTAAACCTATACTAACTAACCAAATGAAATCCGAATGAAAAAGGAAACTTGCAATGATCGAGATTGGAATATTGCTGAACAGAGGTGTGGGGGAACAATATGGAGCGTCTTCAATGTACTTTGGAGCCCGTATTGAGAGAAAGTTGCTAACGACAAATATAAAATGAAATCCCGGATGCTGAGTTGCCTCAAGAGTCTATTGTGAAAAGAAAAGAAAAGTTGATGATTGAGATATATCATGCTTTCGAGTTCCGTGATGCCTTCGTAGGGTGACTGTCGTAGAATTGGCAGCCCTCCAGAGCTGTGTTATAAGAATTGCATTGAGCACAGCTCTGTTGCAAAAGAAACGCCGATTCATTTGCTTGCGATTTGAAAATGGAGGAGCGACACCCGCGCGCTTTTGTCCAGAACATCCATGAAGGCCAACTTCTTCGCCATATCCACCCTGACGGCCTGCTCTGGAGAGTTCGCCATGACATAGCCATATGTCGGGTGACTGACTGAGAAAAAGCTGCCGCAATCTGAGACCTGCTCTAACCAAACACTATATCGTACCACTTCAAGAACTCAATTGAGTTTTCGGGCCAATGGCTGCGATGTCCAGTCTTGAAACCAACTTGTTCAGCGGCGAGAACTATAATGGTGCGAATGTCGAGAATGTGGTGGACTCGAATAGCGAGAAGAGGCTGAAGGGGAGTGATCCGGGCATAAGTAGCCCACGAGAATAGTTTTCTCTTGGACTGGATGTCCGTATTGGCCGTATGCGGCGCACATGTCCACCGCATGTTGATAGTATGGACACCCACAGACGGCATAACGCTCAGTAATCTGATAACACATGTTGACTATGTTTTGCGTGAAACTGAGTATTGAGGCGGTTGAAGTTATGTATAATGACCACGCAATAGAAGAAGAAACGAGTTGAAATAGGCAGGAAGAATGAGCAGATATGAATATGCATGCTTCTGGGCAAGAAGAGATGCCGGAGTAACTCTTATATATGGAAATGAGATTGAAGAATATAATTCGGACAGTAATGAGATGGGGGCATAAACAGAGGCACTCGAAGAGCTTCTGCCACTTATGCTATTGTACTGACCATAGAGGTGATTGAGTGAGATACTGTAAGGCAGCCGTACGGACGTCGAGGTTCATATGCATCCATTTGTAAAACGAGATGTCGAATGGCTCGAAGCTTCTTCCCAGATAGATGGAAGCGTGGTGGTTGTGCAGACCATTCATCAAGAGAACGTCATATTATCAAGTACAAGGTGGTCGTTTACAGGCCCAATGTCTAGATGTTTGATGAGTCTTATGAGGCTGAGGGCGTGCCTTCTTGGGACTGAGGTCAGCGCAGGAGTGGCTCGAAACAGAGATACTGGTCAGCTTGAGTCGAAGCCGCGGCCGGGGGATATATCCTGTGCCCGGTGCTGTGATGATAGTGATAATAGTAAGGTGGTAGCTTGGTAGTATTGATGATTAGAAGACATGCTGAGCCGTGGCAGGAAGTATGAATAAGGTGAGTTGCATGGAGGTTCAGTTAGCATAACATATCTGTGCCATGGCCCATGGCTCGAGATTTCTAAACATATACTCTACCTTACCTTACCTTACCTGACCTGACTTGGCCTGGACCCTCCCTGACATGACAATACCAAGAAATCTCACCTCATGAGAAAGCTCGAAGAGGGGCCAGTAAAGGCGTGAGCTCTTTGACTCGGAGAGCTGCGGGCTGTGCTGTGCTGTGGTTGATATTCATCAGGTGCTGCGAAGGGCGGAAACATCAAGAAGATGCTTTGTCAGTCTCATCAAGGAAGACTGATGGATGTTTTTTGCTTTCACGGCGCCGCCGCTTGGAACGGCTCATATTTGAGTTGACAAGAGTTGATTGATATCGATCAATCAATTAATCAATACCCAATGAACGGCGAATGTAAGGTTTAGGTTGGGTTTTGGCTTTAAATTGAGAGTTTTTGCCTGAGGGCTGAGGTTTAGAGATTATCTTCGTAAGACATCCGCCGCGTCCGCGATCCAGTAGGAGAAGTACCATTGAGACTTTGCCAAGTTTACAGCTCCTGAACTTCACCACGTGGCTCGTTACTCTATTCCGGTGATGAATCTAACAGGGTCGATGATGTGTGGCAGTGGATGGAGGATGATGGGCCGAAGGTTTGAGAGAACTTGAGATCAAGATTATCAATACAAGTGCGTGCGTGCGTGCCAGAGTGCAGAGTGAGAGAGGACTTGGGGGGGGGGTGAGCAAGAGTTCAAGAGCAAGAGTTCAAGAGTAAGAGTTCAAGAGTAAGAGTTCAAGAGCAAGATTTCAAGAGCAAGAGTTCAACGACTAAGGGGTGATTATTCTTCGTTCCATTCTCTATTTCCCATGTCGATGTAACGTCATCTACATCACTCATCACACAAACTCCGTAATATTCAATTTCATGCATTGGATTTCAGGTATTACTCCGTGAGCTATGGTATTCTATCCCAACTCTCAAGATCTACTTGTATGTGGCAAAACATCCGCCTGCGTCACCATCTGGTACCTCAGATATGAAACTGCATCTTTGATCTTCGGACTATTATTTTCTGCCTATTATGAGCACCTGAACCCTTCCAAGAGACCATTCTCGAACAAATGGCGTCGATCGTCAACTAACGGCTCGAAAAGCATGCCCAAATAGAGTAATTCGCATGTCGCACTCGCAAATCGCTCAGAAAGTTGCACCACGAGACACCACGAGACCCTGGCCCCGACCCGCTTGACGTCTTCCCCGTAGTGAGCACGGAAATATCAAGTCAAGTACATTCACAACACTCATACTCATACCTACTCATCATACCCATACTCATAGGCACTCATGCTCATACTCATGCGCATACTCATGCGCATCTTATGATTGCCAATCCACTCAGCCTCGCCCCAAAATCCATTCCTTCTTCTTGTCTTCCCCTGTCTTTCACAAAGCGACGAATCATCGTGACCCTATAGGGCTGATGGCTCACTCGGTCGAAATTCGTTCCAACTCCGCCTCGGTCTGACAAAGGTTATAATATAAGTAAGAAACCCCCCCTGTTATTCCATCGCAACGGACACGAACATGCAGGACAACTACCTTATGCTTCGGCTTGCATCTGTGGCATGTATGTACCGTATGTACCGTATGTACCTGATTTCGTACTCTCCACCAACTACAAGTGAAAGTACACCCGGAAGCGCGGAGTACCTCGATTCCCGAGACACGCAAGCATAGGCAGTGGCAGAATAGATCATCAACTACTTGTACAAGTACGGGTATGGGCTTCATGTTCATGTCCATGTTCATGTTCAACATAACCCGGCATGCCTGTACATGTAACTTTCTAATGACCGCATGGCATGGCGTGCCACGGCAAGGCATCTGCTTTCCTTCCTTGATCTCGTACCTCGACATGTACTTTATTTTATTTCATTTCATTTTATTTTAATCGTACGAGGGGTCCAATCGGCTGGGCTTGGTAATACTGCCGTTCATCAGCCTCAGCCACACGTGAGCGTACCTAGGTTTATAATCTCAGCCAAACCTGGTCACCCCATGCGAAGATCTTTTGCATATTATATTTCTGACCCCGAACAACGTTTCCATTCCAAATACCACCATGTAGCCTTGGGAGCTGTGGCGTGATGTGGTATGTATGGCATTGAGTACCTAGGTACATGCAATCCCGATATGAAGGTTGTTCGGTACGAGATCGTGGCGTCCGGTCCTCCTGCTGCGGCCGGGTTGATCCCATGACACTTCCCAGTGCTCACTGCTCACTGCTCACTGCTCGCTCGGTGAGTAACGCGCAGTCAGATTTAGAACTCCTTCGGATGCCTTCCCGTCAAGAACGATTGCACAAATATCCTGGAACAACCGCCGCTGTCGAGGCGTCTAAATTCGCTTATGCATCAACAAACGATTTATTCTCAGCCTTCGTACAAGCAAGGCAGACTTGCGCCGAGGCGCCGAGTAGCCTCAGAATTTCTGGGTGGACGAAATTCCTCTTCAATTCTTCCGTTTCTAAAACTATGTACAACATGAAAGCTGGCATCAAGGCCCGTCTCGACGCAATATATGGCAAGGCAGCCCAGTACGTCATCCATCACAAAGACCCCACGTCTTGTGGACTCTCAACCGGTCCAAACCGCTGGACCAGGAGCCGTGTAGTTAGTTGGAATGGGCCACCAGATGTTGATGAGGATACCAGCATCATCGGCCGAGTAACCACCTGGCATTTTGATAGTTGGACCTGGGGTTCCAGCACCAGTTCCAGTGACCTCGATTTGGGCACAGGAGATGAAGAATTGAGCACCGCCTTCGGTAGAAGCAGTGTGGAGAGCAAGTTGCTCAGCGCGGAGAAGGTATTGTCCTGGGGGAGTAGCGGCCGGAATAGTGAAGTTGACGGAAGACATGCCCTCATCAGTGAATGCTGTTTGAAATTAGCTGGCAAACTCAACTGAAGGTATTGAGACTGAACTTACTGATAGCAGTAGAATTAGTGATGGCACCATATTCGACGATCTTGAACCAGTCTCCGGATCCGTCGTAAGTCTTCACATCACCACTGGTAGCCTCGGACATATAGATAGCCAGAGGACCTGGGTGGAAGATGGCGATGTCGAGTGCGAACCCAACCTCATCACCTGCAGCAACGGAGGCTACTTTGGTTGTGTTTCCAGTAAGGAGGCCGCCGACATTGCAACGCATATCATCGGACGTGATATCTGTGACTGGCGAGTTGCTACCGGTGTTGGCACGAACATACTCATACTCGGCGGTAGTGTTGCCATTGAAAATGAGGGATGTGAAGCGGTAATGAGCAAGAGCCGGAGCAGCGTACAAGGAGGCGCCAAGCAAGGCGGCAACGAAGGAAGACTTCATGATGAAAGAACGAAAGGATCGAGGGTCAACCTGCAAAAATGGAATGTATAGACCAGCTAAAAGAACGAGGATGAATGAGGCGCTTTGAGCAGATTAACCAGACAAACAACTGAGAGTCCAGCTATAAGTACTGCCCACCACCCCCCTCCATCCAACATATCCCCAACGACATGCACCTCTCAAGATTCTAATTGAAACGCCCACCCGAAGAACTTTCGCCCGCCAAGCCACCCCACAAGCACCAAACAACCAAACAACCACCCTCGAACTCCCCGTCCTCGACCCCGACCCAACGACACCTGCCCTCACCACCACAGCACCCGATATAGCCGGCGCGCTCGCGCGCGTGTCCGATAGAAACAAGCCCGCCCGTCTCGTCGCATGACGAGCCAAGCGACCGCCGATCACACAGCGCACCGTCCAGCGACGCACGAAATGCGCGCGCACAGCCCGCGTCGGCCGTTCTATGTCAAACGGTGCCGTGCCGACTAGACGGCTGCGCATGTGTCAGGAAGATTGCGCGTTGTCGAGTGCGGCGGGCACGCGGGAACGTTTCGTTTCGTTCTCGCTTCGTGGTCGCAGCTTGATGTTGTCTCTGCTCCTTGACCTGCCTGACTGTCTCTCAATAACACGCGACGGGGCGTGGGCGGCTGCGAGGATTGCTGGTGTGCGTGGGTCACGTGCGGTTTCATGTTGGCCCGCGCAGGGATGGGGGGTGTCGGGTGTGAAAATAAGCATTATATATAGTAGAGGCTCTTGCCCTGTCGAGGTTTGGATGGGAATCGGGCGGTTAGGGATGTCTAATCATAGGTAGATTTTTGGAACTGGAGATTACCTTGGGGTCTTGGCGTTGTTGATATTCTGCAGAAGAATACAAATGAGGAATGAGTAGGATTACCTATTATGGCCACCTTCGAATTCTCGAATAAGACGAACCGTAGCTGGCCTTCAATGGGATTGAGAGTTGTATGGTGACACCCCATTGCCACTTGAAATTCCCCTGCCGCGTAACTGGCTGTGATCAACGCCTGATTGCTTTACTCCTACTATTTTGATGTTGGTATATTTCCACATGCGGCAGACAGTGAGACTTTTGAAGGAAGATACTCTGAGAAGTATTTGTGCTGTCTTCACATCAGTTCCTTGGGAAGGTATCGACCCTCAGCATCGATGAACATGATCATCCATGGTTCTTGAACCTGGATGTCATGTGCACACCCATAAATTCACTCAACCTCATCACCCCGTTCGTAGACAACACAGAACTACAAACCAATGCATAACAACAAGGAAACGTGTGAATCGCTCAATTCTCTACAAATGTACAAAAGTCCCCCCTCTCTATTCGAACGTCCGGCATGGATATCTGTAATAAATCAGCACAGCACCCCCCCAAACAAACCCAACAAGACTCACTTCTCAGGATAACATGGCTCAGGCGTAAGCTCATACTTCTTGCCCCCAGGAATCATGCTCGCACCAGACGGCAACGGAGGCAATCCCCTCTCACCCAAAATGCTCTGCACGGCGCCCTCCTTCCTCAAGTAAGCAGCAAGGCCCGTCTCGCCCTCATTCTTGGCGGCAACGAGAGCCTGGACGCCCGACTCGCCGACGAGCTCACGCTTGGGCTTGGCGGCATTGCCGACGCTCAGCAAGCCCACGACGTCGGCCTGCGACACGACGCTCTGGCGCACGTAGTTGCGGCGCGCGTCGCGCTTCCAGTACGGGTTGTCGGCGATGTTGCCGGCCGGCAGCGTGACGGGATCGTCGAAGGTCAGCGGGTCGAGGGCGCCCGGTGGGGGGTTGCGGAATTGTGGGTTCAGTGGCACGCCGTTGGAGCGGGTTGCGTCGACTGCGAAGACGCGGCGGATGCGTTCCCAGATGCCGTAGGATTGGACGGTGTATTTCTGCCAAGGGGTTAGCTGGGCCTGTATATGGGTGCGTGTAGAGGTGTGAGGAGAGCTGCGAGGTGGGCGCTGGGTACTGATGATGGGCGGACTGCAGTTGGAATTGGATTGGGATCGTACCTTCTCAACGCCGATAACTCGGCTTCCTGCCTGCGCGGCCTTAGCGGCGGCGAGAGACGACATTGTGATTGTTGGTCGTTACACGATGTAGACGACGAGTTATGGCGGGCTTCAATGCCTTCGTGATGGGAATGAGGTCGTCGTTGGTGTTGCCGGCTTCGATTAGCTGATTACTAAGCGAGTATGGACGGAGTTCAATTGGAGCTTTGCGGGGACTGAGAGAGAGCTTGATGCTCGATTTGACATCAAGAGCAATGAGCACTGGGAAGGTTAGCCTATGAAACTTCAAATGTATTCCTAATGTGATACGGACTTTTTCATGGCATATTTTGTAGTTGTTTGAAATCATTGCTCTGGTAGAGTAAATTATCGATTGTATTTGCATGTATTTGCAGTAGGTGGCCAGGACAGCATTTACCAGTTAGGTAAGTCTTGGGCATTTGACGGATGATAGCATAAGGATTGGTTGATAAGAAGGAAACATCATTTACAGGCACGGACAACGAAGTTATTCCATACATTCTGATTCCTATTTTTATAACTATACTAGACCAGGTTTTTGCTACCCTTCAGAGAGACCATTTTATGCATTGTTACCCAATTTTTCTGCTCTTTCTCATCTCATCTTTCATCTTGATATCCCTCCCACAACGTCATGATTATCTCTACAACTTAGCCATAGTTTCGTTGCTGTCCAGCTTCTCTGCCGTGTCAGCAACATCGGCAGCTATCTCAGCCTTATCAGTATCCTCTTTTGCCAATTTCGCTCCATCTCCGTTGGTGGCTTCCTCGACCTTTGGGATCTCCTCAGCCTTCGCAGTCTCTGAGCTGCTCTCAACCAAGCGCTTTACAACATCAACAGTAGCGGCTGGCCCACCTGGTTCAGAAGCAAGAACTTTGCCAGTCTTATCGATCACGAAGACGCCACGGGTAGTGCCCTTGGGTGCCTTTTTGAGACCGATGGCCTCAATAAGCGTTGCGGACGGATCGCAGAGCAGAGGGTAAGGGAGATTCTGCTTAGTCTGGAATGTAGTGTTGGCCTTTGGAGAATCGGTTGAAAGGCCATAAATTGAGTATCCAGTAGATGTCAATGGCTCATATGAGTCGCGGAAAAGGCAGACTTGCGTAGTACCTATAAGATGTCAGTAAATCTCTCGTTCAGTAACAGAACATAGCCGTGCGATAAACCATCAGAGCCTCAAGCAGTGTAACATTGAGAGGCAACATCTTGAATGTGCAACAACTATTGCAGCGGAAGCATTGAAGGGTCATGTGACAGAGCCCAATTGAAAAGAAACTTTTCATAACTTACATCCCGGGGTCGAGGCCTTTGGATAAGTGAAGAGCACAACTCCACTCTTGCTCGTATCAAGGAGTTTCTTCAAGGTCGTCTTCTCGCCGTCATTAGTCTCGACTTCACCGCCGAAGCCCTCCAAATCACTAATCGTAACACCGACTTCGGCCTTGCCCGCTGCAGCTGGTTCAGTTTTTCCATTGCTGGCCTTGGCTCCAGTGGCCGCGACCTTGTCGTTTCGTGCCTTGGCCTCCGCAGCCGTCTGTACTTTTGCCTTCGCGTTGTTGATGGCCTTAGTCACGGGATTCTGCTTCTTTGGTTCTGGAGCTGGAGCTGTCTCGACAGCCTTTCTCTTGCGGAGCTCAGGCGGCATTTTGAGTTGGTATGACCTTGGAAAGATTGAAAGTGGTGATTGGAGAGTTCTCTGTTGATATAGCAGTCGATGTCAAAAATTGAGGGATTTAAACAGGCGATAGAGATAGCTTTATGTCAAATGATTGGTAAGAGTCCTTGCAATAGTCCAAGGACTTGGAGGCGGGTGTTGAGTATGGTAGAATTTATGAGGAGATGGAATCATGGATGGAGCGACGTTGGATTATAAGCAAAACCAGCTTGGTAGCTATGGCATCAGGCCCAGGGGACGTTGCTACACAACCTCATGCTTTCCCGCTTGAACATGCAGCGCCAAAGTTAGTAGCAAATGAAAGCATCCAAGCCCGCCACGATCAGCAACTTGTGTTGCCAGATGACAAGCGAAGAAACTGGGGAAGCCAAAAGAGGGGTTCAAGAATCGTTTATTCATAAAGTCGTTGACGACGTAAAGAGTTGAATCCTGTTTGGGTGTTGGTGACCATCCGTCGACTCTTACTCGCATGCACTCTTGCTCGGACCGGAGTACATGGTACCGATGTACTATGTGCTTAGGTATTGTTGAGTCCGCCGCCCGGAGGATGATGTAGAATCATCTCTCCAGACGGTGTGAGAAAAAATGCCTAGGTAGCCATACTGGAGCAGGATACTCGATCGAGTGCATCGTCCCAAATCTCCATCTTTGGCGGCTTGTAAGTCGTAACGACTAAAGTGGGATGCTGCTATTACACCTGGGTATGGGGATACTACTGGGCAATACCTAATGGATGCACAGAAGGCAGTTGGGTGAAGGGTTGTGATGATCAGCTCAATTGTCCCACACCTCTCCTCTTTACTCTTACATCAAAGCATCGAATTGGCATAACAGAAGCATGACATCGACATGTCCAACGTCATACTCGTAGATGCTCGCCAGTCTCGTTCAGGGTGAGGGCTCCAGCTCAGCTCCAGGTCCAGGTCCAGGTCCAGCTCCAGCTCCATTGTTATTGTTATTCAGATGCAGAGAAGCACGGAACAGGACAGGACAGCACCTTTCACGGTACGAGTAACACCGATGGAAATAATACTCCGTAGAATAGCCCAACCCCGACCTTTGAATATGGCTGCTGTAAGCTGGCGGTGACGATGAACATTCCATTTCCCTGCTCTTGGGTCGTGGCCCATACGCAGTACACTCATGAGTTGCTGGTAGCCAATTGAGTGATAATGCTTGGAGTATCTCGACCTACTCCCTACTTGTAGGTCAACTGTACGGATGAATGAGTGATGTTATTGACTTGACACCGCACGATATGCTGGGGAAGGCCGGAGTATTCATACCTTACCTAACTTATGCACTCGCACCAAACAAATTCTGGTGAGGAGAAGGTCGGGCAGAGATTACTCGGTATGGAGGACTGGCACATGGCAATGCCAATACTCACGACTCACGGGCGAAGAGCAAGCTGACCAACTAGGGTATTGTGCATTCATTACCTTATCTTGTTGTGGTGCAGTGTTGAATGTTCAGATGAATGTTCGAATGAATGAGATATTCCGTATGGGAGTTTCAATCATCAGACATTGGATGGTACCGAGGAAGAAGCTCTTTTTCTTTTCATCATATGAACATGAATATTATGTGAATAGTTGAGAGAAGGGATATCTGAGATGGGATGAGATGAGATGAGATGAGATGGATGATCTCTCTCTCAATGCAGTATCTTGCATAGGAAGTACATACCTCTAACTTGCCTTACATGAACGACCGACATCTGAGGCATGATTACGAGGGGATGAAAGGACTTTCTTATTTCTTATTTCTTATTTCTTATTTCTTGGTCTCCAAAGAAACCAATAAAGAAATGTATTAATCCATGGTCTACGTATAAATTCATAAATCCATTTTATTCATCCATCAATCTGTACTAACCTGGCACGGCTGGGCACGATAACGAACAAGGAGAATTCGAATCAAGAATTCAATTCGGCGGTCGGCGAGTCGGCTAATTATCCCAAACGGGCAAGACACACCTTTTTGTGGGCGAATCACATGTGAGAGGGATGCGACGGAAGAGTCGCGAAAACTAAGAGGCAAACTTGCCCGCATTCACAGCAGAAAGATCCCCATCTTTCGGCCTCTAGACCTCTAGACCTCTAGACCTTCTTCTTCAACCTCCCTCCCGCACGCCCAGAAAGAATACCCTTTCTTCTTCACCTCCATGTCCCCCTTGACTCCTTTAATCCGACACGATAATCTACTGTTGAGATAAAATAGAGTTACATCCCACAATATCTGATATCCATCAGAAAACACAGATCGCTTCATTTGACCTTTTTTGCGCTCCAAGAGATTGCCGGGCCTTCGAAAAACTTACACACGCGACCCCGAATTGCAAAGTTCCTCACAACACACCCGTATCCTCACCCACTCACTCAACCATCAACATGAAGGTCTTTTCCAACACTTGCACTTTCGACTACTCTTGGGATGAGGTCTCCACTGCCAACTGGAGAAAGTACTGCCCTTGGAACGACAAGTCCACGCACGTTATTGCCGTCGACACCTTATCGCGAAGTGTAGATCCAGCTACCGGAATTGTACGTACCCCTGCAAAAAGGCTGCTCACACGACCTACGACTAACAAAATTTTATAGCTTCGAACAGAGCGTCTCATCACCTGCAAACAAAGCGCACCGAAATGGCTCGCCTCCCTCATGGGTGGCAATGAAACCTCGCACGTCTACGAGACTTCCTACGTTGATCCAGAATCGAAAAAGGTCACCATGTCCGCCATCAACCTCACTTTCAGCAACATCATCTCCGTCCGCGAAACTGTCGTTTATCAGCCTCTCTCCAATCACCAGACACAATTCGTTCAAGATGCCAAGGTCACGGCTCTTTGTGGTGGATGGCAAAAGGTCAAGACCGCTGTGGAGGAGGCGACCGTCAAGCGCTTCTCCGAGAACGCCGAGAAGGGAAAGCAGGGGTTCGAGACTGTCCTTGAGATGAGCCGACAAGTCTTCAGCGAGGAGAAGCAAAAACAACAGAAGATGATGGTCTAGAGTTCTCGCGCAAGAGTCACGACTCCCCTACGATATCTCTCCTCTCCGGTTTTCACTGAGGACAACTTCTCTCTTGTCGTATTAGCGATTTTTACTGTTATTTAAGCATGGGTTTGGTGTTATGGTTTTGCCGAAGCGCCTCGCGGCATTGGAAGGAATTATTTATACAAGAATCGGCGTTTTCGATTCCTTTACGCAGAATGAGCAACGACAGGGGTTACATAAAAGCGTTGCTACATTTTTGGATAGGGAACTCATGTATCTTTCCTTTAGAGTCACTCACTGAGATGACCTTAGATCTTGCTCATGCACGATAGAAGCAATCAAAAAGCACTCGGATTAATTTCAAACTCCACATAGTTATCCATCCGTGAATCTTGATATCATTTAAGTCATGGCGATACACTTTTTGTATCGCAGTAATCCAATTTCTACCCATCTACCCTACTTACTCTCCAAGACCCTGCCTCTCAGGTGCCCAACCCTCATCCTCCCGACTAACAATAACCTCATGGCACTCGAGTCTATTCTCCACAATCTCCCGCCCATTAACCAAATCATTCTCCCGAACCCTCCTCTCGGCATCCGCCTCATCGACCGCAATGCCCGCCCGAACATGCCGCGGCACCAACCTCCGCCGCGCAACCTCAAAGCCCACGTCGACAAACCACAACTCATCCATCAGCCCCGCCGCCGCCCTCCACGGCTCCCGATCCAGACTCAAATAGTTCCCCTCGAACACCACGATCCGCGTCCCCGCCGCTATCGCGATGTCGTTCGCCTTCGGGTCTTTGACCGCGTGGTCGAAGCTCGGCGCATACACCGCCCCCGCCCCCGCCCCCTCCTCCAGCGGCTGCCGCAGCCGCTGCACCAGGCCTAGGAACGCTGCCCCGTCGAACGTGAAGGCCGCGCCGCGTCGTGCGTGCGCGTGCGCTGCGTCTGCCATGGCTGAGAGCTGCGCTCGTGTGAGGTGGTAGCCGTCCATGGGCACGAAGGTCGCTATTGGGGCTTCCGAGGGCGTCGTGGGCTTGTGGAGGGCGTTTAGGCCGGCGACGACTTTGGCTGCGAGGGTGGTTTTGCCTGGGGGGGAAGGGTTAGCTGTGAATGCCGGGGTAGAGGATTGGGGAAGCGGATGGGATGGGAACGTACCTGAGCCTGGGATTCCCGAGACGGCGATGAGGAGGCGGGAGGATGGTGGGGTGGATTGGAACTTTGCTGCGGGAGTCAGGGTGCTGGGTTAGGTATGGAGAGGCATGGCGTGAACTTACTCCAGGTCTTCTCGACGAGTCTGCTTACCTCGGACTCCATTTTGGGGGAAGGAAATATTGGGAGGAGATGTTGGACTGTAGATTCTCTGCGAATGAAGCAGTTGGGGGATTGTTGTTGTTGTGAAAAGCGCCCTTCGTGCGAGACTCGAACTGCTGTTCAAAAGTACTGCGTACAGTGGACCTCGCCCACGCACGCACGCGCAACACGGAAACCACCGCTATGACATCAAGCTCGGTAGGCAATGTATGTAAATCTTTTAGTTATCGCATCGCAATCGCGTGCCCTTTTATTTCCGGCGCGCGCAGCACATCTCCCCACACGCTCCCCGATTTTTATCTGCGCAGGGCACTCATTGGGTATTCTTTGTGCAGACAGAGTACGCAGTACAAGATTGTTGTGTCGAGAAGAAGGGCGAAGAGATTGGAACGGGATACGGCTCCCTCACAATGGATGACGACTCAAACGACCTCTTCGCCATTGCCATCAGCGACTCCTCGGACGACGAGGCGCCCGCGAAAGTGCCGCGCGATTTCCAGTCCGAGGCAGATTTTCAGCGCCAGCGGGCTGAATGGAGAGCGCCGATTGAGACGGGCCAGATCTGGAAGAGCCTCGTGTTGCCGGTGGATGAGCCCTCGAAGCAGGGTATGCAGAAGATTTTGCATGCGATCGAGGAACTTTATTTCCTACGGGAGTTTCAGCGAGCCGTGGTGGTCGCGGATGAGGTTTTGAAGGGGAGCCTAACTAAGGAGTTCAAGGGGTTAGTGGAGAGATACAGGGAGAGATGCACGGAGAGGTTGAAGACTGGTTGAGAATGACTCGACATTTTTGGATGGAAGCAAGATAAAAAGAAGTTGTCATTATGGTGCGTTAAGGTAAAGAAAGGACATCAAGGCTAAGTCATCAAAACATTCACGATACTGTTCTCCTGCCCTCCTGCCCCAGATGGTCCTACTTCGCTCATCAGCCTCTTGACTTCAATTTCCAATCTGTCTTTCTCATTTCGCAACATGTCTTGCGCATCTTTCAGTCTCTCAGCTACCTCCAGCATTCTGATCCTGCCGATCTCATCCATACCAGGCATGTTCGCCTGCGCAATCATCTGATTGATCTCGCCCTGCATTCTATTGGCACCAGTTCCGATCCTGTTTGCCTCGGCCTGCATTCTGTTGGCACTAGCCACGATCTGGGCCATTTCAGCCGGTAGAATGTGAGGCGAACCATGCGATGGATTCAGCGGCCCTGGTACAGCATGAGCGCTTCCTCCTCCTGGTCTTTCCGCAAAGCCTTCGCCTTCATCACTTGAGCTGGAACTATTGTCGTACATAGCTCGACCCTTTCCCCGCTTCTCAGCTCTTCTCGTTCTTTTCGCCTCTCTCCTCGCAGCTTTAGCCCTCCTCTTCTCAGCTCTCCTGGTGGTCTTCCTCTCCCGCTTCAATGTCCGCCGTTCACTATTCTGAGCCCTCTTCAGCTCTTTGAACTGCTTCATCAGGGCTTTGAGCTCCTTCCTCAGGTCCTTGGCACTCATAACTTCCACAACTGGTTGCACTGGTGCGCGTTTGATATTGCTGTTGAGTTGCCTGATAGCCTCCCTTGTGATAGGCTGCTCTGGATGGTTGAGCCATTCTGACAACGAGCCTTTTGCCGTGGGCAGACGCTCGTCCGAGACTTGATCGTAATCAATAAGAGATCCGACAGACTCTTCAGAAGACGAGGATGAATTTGAAGAAGAGCTGCTGGCAGAGGAGGAGCGCTGATGATTTGGATAACGGCCGGGAGGTCTGCCTCTCTCCCGCACTCGACTATGTCCACGGTGACTATGGTGATCGCGTCTGTTGTGAAGCCCATGTCCATGACGCATTTTCCTGAAGTGGTTGTCTCGATTACCCATACAGAATCCGTGCTGGTCTGCTACTATGCCCTGTGGGCCCCCCATTGAGAATCCTTTCGCAGAGAACACAATACCGTTTGGACCGCCCATAGTAAAACCGTGTTGATCAGAGACGATGCCACGTCTCTGATTATCAGGCGCTCTTCTCGATAGAAAGCCGCCTAACATGCCCCCCAGAAGACCTCTCTGTGAATTGGGGTCGGGCCGCGATTGTATGGGTACAATAGGTATCGGTCTGGTAGTTGGCAGGGGAGGAGGATGGCTAGAAAGAGAATTTTGGATCTGCAGTCCTCTTGGGCCGAAGAATCTCGTGTTCCAACCACTCACGACCTTCTCAATATGCGCCTTTCTTGCAGATTCATCATCACCAGTGGGATCAGATGGCGTGTCTGACAGAGAATTGAACTGAGCATTCAGCTCGTCCATGTTCGACTTGGACTGCTCGTTGTCGTGAAGGGATAGCCGATACATACGACCATCAATGAGGTCTGCCTTCGTCTTCCGGTCGGAAGCCTGCGCGTTGCTGGCGTTTGTATGATTCGGAATCAGATAGTTAATGAAAGTAGCCCAATCCTGCCTCGTAACATCTCTCAGAAGCCATAAATGCTCTGGCTGTGGGAAAGGCAGGTCCGAAACCTGACTGCTAGGTGTCACTGATATCTCATGAACTAGAAATGTTTCATACGCTGTGCTGATGCTTGGTCTCGAGTCGAAATAGGCTTCAAGTGAAGGGTGCGAGATGAGATCCGTTTCCGTGCTTTCCGAAGGGTGGACTGAACCTTCGGGGGTCTCTGGCGGCGTGTAGATAATTGAGGTCGTCGTTGATGATGCCAAATCTTGGTCATTTACCTGCGGAGCATCTGAAGATGTCCTAGAGAGAGTTCTGTGATGCTCTCGTGGGGAGGAAATTGTGGAGGCTGTTGGGGTTCTTCCTCCAGCGCTCGAGAATTCGTCGGTCTCGCTGTAAGGCGGAGGTGGAGGGAGGTTATCCATCTTCGCTGCTGCCGTCAATATTTGCGAAGTAACTATACAAAGAAATTGATGTGGACTGTTCGATGTATTGTAGAATTTATATCAATCACGGGTGTTCCATCAAGGCTCCCATTGATTGTTCGTTGCGGGGAGACAACGGGGTATTAGGGTAAATGAGTTGACAACAAATGACAATCATTCTCGGGAAAGCCTCGAGGCACAGCAGCTTTATGAACACTCAACGCGGCTGAACAGGCATTTGTTCTAAATTACCTGCTGCCTTGGACGATGATGTATCATATCGAATCCTCACCTCATCTCACCTCACCTCACCTATGGGCATGTCAAGTCACTCACACAGCAGAAGAAGCTTAAAAAGGCCCCGAAGAAGGTCAGTGCTGCTCTGTCCGATAGTCTTCCCCACTGATAAAGAGAGTGATCTGGCTGCGACGATACTGCGAACCCGCTCTCACCCATCAGCTTATTGGTCTGCACCTGTGATCAATGAAGCGCTTTTCGCTGTACTTGAAAATAATTGCTGACGCGTAAAGACCCGGCAGCCGATCTCTGCATATTGCGCCTGCACACAGCCTCTGCCTCGAACCACTCAGATATCGATGAGAAGAGTGGAATGATTGCAGTGATGGTAAGCAATGTGGCCCTTTCTACACCATCAGCTCGCACGATGACCTCTCCAGTAGAATATGTAATTGTACTCTCCCCCCGCTGATCTGCTTGTGCTTGTACATACTTATGCTACATTCCCTGTAAGCTTTCACGGGGGACTACAATCTGCACCGCCTTTCTGAGAATGTGATGATATATACTCATGGAGGGCGATGATTGGCTGATCAACATATTTCTGCCGACAGCAGCCCGTTTTATGGCGAGCGACTGGCTTTACGCTAGAATATTCAAGTCACGAGAATGGTGCACAGAGTAAAACCTGGAAAGGGTATCAGATTATGAGGATAAGCTGTTGATGGAATCAACATCCACAGCGAAATCGAAGGTATGAGTTAATGGCAAAGCACTCGTATAGTGCATCAGAATCTCTCATGTCTCGGTACTGAGGAACCTACCAGAGAGTATATTCTTTGTTCCTAGCTCCTCATCCTCAGTTGGAGTAGATGGGTATCACTTCGTCCTCCGTGTTCACTTATCATATCACTAGGTACTCGATCACTTAACCCTGTCTGTCCATATAAAGGCACAAACCTGGTGCGGTCAATCACAGAGTTAATTGGACAACCACCGAAGATATGCTTGAAAACCTAGTCTTGACGGAAATCATATGTGCGAATACTCAGTTTCATGAAGTTCTCTGCCCTTCTCCTCTCAGTCATAAGTTCCAGCCTTAATATCTTCGCCTTACACAAACCCATCGGCCGAGCAATTTTATTCCCACCGAATCAAGTCGACCAAGTCTTCTGATGACCCCTCCAAGACAAAGCCTGCATATAGATATTCAGGGGCGTAGTTGGATCTAAAAAGATGGGACTGGAGGAACTAAATCATTGTAGGCTGCATGTGATATGAAAATGTTTAGATCTTTGATTCAAGTCTGTTCAAACCAAGGTGACGAAGCATCTATGTCCAAGTGAACCAACTGAAATATTTGCAACGATCCTGTGATACGCAATAATAATATTGCATTTAATGATAGCTTTGATATGCGCAATTAATTTTTATAGTCCACCATTCAAGACAGTTGACTGCCCATCTCCTTAAAAAATTGCTCCAGTACTTGGCTTTGGACCCAAGCATGAGATCCCCTAAGGTCTCCTGGACGATCCCACACTGGATTTCCCTCTTAATTTTGCCCGCAGTATCTTCAAAGTCAGTGCAATCGAAGCGTCCCTGCTAGAAAGCTTGAGTCTTGTGTTCATGTAGTGCAACAATACGTCCAATCTGAAGCATTACCCAGTTTCTACAACCCACAACATCTTCAAGCTTAGTATGAGAATCGGGTGCGATGACACTGAGATGATAAGGTAGCAACCGCGGTGCTATTCCTGTCGTGATGGAAGAGGTGATATCGAGCCAAATTATTGTGATACCCATGAATATAAAGATCACAACCTCTTGTGCAAGCGCAGGGTTATCTTCCGAGAGAGGAAGACCCTCATATAAGATTTTCCTTGCTTTTTGGGACATACCAAGATAGGATAGCTTGTCTTTACAACCTCGTTGATAGATATCCGTTGCTGCATGAGGATGTACCTGCCAGATTTTTCCTTGGCCAGCAAAAAGCTATACATTAATTCTTAGTATAGACGCTGGGAAATTGGAATTTCCAAAGAATACCTCGAAGAACACCAGCTGAACCACTGAAGTTACTATGTCCAGTCCATTTTTTGGACAGCTTTTTGGGAGAAACTGACCAACCAATTCAATAGCCTGCTGGAATCCGGATAGACAAATTTCAAGATACTTTTCTTGCTCTACTGCAGCAGCGACTTGGCACGGATGGCGGATCTTTGTAAGTATGATAATCCGGCGATGGTATGCACTGAGGGCCAGAGCTGCATGATAGAGAGAGAGGCTTCGTCCGAAGCAAAAGGACAAGCAACCAACTTCATCCTCCCTCTAGGATCTCTAGTTCGTAAATGGGATACTATAGCGGGAACACGTTGTCCAGAAAATACATCAAGAGGACCGACTCATCCGCCGAGATAGAGAGTACAAAGCCAATCATTGAACGATTGCAATCCTCAGGGGAGGGCTATTGATAAACATCAAGATCTCTTCAGCGTGACCTAGATGAGCATGCTTATAATCGACTTATCTTGTAGCTTGCTAACTCCGTTTCCCCTGACGAGCTATGGTCTGATGGCAGCGTAGTATCATGCTGGTGATTTGATTCGGGATTAAAAAATGGGTTTTCCATGGAACCAGAGGATTTGGGCGCTATCCTGGCAACTGGCTTGCGTTTTTTGATAATCAGGTTGCAGTTTTGCGTCTCGAGGTGTGCTTCACAGTCTGCTTGAGACTATTCACAACTACTTCCTCTGTCTCACCATTATTCATCCATTCAGGCTTTGAAACAAAGCGGTAGCAAGTGATAGAGAGTGATCTATATATCGAACAAGAAGGACGGCTCTTGTCGCATTTCTTCTTGCGCAGGTGGCAGGTCCAGGAACCCTGCTTGTTTCGACGGGGTCCGGCCATTAATATTGAAAGCTGGACGTCACAGAGCAGCGTTCTTGACAAGAACATGTTTATAACACCGAGAAAGAAGGAAAAAAGAGGATCGTCATATATATAATAACTCTGCGATATAAAGCTTACTGTTTGATGAGCTGGATTCGAGGGAGAATGCTCTATAGGTATGTCGTTGACACTTGAATTTGAATCTGGTGTGATTTGTAAGATCATTCCTCACACCTTGAGATATAAGCCAGAATCGGCCGCATGATGGAAAGCAGGGTAGAAAAGTCACTTTTGGTGGTCTGCTCCGGACCTTCGCTAGAACAAACATTATAAAACTGAATGTTTTTTGAACATGATACAGTACAGAGCATGAGGTTTAGTAGAAGCTTAGGTAAGCATCTTTTCTCTACGGAGAATTAATTCCCTTGAGCCATGGCTGTTAAAGGCGGTGAGAGGCAAGCCTGGAATCTGCCATGCGTTCGGCGCATCGCTTATTTCTGGGAGAGCTTCACGATCAACAAAGTACAGCTTCAGCCTCTCATTTACGACGCGACTACGCCTTGAATACCGGTAACGCAACGCCATTGCCTTTCTCACATGTCAAATACACATTGATCAGATTATAAATCACCAGCAGTATGTTCTCGCCATCTGCGAATGGCACGGCGCCATCGACTGTTCGCAGCAGTAGACGACGACCAAGACCTTCTCCAGATGCGATTACAACACAGCCAAGAGCAAAGAGACAACGAAATACTATCAACGATCAGACATTTACTGCGCCAGATGTCTCATCGGAAATGCAAGAGGTCAATAAAACCTCGACTATTGCGACTCGACGAAGCCTAAGAGGCAATACACCAACAAATACACGAGAGCTCACAGTGCGAGGAAAGAACCCGCGGGCCAATGAACGCAGCAGCAAGGGAGATGGCAGTACTATTCTTGTATGTACCTTGGAAGTGTCGCGAATACTATGGTGCTGATTCAGGACTATTATAGACTGCGAATGAAACATATACTGTCAGCAAGCTACCAGCATTGCCAGATCGTTTACAAGGAAACGCAATAGGTATGACCTAGTCTCGTCTTGAAAAAGAATAGTACTAACAGAACCTAAAGCGCGTCAACATGGTTATATTTCTACAGAGACTGGTTATGCGCTGGCTCTAACGCCGAGTCATGCCTTAGTCTGGCCTTATTCTATCAACAATCCCTCGCCCGAGACATTCACTTTCGCCCTACCGTATCCATCGAAGCATGCTTCCGATCCTCTGCCGCTCGGATCTCTTGTGTCGCCATCTGCAGCATCTCCCGAGCCAGGTCTTGTGGTTGTAATGCCAAAGACAGGAAGAATTACGTACTGGGAATCAATCGCCAGCGCTGCTACCCTTGATTTGATCCAACAACAACGAAATGGCATCGAATCAGGAATACCAGACATGTCATCGAAGGAGACTATTGTACAGCTTCTTAATGCCGAATCAGCTGGCTTTATACTCGCATTTAGCTCCGGCAGGCTCGCCTATATGAGTGTACGAGACGGTCAAGGACGACCAGCGATTACTGTTCAGAGCTTGAGAGGTAGTGGTGGGTATGCTAGTGGTGGATTCTTTGGAACTCTACGAAATGCTTTGGTTGCTCCTGCCCTAGGCGACATTGCTGCTGTCAGGGCTGGACGATCGACCAAGATTGGAGAACGAGATGTCGTGGTTGCAACAAATAAAGGGAAGATTCAGTCATGGGAGATGCAGAGGAGTGGACACAACTCTCTGATGGCCGAAGTTGATGCTAGGGAGCCAATTGTTCTTGCGATGAAGCAAAGTAATTCTGACTGCGAAGATTTACTTCTTGAATCGTTTGAAATCGTCGACTTTACTTTTGCACCCCAATCGCCGAGGCAGAGTACGATGGTTCGAGACCAGGAGAATACCGTCCATTTACTTGTGCTGGCTTCCATGACCGATCGTGTCAAGTCCCATTACTCTTTGGTCGAAATCATCCTTGGTCAAGACTCCTTACAGGTGGGAACCGTCCGACCTATCACAACGTACACTACTCCTGTTACTCGTCTAGCAACTTCAAAGCCACGCATCTATCTCCCAAACCCGGCATTGGTAGCATTTGTGGTCTTTGATCGCGCTGTTGTTGTGTTATCGATGGCACGCCAACCAGACTCCCCCGAGTCCCAACTCATGTCGGACAATCACTTATTACCAAAGGGCTTTGAGGATGTCATCGATTTTAGGGAAGGGCTTGATGTTGAAATTGTAGGTTCTGGCGCTGAAGAGCCTCACGGTCCTGCACATGGAACGGAAGATGCAAAGTCTCGTCGCTATCGGGCCAAAGTACCTGCTACAGTGCTTCTTGTCAAAGGGGGTGGCGTTATACGTGTATCTGCACAAGACGTGCAAAATCTGGCATCTAGCAAAGCGCCAAGGGTCACTGCCAAAAGTAAGTTGGACCAGGCTGTATTCTATGGGACCATGCCTCAGAATCCGTTGAGCTTTATTGGGCGCGCGGAACAAGAATTTTCAGCTGTGGAAATTGGCGAAGCTGCATTAGAGCTCAGCCATGAAATACTTAGTTCTACTACTCCTCATATTGCATCTGTTACAGCTTCCGTGGACAAGAATTTGAGGAAGCGTGCGGCGGCATTGCGAGACCTTGCGTTGCATCTGAAAAGACTCAACGTTGCTTTAGATCGTGTCACTCGTTGGAGATTGTTATGGGACGCCGAGAAACTCGCTGGAGCAACAAGAGTCTGGAATAGCTATGATGCCCAACTTCAAGAGAAGCCTGTTGGAAGCAAGCGTGGATTGCTCACGGACCTTGTTGAATACATCCACGAGAATTATAAGTCCGAGCCAGTGGAGGAAGCTGGAGAATTGGATCGTGTTCGCCATTGGTTTATCAACGATGTCTGGAGACTTGAGATCGCTGTTCCGTGGGCCCACCAAGTCGTCAAATATACATATAATGATGGCTCCAAGGACCCACAATCTCTCCTTACTTTGGTCAGCGAGGCAGACGATCTGGTGATTGGAGCGCTCGAAGGCGCCTTTGAGTTCAGGTCTGCAAATTTGGATCTTTATGGATTAGACAAAGAAGTCTTGCGACATGGTATTTTAACTGGTGGCTATGAAGAGCTTCCCGAAATTTGGACCTCGACAATGTTTATCACGGACAACCTTCTCAAGCAAGTCAACGTTGCGCGCGAGGCCGTCAAGAAGCATTGGATGAAGGAATATGATGGTGACGACAAACCTGATCCGAATCTCGTAAGAAAGGTTGCCCTCGAAAATCCGAAGGTAGTAGATCTGTGCTGTCGATCAACTGAGGAGAGATATCGATGGATGCTGTCGCATGACGACCCCCAAATTCAGGATCAAGGAATGTCAGTCAAGAGCACCCATCTAGCTGTTCGCGAGGCTCTCATTGGGAGACTGACAGAGCTTGATTTCTACCATGAAGCTATAACTCTGGCCGAGAGGCATAGAGTTATGTCCACTCTTGTGCTTGTCTATGCACAGTTCAACAGCGCCAAGCAGGCTATTATGCATGACCCGACAACAAGCATCGAGGAAAAAGAGCATGCGAAGGGAGATACTGCTACCCTCCAGGCGCGGGCTGCCACTTACTATACACAATTCGGCGAAGACTGGGCAACTGCCACCTACAGATACTTCATTGAGATTGGTGAACTGAGTTCTCTTCTCGAGGAAGGCGAAGAACATCGACATTACCTTACACAATTCCTACGAAGTCGTCCTGACTTTTCAAAGGTCGCCTGGATGCATGAAGTCATTGTAGAGAAGGATTTTGATCGCGCTTCCAAGGACTTACTTGACGAAGCA
Source organism: Xenosphaeropsis pyriputrescens (assembly GCA_022609375.1). Taxonomy (NCBI): domain Eukaryota; kingdom Fungi; phylum Ascomycota; class Leotiomycetes; order Phacidiales; family Phacidiaceae; genus Xenosphaeropsis; species Xenosphaeropsis pyriputrescens. The sequence goes on from JAGKQE010000007.1 coordinate 452,466, forward strand.
ACAATTCGTGAAAGGAACAATGATTCGAAGAAGATCGAGCTCAGTATTGGAAAGCTGGCGCGCTTAGCTGGACGACAATACAGCCAGGAGAGCGGTCTCCTTATTCCGGATGGAGGTCAATTGGAGTTGAGAACGACTAACAACCAACTTGCACTCTGCGGTATCCAAGATAAGGTGTATAAGCATGTTCTGCCATCCATTAAAGGTGCCATCGACGATAATGCTGCGCTTCAGCTCGCATTGGAGGACTTCGGAAACGTAAAGCACCTGGCAGACACAAATGTCTTGTCTTCTTTTCTCGAACAGAACATGGCCAGTCTTTTACAACAACGAGTGATGGATGTAGCTTCACTTGTAGATCTATTGACTTTGATGTCATCTGAACCTGGTGGCAATGGAGACATCGATGGCGAGGAACATTATTATGCTTTGCGGGCATTATCTTTGGCCGGATATAAAGAGGACGAGCAATCTCTGATGGAGAGAGTCATCTGGCGAAGATGTTTCATCCGAGATGATTGGAGGGAGCTTAACAATACAGAGCTAAAAGATGATCAATTGGTACAAGACCAAGTGGGCCGCACTGCTCTCTACTCCACGTTGAGAGCTTGCTACAAAAATGGTAGCTATCCTCCTATAGCATAATACACTTTCAATCATACTAACGCCGAAGTAGGTCTCTTTGACAAGCCTTCCACTCTCAAGGCTGTCAGTCCCCAAGAAGCCTTGGGAATCTGCACCGAAACCGACACACTAGGCCGACGATTCCGCGATGCCGACGAGGAAGTCAAATCCAAGTTGGCGGCGGACATGCGAGGCGAAGACGAAATCCTACAAACCTACATCGAGAAGTGCCGATTGGAGAAGTGGTACGAAGGGGCGCTCGAGCTCGCCAAAACCAGTGTTCAGGAGGAAGTCAATGAACAGACGGAAAGTGGACAGCATATGAAGAACGTGGCCATGGAGCTGGCTAAGATCGAGTATGATATCGCAAAGAAAGCCGAGAAGACGGCTGCCGACATGCTCACGTCCAAGGCGCGTTACACATCAGCCCCGAATCTAAACGGGTCTGTGGGGGGCGTTGCGCTCCTCCACTAGGCTTTCTTGATTGAGGACTCGTGTGGAGTGCGCGAGGGATGGGGCATGGGGGATTTGGCAGGGCAAACCGTTTGAGGAGGAGTGGACTTGTGTGGACTGCGTGTGGATTGGTACTGTCCAGCATACTTTTTTTTTTCTTCCTCCTTCAGAGGCATAGGCGAATTTATTTGAAGGCGCGTGGTATGGAGTAGGAAGGAGGGCCGTTGCACTAGGATCCACTATTTATGAATTGAAAGTGCGCAGTTGCAGGCTTGTTACCTGCAAATTTATCTCGATGCGCCAGTTTGTTGACCGTATTCCCATCCCTTCAACGATTCCTGCTTGTTTTACTCTGTGCTACCCTTTTTTTCTTTTCTTTCATGACTCGATGGGAGAGTATTGTGATGTGAATTGAGTTGAGTTGAATTGGATGTGCAAGTGTGTACTGCAGATTGCGTGCGTGCGTGTGAGTGAGCGAGTCTGCATGCAATGTAAATCAGCATCAAATCCTACCACAGATCCCAACGCCATAAGTACCACGCCTCGGAGGTATTTGTACTGGATTGTACATACTCCATAATTACACCGTATACAATACACATAAAACACATGCGCACATAATAGAATAAATAACCCCCCATCCTCTCCTCTCCTCTTCTTCTTCTTCTCCTCCTTCTCCTCCTCCTCCCTGTCTTGCCGTTACAGATTGCGGCGAAACACAGTCCTACTCATACACAGCATCACCGTGTAGATCGCAATCGCAAGCGCAACGAATGGCCGGAAAGGCCTGCGCGAGCCGACGAGGCGACGCGGCGACGAGGCGACTGACAGGCTGTGTTGGAGGGCAGATGGAACGGGGCCGGCTTGCACAATACGGTTGTGTAGTTTGCACGTCTAATATCTCGTTGGTTGTTTGCCATGACTCGTCAGGGATACCAGCTCGATGTGGAATCAGTGAGTGAATGAGTGAGTGAGTGGCTTTCATCGCTACATAATAACTCATAATTTGTGAGTACATCATGGGCGCTGTGTGCACTGGCAGCTAGCTGGAATGGAAATGCCAATGAACGACTTTCCGAATCACCAATTTCAATTTCAATGTGATTTCAACCTTCAATACAGAACCGGGTTCAACGTTCGTTCTCGAAGCCCAACACGCGAATCTCGTCCCCGTATCTTTCGAGATCTTGCATAAGGTTGGTAGGTAGGCTAAGGTTGCAACGAAGTACCTTACCTTCACCTACCTTACGATCGTTACTTACCAGACCATATGGCTGGGGGCCACGGCGCTTCGATCGATTGATTGCTGGGTTTTGATTGATTGATTGATTGATCGATTGATGGATGGGATGAACAGCTTACCGGCGATGCCCCTAGCCACCCTGCTCTGTATGTACAAGTATGTACAAGTACATATGTACTTGCATACACCCAGTCACGAAGTTACGACGTTACGGTTCCTTTCGTTATTCCTTGCCTGCTCAGTAAGGTATTGTGTGCTCATAGAGTAGGTATTGCCATGCCCTGCTGCAAACTCCTATGTAACCGCCAGCCAGCCGGTGCCATAAGTAGGTAGAAATTGCAAATTACAACTTCATGCGGCTTTGCGAGCGTGTAGCGACTGGGGAAATCTCCGATTGGAGTGCGTGTTGGTGCTCCAGGCCTGGGAGGTTACTGTGTGTTTAGGTGCCTATTGGTTGGCTTTGGGTGAGTGAGGGGAACTTTGACGAGGTCGAGATCGAGGTCCAGGCCCATATTCGATATTGTTTACTTGGTGATGCATATGGTGATGATACCTTGTCGCCGAATTTCCTTGTAGAAAACCCTTTTTCTCCTTCTGGGGGGGGTTTTTTTTCGCGATATTTTTTTTGGTTGAGATGGAGGGATTCTTCGGCAGCCGACTTTTCCTGGCACGCATTTGGTGACGATGTTTGTACTTGTACAAGTATGTGCTTGCTACTTATCAGCATGTCTTGTCTTGAGAGGGTTCAGATTCAATTGAGAGACATGGCTCGTGCCTGCCAGGTCAAGTGAAGGAAGCTTCACGTCAATCTTCTTCTTTTGCGTGGTGTTCCTGTCCTGTCTTGTCCTATTCTGCTGCTGGCTGTTGAATACCCTTATGCTGTGTAGAGTTGGAGAGTTGAAGATTTCGAGGTCTTGAATCAAGGGATACACCCTGTCTACCTCTCTTTCTCTTCCCTGTGCGAGTGTATTTTGTGTGCATGTATATTACCTTCCCGTAGAGCCGTTGCTTGTCAATGTCATTTCGACTCAACGAGATGAGGGTGCGGCGCAACAACGATTGAGGGCCGTTGGCTAAGTAAGGCGAGACAGGGGCGTGTAGTGTAGTTGGTGGTGCTTGGGACTTGGTACTTGGTATTTGGTATTTGGTGCTTGATGCTTGATGCTTGATGCTTGATGCTTGAGTAGGTACTTCGTGATGCGGTGCTGGTGCTCGTGCTGGTGTTGGTGTTGGTGTTGGTGTTGGTACTGGCTACCTACCTATGCTTTGGGACATTGGTGGCATTGGTGGAATTTCACTTCACGTGTCAGATTGCCTGCTGGGCCGTACTCGTATGTACGTATGCTGTGGTAGGTAAGTGTTAGGTACTGTCTAATACCTCATTCTGTTGTTTATTTTGTGCTTTGACTGGACTCGGCCTGACTTGAGTCGACTTGGAGAGCGCTGGACTGGTGACTGGTGACTGGTGACTGGGAGAGTGGGCTTTGACTTACGGAATCTGAATAGTTACTCAGTCGGGTACTTGTGCATGTGCTTAATCGTATTACATTTCTTCTGGAAGAACAACAAAAAGTCAAGACAATGAAGGAAATATGAGCCTTTTCCGTATGTACACATGAGTAGGGGAGATGATGTTCTATTTTAGAGATCAAGCAAGTATATACGAACATGTATCCTGCATCACTCCTTGGAGTACTATGAATACTTACTTCCCTTTACCCAATCTTTCCGTACTCTACAGTGTCTGGGATATATGTGAATGTACTGTATGGATGTATTCATAGGTATTGCATAGTACAAGTAGAATTCTAGGACACTCACCTCCTATACTGTCTGTCGTATATTATATGCTGCACTGTACTATGTAGAATACACACTTTTCACCCTGTTTACACAGTCAGTAGAGGGCCATGTTCTAGTCATAGTTATGTAGAATACACTCACTCAAAACTTACGCATGAATCCATACCTCGTGAACACAGTCAAGGTCAAGGTCAAGTTCAAGTTCAAGTTCAAGCTCGAGCTCAAGCTCAAGCACTATTCATTACCACTTACATTACCACTTATAGTAATAGTGTAAGTCTGTAAGTGCCATGAACATATATGTGCTGATGCCCATGTTGTCAATCAAATACTAATGTTCCAGACTAGAGAGAAAGAAGAGATGGCATGGAATGGCAATCAGGAGTTGGCGAGAGCTGAGGTCCACCCCCCTTCTTCGGTCTAAATACATAGTCACGATAGTCATGAATACTTGCTGAACACTCGCACAACAAGAGGTCAGACCGACAGACCGACAGACCGACAGAATAGTAGACCATACATCCACTAACATACAGATAAGTTCTAGATATGGACTAAGGTAACTAACTATCTTACATAGTACACACGGAGTAGGTCTTGTGCCAGACTTCTGTTCTTCTGTTCTTCTATCCTTCTGTTCTTCTCCCGACTGCCCATGTCCCCATCCCTTCTCATCCACTCTCTATGGAGTATTTCTCGTACTATTCACAATACTAGTACTGATACTCACTACCTTTCCCATCCGCCCACTATTATCACCAAGCCGGCTCCCACAGATGCACACTACAAAGAGCTAGGTAGAGACAGCCAGACATTCAACTGATGAGGCTCGACCAGCAGTCATCTATTCACACCATCCCCACACCTTGGCGGCTTTGCTTGCATCCAACTATTTGACGCCGCATTCATGATCAGACAAAAGTGTTGTGTACCTGTGTGTACCTGAATGCTTAGCTCGTGTGTGTACTCCTAGAGTAGAACCTAGAGTACAGGACGGAGCAAGGAGGAAAACAAAACAACAACAACGACTAGCAACGGCAAGACAGCATCAATATCAACAATAACAATAACATTAACATCAATGTCAACATCATCTCAACTCTCAACTCTCAACTATACCACAAGAGAGAGAAGGTAGAAGATAAGAGGACACTGAATTGGTGGATGAAAGATAAGAGAACAGAACAATACAAACTGCAGCTTGAATCCTGAATCTTGAAGAGGTAAAAAAAAAAAAGACAAGTGACAAGTGACAAGAGAAATATACCTCATAGACATGGAGAAAGTGGGCAAAATTAAGGATAGGCCAGTAGCAACAATGCCCTTGTGATTGAGCTATCTAGTATCTTGAAGACCCGATACTACTCTACTACCTCACACCATACTACATATGTACATACCTTATGTACCTTACCTTACCTTACTTTACTCAGTTGCCTGGCTCTGCCTCTTCTTCTCCATCTCTTCTCCATTATCTCTGTCCGCCCACTTATCTGATTCTTTTTCTGACGTTTTTGACGAATCCTCCTTCTCTGCTCTCCCACCTCAACTCCTCTCCTCTCCTGGGTAGCGAAGGAAGCGAAGGGCCCCTCCTCCCTCCTCCCATTGGCACCGCAGACCTTAATACTCACTGTCTCGTATTTGCATTGAAAAAAGAACACAAAAAGAATACGCGCAGAAAAAAGGGAAGGGAGAAGGGGAAAAAGAAGAAAGCCGAAAGAGGAGAAAGAGAAAGAGAAGAGAGAAGAGAGAAAAGGAGGGAAAAGAAAACAATTGCCTTCCCTTTCCTACCCCTTCTCGTGTTCTCTGTCGTTCTACCTATAAATCCAAGTCGCATGTTCTTTGTGTGCTCGTTATTTCTGCTTCTTCGTCTGTTCTCTGTCACTTACTACTTAGGTACCTAATACCTAGGGGTTATTCTGTACTTACTTGGGTCCTCCTCCTCCTCCTCCTCCTCCTCCATGCCCATCAATATCCACGGCTTAATCTGTCTGCTACAGCACATATATACTGTAAAAGTGCCTAGAGGCACTACCAACACTCAAGCATGCTGTGGGAATGGATTCTTTCTGGTTATTGGTGCCTTGTTTCCTCCTCACTCTCCCGTCTTGTCCTGGCTGTCCCCATGTGTGCGTGCGTGCCCAGTTTGTGCCAGCCGGTGACAGTCAGCTTCATACATATGCCTTGTATATCAGGCCATCAGCTGCCAGCACAGCCCAAGCCCCAGCCCAAGCGCACCCGGCATCCTCACCATCCTCACCATCCTCACTTATGCTGCACCACTCACCACTTGAATCTGCGCTCAAAATGCAACTGCAGTCTTCCCTTCCACACACCCCCAATCCACATCCAACCACACCCATCACCACCACCAATACACACATCCCTCCAAATCAGGCATAAACATTATCAGGCATCAGGCATCAGGCATCCACTTCTCTCGGCTGCACCGTAAGGAGACAGTTCCCCAATCGAACATCTGGTGGTCGTGGTTGTGGTCGTGGTCGTGGTCGTGGTCGTGGTCGTCTTCAATCTCCGACATTCCTGGCCATTGAGAAATCGAATTGGACTCCCTCGTCGAACGTGCAAAAGTGCCACTACGGGCATACAGACTTGTATTCATACTCGTATCTACAGCCTCTCTGCCATTCTCTCCCGTCGACAAGTCAACGAATCAACAGGTCAACAGGTCAACAGGTCAACAACTCGTCGAGCCATTAATCGTTAATCGTTAATCGTTACGACTGAATACCCTCCACCTCCATACCATCCCATAATAGTACCACTGTACTTCTGTACCACCACCACCACCTCCTCCTCCTCCTCCTCCCCCCATCGATTCTTCATCCAACCAACTTCCTACGTACCTGCTGCGGGCTCGACGCCTGAGCTTTTGCCTTCGCTTTCGCTTCCGCCTCAGAGCTGTGAGTGGCACCCTTCTATTCTTGTTCCTGTTCCTTGGGGAAATCCTCAGCATGAAGCCCTCCCTCTCATACACACTCATCGTCGGGCACCTTCGCTCCACTTCACCAGGCTTTGGGCTTCCTATGTCCATGTCAACATCCATACTGATATCCAGCAACAACTACAGGTGTACCATCGCGTCCTCGGCCATCCCCATCCCCATCCCCCATCCTCATCTTCCGCCTCTCACAGCCACAGCCACGATCTCTCGTCGACCGGTGAAAAGGGTGCCCGTTTCTTCCCACGGCCACCAACTCCCATCACGATGGCTTCATCTTCATCAAACGTCGTAGGCGTGCACTACAGGGTGGGCAAGAAGATTGGAGAGGGTTCATTTGGTGTCATTTTTGAAGGTACCAACCTGCTCAATAACCAATCAGTCGCCATCAAGTTTGTACGTTTCATTCCCCATCGACCAGCGTCACCGGCAGCAATTGTTCTCTTTCGACAACAAATAAAGCCTCCACGCATTTTGCGAGAACAGAACTCCAGTACTCATGATTGCATCATAGGAACCCCGTAAGAGCGATGCTCCACAATTAAGAGACGAGTACAGAACATACAAGATTCTGGTCGGATGCCGTGAGTCTACAATACCCTTCCAGCTGGATTGTTCACACTGACGGTGCTCACTTTAGCTGGCATTCCTAATGTATACTACTTTGGCCAGGAGGGTCTTCACAACATCCTCGTCATCGACCTGCTCGGTCCATCCCTTGAGGACCTGTTTGACCACTGCAACCGAAGATTCTCGACCAAGACCGTGGTCATGGTAGCAAAGCAAATGCTGTCCCGCGTCCAGACCATCCACGAGAAGAACCTCATCTACCGAGATATCAAGCCAGACAACTTCCTGATTGGCCGACCAGGATCAAAGGCCGCCAATGTCATCCATGTGGTGGATTTTGGTATGGCGAAGCAGTACCGTGACCCAAAGACGAAGCAACACATTCCATACAGGGAGCGCAAGTCTCTCTCCGGCACTGCCAGATACATGAGCATCAACACCCATCTTGGCCGAGAACAGTCGCGACGAGATGATTTGGAGGCCCTTGGTCATGTGTTCATGTACTTCCTCAGAGGTGGATTGCCATGGCAAGGTCTGAAGGCTGCTACCAACAAGCAGAAGTACGAGAAGATTGGAGAGAAGAAGCAAACGACTGCCATCAAGGATCTCTGTGATGGTTTCCCAGAGGAGTTCAACAAGTACCTGAGCTACGTTCGCAACCTCGGATTCGAAGATACCCCCGACTACGACTACCTCCGAGACCTCTTCACCCAGGCACTCAAGAACACGGGTGAGGTTGAGGATGGCGAGTACGATTGGATGAAGCTCAACAACGGCAAGGGATGGGAGGCCATGAAGCAACACCCATCGCAGCACATGTTGCACCAGCCAAACGCAGTGCCAGGTGCATCGGCGAGAGCACTCGACGGCACCACTCGTGGTGGAGGAGCAAGCACACCAGGACATTTGACTGCCGCACGTTTAAACGCCGCGCAACCCCCGCCACCATCTCCAGTCAAGCCGGGCATGGGAAAGACTCGCGATCGCACAAGTCAAGGAGGCTTGGCTCCGAAACGCTCAAGCGGAGTAGGGGGACTCCAAGACACCGCTACTCCCGCCGGCTCAACCCAGGCACAGTTCCAGAACAGCTCCAACAACCTTCCACATCGCATGAGCCATCAGGCCAACATGACGCCGCAGGCTGGAACCAACGGACGAACCACCTCTGATCCTCAACCAACTGGTTTCCAAAAGTTGATGAAGACATTGTGCTGCGGTTAGTGTTGTTGACCTGGGCTTTTGGTGGGCAAGAGCTGCTTACTGATTCCTATGCAGGTTGATTTCTTGTTACAAGATAGCAGCTCTTTCATCGTTCTCATCCGTTACTTTATGTCTCTGTCAGTGTTCGATATGTCTGTCTTATCAGGTCCTCACGGCGTTGTGATGGGATATGGCCTTAAAATTCCACCAGTTCGACTTTCTAATGCAACTTCAACAATTTCAAAGAGAAAGGGAAAAAAAAAAAGTCGACCCCAAAGCTTCATCCCCTCAGCAGAAGAACGGCGTTGGCTCTGGACTTGTCGGGTTTATCATCACACCGACCACGATCGTCGGCCACTCTTCCTCTACCACCAGGAGGCTCCACACTATAGCGAGCACTATTAATAATTATTTTCCTTTCCACTGTTCGTCTTTTTTTTTTTTTTGTCCGGTTTCCTATGTCCTCCTTTTTGCATTGCATCCTTTTCTGAGCAGCATTTCACCATTAAAAAAAGAGACCGCATGATGCGTCTTGATTTGCACGGAAGGGACTTTACGATTTGTTCGATCTCGCTTTTCTAGTTGTAGCGAAGCACTGGCGTGGCGCAAATAGGGTTGTGCGTATATAGAGGTGATGCGAAGGAAGCATCGGGCTTTTTGATAGTATTGGAGAGGCGTGTTCACGAATGAAAACTAGTATTGAAACCGACTTTTTGGGGGGTAATCACAAATCGTGAAAGTGCGTCTCTGTTATTCATGAAGTATTTTCTGCTGCTATGCCTTTTTGATACGCTTTTTTGGGTCTCTTGACATCGTGATATACTACATTCCGTTTCCTCCACATTTGTTGCTTCTCTTACGTCAACTTCTGCTTGATGAAGAAGGATCGGAGGTGAGAGAGTTGCCATGCACAGGTGATGCCGAGAACAACGAGTTGAACCAAGGTCCATCTCACGACCCTGGCATTGGTGGATTCGGATTGGTCTCTGAATTCGGCCTCACGTTCCTAAATGCATATGTCAAAACGTGTGCTCACATCTCAGTTGCCCCAAATCTCCAGCTTGTTTCTCGAACCGTAAACCAATATTGGGATTATAGACTTACCCGTTGGAAGACCTGCTCTCTCTTGATATCCGCCAATCTACCATTCAAGTCCTTGACCTTCTGTACGATATCCTGGATCTTGCCCTTGTCGGTACTCTCAATGGCGCTGGTCTCTCCAATGGCCAAGTCCAACGTCAACTTGACACCGCCGTTCGTGTGCCCAATGTTCATCCAGCCCGACGATCCAGAGTTCGACGATGGCGTGAAGCAGATTCGGTGGTCGCCGGCATCAGCTGCGCTGAAGGTGAACCGGCCGGATGATGAGCCCCTCTGTGATACGACTCGGTGGTCGTTGTCGAATACTTCCTGTGCGGGACGTCAGTCTGCGAGTCCAAATTTCAAATCCCAAACCCATATCCCAACCCAGCTATCAGAATCCGGGGAGAGCTGGCTATCTGTACGAGAAGCTTGGCTTTTGTCAATTAAAGGTTACGTACATCCACCGAGATGAAGATGTTGAGCCCATCGTGCTTCTCCCATTGGTTCCGCTCGCTGCTGAACTCCTCGGCCGTGTAGTGGCCTACGACCAAGGTGTCCTTGGGCAGCTCCTCGAAGAAGCATTTGGGCGTTGTGCCGTCGATGTAGAAGTAGAGCGACTGCACCGGCAGCAGCAGGGCGCTCAGAGAGAGCAGCGAGTAGAAGGGGCGCATGCTGATCGGATTGGGGGGCGTTGTGGACGGGGGATCTGGGCTGTGCGGATCAATGATCGTGTACTGTTCGTGTGTGCGAGCTGAGCTGAGCTGAGGTGTTCTAATCGCACCTCGAGATGGCGCTCATTCAGGGACATCCCGAAATTTAATGGGCCGCATCACGTGTCAGCGGGCGCCGGTGCCGTGTTCGTTCTTACTCTAGGGTAGGTGTGGTATTCATTCTGTTTTAACTAGGTAATACATGTTGTCTTCGACGCTTCACTGTCTTTGTTCTTGATTCCAATATATACTTTACAAACCTAATGCCACGTCAATCTCCGCGCTGAGCTCATGAGACTTTGCAGCCAATTATTTCGAGCACAACAAGCCTGAGCGCGACATCATGACGTCCCTCGATGTTCGCGACATGCTGGACCTGCCCAGCGCAGCAGGCCCACGACCAGCGAAGAAACAAAAGACCACGGGGTCCCGCCCAAACCTCAAGGGCCTACAGCGCGAGGTGCAGAGTCTGAAGGGCGACAATCCCATCGCCATTGTGCCCGAGGTGCCACAGTTCAAGAAACGCCGATTCGCCAGCCGGAAACCAGCACGGCCTTGGGAATTGAAGGCTTTTAGGACGACGACGAGGACGGATGGCCTGGTTTTGCGTCACTGGAGACCGAAGGCTGATGGTGCTGCGCCTGCGGATGGTGATGGGGCTGGGAGTGTGGATGTCAAGCGGGAGCCTGTGGAGGATTCGCTGTTTGCCAAATATAATGTGCAGATTGAGAGGCCGACGTATAATGATGAGCAGTACGAATCAAATCTGCGCCATGATGATTGGACGAAGGACGAAACGGATTATCTTATGGACTTGACGGCTGAGTTCGATCTTAGGTGGATGGTCATCTGGGATCGCTACGAATATAAACCACCTGTACCTGCGGATTCCACAGAGCTGAAGGGTGTCGTTGTTCCTGTAACCAAGCCGCGGAGTATGGAGGAGTTGAAGTCACGATACTACACAGTGGCTGCTAAGATGTTCTGCGTGAATCGGCCACTACATAATCAAACGCCCGACGAATACGCATTCCACGAAGCCATGGTTAGCTTTGATCCGGCGCAAGAAACTGCTCGAAAACGTTTTGCAGAGAATACCATGAATCGTTCAGATACCGAAAAGAAGGAAGAGGAAATGCTGCTGGTCGAACTGAAGCGCATAGTGAACCGAACCGAACAATTGAACCAAGAACGGAAAGAACTCTACGCGCGTCTCGACGCGCCCTCCAGCTCCAGCAATATTGGCATGTTCTCGTCCTCTCAAGGCCTACAATCTCTTCTCCAAACACTCCTCTCAGCCGACAAAAACAAAAAACGCAAAACCCTCATGGCCGCCGAAGGCGCCAGCAGTCCAGCCGTGGGCCCAGGAGCCGCACAACAACAAGCAACCAACACAGACCGCCGAGATTCACAACGCGAATCGATGTCTGGTCCCAGCGCCGCCACAAAAAAGCCAGCAGGTCCCAACGAGCGCCGCAAGCTCACGGAAGAAGAGGAAGCCATGTACGGACTCACGCACCACGAACGCCTCACGTCCGGCCCATCCTTCCGCCACGAAAAAGTCACCAAGTTGCTCAGCACGCGCTCGGCCACGCAGGCTACCAAGCTCAGCAACGCGCTCACCGAGCTCGAAATCCCGTCTCGTCTCGCGATGCCTACTACTGACGTCGTTGCCGCTTTCGAGCAGCTTGTCGGCAGCATCAACCTCCTGCTCGAGGCGCGCAAGGTCGCGGATAAAATCGACGGCGAGATTCGTATGGAGGAGGCTAGGCGTGAGGAGCGGTTGGCGGCTAAGGCTGCTGCTGCGGCTGCTACCGGTGAGGGAGAGGGTGAGGGCGAAAGCAAGGGAGGGGGGGAGGGTGAGGTTGATGGTGCTGTGAAGGAGGAGGTTGTGGACGGTGATGGGAATGTCGATGCCGCGGCTGCTACTGCTGCTCCTACTCCTGCTACTGCTGGTGTGCGTAAGCGCAGTGCGAGTGTTATGAGTACGCATAGTGATAAGAGTGCTAAGAGGATGAAGAAATAACTTGGGTTGGCTTGCTGCTGCTGAGATGGCTCCTGCTTGGGGGGAGCGTGTTAGTGTAACGACTGAATGAATTACTTGCAGGCTTGGCTGATGCTGATTTTTGCAACTCTCCTACTACAACTTTGTTATTTGTGATTTGTGTTAGCTGCGATTGCGATGTCATCGCTTGTATTGTGTCTATGATGGGTTTTGGTCATGTTAGCTCGGTTGTCCTCGATGCTTTTGATTGGAATCCCAATGGATGATATTCATTTAATTGAGGTGCTTCTTGTATCTGGCTGTTATGAGGTTGAAGTTCTCTACAACTGAGTCGACGGCAACTTCTAGGCTGCTGTATCATATAATACCAAAACGATTCATCTCCATTTCCTCTTTTTCAAGTTTCTTGTTCTTTTTTATAGTCTGCTATTTGAAGGAGAAAGAGGCATCGAAGTTGAGAAGTTGGTAACGTCTATAGTTCTTGTCTGCTATTTCTGGTGGGTCTAGTTGAAACTGAGCTGTATAGTGGTGGCGTTTGGTGTTCTGACCTGAATCGTCATGCTTATTCGAACATTTCCTCTGCAAGTGGGTGTTTAGTTTTCAAGTATGGACCTGGAGCTTGGATACTGAGCAGAAAATATATATCAAGGATATATGCATGCAAAGCTCAAGTGTAACAAGCGTATGCTTTGCAATTAGTACTTTCAAGGTGTTCAAGTGTCTCAATTAGCTGACCCAAAGTATCATCTTGTTTCTCTAGAAATACAATTGCGGTTATAGATACACTCTATATCAACAACGAAGCTACAGCTATATTTAAGATAGACGATACTGCAACATACAAGTACACTACAAAATACCTATCTTACTGCCTCTGAGAACTTCCGCCGTTGTGATGTTCTATGAGTACTTGCTAGTCATATTTCGTACTCTCATTGCTAACGTAAAATTGCACTCCTATAATTTATGGGACGGCCATATGCCTTGCTAGTTCCATAATTTGGAGCAAGAATGAGTTGGTTTATCACTGTGGTGCTGCTACAATCACCTGCATAAATTGTGCATTCTAAGGTATAATAGTAGGTTATGTTGCGGATCTGCGCCCACACCTTCGATCTAAAGCTTCAATTTCTTTGGTTGTGGCTTCTTGTACAACAATCATTGCTTGATATATATAAAATGGCTTTCCGTTTGGCGACTCCTAAAGATCCAAGTGATATACGTCAGAGTATATCAGATATCGTTTCTCGACATCCATCTTACTTATCACCAAATGTCAAATGAATAGATTCAAGCTTCCAAACTAATTCTTTATGAAGTTCAGTAACAAGATGGGCTAGATGGATATGCTAATGTAGCGCTGCCTGCATAAAGACTTGTATGTTATACAGTGACATTCCAATATACCTACACAGCTAGAAATATAGTGCCTATAGCTTGACTGGATCTAAGATTGAAACTCAGATGCTACAATAGTCTAGTTGATATATAGATCTTTCCCATTTCAAGTTGATATTTGGTCTTTGTTTTTCAACAATAGCCGCTTTCTATCACAATTATGTCTTTGTCTCTAGGTTCTAATCAAGCCTTAACTTGAAAATATATACTCGTTCTACCTAGCATTATAAAGGGCCGCAAATTCAAGGCTAGAGAATATTAGTTAGTATTTGGAAAAATACAAAAGCAGTTCAAGAAGGAGAAGATAGAGATACTAGAGACTCCCTTCAATAAATGCCACCATTAAATAGAGATTTGTGCCGAGCTTCAGGAAGTTGAGTGAAGCTCTTGTCAACAGTTATGATGTTCGAGTCTTTCTAATATCGCTACTAATCCATATGATAATTGCTTGACATTAGAAGCATTCCTCTTTGGAGTGTCTGTTTTCTTGCCTTTCTCCCAAAAAGGATAAGATTAGATGTCCTAATAAGATGCGTATCTATTTGCCGATACTTTGGACTGGATGATAACTTGTTGATATTGTTTAGTCGACCATAAAGTCTGCGCAGCTAGTCAAGTTGTTATTATTTGGTAATATTGAACAGTTTGGCTAATTGCCACGCTCCTCTCTGAGAAAGGCTATTGAACAGAAATATGATAAAGACGCGAATCCATATCAAGGCAAGCATAATCAAAACCTAAGATGTTCGAAAGATGAAGTTTCGAATGATAATCAGCCTCGGTCCATACTAAACACCCGCGTGCGCCTCCCGCAAGCTACCCCACATTTCCCCATATCTCATAACCGACGACCTGATACTCGATCCATAAATATACAGAGATCGCCTCAAGACTTCAAATCGTGAGATCACAATTCATGTCTTGTGGACCAAATTCTTGGACCCATAACAGCCAATTCCAATATCTTTGAAAGTTTACATTTCCCATCTTACAGCAACAATGGTCAAGCAACCCCCCTCACCCTGCTACGTCCTCGGCGTCGGCATGACAAAATTCATCAAGCCGCGCGGAAAGGTAGACTACACGGAGCTGGGCTATGAAGCCGGCGTGAAAGCCATGCTCGACGCGCAGATAAACTACGACGATGTGGAGCAGGGCATAGCATGCTACTGCTACGGGGACAGCACGTGCGGGCAGCGGGTATTCTACCAATTCGGCATGACATCCATCCCGATCTTCAACGTGAACAACAACTGCAGCACGGGCTCGACGGGGCTGGCGCTGGGCCGGAACGCCATCGCGCACGGCGCCGCAGACTGTGTGCTTGTCGTCGGCTTCGAGAAGATGGCGCCCGGGAGCCTGCAGAGCGCGTGGAACGACCGGACGAATCCGACGGGGACGACGAGCGAGATGATGCGGGCCACCAGGGGCGTCACGAACGCGCCTGGTGCCGCGCAGTTGTTTGGGAACGCCGGGAGGGAATATATGGAGAAGTGAGTCGCCCTGCTCTGCGCCTCTCTCCCAGCCACTTGCATTTCAAGAGCACAGCACCAACTAACACAACACCCCCAGATACGGCGCCAAAGCAAGCGACTTCGCCGAAATAGCCCGCATAAACCACCTGCACAGCCAACGCAACCCCTACTCGCAATTCCGCGACGTCTACACGCTCTCACAGATCGAGTCATCACCCATGATCCACGCACCGCTAACAAAACTCCAGTGCTGCCCGACGTCGGACGGCGGTGCCGCCGCCGTGCTGGTCTCGCAAGCCTTCCTGGACGCACGGCCACAGCTGCGCTGCCAGGCGGTGCAGATAGCGGGGCAGCGGCTGGCGACGGACGCGCCGAGTCTATTCAGCCGGTCGGCGATCGACCTGATGGGGTACGAGATGACACAGGTAGCGGCGCGGGCGGCGATGGCGGAGGCGGGCGTGGGCGTGGGCGATGTGGGGGTGTGCGAGCTGCACGATTGCTTCTCGGCGAACGAGATGATTGTGCTGGAGAGCTTGGGGCTTGCGGGTGTGGGGCGCGCGCATGAGATGGTGAGGCGGGGCGATATCACGTACGGGGGCCGCGTCGTGGTTAATCCCTCCGGGGGCCTGATTAGTAAGGGGCATCCGCTTGGGGCCAGTGGGATTGCGCAGTGTGCGGAGCTTGTGTGGCAGTTGAGGGGGTGGGCAAATAATCGGCTGGTTGGGGCGACGAGGGTTGCGCTGCAGCATAATCTGGGACTTGGAGGTGCGGTTGTCGTTACCGTTTATAAACGGGCTGATGGCGGGAGTAATGCTGTCGTGGAGAGTAAGGAGGTTGGGAGGAGGAATAAGCTGGGGTACAATCCTGCCGTGGAGGCAAAGGGGTTTACGGAGGCGCAGGCGAGGAGTGTGAGGAGCAAAACGAAGGCCAGTGAGTGGGCTCTTGGTGATACTGAGAAGAAAGTCGAAGCCAGGTTTTAGAGGCGATCTTTAAGGATACCATGTAAGGCTATCAGATCAGATCAGATCAAATTTGGACGATATATTGTTTTTGTTTTGTCAAGCCAATCATTTCTTGTTCGAGCTTGTATCTCAATCACTCTTTAATTTCAATATATTACACTCATGAAGACATTATCGTTGAAGTAAACAAATCCTTCGTAACAACGGTGGCTTCTATAGATCATCTGAACCCTTTTGCTCAAACAAGCTGTATCCGTCAACCTCCCTCATGCACCCCATCATAACAATAATTTGCGTGCTAACTTCTAAAAAGGAAATTCATCGTAGTATATCTTTTGGTAATATTAGAAAATCAAATTTGGGTTGTCACCATCCAGTACCCGATAATCACTCAAGAGACTCATATCCAGATCATATGGGCTAGGTATCCCGGTACCTTCCAGTCCATCACTGAGGTCGATATCGCCCGTGCTCCCGTTAACACTGTTGTTCTGCGTCGCAAAAGACCATGTGGCACCCAGGTCAAGCCAGCTGAAGGTACCGTTTCCAGGAGGGGGCTGCAGTCCGTTATAATTTGCCATATCTTGGTATCCGTTTTGGGCAGCCATGGTATCGAAGTATTGCTGGTCTCCGCTATTTGGCATATTTTGAAAGGAGTCGTTGGCTGAAAGGCGTCCTTCGATGCTCTGAGGAGTCATGCCCCTTGGATCTGAGGCTTTTTTCGGCGCTTTGCGCCACAAGAGGTGAAGAAGTCGAGCATACCGATCTCCCATGTGATTTGCACCTGCAGAGGTCTTCTGTAGCCTTTCAATCGTAAGATTGATGGTTTTCCGTAGACCGAGCCGTTCATCGTCAGTCATCGTCGTGGTACTCCTGGCTTTGTACAGAAATACGGCGCTATAAATAATGTACAGATAATATTTGGATGGCATGTATCGCAGGACCTCGGGTGACGAGAAATTGTTGAAAGTTGATAACAGGCTCTTGGCAGCATCAATTGCATCATAGATGAATCGTGCGTCTGGGGCAGCAGCATTGATAAGTGGTAGAGGGCCCATTTGAGAATGTTGAGAATCGCGAGAAAACATCATCGCTCGAGATATTGTAGCCTGATAGGCAAAGGCGTTGACGTACAGCCGTAGATAATCGTATGAAAGCTTCGTGCTAGTTTTCAAATGTGGTGAGCATTGAAGGTCGCCCCAAGTATCATGCCAGCTGCGTATTGTGGTTCTGAAATCATCCAGGTACTTCGCGTATCGGCCTTCAAGCATTTCCTTCCAACCATGACCCTTGGAGGAATACAGGATGTCGTGTACATTGCTGAATATCTGAATAAGTTCGAGATGTGCCTGAAATAGAGACGCGTGATCGTCCTCGTTGTCGGATCGAGGTGCTAAAGATGGGAAGTCCTTGGCTCTCAATCCTGATAGTGGTCCCGGTCCACGAGCCCAAAACCCTTTGCCCAAGCGCACTGCCACGGACCGATCGCAAACGTAGCATCCAACCCAAGCTAGTTTCGATCGAATGAATTGAGGCGTATGCTCTGCTTGATCAGTCTTGAATGCAGTTCTGTCGATGCCTAAAAAGTACCCAAGTCGAACAGCAGTACCGATATACATCCACGCCTGACGATCTTCTTCTCCTCTACCCACCGTCAAATTAGCCGATGGTCGATGTGACACCCAGTGAGAAAGGATCAACAGAGCCTCGACAGCATCAACTCCAGCATCAGATCCAGCGATGATATCAGAGATGAGTTGTTGCATATGATCGAAACATATCTTGTGTATCCTCGTGTCATCCTTTGAACCTATAGCCAATATGGCTGAGAATATATGAGGTTCTTTGCGGGAGAGCTGAGGCAGCCTTGAAGGATCAAAAGCCTCTCGATTGACGATTGGGAAAAACGGATGATAGTTGGTTGCAAAGTTCGCAAATAGAGTGTGAATCATATCCGGACTTATCAACCCATCGTTGAGAGGCTTGTATTGGAAGACGTTATTCATGTGGGCTATCGGAGCCATCCTAGGATCGTGATGATTACTCCTTTGAATCTTGTTCATACCGTTTTCACTTGATGCTGAATCCCCATCCTCGGCTCTATCTGCAACTTGAGCTAGAATGTCCAGTGCGTCAGAAGGGTTCTGAAGATCAGCCGAGGCAATGCTCTCATGTACAGGCCGATTAGCGGAGGCTGGAAGATCTGATGTCGATTTCGGTCTTGTATATGTGTCAGGAGTTGTTGTCTATGGCCAGTTAGATACATCTTTGGACCAGCTTCTGGAGAGGAAAGTACCATGTGATTTACCCTCAACGGGTGTTGCATACCATCAGATGCAGGTGTTGGTGGTTGGACTTGATTTTGCCAGGCAAATTGCCCGGTTGTTGGCTCCTGTCTCTTCATATATGGGGTATCAAGCTTCAATAGTGGTTGATAATCCATTGTCGGCGTATGGCCTGATAGCACATTGCTCGTCGGCGTATGACCAGTCGGCGAGGTGGCCGAGGATTGGCCAGAAGACTCTGGTGGTGGGCCATCGCCCTCGATCTTGGGCTTCTTGCGTACACGGCGACCACCTCTGTGGCTTTCGCCCAGAACACATTCTTTTTGCTCCCTCTGGCATCTTCGACACGGCTATATGGCAGTTAGCTCAAGCTCCCAAGATATGTCATGGCACGTGACGGAGAGAAAGTCTCGGATATGGAAGTGTGCTGCTTCATGATGAGCTTGGTATGATGAGGACGAGGGAAGATATCAAATCGTGTGTATGAAGGATACCTAATAGGTCATCGGTCGACGTGGATCTTGGTAGTATATGCGTGCAGCAATGTGAGTGCTACTGTATACAGGTGTCGGCAACCCCGCATAATGTTGGAAGGCCGCCGGGGTATATGTATGTACCCCACACATCTCCCAGAGCCCTCGGCCTTTGAAATGCGGGAGCATACAAGGATTGGTGATGGAAGGTGGCAACATTGACGGCTGGAGGCTGTAAACCGGCCGAGAGGCATGTGCAATGGTACTGTGGTACTGCGGTACTATGGTAGACGTTGAAACAAGAAAAGCCAGTCGACTTACTGGACGTCCTCCATTGATATCCAAATCACAGCGCGTCTTTCTACCGCGACAATTCAGACAAGCGCGATATGCCCGCATAGAGTCCAGAGGTACCGGTGCTGTTCTCCTTGACCCCGGAGGACCCTGTTGTGAGGGACTGTTTGAATCGCCCGAGGGCGATAATTGCATTGCTGACATATCTGATCTGATCTGATCTGATCTGTTCTGGGTCTGACTGTGTTGATGATACGGATATGATGCGGTTGTTAATGAACGCGTTTTCTTTCTCGCTCCCTCTCCCTCTGTGTCTCTCTCTTTCTCAGTTTCTCAGTTTCTCAGTTTCTCGGCTCCTCTCTCTCTCTCTCTGTACCTCTATTTCTCAGCTTCTCTTACTCTCTGCTGAATCGCCTTGCGCATAGGCAGCATCAACGTTGACGTGGAAGCGCGTAAACCTCGGGGACAGAAAATGATGTTGTATGAATGTCAATGTGCGCCGCGTGACATGCGGGCATGGTCGGCCTTTGAATGAGCAGAGTTGAGGGGGTGGAGGTTACGGTATGTTTTTCTTGGAGCTTGGATCTGCTGGGATCTGCTGGGAGCTGGGTGAGAGCAGAGAGCTGGGTGCTGGGGGGGGGGGGGGGGGTTTGATGGGGGAGATGGGAAAAGTATGGAGCAGAATGTGGCGTGGGTACCTTAGTACATAGTGGAGCTTGTTAGGTAGGAATATTGACAGCCCGGAGTAGTGCGTTGAGGAGGATTAAGATAAGGTCATGTAGGTAGAATAGAAGGTAATAAATAATTATAATATGGAACGAATATGGGTGCAATTTAATCGCAGAGGCGACGATGAGAAGAGGGATAATCGGGTGAGGGAGGGAGAGGCTTGTCTGGAATGTCTGGAACTCTGGTTTGTGGTGGGTATGGGTTGGATTGGATTGGGTCCAGCGATGGGTTTTGATGGATGATGGATGATGGATGATGGATGATGGATGAGGGATGAGGGATGAGGGATGAGAATTGAGAATTGAGGATGAGATGAAAGAGTTGAGGGTTCAACGTGGGAATGGCAGAGGGAGAGAGGGAGGGAGTCTATCCATACTAAGATGCGCGTGGTTAAGTTACGGGAGCGAGTATTCACAATACCCAAGGTAAGGTCGGTGATGTGTTGATGGCGACGGGTACGGCAGTAGATGTCAGGTGACCTAGGCATATGGGCTATGATACAAGTACAAGTATGAGTGGAGAGGTAGTCGGACAGATAGGATCTTCCATCGGACAATTGCAGAATAGTCATTAGGAAAGGGGAAGATCAAGGTCGTATTCGCAAGATTCGC
Source organism: Xenosphaeropsis pyriputrescens (assembly GCA_022609375.1). Classification (NCBI taxonomy): domain Eukaryota; kingdom Fungi; phylum Ascomycota; class Leotiomycetes; order Phacidiales; family Phacidiaceae; genus Xenosphaeropsis; species Xenosphaeropsis pyriputrescens. The sequence continues at coordinate 473,346 of JAGKQE010000007.1, forward strand.
CAGAATGAACAAGTACAGACAAGAGAGCCGAAGGATAGATGGGCAAGTTCAGACTCGGGGAGAGGGAGAATTAAGTAGAAGAAGCGGGTAAAGAACGAGACTGATGATGTGTTATCCGAGGGAATAGATAGCCCGGACATGAAGAAACAATAGAGCAATAGAGCAAAGAGCAAAGGGCAAAGAGCACAGGTAATGCAAGTACATACAGACAACGTTTACATTGATACAAGAGAGTTATCCTATCCTCTTACCCTTATAATCTTCTGAACGGTTAATTACAGCCTAGCCTACACAAACACATGTTTCCAAGACCAGAGTACTTGGCAAGGCACGCATGTAAGGTAAGGTAAGCACGTGCATGTACAAAATACTACTTACCCACCAACATATTATATGTATGTACCGAATCTGCTGCCTCCCTGGTGCCTGTAGTCTCCCCCACCTTTTAGACTTTGTATGATTCTGCACGCGTGTATGCATGCATATGTGCTTGTTTTCTATACTATACTACTTTGTATATACAAGTAGTTACAAGTATTCAAAAGTATTTACAAGTATTTGAGCGAACAACTCCATGTGCATGTAATATCTCTGAGTCCAGGAAATTATTTCTTTGCATACACCCCTCGATGGCTGTACTCGAGCAAATGCCCATGAAGATGCCCATGAAAATGCCCATGAAAATGAAAATGAAAATGAAAATGAAAATATATATAAATATCATGCCTGTGAGACATGATAATTTCCTTTCTTCTTCTTTGTTTTCTTTTCTTTTTATTTGGTTTTTCTTACATGTGTTTTTTTTGGGCTATCTCTTTTCCCTCTTCTTCTTTCCTTTCCTTTCCTTTCTTTTCCCTTCTTTTCTTCATTTCCTATTTCCTATTTCTTATTTTCCCTTTCACATTTCCCACTTGTTCCTAAGAGAAATGCAAGCGACAACGTGTTTGATTCCGATCGTATTGATCTGCAGTCACTCCCTTCTTGGCATTTGTGATACTGAACCCTAAACTGGCGTGTTGGGATTTTGAAGAGGTTAAATAATGATTTGGAAATGAACAATATTTAAGTTGGATTGATATTCATATTCATATTCATATTCATATCAATATCAATGCCTGGGTGACCATCTGTTATCCCTTAGCCTCATGGTACAGCAAAAACACGCTATGCTCATATAAATTAATATAAACACGAATAAAGATAGATGCAAGAATTATCCATATCCATGTCCTCGGCTCTCGCTCTCCATCTCTCTCTCTCTCTCTCTCTCTCTGCATTTGCTATTGGAATGGGAGAACGCATGTCTGAGAGATGTACCCATTTCCTCATTCACCTTCAACTTCATCTTCAACTTCAACTTCATCTTCAACTTCAACTTCAACTTCAACTTCAACTTCAACTTCATCTTCAACTTCAACTTCAACTTCAACTTCATCTCAACCTCATCTCAACTTCATCTCAACTTCATCTCAACTTCACCATCTTCTCATCCATACCTACACATCTCTCCACGCAAATCAATACCCAATATTCATCTTGGACTGGTCGTATTCCAACCGAGGATCCAAAGCACTGACATGCACTATTTTCTACTACTTCGTACTACCGCCATACCCAACCACTCTACCCAACTCAACCACCAAGCTGACCCGAAATCCCCTCTCTCTTCTCCCTTCTCTATCATTCATTTGGTGCTCCCATCTCACCCTTTGGCGCACTCCACCACCGCCGCTTTTACACTAAAGCGATCATTGATTTCCACTACTTGCGTGATCCAAGTCCCAAATCCAAGTCTAAGCCGTGGACAGTGCTTTAGTGCTTTAGTGCTTTAGTGCTCAGTGCTCCAGTGTGTTCAATTCAAGCACGGAGAGAGTCTTTCGTCGGGGGGCACGCCTTCCCCGCAACGACAAGGTGTAGGTGAGTATTCTAGCTTAGGGGCCGGTATGCCCTCTTCCGGTTGAGATTAGGAATAAATATCGCTCAGCGTTGCTTCAGCACTGTCCAGTGAATTGGGCATGAATGGACACATGGCACAGCGCACAATGTTTGAGTCCAGAGGAGAAGCGAAAGCACGCACTGCAGAAGAGATTGCCCTTACTCGTCCTGTGCGCTGGGAACTTCTTGATCCGAGTCAAAAGATCTTCTTCTTAAAACATTGATTGACGCACATGACTTGTGGTAGGAGAAGTATCGTACTTACAGTAAGTATCAAGATTCGAACCCCATACAGTTTGGAGCTTGGAGCTTGGCGCTTGGAGCTGGGAGCTGGGAGCTGGGAGCTTGGAGCTTGAAGGAGCATTCGAATCCATGTTAAGTATTCATATCCATACTCATGTTGGAATTGAGTTGTTTATTTGACCTGGAATATGGCCATCTCCAGTCAAGGCAAGGTAAGCTTGGACACTGACATGGTAATACCTTACTTACGTACTGACTGACTGACTGACTTGACTTGACTGTATTTGTGGCTATCCAGACATGTCACCCGTTTAGAAGCAACAGAGAGGCTAAAGAACATCGAACAACAACTCAGGTCAGGTCGGTCAGGCCAGTCGGGTCAGTCAGGTCAGTCAGGTCAGTCAGATCAGTCAGGTCAGTCAGGTCAGTCAGATCAGTCAGATCAGTCAGGTCAGGTCAAGCAGTATGTACATACTATGTACATAGTACACCAGTATTATATCCTGTACATATCGGTCATCGCCTGAAAGTCACCTCCAAGCCACGAGATTATCAATGGCACTGCCAAGACAATAGGAACTGACACCACGCAGAGCATCTCCCATGCTTCCATCCTCATATTCTAGGATATGTGAACGTTCCATGCATCGTCATTCGCTCTTCATGCCGTCTGTTAATCTGCCGTGATCAATCAGCTAATCAGCTAATCAGCTTCGCCCATCCGTCGAATCCATGCCCGTCAGCTTCTCCGACTCCGAATAATAATCCCCCCCCGGCTGAGTTGCATCACTCGAATACAAGCGATCAACTAAACCGTCGAACTTCTAAACCAATTCCATTCGAATCGAATCCCAAAACATCATCCCTCCATCAATCACTCTTTGGCCACGGTAGTCATCTACCTGGACCCCTCAATAGATCCAATAGGCTTCCGGGGGGCGCGAACCGACATTGGTGCGTTGCATCTCAAATCCTACTAGAATACAGTATCCTACCTATGTATCTCCAACGACCCAGACAATCATCCAGACAATCCAGACAATCCAGACAATCTAGACATCCAGGCAGGCCCAGCGGACTCGCATCACAGAAGCGTTTTGTCCTTCCACACGTTCAGTACCGTACTGGAAAGTACGTAGGACACCACCTGTCATCACCTATCAAACCCAATTGAATACCAGCTTAGCTTATCTCACGGACTTTAAACCTGTCGATTTCTACTTCTCCAACTCTTCAGTTCCCTTCTTTATTACTGTTTTCATTCGTTCCCTTTCCTGACCAAATGTACAATGCATGTCGAAGGAAGAATCCACAGCATATCTTCCTCCTGATTGAGCGTTGAGCGTTCAGCTGGGCAGGTGCTGCTATTGTCATAAATCACCGAGGTCCATACCCCAGAAATTCGAGGACCTGCGACCAACAAAGCTCTCTATTGCAAACCCCAAATCGAGAATCTGTGCATCATCTCGCATTGCACACGAACATACATATCCACTTATATGCGATTATTCTAAAGGAAAGAAACATCCTTAAGCGACTTGAGAACGAAAGAGATATATTTTTTTTGATTTATATATTCTTCTGGATGAGGTCGACTTTAGTTATCAAGCCATTACACTCATTTCGACACCATCATCATGGTATTTCTTGAAGGACGGGCACTCTTCTCGAGTGTTACTGCTCTGACCTGCCTTGGCTTTCTCCTGATCGGTTACGACAATGGACTTATGGGAGGTTGGTCAATCTATCAGCGATTACAATATAGAATCATTGCTGATGTCACATAGGTCTTGTCAATACTGAATCTTTCGCCAAAACATTCGATAACCCGGGTTCAACTATGATAGGCCTCATTGTGGCCATCTACGAAGTTGGCTGTTTTCTTGGAAGCGTGGCAACAGCTTTTATTGGCGAGTCAATAGGACGTAAGAAATCTATTGGCATAGGCGTTGTTATCATGATTATTGGAGCTTTACTTCAGAGCACAGCATATTCACGCGCTCATATGATTCTTGCCCGGATAATATCGGGTATTGGAATGGGTATGTTCCTGAGGAGTCTATCAAATTGTTCTATACTAATGCTACGACAGGCTTTATTAACAGCACCGTTCCTGTTTTCCAAGCTGAATTTTCACCCAAAGCAACAAGGGGCTTATGTATGTTGTCCCCTGCCTAGTTGTATTCAAGTTCAGAGACTTGAAATGCCCCTTTGCTGTCGAGTTGCTTGGATGGATTGTGCTAACAATATCAGATGTATGTATGCAACTTACGACTTTGAATTTCGGTATATTCCTGAGTTATTGGGTAGATTATGGCTTCACCCAAGCACATTCAGCCTCTTTCGCCTGGCGGATACCTGCAATTATGCAATGCGTTTTTCTCTTACCGATGCTTCTCATTCTCCTCGTTGTCCCCGAGACGCCACGCTGGCTGGCCGCACACGACCAACCCGAAGAGTCTCTCGCAGTACTCAGGCGTCTCCACAGTAGGCACTTGGATGAAGACAGCATCCTGCATCTACACGGCGACATCATGAGAACATGTGAAGCTGAGCGAGCAATCGGGGCCGGAAAATGGAGTGACCTATTGAAGAACGACAATATACAATCCCAACGACGCTTCCTGACAGCCTGCGGCATTCAAGCTTTCCAGCAACTGGGCGGCATCAACGCACTGATATACTATGCACCCACCATCTTCATCAGCATCGGTATGTCATCGCACCTCTCCGCCCTCATGTCCGGCTTCCTGCAGACATGGTTTTTCCTCGCATCTTTTATCCCGTGGTTTCTCATCGACCGTGTCGGTCGCCGACCCCTCCTTCTGTCTATGATCTCTGTCATGGCTGCTATGATGATCGTCCAAACTGGCCTGGTCTACAATGTAGATAATAGAACTTCGATTTGGAAGGGTTGTAGCATCGGAGCTGCCATTATGCTCTTCATCTACCAGGGCGCCTTCACAATCGGCTTTCAAGCCACCGTCTGGGTTTATCCCTCCGAAATCCTACCCCTTCGTCTCCGACAGCGCGGCTCGTCCGTCTCGACGGCCTGTAATTGGATTCTGTAAGCCCCCATCCCAACTCCATATCTCAGCACTGCACCGCATTCCCACCTTAGCCTGAGCACACAACTAATGCCCACAGATCCTACATGGTCTCGCAGATCACGCCGCCTGCCCTCGATAACATCGGCTACAGAACGTACATCATCTTCGCCGTCTTCAACGCCTCCTTCGTGCCCGTCATCTACTTCTTCTTCCCCGAGACAAAGGGCCTTGAGCTTGAGGACATCGATAAGCTGTTTGCGCGCGGCGAGGTGAAGCTCTCGTTGCAGACCACGGCTACGACTGTTGCGAGCGAGGGTACCCACGGGAGTGAAGTTAGTTTAAACAGGGTGGGGAAGGGTGTTGTTTAGGGTCCTTGGTTTTGACATGCGGTTTGGGGAAGGGGCGAGAGGAAGAGAAGGCAGGGCGAGCGGTTGCTTGTATATTGAGTGGTTTGTGGGAGCGTTTTGTATAATATGAGATTGGTTGGGTGGGCCGGTTACGAATCACGAATGGGTGTCGCCTACGGCTTGGTTTTGGAGTTGGAGAGATATTTGGAGTTAGATTGAACTGGATTAGGGAGCGATGGGATTGATACTCAGATTGAAATCGGGATCGGGCTTGGATTGGTGTGGGTTTAATTGTTTGATGTAGAGTAGTATACCCCCTTGGTTTTGCCGTGTTAAACTCTTCTCTTCAGATTGTTTGAGGTGGAGGTGACGTGACGTGCTCTGGTGATGTTGGATATGCATGCATCTCCAGTCAGACTGCTCATTGTCTTAAGGTTAGTATCATTTGATGTCGAGTAGTGTGATGGCCAGGGGCCTGCGGTAGGGTCTGGCTGGCTGGACATGCTTGGTCAAGGATTGCTTAGTGAATGGTGATTGTTTTTTGCTCCGTGGTTGAATACCCACGATTCAACTGCTCGGGTTCATGGCATTGGCAAGCTCTTGATGGGGCGTTCAAGCCAGGGAAATCAGATCTTCACGACTGAGCAAGCACTCGGGGGTTCAAGGGAACAATCTACGTGCACGCTTACCACGAACGGCGGCGACGTCAGTAACGATGACAACGAGTCCCGCAGCGCGGTCTTCGCACTGCATCATAACACCTCCCCCCAGCGCACCATCACGGAACCCCCTTGCTCTCGTGTTGATCGCCTGGAGATTGGATGGCCACGCCTGCTTATACAGGTAGACACCGTGCGCTCCAGCAAGCGCCTGTGCTGCAACATGGCATACTCTGCGAATCCGCCGCTCGGGTGTTGAGTCTGGTTGCGTCGCACTTGGCACAGGGTATACGAGTAACATTTCAGGGATCTGTGCATGTTGATGTGCCTCTAGGGTACTTTAAGCCAACTCAGGTGCGATGGGAACGAGATGGGGGTTTTCGATGTTGGTTTCTACTCCTGTTTGTGGTGACGACGACGACGACGACGACGACGACGACGACGGCAGCGTTGGTGGTGATGGTGATGAGAGTCGCTTTGATGACGAGGATGCGGTTGTGCGATACAGGGAATCGAGTGCGTGTAGTTGAATACAATGAATCAGTCACTTGGAATGACTGTTGATAGGCAGGCGCTGATGGCAGCCGTCTTGGCAGTCTGGCCGCTCATATGGAAGCCAGAGCGCTGCGAAGAACCACCGCAAATTTTGGGCTTTACTGCTTGCTTGTCATTGTATGCTCTGCGTGATGTTCATCTCAACTTGAAGGGGTCCTTATAACACTCGGTGTGGGCTATATAAACTGGCAGAAAGAGTGTGTAGGTCAAGTTACATCCTCGCTGTACTGAATGCAAGTGAGGTGGGACTTATCAAGTGTTACTGACAACATACCACGTAATTCTAACACATGATGGCGAGAATGATAGTGATGATGGAAATATCCGCAAGTATAAAGTCGTACAGGTCCTGCTGGCTGAACACACATAAACAATAGTAGTTCTTAAACCCTTCTGTTTATTGCTGAATGACTAGCTATCTTGAGAGCACAGCTCTTTATATAGATGCAATGATACTCCTTAGGGGCAATATCGGGTTCAGTCTATGCATCTTGCCTGGAACCGTGCATGCTACCTCTGCCTTGTCCTTGATGCTGAGTTCATGGTTGGCAGGTACTCTTTAAGTGATCGAGGAATACTACTGTGAAGACGATAAGCTTATTTACAAGACAACAAAACAGGGCCATGGATTTAGGCGGTATCGGTCAGGATGCTGGGTTAGTGATGGCGACGAGAACGCTAACGACGACGACTTGATTCTGTTGATGGTCTACCAGTGCTACTTGGAGCGCCATGCTATCTAAGAGGAACTTTGTCCTGGTGATCTAAGTTATTTGCATACTCATCGCTAGGAGAGAGCTCATTAGCACATCTACTTATATATAACCTAGTTACTCTCGAGGAGACTTTCAGGAGCTTAGCACTACTCTATGGAGTTACACGAGATCTACAACCTGATAGATAAGTAAATCTCCTCACTGACTTTATGCTAGCAATCTGAAGACATCCTCTTGAAACCCCGCACTCAGTCAACAATTCTCTGCCACTTGACCTCAATTCAAGTTTGTGCGGCTCAAGTAGTCTATTCAGGTGGGGTCTAGGATTGCCAGACAAAGCACGTTCGCTGGAGGATCTTGTATGATACCAAGTACATAGAGCTCACCAATCATCTCATATCGCTCCTGATCGAGTTGATGAAACGAATGACAACGGCAAAGATGACGATTATGATGGAACAAGAAGCTATCATGTGCAAGAACATTCCAGTTCACAACAGCTGAGTACACGTACCTTTGCAGCCTTTCCCATTGGGGTAAACTGGTGAAGAAAAGCCTGTGGACATATCTGCTTATATATATGCGAGGAGGCTAAGTGGTTTACATACTTAAATAAAACCTAGCTACGCAATAAATATGCTGTGTTCATATTGGTGGGGGAAGTCGAAGTGGGGTTTATTGAGATGCTTACTGCTTGTGAATGATGTAGATTTGTGCGTGACTCTAAGGTATGGGATTCGTTTGCACTGCTCGATACATAATGAGGACCACTTATATGCCTCTTGATTGTTGGTTAGGCGTAGATAATAGGATGGCTGCTTATAGATGCAACAGCTTTCTAGGAAGTATCTAGAGTCAGAGATCTGACTACACAACACCTATGTTTACCACCCAGAACTCATATATAAGTAGGGTTGTGAGTGGACTATTTATACGAGGCTCAAACCTACTCTGTAGATCAAGCAAGTTCTAAGCAACATAGAATTCTGGCATGTGGAAATATAACAAAGGTTGAATAGGATTGATACAGATGCTAACAACTGATGACTATCCGAATGATGACGGCCTTGATGATGATTATGATACCTATAACAATAGAGACGTAGTATACAGTCACCGATGCAGAACATATTCTTCTTCTCTGCACTATCACGCCATTCTGGAGAAGAGGTGCTCTCACCACACTTGCTTATAAGTATCAAAGCATATCCAATCTGAACCTCAGTCAACAGCCTGGAAATATAAGCAGCGATACTGGCAACAGAGTATATCAAAGTCTCAAGAGATCTAATTTGGGCGTGGGGAAAAGCACTTGATGAACTTCACCACTCCTCTTGCAACCTTGTTTGGAACGTAGTAAAAGATGAGGTATATAACCTATTCTAGACCTTTGATAGAAGACAATGCTTAGGAATACGAAGAAGATGTAATGAGAGGAGAAAGGTCTACGAAAGCGAACTCACGAATACTGATTAGCTTGCTGTTGACAACTGTATGATGGCGAGGCCAATGATGATGATGATAATAGCAACGATGACCAAGCAATTTACAGATGTGTGCAAGCTCGTCTTACCCACGTCGATATATATATCCCCCCAATCTTGTGAAGTAGATGGCTAGGAAGACAGCTAGTAGCAGGCAGCTTATATAGACATAAACTTATACACCGAAGCATGAGCCGAGGCCGAGGTTTCGGATAGGATGATGGCGAGGAAATGTAGCGTATGCTGTAGTAGAACCAAGCTCCAGCATAGCTAGATAACGTTTCGGTATTAAAACAGGGATGTATATAACTGCTCGTTCTGAGGCCTCAATTCAAGTCCTCGTGGAACAATATGGATATATAAACTGCATCTGCGACTTCCGAGACGGCAAGTTTGTAGAGAAACCTCAGTAAAAGAGTATAGACCGAAAGAGCCAATGAGAAGCGACTTGCCAATTGATGCTTACCACATACTTCTTCTTCTTCTTCCGCTATGGTAAATGATGGGATGGAGTATAACAATTGCTCAGATGTGATAAACTTCGCACAATGTAATCAAACAATTGTGAAGAGGTCAACACAAGAAACCATCGTACTTGTATTTCTTGACCTGTCGTCTTGGCAGGCATCGAGACGTATTCGAGGCATATTCGGGCTTCGGCACTCGTACAATACAACACCAAGATCTCAAAGATACGAGATATTGATGTCGACAACGAGTATCGCAAGCCAAGCCATTCACAAGCCCGATAGGATGGCAGAATTTCAGCTTGGCTCATTTTATCCTACTCACTCAGGTGCCCTATGTAGGCAACATTAAGCATGTCAAAAGCGTATGCCATCACCTGGGTCACGACTAGTCGTTATCCATAGTATGCACAACACGGAATCCACAACCTCGAGTCGTTGACACAGCCCAAATCGACACGCATCGCATCGCATCGCATCGCATCATATCTGAATCGAATCTGAATCGAATCTGAATCCGAATCTGATCTGGATCACGATTCCAAGCATATCGCGCAACGCCCAATGGCTATGCCAACGCCAATGCCGATGCCAATACCATGCCAAACAGCACAAGAAAGACTACGTAGAGTACATACCTTGAGTGGCGGCCGCAGGTTGCAGTTACGTTTGCGGGTCACAAAGTATGTATTATGGATGCTTAGTCGTTGAGATGGGATAGGATAGGGTAAGGTACTAAGTACAAGTCCCAAGAGGCCGTTCCAAGAGCCCAGACGCTCCAGTGTAGCTGCGCCCCCGTACCTCAGCTCCAGCAGCGAAGGTACCTAAGTGGCTCATCGCTCGTCGCTTGAACGAAGTGCTGTGCAGGTGAGGTGCGGGGTGTTTCTGGGCATCGGGCGCGGTGCAAAGCATCCATCTTCGGATTGATCATACTAATAGTTACGCAGGAAGTATCTGTGTAGAGTAGGGAGTATGAATCTGCGGATTGAAGACGTCTTGGCCGATGCATCACGGAGTTTCAGTCCATCATATCTGTACTGCGGAAAGTGGTTAGTGGCTCTGCTGAGGGAAATTCAATTCAATTCAATTCAACTCAATTCAGAATGGCGAGACAAGATGGCTGCGAGTGGCCATGAGTGGAGGATTGGAGGATTGAAGGACTGGAAGATTGGAAGATTGGGGCGCTTGATGGCACGACGAAACAAGCATTGCCAGCCGATTCGCCGCATGATCGGCGTCTGTGCACGCGTGCTGCGAGGCTCTGCGAGAGTGTAAGTAGATCGTGCGCGCGCGGCTGTGGATGCTTGACTTTTTTTCTTGTTGTTGATTGCTGATGGATTGGGTTGGAGAGTTGTGTTTATGCTTGTGTTCGTGTTGATGTGGATTTTGCTGTGCCTTTTTACCTTGTAGACATGTGTAATGCAGAGGTTGATAGATGAGTACGCGTTGTCTTGGATGAGGCTGGTGATGGTGATGGCCCGTATATGTTGAGGTGGCGAGGGAGAATTAAAGAGGCGAATATTTGAAGGTTTGAATGGATTCGAGTATTCATAGAGCTGGGGTGGACTGGAGTGGACTGGAGTGGACTGGAGTGGACTAGAGTGGACTAGATGGAATCGAATGACTCGTGAATGGCTTCATGTATTGTGTTTTAGGAAGGTGTACCAATGTGGATCAAAGATGTTGAATAAGAGGTAGAATGGTAATACAAGATACATACTTTGACTTGAATACCTTGTATACCTCGCATAGGCGCCGCGTTGACATGTTCCTGTTCCTGTTCAAAGGGTTGCATTCATCTCCGTCAATTCTACCTAATACTAATTTCCCTTGGCTTTGATTATTATTATTATTATTATCGTTTTCCTTTCTTTTTCCCCCTCTTACCCTTCTTACTCTTCTCCTTCTCCTTTTATCTCTTATCTCTTTTTCTTCTTTTTCTTTTCTTTTCTTTTCTTTTCTTTTCTTTTCTTTTCTTTTCTTTTCTTTTCTTTTCTTTTCTTTTCTTTCTTTCTTCTTCTTCTTTTCTCTTCTTCTCTTCTCTTCTCTTCCTCTTCTATCGTACGAATAAGGCAGGCTGTGTAGTATAAGCAGTAGGTAATTGATTGAGGCGCAGTTTGCAAGTATTATGTGGAAGAAGATGCTACCTATAGACGGCGCATTCTTCCCGTTGTCTGTGCTGTGTGCTATGCGGCGTATGTACCTGTACCTGTATCTGTGCTTATGCCGATGAACATCTAGCCCACATTCCAGCCTTTTACCTTTACATCTTCACTTGACTTCTGATTCTACTTATTTATCCTAGCATTGTTAAGAGTAGCTATGCATCTTCTACATGCTTTATCATGCAAGGTACCATTGATTGTGACCAACTGTATGTTGTTCATTGCTCATTGCTCATCGAGTGTTGTGTATTGCTCCAAAGAATAATGTATCAAGACATGTCCTCATCCCCAACTATCCACAAACACAAACACAAACACAAACACACGCACACGCACGCACACGCACACACCTCTCTACACACAGCACCAATGCCACGCCATGCCACAGGGGAATAGCCACCAACCTCTCTCTGCCAATTTCTTACTCATTCACTGACTAGACGCTGTCTCTTCCAACAATGTGTGTGAGTACCCTAAGGGATTCTACTCGGAGTAGATTGAGAAAGAGAAAGAGAAAGAGAAAGAGAAATGATTACACTTGATTACACTTGACTGCTCATGACTGCTCTTGACTGCAAGTGGCCCTTGCTCTAATCCGCAGTCCCCGGCCCCAGCCCCAGCCCCGGCCCCTCCGTCCTCCGTCCTCCGTTCTCCCCCATGTAAGTCAAGTCAAGTCAAGTCAAATCAAGTCAAGTCCATCCCAGCCAACTGCACTGCACCGCACTGCACTACTCAACTACGAACTGCCCACCACACAGGGCAAAGCATATAACTAGACGCCTTCTCATTCGTCCTCCATTCTCCATTCTCCATTCTCCATTCTCCATTCCTCTCCATCCCAAACGGAATAAAGAGGCAGAGCAACGCAATAAAATACAATACAATACAATACAATACTACAAAATAACTCAAGATAAAACCAATCGATCAACCACACAACTACATAACAACAACATCAACAACATCAACAACATCAACAACATCAACAACATCAACAACATCAACAACACCAACAACATCAACAAAAACATCAACATCTTCCTGATCCTTCTCAATATCTACAAACACAACACTCCCAGACATCTCCCTCTCCCTCTCTCACCATGTCTGCATCCAGTTCTCCCCTCTCATCGCGGCGTTCATCCCGATCGCCACTCTCTATCGACCTCTCCGCAATTCCACCTCTCTCACAACCAACACCACCCTCCAATACCCTCTTAATAACCAACCTGCAAGACCTGGAGATCTTCCGTCCGGATAACCTCCAAACCATCAAAGACCTCGTCAACACCTCGGCTCCAATCCACACATGGGCTCCCCTCCGCTCCTTCCGCCGCATCATCGTCTCCTTCTACACGGAAGAATCCGCCATCCGCATCCGCCAGATCCTCGATGGTGAAGCCATCATGGGCGAGCGAGTGCGCGTCTACTTCGGCCAGCCGACGCCCATCGAGCCCAAGGACGAGCATCTGAACCTGCCCGACGCCGGTAAGCTCTTCTTCATCTCGCCGCCGCCCTCGCCGCCGCACGGCTGGGAGATGAAGCTCGAGGACGCGCCCAACAAGCAGGTGCACGCCGAGGACCTGGCCGAGGCCCTGGCCAAGCTGCACCACCGCCCGCGCACCGACCTGCCCGCCTCGCCCGCCAGCGATGCCGGCATCGGTGCCGTGGCCGGCCTCGTCACCAAGAGCCGCGCTCGCAGCTCCAGCACTACCATCTACCACCCCGGCGACCACGGCGATTCTCCTCACCTCCCCGCCATCGCTGTCGAGGACTTCACCGATGAGCCAGAGAACTTCGGCCTCGAGGAGGAGGAGGAGAAGCCCATCCCTGCGCACACGGCGAGACCGCCCGTCGAGCTGATGCACGAGGCATAGGGTGGAAGAGAGTACATTTGAGGGGGGAGCATTGGACGGGACATTTGGCGCACGGCAACACCTTTCCCTCCCTTTTTGTTTTTGTGTTGTGATTTTGGGTTTTACGTTTACGTCTACTTCTGGGGATTGCATGGCAGCGTTGAGCGTTGGATTCGGGGGTTTTGGGCGTTTGTGATGGCTGGCCCCTTGGATGGGTTTGAGATTGTATGGATTGTGAATTGTGGGATTGTACCTAAGCATTAAGAATGGTGGGACCCGGCGATGTCTGGGTTGATGAATAAATATCCTTCAAGCAATTTTTTTTTTGTGCTGCATTCTCCTGTCTTTTACTTTGTGCTTTGCATGCCCGTGCTTCAATTGTGACCGATGTTTATATAAAAAAGTTGTCATTTCTTGTAACGGAAAGGATTTATTCAGTTTCTAATAAGAATTCCATGTACGTTACATTTACATTGATATACTACACCATTCTGGTACCTATCGTTAGTCACCACTCAAACAACAACAATCTACATGATCCTATCAGAGAAATCGAATTCCTCCCTCTGCGCCTCAGGACCCCCCTTCTCCAGGCCCCTCTTGATAGGATTCTTCGAGACCTCCGACTGACCAGGCTTCTTCGGTTTCCACCTCCTCTTCGCATCCCACTTGGGCGGCGCGCCGTCCTCATTGTACCCAACACCCGCCTCTCTCCACTGCTTGGGCGGCTTCATGCCCAGCTCAGCCATGCCACCCCACACGCGCTCACCGCGCGCAAACCACCTCTTCTTCCTGTCCTTCTCCTCGGTGTCATTGGGCGTCCACTTGGTGCGCAGGATGCGCCGGATGGCCTCGACGCTCACCTCGAACTTGTCCGCCAGCACGGCGCCCGTGTACTGCTCGGGGAACTGCGTGTGCAGCACGCGGATGCCCTCCAGCGCGTCGGGCGACAGCCGCTTACGCGGTTTCCACCCGTCCGGGAACTTCTCCTTCAGCGCCGCCTTCTGGATCTGCCACGGCGCGCGCCGGTCTTCCCAGTCCGCGCCCGCCCACGCCGGACGCCCGACCGCAGCGCTGGCTTTGGCCCTGCTTTGGAGCGGGGGGCCGTTGTGGTGTGACTTCTTTGTGTGTCGGGTCTTGAACGCTGGCTCTGGCTCTGACTTTGGTGCTCTGAAGTACGCCCGTGATGCTTGTGTGTCTTGAGCTTGGGATTCGGCGGCCAGTGCGTCGAGAGCATCGTCCGTGATTTCCATGAATGCATCATTGTCGTAGTTACTTGTTGCCTGCCCGCCTGATGCGAAGGGTGCGAAGCTGCTGTCGGTCTCGGAGTAGCCTTCCAACAGCTCGTTATTCTGGAGAGTCACCGACGGCTGGTAGTTGTTGTCGCCCGCACGTTTCTGGGCGGGCCAGCTCGATTGTGAGGGCCGTTCTCCTGCTAGAGTAGAATTATCGAACGGCAGCCATTTTTCATCTTCGTCCCTCTGGTTCTCTGATTCTTTGCATCTCTGCGAGTTCTGGAATTGGCGCGAGGCATATGTGGTGAAATTTCGGGTGGCCGTACGAGCTCGCAGAATCTTTGGCTGGGGTGTCAACTCCAAATCGAGGCGTGCGAAACTCCGAACGAAAAGTCGGAGAGTGTTACTCGGACATGGGCAGGCCATATTTGCGTAGTGAAATTGCTGTGCTATGGGATTGCCACGTCGATGTTGCAATTTGGTGATGGGAGATGTTGATGGAACTTGAGAAATGAAGCGGAAAATATCATATGTACTACTCCGCACCTACTCAGATGCGCTATAATCCCTGTCGCTTGGTACAACCAGGGTACAGGTCGAACGTCAAGTGAAGTTGGTGAATAACATCTTAGCTTCGTGCTTATCATATTGATGGGATACTGAATAGCTTCTTCGTTACTTCTTCGAAAATTCGTGATTAATCTCATTTTCATTGCCAGTATTGTACGTTTGGGTGTGGAAGGTTTCCATACGGTCCACCAGTCCACACATCAAAATCTCCTCGATGAATCCTAAATGTTTGAGTGTAGATAAGTTGACAATAACACACTTGATTGATATAACAGGTACGTTTTTTTAATTTTATAAAGCTTTAGATTGTATGAAGATAGATGTGAGTACTTAGTGTACAATTCCAAACCTTTTTAACTGCTTTACACCGCTTCCTTATTATTACTACTAAATAATTTAATATCTCTTCCTTGAGTTCTCCCTATACACTTTAGCTTCTAGGTTAATTAATAAACAATATACTATTCAATACTATGTGTATAAAGAATTGATTAAAGGTGTTCTTGTTTTGTTCCAAGTCTTCTTTATATATTACTATGTACTAAAGCAAAAGATAACCTAAAATACTATAGAATATCAAGTTCCTCCAGGTATAAGTCAAACCAGATCCCCTCAAGGTCGTTATCTAGCTATAATACAGTTAACCATTATACTAGCATTATAAGCACCTTTTATTTGATTTCTCTAACTTGTGGAGAGTTCACGCATAGGTTAAGGCCTGTTTCTAGCTCTTCATTGTAGCATTGTTGTTACATTGAAGTTCTACAGAACTTCACAACCATTATAAAATCTTTGGATTATAACGAGGTTTTCCACATGGTACTGTATTTTTGAAGCGGCATAATATGAGAGTTCGACGTTGGCACTAGCGTGCATTTATACTGGTGATGTCGTAGACATTCGAACTCTTCTCCTAAGTACGTAGTACTTCTCTATGATCGCCACATCTCATAGTCTACACAACATAATTTTTTAGTACATAGTACATAGTACGCAATCAGAATCATGATGTGTCTGAAATATTAGCCACATAAACTCCTCACTTAGAACCCTCACGCATTGTTTATTGTCTATCTCTTGCTCCGCTCCCTGATAATTCTCTGAGCCACTTAAGCTTTACACCTCGTGACCACCATCTGCTTCTTGCTGTCTACTTACCCAGCTCATTATGGATATCGATGTAGGATACAGTAATCCTCTCAAGGTTGGTGTCAACATGGGCCTCGGTAATATTTTCAAGAGAGATGATGAGAATACTAGACGAGCATGGGGATACACTTTTCAACAGACACCAGATCACCTGACTCCGGAGCAATTGAAACCCTTAAAGTACTCCTACGATACACTTGGAGAAGAATGTTTAAACCACCTAGACAAGATCTGTCCACCAGTAGACTCAAGTCTTCCAAGGAATGTTAAGGTGCCAAGCGAGAAGGATGCTCCAAGGAGGGACTTATATGCGCTCTTGAGGGACCATAACTCAGAGGAACCTAAACTCAACGAGCTGTGGACCGAAGTCAACACGATCCCAGAATGGGTCGATTGGGACCAGATCTCCAGAGGTCAGAATGTTTTCTATAGATATGGTGGAGTGTCATTGACAGCAGTGAGTTCATATTGTTACGCAATACACAATGATTATACTCAGCTAACCATTTCAGCTCTGCTATCAATCCCTTCTTGGCGGTATGGGAGCCAATAGGGTAGTAGAAACCCTAGCACGGACAGGAGGTTTCTCAACCAGTGTAGCCAAGAGAAGATTGTTCGAGACGACGCAACACATCCTTCAAGTAACCAAGTCTCTTGAGTCTGTGCAGCCAGGAGGAGCGGGCCACGCCTCATCCATCCGTGTACGACTTCTGCACGCCGCAGTACGACGACGGATAATGAAACTTGAAGCACAAAGGCCCGGGTATTTCGACGTAGAGAAATGGGGGATCCCAATCAACGACCTCGACTCAGTGGCTACCATCGTATCCTTCTCGGCCGCGTTAATTTGGCTCGGCATGCCGCGGCAGGGCATTTTCCTGCGCGATCAAGAGATTGAGGACTACATTGCCCTATGGCGTCTCATAGCACACTATCTCGGCACGCCAACGGACTTCTTCTCGTCGCCTGTAAAGGCAAAGCACATCATGGAGTCCATAGCGTACCATGAGATCTCGCCCAGCGAGACGTCCAAGATCCTCGCTAACAATATCATCAGCAGCCTCCAAGACCAAGCTCCCGCTTACCCCTCCCGCGAATTCCTGTGCGCGTCGGCTCGCTGGCTTAATGGACAGGAGCTGGGCGATGCTCTTGGTCTTGATAGGCCGAGCCTTTATTACTATGCTTTAGTCGCCGGCCAATGTATATTCTTTATGGCGTTGTGCTATACGTACCGTGCCATTCCTTATCTTGATAGGAAGAAGCTGAAGGCACTAAGGAGGATCATGTATGCTGTCGTGGTTGAAAATAAGACGTGGGGCTTGGGAGAGGAAACCAATTTTGAGTTTCAGTATGTTCCGGATTTTCACCATACTACGGAGAAAGGAGTGCCAGCAAAGATTGAAACATCTGGTGGGGTAGAAAGAAGGAATTTCAGAGCTCTGGTTATTGCTAGTGCAGCTGTTGTTCTTGTGGGGATGGTTGGAATCAAGATCGCCATCGGGGCTGTTAGAGCTCTTTCTGGATAGACAATCTACGTGGTTTTTGGGAAATAGAAACATGTAAGGGACCTGTGAATCTGATAGGGAGTGATTGGCCACAGATAGATAAGTGAAATCCAAAGTATGTACAACATGTTACTTACGCGCCACCCTGATTCAGGCGAGATTCAGGGGACTTTTGCCTCTTAGGTAAGAGGATGAATAATAATGATATAGAATAACTTGAAATGATAGTACTATAAGGACTCAAAAATTGATGTTGATGAACTTGGTGTATTTCAAGAGCATAAAGCACTAACACTTGAAAAGCTGCTTTTTTCTATTGACTAGAATGGCTGCGAGTATGCAAAAAAATCTTGGGAAGTGACTTAGCTTGATATTAAGCCCAACATCCTGTATAAGCGCTAAATATTTAAGCATAAGATGGTAAATAGTTTTGCAATAGTAATTGGACAGATGAGTTTAAGATAACAATAACTAAGCACTGCGATCTATTTTACAGTTTCCCAATAGTTTAGGGAGAAAAGACAATACTAATAATAAAAATGCCTCAATTTTCCACCTCCAATACATACAACCTATACATTTTTTACTCCTTATACAAATGCCTCAAAACGTGGTTATGGATACCTTGGCGAATATTGTGTCAGTGATATCAAGAAGTGAGGTCAACACCCGACCGCAATTATGCCTGCAAGAAGATTATTCGGGCCCGAGGTAGTTATACAAAAAACATCAAAACTTCTCATTGTTGACTAACTATGACTCTCTAATTAGGTCTTAGCAACCAGTGTTGGAAAGACATGTCTGCAAATTATCGTGTGTTCCAATCATGCACGTTTTCATCTTTCAACAAAATTATCAAGTGACAGATTCTTCATTTTTAGAAAGAGTATATAACACATCAGAAGAGAATTCCACATTATCAATCATTTTAGTTTTCAACCACCCTTGATACCGTCACCTTCACAAACGGTTTCTGTCCACAACTTCCCCCCTTCTCTATCGGTGTTCCCCCAAATCTCATTGAGTGTCTCTTCTCCATCCCAGCCGATAGCCACAAACCCGAAGAGTTTGCTTGTTTCTTCTCGATGCCCTTGATAATAAAGTTTCCGTTGACTTTAGTCGCAGCTTGCTGGTTCGACGTGGGTGGTGCACGATTAATACGCTCGAGGATGGTATTGAGGTCTTCAAGCGAGTAACCGAGATTGTTGAGTGTCTTGAGAAGATCGTCAACACCATTCTGGCCGAGGACATCACGCTCTGATTTCTTGAGGGCACTGGGCACAGCCCTTGCAGCGCGGCCTTCTGCATCTCCAATGGCACTGCGTGCTGCTTTGATCATATTGTACACATACGAGCCGTCGGCTGGCTTGCGGTCGTAGCCCAGATCTTCCAAGTATGATTGGTAGCGTCGGAGGAAGTCGTCTGTGTTCTCAATGCCATAGATGGGACATGTTCGCTTGCCTGCAAGATAACAGTCGACGTGCACCCATCTGCATTCGCTCACGGGGTTCTGCACTGTTGCATCGAGTGGTGATGGTACGAGAACATCCAGTCCGAAGTAGTTTGCTGCGCGGTTGAGGCCGGTTTCACGGAACACAAGCATGGCTTGTTTGGCTTGAGCACCGCCATAGTTCAAGAGCAGCGCGAAAACGCGGTGAATTTCCAAGTCCGAGATATGTGAAATGACCAATTTGTTTGGAAGAGAGGGAAATATGCGGTCAAGAAGACTTTGAAGACGGTTTGCTTCTTGTGAAATTAAATCACCACCTTGGAGAGCGTTGTTGATGTTGGTGCTGATCTCCTTTGAGGTGGTCACTCCACCGATGGTGGTAACCACATCGCGAATGCAAGCAATGGAAGCGTCAGGTTTTGACATTTTGTATTACGCTTTGAATCTATTAAATGAGTGTAAGTGTTCGGTGTGACTGTGATCGTAAATTGTTGATGCAATGGAAGGAGTGCCATCGATGAGATATGCTTCTCTTATAAACTGTCGTCGACATCAAAGACTTCGTGAGATTCGGACCTAACAAAAAGTTACAATCATATTCCGCGTCAAATTCAATGTTCAAATTGAGCATACCATACCGCAGTATCTACTGGTCATCATGCCCTCTGGTACATTTGTCCTGAAAGTTCATCTAGGCTGCCTTGAAGCAATTTCCTTTGTTCACATTCGATCTCTTGATATATCTTAATATTGTTGTATATCGGACATCACGGTAGGCTGTAGTCCGCGTGGTGCACGCTTTGTGGGTGAGCAATGGAACCGACGCTTATGTTACGATTGTAGTTCTTTGAGTGCATTTCCCGTGTGCATCGGTCCGGACGCCTTACCCGCGTTGCGTAAGGAACTGAGCTTGCTCTTGATATCCGGATCCAATAACAATACTTTTCGACAGCCATCTGGACATGCCATCCTGTTTGTGGGTCTGATTTCTTTCAGTTTCTTGCTATTCAGCCTCCTCACTGAGGGGTAAGTTCATTATGCTACACCCTGCAGGTAACTTTCTTTCACTTCTTCTGTTAGCCTCAGGTGATATGACAACGCTCGATTCAGGTGGCTCTAGCACATCTGACATGGATAAACATCTTAAATCTGACCAAGATGATATAGCAGGAAAGTGATCTCTGTGCTTACAAACACAGTGAATCTGTTACGATTGTACCCAGAACATATCCAAAATCTACGCATATGATTTCTTACGATTTACACTACCTAAGGCTAAATGCGCTAGCGGTTATTGCTCTATGTTCAGACATATCTCCTGTGATCTGCACAGATTGGATCAAAAAGGAGCTCCAGCAGGAACTACATACAGTGCAGCAGAAACTCACATGATACGAAACCTGGAAGTAAGGGTCCTCTTAGCACATTTCTCTGGTTATTAATCCATTAACTTCATCACTTGACAACAATGGAACCTGGGATTTGTGTCTTGTCGACAAATTTATTGTAGGATCTTGGCGTCTCATTGCTGCTTCAGAACAATCAGGCTGAGGCATGTGGCTCCTCGATATCATGTGTTTCTGAGGGATGATTTGAGGGCATGCATCAAGTCCTACGGGGTTGATCTCTCTAAGTAACTTAAATCAAGATACCCGACTTGCAGAAAAGCTCACAAAACACTACAACCAGAGTACGAGAACTGATATACCTGATACTACCTCGACAATGCAAATACAAGGAACTCTTGCTTGCACTCCCGTTCTGCAACTCCCGCGACCGCTCGGTCTCGTAAAAAAAATCCGAAGCAAGTGTCTCAGCACAACCCCTCTCCCAGAACCATCAAGAGGCTGCGAGAAAAACTTTCCTGTTTCGACAGTATACTCTCCGAGCTTCCCAATGCTGTGAAACTTCCTGATATTCACACCTTTGCTATTCCGTCCATGTTCGATCAAGTCAATCAAATTGACATGAGTATTACGCAGAGCCTATTTTGCCTTGGCGGTTTTCTTTCAACTTGACGCATCTCATCTTCTCACATTCTTCACATGTTGCTGGCAGTGGATTGATCTGAACAGCACGACACAAGCGTAATTTGGAAACTCCATTGAGTCGTATTCAAAAAGTAGATATAGAGACCCGAGATATCTTATCGAGTTTTTGCGCAGTGGCACTGAATATCACCGCCATTATATAGAACTAAGAATGTCCACAAAGATACATAAAAAAGGATATGTGACTTGACATAGTTTATAGCTTCCATGTCAGGAGCTACAAGCTATTGATAAAACATCAACGGCCATGCATTTAAATACCCCCCCCCCCCCCCAAAAAACAGTAGAAAAAAAACACGGCATTAAATTTAACAATCTCCTAAACTACACAGCAGCTCTCTTTTCCGCCCCTCTATCCGCATCAAAAGCAAAGCCCTTCTCATCCATCATATGTGATCTACCATGTTCCTCTTCACTTGCAAACTCCCCCTCAATCTCCTCCTCATGACCATAAACCGTATGGTTAATAGACGCGTTCTTCGCTGGGAAGATGTAGCTGAAAGCCGTGTAGAGGAAGATAGACGTCACGAACCCAAACAGCCAATCAAAGGTATAGAGATTCCTAGCACCCGCCGTGATGTGCACACCGGATGCAAGACCGCTGGCATTGCCGGAGGAGACGATGGAGTACGCGAGGCCGGGCAAGTTGGGGCCCACGGCGACGAGGAAGGCGACGGCGGCACGCCAGTTCATACCATTCCAGTACGAGTAGCGCCCGGATGGGTTATACAAAGCGGGCACGTCGATGTGCTGCTTCTTGACGAGCCAGAAGTCGGCCGCCATGATGCCAGCGATGGGTGCGAGGAAGACGGCGTAGCCACCCATGAAGGCTAGGAAGGTGTTTGCTGACGAGAGAATCTTCCACGGCACGATCACCCAGCCGCCTACAACGGCGGCGATCATGCAGCCGCGCTCGATGTTTACGAAGCGTGGGAAGAGCACTGTCAGATCATTGGCAGCGGAGATGGAGTTTGCGGTGATGTTTGTGCCAACCTAGCGGATTAGTAGGGCTTCAAGAGCTGAACGGTGAAGAATGGACTTACTTGAGCAATGTACCAGCTCAAGGCTGCAAAGAAAGCTGCAGCTCGTCCGCCGTGGCCGAGTTCCAGCCATTTCGAAACGATGGTGAGAGGGTTCCACATGTAGTCCTCCTCTGGCCAGATCACCTTTGCGGCAGAAGTGCTGATGATACCCAGGACACCACAAATAGAGAAGATGATTGGAAGCATAGGGAGTTGAATAAACTGACCGCGGGAGGTCTTGGCATATCGACTGAAATCAGGGATGTTACCTGGAACCATTGTTAGCCTCGAGTTCATTGTGCCATTGGTTGGTACAACTTACATGCAAGTGTTGCCCAGGAACCCGTGACCGAGGACATGCAAGACAACCAGAGCCAGGCCCTGGTACTCCCGGTGACCGATGACTTCAACTCAAAGATCGCGCCGCCACCACCAGCCTTATGTACGCACCAGCCCATCATACCAATGGCAGCGATTGGTGCAGCGATAAGCTTGACCATGAAAAGGTAGCGAAGCTTGGTGGGCGGGATGAGTAAGAGCGGCAACTGAATGATCCAGAAGAGAAAATATGAGACCATACCCTCGGTAGTGATACCGGCGTCGCTGGCCATATGATTGGGAATCTTGCCGTACGAGGGCCAGATGGCCGAGAGCATGACGGTGATACAGATGGCTCCGTTGGCACCCTGAATACCTAACCAAAACATGGCCAAGATAGCACGCGATACGATGCAGAAGTAGGCAAGATAGTAACCAAAACTGGAGCGAATGACGACTGAGAAGGGGATGTGTAACTTGGCTCCAATTGCTCCGTTGAGCACCATGGGGATCGCGACGCAACTTGTTCCTGTCGTTGGATTAGCTGTGTGCTCGATTTACAGCCAAGAATTACAGCTTTTTACCAACAACCATGATGGGAATTGCATCTCTCCATGTCAGGCCAACAGCGATGATACTCGATGCCGTCTCCCAAGTTCCAATATTGATCGTGTCAGTCGCCCAATCTGATGTTGTCAGCACAAGTCAAACACAGATATGAATGTCCCAACTCACAGGCAATCCAAGTCCACATGGACCACGTCTGATTCGACTTGGGCGTCGGGTCCATATCTTTATTGGTCCAGACATGTTCGGGTGCCAGGGCGGACTTCTGCTTTGGAAGTCTCCATGCCTCGACAGAGGTGCAACGCTCCTTGAGCTGCTGTGTTGTAGGGACGTATTTCATCTTTGGCCTGTGGAGTTCTCAATGCCGATACAAAACAATAAGGCAGCAGCAACACAACAGCAACACAATAACAATTATTTTAGAACCAAATGCCAATGGTAAGGATGACGGAGTATAAATGGTTTAAATTGTTTAGAAGAAGGAACAAGCAAAAGAAGTCGATCCAAATAATCTGGGTGAGATCGACACTCCTCGAACGATACAGCAATTGAGTGCGCAGGACTGAGATGATGATGTATGTAGGGTAAATCAAGTGATTTTGCACAAGGGCATGTCTATGATGTACATGGGCAAGGAACAGTCAGCTCTGCCCAGGAGTGCAGAGCAGAGGGTATATATTTCATATATACGGATTATGTCTGGCAGCAAATGACTTATCACTTATCTCTGGCATCGAAGCTGGCTGGACCTGGGATGAGCTGTGAGAGGCAAAAGAGAGAGAGTTCGAGATACGCAGCCATGCAGTGAGACGTCGATGGACGAATGAGAAAGGCGGAAAGGCGGAAAGGTGCTTATCATCAGCAAGAGGATGTCTGGGCCGGTAGGGCAACGATCGTTATTAGCAAAGGCGAACGGAGCAAAAGATACACCAAACCTTAAGCAATGAATAATGAAAAAAGACAGAACCTTATGTCACGTGGAGAGATGTTCGTTATGAGAATGTCGATGTCAATGCCAATGCCAATGCCAACGCCAACGTCGAGGGATTATCTCCACGGGCGCATCTCTGTCTGTGTCCATATCCGAATCCGTATCCGTATCTCTCTTGTCCAGCTCAAGCGGCTGTTTCTTTGCTGTGGCTGTCGCTGCTTACGCACATGTGTGACGTTCGCTCCTCCATACTGTTATGTTAGCCTCTTTTTGCTTATCGTACCCTATCACTCATTCACTCACTCATTCACTCATCCATTCACTTCTTCACTCACTCACTGCCCGTCTATCCGTGCAAGCTCACCCGGAAATGCTTCTCTACATCGAATCCACTCTATGTCCTCTACATAGTACACTTGAGCTCAGCCAGCCATGGATCTCGGCCGGCCATTTCATTACTGATGCCGTCGAAGTCTACTATATTCTACAAAGTATTCTATGTATTGAGATTGAGATGCTATAGTGCAACGCTGCAGAACTGCATAAAAGCTTGACCTTAGGTGCTTGGCTTCTCCCACTCCCCCCCCAGGCCTCCTCCCATCGCCTGTCTCCGTGCGCAGCTCTCCGCTCCCCACCCATGCCTACCCCGTACCTCTAGTCAATACAGCCGCTCTCACGTGATGATGCTTACCCCACCCTTACAGCGGGCGAGTTTGCTAGGTAGCCCGTTTAGGACGAACATAAAATACATGGTAGGGAGGAGAAAGAGGAAAAAGAAGAAGAACAAGGAATGTCATTTTCTAAGGCAAGAGGAAGCACTTCTATATATTTGAGCTTGGGATCTACTCAGGGACATTGTTTTGTTGCTCTGTTGAATCTCTTATTATCGTCCATACTACCTTCGCAACCTGCAACATCTTTATTCATTCGCTGACCCGAGACTCTCGGAAGCATGTTGTACTGCCATGCCGCCATCATAACCGTCAACTCGACGCGCGACATCATTCTCGATGGAGCAATCCTTGTGCGCCATGATAAGATAGCTGCCATTGGAAAGACCGATGCTCTCATGGCTGCATACCCAGACGAAGGCGTTGTAGATCTGATGGGACGCATTGTATGTCCTGGACTGATAAACACACACATGCACACGGCACAAACCCTTTTACGCGGTTCGCATTCCCTCTCAGTCCAGACCCCAATCTTATCACCATAATCATCTGAACAGAAGACTTTTCGGAGTCTCTCTTGTCTTCTCCTTCTCACTGCTATTTTAGATTCGGCGCTTGTGTTTGGACCCTGACGTAAAGCGAGGCTAATGATAAGAAAGGCTCGGCCGACGATCTGGAGCTCGTATCGTGGCTCTGCGAGAGAATCTGGGTGCTGCAAGGGAACTTCACAGCAGAAGACGGCTATGCGGCTGCGCGGATTTCCATAGCGGAAATGCTATTGTCGGGCACGACGTGTTTTCTGGAGAGCATGGTAAGTCGTACAAATTCGTTTCGATATCGGAATTTGCTTTCACGCGATGCATTGGACCTTCCTGACTCGGCTGTAGTTCGCTGATAGATATGGCTTCGATGGACTGGCTCGTGCTGTGGAAGAGAGTGGAATCCGGGGCTGCCTAGGCAAGATTGTTATGGATATTGCAACTTACGCCAAGGATCCAAAATGGGCCATGAATCCGGGGTTGGTGGAGAACCGTGAGACTTCATTGCTCGGAACACTCGCTATGCATGAGAAATGGAACGGCGCTGCTAACGACAGGATCCGAGTTTGGTTCGGGGCGAGAACCCCTGGAGGGTGAGTCTCTGAACTATCTTCCCATTTCTAATAAATACTAACAATAATCAAGAGTCTCTGATGATTTGTATAAGGAGATGACAAGCTTGTCAAGGGAAAAGGGAATTCCCATCACCATGCACTGTGCGGAAGTCGCCGCAGATAGAGCATTCTTTGATTCGCAGTCTCATACTCCAATGTCCTATTGTTCATCTGTCGGGCTACTAGGACCAAGTACTGTTCTTGTACATATGGTTCATCTCGATGAGTCTGATATCGCAACCCTTGCACAGACTGGAACACATGTCGCTCATTGCCCAACATCAAATGCAAAGCTTGCTTCTGGTATTGCTCGGATCCCTGAAATGCTGACTGCTGGTGTCAACGTCGGACTGGGAACCGATGGAGCTCCCTGTAACAATACCAACGATCTTCTCCAAGAGATGAAGCTTGCAGGCATAATCCATAAAGCACAGAGCATGGATCCGACCTTGGTTTGTGCCGAAACAGTCTTGGAGATGGCGACGATCAACGGCGCCAGGAGTCTAGGTCTAGAGGACTCCATAGGGAGTCTCGAGGTCGGCAAGAAAGCCGACTTCGTTGCCATTGATATGAGAAAAGTTCATCTTCAACCTTACTTTTCACCAGTCAGTGCGGTGGTGTATTCGGCAACAGGAAGAGATGTCGAACTCGTCGTGGTTGATGGTGTTGAGGTTGTGAAAGGGGGTCGCTTGCAAACAATGGACGAGGAACAAGTCTGGAGAGAAGCGAACAAGAGAAGTCAAGAAGTTGCGGAGAGAGCAGGCCTTTCGGAACATGTCAAAGGACGCTGGCCTTTGAAATAGATCAGACGAGCTCACTATGTTTCTCGGCGTCTTAAAAGTGTTTTGATATTTCCAGTAATTAAAGCCTGACTGGAACTGTTCCAGTAATACGGCCATTGAAGCTGGTACCATTGCAACTCATCTTCCCGGTAGATCATGTTTTGGTGAGGATGGTAGAATTGATATCATGAAGCCAGGCTTAGTATGCCACCGAACACAAGGCTCAACACAAACCCCGTGAAGACAGCCATCTGCATTTGCTTGCTCCATATACCTTCTTCGCGGATCGCCCATCCAACAGCACCCAAGGGCCACATAAAACCAATGACGCTGCCCCATATAAGAACGTCCATAGAACCCTCGGCAATGTCATTGCCAAAGCCCCCTGGTCCTGTCCCGTCGTTCATGCCATTGTTGTCAAGCCACGAATCCTCCATCCGCCGCAACTCTGCTTGTGAAGGCATTGTGTCAGGCGTGTATGAACGAGAATGGATTGCCATGAATTGAAGGCGTAGCTGGCCAACCTCGGCCGCCGAGAAACCTGTCGATAGGAGCCGATCAAATCCTCTAGGAGCGGGGGTAGTCATATAGTCTTCATGGTGTCTATCTGGTGCCACTTCAGTATCCGAATCCTTTGTCGGCTTCGGGCTTGTTGCAGAGGCAAGAGCAGCAATCCTTTCAACCTCAAGCTCTTTTGAACTCAAATCATCTCCAATGGAGCAATTGATATAAACTCGAGTAGATTCGGGC
The DNA here is from genome assembly GCA_022609375.1 of Xenosphaeropsis pyriputrescens. Lineage (NCBI taxonomy): Eukaryota > Fungi > Ascomycota > Leotiomycetes > Phacidiales > Phacidiaceae > Xenosphaeropsis > Xenosphaeropsis pyriputrescens. Next base: position 500,977 of record JAGKQE010000007.1, read on the forward strand.
TCGACCTCTTTCCCCTTTCCTTTCGACTTCGTAGAAATACTTGATCTCGGCGGGGGAGGTGGTAGTTTTAGGGCAGAGCTTAATGTCGAAGTATCATTGAGGATCTTTCCACCATAAATCAACCGCAATCGGCTGGATGCGACAGACGCGGGAGCGTTCGATCGTATGCGGTACTTGAGGAATATTACTGTCGTATTCGAAGGATTATTTATTTCGAGGGTGAGATCTGGTATAGACGCCGTGAATCGTACAATTACATGTAGAAGGTCAGGAGTCGCATGACTTGGCGGTACTGAAGCGGCCATGGAAGACGAGCCTTCGGAGGCCATTAGAGACGAGCACTTAGGGGCTTGTAGACAGCTTCTTGGAAGACATTCAGTGCGATACTACATATCGCAATAGCAACCAACTGAATTGCAACTCATCTTTGAGCTTCCCGTAGATAAAAGTGGTCGATATTAGGAGTCATGGCGATGATGTTTGCTTATGTATTCTATCGCGAACACTGGCACTGCGATGTCCCGGAGCTTTCCCCAGACATCACAGACCAGGCGGCCGCATACCTAGACAGGCTAATCGTCACTTACCCCCACCCATGCCAAATTGTGTGATTGAGGTATTAACGACTCGAAAGTACGATAACCAGACGTACTTTCCAACATATATAAGCAACATTCTGAGGTCGATTTTGACAAAATTCCTCTTGAATCCTATTTGTACTTTTCGCTTCCAGAATTTTTATGCGATCCAGTTCTCTCGCCCATATTGCACGATCTCTGTCAAAGCAACAGTATCTCCGAAATCGCAAGGTCCCTGGCATCACACGGGAATTCAATTCTACGATGTCAGCAAAGGGAAAGCTACAACCAGCGGCCAGGGTTGCCGGTAGGAAGCAAGATGTCTGGTATGATATATCCATTTCATAATTAGTTCGAATTCCGCCCTGTGTGAGATTGATTATTGAGATAGCTTGCTTACTTGTTCTCAGGTCCATTGTCAACGAAGCAGCTGCTGCTTCTCCAAAACAACCAATTGTCAACATGGGCCAGGGATTTTTCGGATACAATCCACCAAAATTCATTATCGATGCCGCAAAGAATGCTCTAGATAGAGTTGAATGCAATCAATATTCTCCCACCAAGGGCCGGCCGCGCCTTCAGAAGGCCATTGCAGATGCCTACAGTCCTTTCTGGGGCAGACAACTCGACTCAAGCGAAGTCACAATTACAACCGGTGCAAACGAAGGGATGTTGAGTGCTTTCATGGCTTTCATTGAAGAAGGAGACGAGGTTATTGTCTTCGAACCGTTTTTTGATCAGTATATCAGCAACATCCAAATGCCGGGTGGAAAGATCAAGTATGTGCCATTACATCCACCATCAACTGGGGCAACTGAAACCTCATCTGCCGCCGAATGGACAATTGATTTTGCAGAGCTTGAGGCTGCCATCACTTCCAAAACCAAGATGATCGTCATCAATACTCCACACAACCCAGTAGGCAAGGTCTTCTCCAAGGAAGAACTTCTCAAGATCGGCGAACTCTGTGTGAAGAATGAGATCATCATCCTTTCTGACGAGGTATACGATCGTCTGTTTTACGTCCCGTTCACTCGCATGGCTACTCTGTCACCTGAAATCGAGCGACTGACACTCACGGTTGGTTCCGCTGGCAAGAACTTCTATGCTACAGGCTGGCGTGTAGGCTGGCTCATCGGCCCCGAGCACCTCCTACAATACGTATCTGCTGCCCATACCCGTATTTGTTACAGTAGTGTTTCCCCACTCCAAGAGGCTGCTGCTGTCGGATTTGAGGAAGCCGATAAGAACGGATTCTGGGATGCAGCCAAGAAGGACATGAAGGGGAAGATGGACAAGTTTAATGAGGTCTGGGACGAGCTTGGCCTGCCATACTCAGACCCAGAAGGGGGTTACTTTGTCTTGGTGAACATGAGCAAGGTCAAGTTGCCAGCAGACTACCCGTTCCCACCACATGTTGCTGAGAGACCGCGGGATTTCAAGCTCAGTTGGTTCCTGATTCAGGAGGTTGGTGTTGCGGCTATCCCACCCACGGAGTTTTACACCGATCCAAATGCACACATCGCTGAGAACTATCTGAGATTTGCTGTCTGCAAGGAAGACAGTGTTTTGGAGACGGCAAAGGACAGACTTAGAGGACTAAAGAAATATATCTCGAACTAGAGAGATTACGTATATAATTCCAAAAAAATATTAAGTTGTTGGGCCGAATACAGATCGAAGCACTGGTTTATTTCGCCTCTCGAAAATTATATATACGCCTGAGCTGTTAATAAGTTAGCTGTCACATGCAGTTAGAGCACTCCTTTCTAACATAGGGTATCTCAGAAAGAGATATCCAAGACATGTAATTCTGCTATATGATTTTGGAGAATTTGGCTAGGGCTGAATGTAACTCAAACGACTTCTAATGTTTTTTTTTTTGGTGAGATAGAAAGAAAGAAGCTATCGACAAGTTTTATATCTTCTATCCGTGCTGTAGGTACCTATGCTTGCCATTGAACACTTGACTTGGCTCAGCGTAAGGACTTTGGCCAACAAAAAGTTTGTCGTCGAATTGAGTTATTGTTATTTTCAAATGGAGGGGCATTTGAATTCTATGGGTTCCTTACTTACAGAATAGCCGTTGTTTTCTAAGTATCTATTGAGGTCCGATCCAAACAACTTCACGTCAGGCGGATGTCTGAGTTCAATAGAGGGATACAATATTAAAATCATTCAAACTAGTACATCTCATCATAGATAGTGATTGATCGTGACCAATCGAGACACCTTTCCTCTGATAATTTCCAAGCACTCACTTATCAACTATCACCGGTAATATGACAACATGAAACTGTGCTGTAATTTCTTGGTTTATGAAAAAGAGTGAACTCAGCTGTGAGAAACAGTGGAAGTATTACTTGAAGGCTACTTTGAGGTAATGTCGTGTAAATGTCTTCGACAACTTGAGGTCAATACTAACTCCCATTTCTTCCTCACTCACCGACAGCGGTACGATGATTTTTCAACAATTAGTGAGAGATGTTCTATTTTTGCTCATGCTAAAGTATTTTACACTCGACTCCCGAGTTGAAATACGGCTTACCTATACCAAGGTCCAAATGACTATGATTGGAGTTCGTATCGAGTCTGAAGAGTATGTACTGTAAGTACAAGTACATGTACATGCCCTCTTGCACCAAACATCGGAAGCGGCTTACCCCATATTTGTCAGGGTTTCAGAATGACACCTCAAACAATGGAATTGATGATCAACAGTAACATAAGAACCCCATGGTACATTGGAACGTGAGGCTCGAACAGTGTCTCAACATTACTTTGATTAGCTTTCTGGTTGTGTTGACGAACGGCCGGAGCTGACGACATGTATAAGGCTGATGTCAATTTACGATACGGAGAAATGTTGATAAACACCGGGGCATCTACTCGGGTGTTTGGGTATCGACACCGAAGGATGCATCCGTTACCACTTCGATACTATACATGATCGAGGAAATGGATTGTACAGTATCTTGAATTTGATCCACTGGTCTATCGTTATCATTGTGGTTATTATCCCTCTTCCTCATCTTCGGGCGTGCTTGTTATGGCACTGGAAGAAATCGATTCTATCCTGACACTCACGAGTCAGAAGTCATAACATAATGACTAGGTAAAGTACATACCTACACGCATACAGTAACTCCGTGCATATGTAATAAGTAGCTGGGAGCATGAAACTTAGCAGAAACTCAGCATGGCCGGTGCGGCGCGGCACGAACCTCTGTCGCTCTGTCGCTCTGTCGCTCTGTTGCATTGCTGTTCTTGTAATTAATCAATATTCGGAATACCAATTAATCAACAAAAAGCACAAAAGGCACAAAAGGCACAAAAGGGGCTTGGCTTGATTGGTAAATAACTTGCTCAAACTCCGACATTGCCTTATCAGCATGGTATGTATGATATGATATGGTATTTGTGACCAAATTCAATGTCAGTGTGGTGTTATTGGCATTATTGCTACCATTCTGGGTAACGGTGGTGGTGGTAAGACGTGGTGAGGTGAGCTTGATGTAGATAGAGTAATAAGTAATACGGCCAGCTGTCGCGCTGCTGATTGATTGGTAATTGATTGTGCGATTTGTCTCAATCCCAAACAAAAGAACAGATCGTTCTCACTCTCATTCTCATTTTCATTCTCATTCTCCTCCCGCCACCACAGCCGCTGACAACAAGTACAAATACTGAGGGTACTCGAGCTCAATACATCCATTCGATTCCTACATCATCATTCAAACCCACAGATTGGCCACTGCACAGTTCAAGCACCTGCCTTACTCATCACCTACGACATACCTAGAGAATCCTACCTAGACGTCCGCCCCCAAAACTACCATCTATCAATAATCACAACATGTCTGAACACACTTACAAGTTCAACGTCAGCATGAGCTGCGGTGGGTGCTCAGGCGCCGTAGACCGTGTGCTTAAGAAGCTCGATGGTAAGTTCAAGTCTTATGGATCGCATGTCCGCTGATCCGATTTATGATTCCATCTGGGCCTGAGCCTTCAATCCTCGAAATATGTGCTGACATTTCAACCAGGTATCAAGTCGTACGAGGTGTCCCTCGAATCACAAACCGCCACAGTTGTCGCCGAGCCATCTCTCGAGTTCGAGACTGTGCTCAGCACCATCAAGAAGACTGGCAAGACCGTCAACTCTGGAGAGGCGGACGGCCAGGCAAAGAGCATCTAGCTCTACAAATAGAGATAACGAAACACAAGTTTGGGAGAGTGCATGCGGTCGATCTTTGCGACTAGGACAAGGGAAATGGAGTGTGGGCGTTTTGGAAGGGCATGCCGTTGAAAGTGTGAGCTGCGGCTGCATTGTATTGAATGAGAAGTACTGCTGGAAGAATTATAAGTTTTTTTCACCATTCTGATATCATTCTGCTGCACGTTTCTGGGCGTACTTCTATTTGTGGTCCATTTCCCGGCGTCTCACATTGGACTATCGCCCACAGTCTTCATTGAATGTCGTATTCAACGTCTGCATATACCCTTGACAGCACGTTGGCAAAATATATTGGGTGGCTGGCTAGTTAGCTGCATGCATCTACAGGAAGCAGCAGATTTCAACAAGATGGTGTCAAATTTCAAACGACTGCATGTCTGACAGCCTCATATCTCACAAGTTGTAGAGGTGTGGCAAAGCTTGAAAACTTTCAAGTGCCTATTCAATCTACGAACGTCCTGCGATAGCAGCAAGGCAAAAGGCATCAACCCCTGATATGTTATCCAAAGACAGATCACTTTTCCAACATATCAGCCACCACGAGGCGCATTGTAAGTCTACCCATGTTCACCCATGTGAGAATGTGGTATCCCGCTCTTATTTTCAACACCCGCGTATATTGAAGGTGGGGTATGCGAAAAGGCAATATGCTTAAATTCATGTGTACTTTTGACGTTCCCGCACCTTGCCAATATACACTTCAAGACTTCTCTGACTCTGCTAGATCTGCTCTGGGAAGGTGGCAAGCCAAGTGTACAAGGACTTTGATGTGTATCAACGGAGAAACATAATCGAGGAGTGCTGATTCCCGCCTCACTCGGACTATCTATGTACATATGTACATATGTACATATGATGCTTAGCGAAGCGCAGACTACATAGCAAGAGTCCGAGGGTTCAAGTGATCTTGACAATCACGATAGTCAAGTCCATCGACAATAGACGATCTCGATCGTAATCTGCAGCAAGAATTATCACATCATTGCTCTTCATGACTTCCTCTCAATAAACCCGGGATGTGAAGGTGCGGCAGCCGCATGTCGCTAAGCACCTGCGTAACCCGGCAAGTCATAACATTCGTCTGATGTTCTGCTCACCACTAAGTCATACACATCGTCTCCATCCAGGCACTCCCGATTGAGTGCATGCTGATTGCATTCAATAATACAGTAGTTCAAAAGCCACATCAGTCTATTGTTTTTAATCTAATTTTATACAACCTCGGAAGAGCTTCACATTCAAGACCAACAATATATCCCTGGCAGCGTTGAGATACTGGTCTTGGCATGCTTAGTGTGCTTTATGCTTATCTATCATGCATTTTTTACTTGCTTCAAGTTATTGATATGCTTATTTGCACTTCCAGCACGATCACGATGGGAGCATCAAGAAGAGCTCGGGTCATCCAGAAGATGGTGGCGGCCGATTCGCAGTCTGGAGAGGACGGTGTAAATGGGTTATATATCAGCAATGATATCTTGCTCTTTTCTTACAATCCTATAACTTTCCTATTTTAAGTCACTCATTGCTTTACTGTTTTCCATTCTTTGGATCTCTCTACCTTCTTCACCATGAGACTTGCTCCATCCCTTCTTCTCAGTCTGCTGGGCTGTTCAGCTGTAGCATCAGCCGCGTACAAAATTGTCGTCGACTCTTATGAGTCTGGCTACCCAGGAACCAATGCGTTGGATGGAAACACATCTACTTTCTGGCATACCGATTACTCGGTAACACCAAACCCAGGTTTTCCGCACACTGCCACTATAGACCTGGCATCTGAGTTTGTTGTTACGGGACTGGCCTATACCCCTCGTCAAGACGGTGACAGCAATGGTAACATTGGAAGACATGAGATCCAAGTCAGCACCGATGGAGAGACTTGGAAAACAGTAGCCTATGGAACTTTCTTGGACGACGCAAGTATCAAGACTGTCAACTTCACTTCAATCTCTACAAGATATGTCCGTCTCGTGGCTTTGTCTGAAGCTGGTAACAGAGGGACTTGGTCCAGCGCTGCAGAGTTTGGAGTCCTGACTACTTCTGCCAAGACTGCTGCTGCAAGCTCTGTTGCCACATTGGGACAATGGAACCAGACAATTACCTTCCCTCTGGTACCAGCTGCAATCGCAATGCTACCATCCGGTGCTATCCTAGCTTGGAGCTCATATGAGCCAAAGGCCTATGGTGGTACTGGGAAGACCGTTACAGCAACATACTACCCAGCCAACGGCTCCGTCACTGAAGCTATTATCACCAATACCAACCATGATATGTTCTGTCCAGGTCTCTCCATGGACTTTGAGGGACGAGTCATTGTTACTGGTGGCGATGATGCTTCGAACACATCCATCCACGAAGCAGGTCCAAACGACTGGGTTGGCGGCGCTGAGATGAACATTCCCCGAGGATATCAGGCTAGCACCACTGTGTCTGACGGAAGAACTTTTGTTATTGGCGGCTCGTGGAGTGGAGGCTATGGTGGCAAGAACGGCGAGATCTACGATCCAACCGCTGACACTTGGACTGAACTTTCTGGTTGTCCTGTTGCGCCCATGCTCACGGCGGATGCTCAAGGGATATTCAGACAGGACAATCATGGCTGGTTGTTTTCCTGGAAGGATGGATACATCCTACAAGCTGGCCCCAGCAAAGCAATGAACTGGTAAGTTGCTTCCTGTTTCCTTCTCTCGGGCCTAATACTCTTCCACTTGACTTCATGTATGCGAAATGCATGCTAATTTCTTCAAGGTATGGCACAAGCGGAACTGGATCCCACGCAGCCGCCGGGACTCGGGCCTCAGACACGGATGCCATGGACGCCAACGCCGTCATGTACGACGCAGTCAACGGTAAGATTCTCACCGTAGGTGGATCGCCCAGCTACCAGGACTCGGACTCGACGTCGAACGCGCACATCATAACCATCAACGCAGTGAATGCCGCCGTCACTGTCACAACGCTCACAAACATGCACTACGAGCGCGCCTTTGCCAACGGCGTTGTGCTGCCGGACGGCAAGGTCTTCATCACGGGGGGGCAGACATACGCGCTGCCCTTCTCGGACGACACGTCGATCCTGACACCCGAGATGTGGGATCCGGACACGGGCGACTTCACGGAGATGAACCCCATGAGCATCCCACGCAACTACCACAGCACCGCGGTGCTCATGATGGACGGCACTGTCATCAATGGCGGCGGCGGCGTATGCGCAAGCTGTCTGACGAACCACCTTGATGCGCAGATCTACAGACCGCCTTACTTATACAATACGGACGGATCAGATGCTACCCGTCCTGTTATCACTGCTGTTGCTGAGACCACCGTGGCGATCGGCGATACCATCGAGGCGACGATCGATTCTGCGGTGGAATCTTGGGCGTTGATCCGCGCAGGCAGTGCGACGCATACCGTCGATACCGATCAGAGGCGTATTGCTCTCAACGCGACGGCTGATGGCTTGACTTATTCCATGGCTGTCCCCAGTGACGCTGGTATTGCGTTGCCCGGTTACTGGTGGCTGTGGGCTCTGAATGAGGCTGGTACGCCCAGTGTAGCGCAGAGCATCAAGATCACGCTATAAGCTGCTTTTTAATAAGGAGGGAAAACTCGGGACGTGACGATGTATACGACGGGATGATATTTCTTGGTATGTTTCCTACATAGTCATGACCTTTACGGAAATTTATATACGATCAAACATGAGTAGCCAGCTCCGTCAACTGTGCTTTCGCTACATTCTGCGGCGCTCTCTGCCTCCCATATCTTTGTGTATCATAATGCCCAATCTCATGGCACAGCATACAACAACAGTCTAAAGAGGGCATCTCCGTAGGGCAACATGATATTCTACAGCAAGCTCAAATTGCCAACTACATCCCAAGCTCACAACTTCCAATTGCTCACAAAATAATTGGTGGCATAATTCTTCCTCATAGTCCGGGCATGCAGCTAAGCAGCTCGTATTGATGCATATCCGTTGAATGATATTTGCACAATGAAAGCCACGAGAAGCGCCCTGAACCTCAAGATTCTACGGCATCGTGCATTGGCTGGGCTGTCGTGCCTCTTGCACGTACATACATACGGAGTAAATATATATTATATAATACGCGTCACGCAGATCAATCCGAATCTCACTATGAGCTCGTATCTACCACTCCATATGCAAATCTGTGTATGCACCACCATGTCCCGCAACCATACCAACACAGAGCGGGCATTCACTTACTACCTTATCTTACTCTACCCTAGGATCCTGAGTTGTACATAGCACATACACATCGCAAAGCACTTGATAAACACCCCATTCCCATTCCCATCCTCTCCCCCTCTATTCACGCTCCCACCATATCATCTCAACCCTACACAACTCCACCGAATCAAGCATGTCAAACCCGTCAAGCCCCTCTCCTCCGAAACCGTAATCGCACAGCCCAGTTCTAAGAGATCACGCGACGACCACCCGCAACCGTATCGGCAAGCGCGCGCTCAACGGCGTATCTCCATGCGACACGTCAGTTACACATGCCACGAAGTGAATGGCATCGAATCGATTCACGAGGAGGGTCCCCTGGTCGCAAGGATTGCTGCAACTGGCGGGAAGATTAAATTCGGGGTCGGGTAGAAGCCGACCGCTTTCATGCGGTGCGAGACTTAGAGTTTAGGTTTTAGGTTGGGCTGGGTTGAACGGGTGCGAGTATCCACACGAGTATCACGAGTACTGTGAGGAAGCTATGAGGTGCTTTGTGTGTTGAATTCTATGGTCAGTTTGGGCGACGACGCAGGATCAGACAGGCGGCGAAGGATGAAAGCCCCCGATCGGATGTGAGACTGGAATAACACCAGTGTTGAGCAGATGCATTCTTGCGTGTGGAATTTGACGTTGAGGAATGAGGGCGACGGCTTCAGTATTAATAGTGATCAGGAAAGGGCAAAACTCGGCCGAGCGTTGTGCTCGATATGGGTCACGGTCAGATCAGGACAGATAGCCGCAGGGTTTCGATGGGTTGGAATCGTGCTTCGTTCCAGTTCTTCGGCTTCTAAATGTGTCTTCAACTGCGTACAAGAAGGGGGGGATCCTCCACAATTTACTTGCTCTTCATGGAAAGCACTGGGGGGATAGCGAACAAAAGATGAAGGATGAGGAGCGCACTATAAAAAAGTGTAGGAGAAAAAGAAAACAAGAAAGTGGATTGGTGCGTTTCGATGAAAGATTGGGCAGGACAATATAACACAAGGGATAATAGGAAAAAAGAAAGGATATGTGATCATTATCCCCCGATGTCGATACAACCAGCCTTTTTTTTTTTGCCTTTCCTCCTTCTCGAACGATTTAACTCTTTCTCATAAGGCACGAGTAGAAATCAGGGGAAACACACGAAGAGAGAGCATAGCAGGTCCAGATACGCCAAGCAATGAAGGGAGCATTAGGATAAGAGAAGTCCACTTGCTCGAGCGTGGACTCCAATGTCGTCAGGGAAGAACTGATCGCATATCGTTTTCTCAGCGTCAACAGTCGTTCCGGAACGAGAACGTGGTCCAAAGAACAACGGGACCCTCTAATTTGCGTAAAATTTTCGTAGGATCTTCTCGACCTCGGCGTATTCCTCCTTGACAGCCACCAAGGTATCCTTGATTCTCTCGAGACACTTCTCCTCATCCGGCTCATCCTGAGTTCCATCCTCATCTTTCTTTTGCCCGTAGTGCTGGATCTTCTCACAGCTGTCCTTGACCTTGGTCAAGCCGAGGGTCGCTGAGGAGCCCTTGAGGAAGTGGCCGAGTGCAGAGAGATCTGCGAGGTCCTTGTCCTCACTATTTGTTTCGTAAAGAGCATTAGCCACGTCTGTTATCGCGCCACTGTTGAGGTGGCAGGCAAAGGCAGAAAACCTACAGCGCCTTGTCCATCTTAACGAAGGTCTGTTCAGCCTGCTCGAAAAAGCCAAAAACAATAGACTTGCTGAATTCACGTTCCTCTTCGTCGTCATCCATTTCCAGGATTTGCTCAAAGGTGAGAGTGTCGATGCTATCGCCCATGTCTGGAAGTCCGACAGAGCCCTCCTCACTCTATAACAAAGTCAGTGTTTGGGTTTTTTTGGGGGTGGTTTTTTTTGATTGTTTTTTCCCCCATCTCTCTTCGTGTGGTTTTGTCTAGGTGAAGATATGTCTCTGAAGAGCGCATGTGTGCATAGGATTAAAGGCGGGGTGATAGAAGCTTTCATACCCTATCTTCAATCTCCTTGGTGTCAGGCATGATTGGTTTATTTAATGTGACCTGTATTCTTTCTGGTCTTCCCGGGTTGCAAGGTGCCTATTACAAGAAACGTGAAATGTTTGCGACAGATGCTATCGTAAGCAAGGAGACTATCACGGCAAGTTGTTGGTGAACGGGGCGCGATCGTTGATTTGTCGTGCTGCAATGCTGGATGCTAGATGCTGGAAGCTGGAAGCTGCAATGTTTTTTTTCTTGCTGGGCGTCGGACTAGGAATCGTCGGTGACGGTACAAGAGAGGAAAGTAAGTGACGCGCTTCTGTCCCTCCGTGTTGCTTCTTCCTCACTTGAATCCTTTCCGATGTGCGTAAGAGAGGCGGAGGATGGGTGACCTCGTGTGCGTGCTGTGTCTGTTCGTGTCTCTTGTTCTTCCGTTGATCTCTGCCTTGTGTTTTCTCGAGTTGTTGGTGGCTCGGTTGCGCTTCCCTTCCCTTCTCTTTATTGTCTTTTCTCCCTTCAGACCCGGTGACGAAAGTATGACGCAAATGAGCGTGTCGGAGGATGAGCAATCAGCAACGACAATGACAACGACAACGACAACGACAACGAGGGCGACGACGGCAGTGGCAAGCAGCGGCAATAGGAAGTTTGACAATGAGTCGGCCACACAGATGCGACACAGCAAAGAAGTCGAGGTTGGGGAAGTTTGCAAGCTGGCGGTGGAAGTAGGTAAGTCACAAGGTAGTAATTTTTGTTGCGAGAGTGCGAGTAGTGTAGTGAGTTGGATGGAGGTAGTAGAAGTAAAGATAAAGAGGCAGACGAGTCCTCCGTAGTTAGTACTTTTAGTGGGTTGACGACTGAGGTAGTGAGGATGGATAGTGTTACGTAGGGGAAGGGTGGTGGTAGTAATAGCAGCAAAAGCACTGTAGGTATCATGTACAAGCACCATTCAATTCCAACTCGGTGAAGCTCTCTCTCCCTCTCCCTCTCCTAAGGTACGAATATCGTTACCGCATTCACGAAGGGAAGTGCAAGTGGAAGTGCAAGTGAAAGTCCAAGTGACAGTTGAAGTTGAAGTTGAAGTTGAAGTTGAAGGGCAAGTGTGTGTAGGTAGGGAGTATGGGGTAGGTAAGGTAAGCAGATATTCATTTCCATCAAGACACTCTAAAGTATACCTAATCTGGGCATCGAGATGGATGGACACCGATATTGACATTGACAATGACAATGACATACAGTTGGCATCCGGGTACCTAATGCATTTTGGGAAGGGATATTCTACTCCAATAGATAGTACGAAATCTCACCACAAGATGATGTATTCCGTAGATTATCGGTAATAATAAGGGATTTATTAAGATTTATTAAGATTTGTTAGGATTTGCTTGGGTATATGAATATCAACTGAGAGCTTGCTTGAGTCGAGAATCCCTCGGTCGTGTGCTCCGTACCAGTATGTGATGATAATGGCTTGCTTGTTTGCGATGTAATTCGTCAAAGTCAGAGCTCCCCCCAGTATGTACATAAGTAGTAAGTATTCTATGCATGTACATGTACATACTACATTCGTGTGTATGTACTTATTCATAGAAGCACTTGGGTATTTTAAGATAACTATATAAGTGAAGGTAAGTACGTAAGTGTGTAAGTACATACATATGTAATCACGGCAATGACATTCAATCTACTCTAGTTTGAGCTGACTTGTGTGCATATGGAATGAATCGGCAATGAGTGTACTTTGTATGAATACAAGTATTATGGAAATGGGATGCAATACTATCCTTGTTGTGGCCAATAAACGCCCATGATCTTGGGATATTCATATGAATGAATAATAGCGTATGCAGTAATACATATGTACGCAATGTATTAGCCAATACAGACCTAGGCGTTCTTATAAATTCACAGATATAGATACAGATATAGAAGATATACAGATGCACATACCTACCTGACTGTCAGCAGCTAGCAAGTGAAGGGTAGGTAGAGAGAGACTGGCACCGCTTGCTGCCAATTTCATCTCCATGAAGTCCTTGCATCCGATAAGTACTTGTATTCGTGTCTTGTCTGTAACTGTAACTCAGACTTCATTATTCCATCCGACTTCCACAGACTCCCACTCTTTCCTTTTCCCACATCCTCAACTTCACGTTTTTACCTGCCTACCCCACCCCTACGATACCTACGTACCTTGTTGCGGGTCAGCATCTAGGGCTAAGTACATACCTAATGTTCGGTGCGGGTTGTGCATGGCCTCACTTGCACTGGGTGGTTGGATGACCGTGCCAGTGACAGGTGAGGTGAGGCGTGATACGTGATTGTGTGATGCTTGCTCCGCTTGTGGGTGGGTGGTGCTTGCGTAGCGTGTGCGAGCAAGCAACCGCAAAGCGCCAGTCGTTTACCTTCAAGTACTTAGCAAGGTAAAGAAAGGCAAAGGGTATCCATAATTATGTAGTTATGTGCTTCGTGGAGGGTATTGATCGGTATCTCACCCGAAAGGAAGGACAACAAATAAACCAACCAAATTCTTGTGCTCGAGTCTTGTACTTACAAAGCGCAGGAATACCGAGGACACCAATTGGTAGAATACGTCTATCATCATCTCTTTAATCTCTCTCCCCCCAAGATCTCCGTAACCTGTCGTTGTGTGACCTTTCCTTTCCTTTCCTTTCCTTTCCTCTCCTCTCCTCTCCTTTTAACCCCTTCAACCCCTCATCTATTTCACGGCTTCAACCTAGAATTCTGCACGCATGAGTTATGTACTATGGCACAGTGTTGGGATTCGAGTCGTCGTTGTGGATTTCCCATATCTTTTCTTCCCGAGCCGGGAGAGTGGGGGCTACATGACGCACCAACAAGAAAGAGAGACAGAGACTAGTACTGCATGTGTGAGAGGGAGTGCCACTCCGTAGATCTTTGGGTGTGGAAAGTGTATTTACTTGTACTTGTACTTGTACATATTACAGTATGTACATATATGTACATGGTATATATCAGTAGACTGGAACTCTTCACCTTGACCTCGGAAGCCCAAGTGGGGGGATGGAGGTGCGAGGGAAAAGTCCCCTGTGACTTTACCGCAAGTACTCGCCCACTGATTTGTTGAATGGATGCATCTTTACGGCAAGCTGGGTCGCGCGGGGGTTGTAAGGGTCACTTGGTCATAATGAATTCTACTGACTCGAAGATAGAGGCAGGCATTTGGGGAAGAAGAAGTAAGCATGCTGTTAACATCTCGCTCAAAGCGTTGTATGATCAGCACAATTCGCTATTACTCTGGTGCTCCAAGTGTCCAAGTAATCAGGCGTCTTTGAAAAGCACCACTCTCGGGTGATAGGTGATATCCCCGGTTTAGAAGAAGAGGGTCATCGCCTGCTTGATTCGTGATGTTTGGTGCGGTGCGCTCCGGTGCTATTCTCGAGCGGCTGAAAACATTTTCTAGTCCGGGCTGACCAAGGTGTTCAGCACTTCTCATCATGTCCGTATCAAGTGTTCGAGTTGAAGCTTTGCAGAACAATCCTCCATACAGTAAGTATTATTGACATTGTTGCTGCCGTGTTAGGTTCGGCAACCAACATCTTCTGAAGGGATGACACGGGGGAGTGATAATTGCTTTACAGAGTAGTGCCCGGCACTACTCATTATTTCTCAATAGGGGATTCCTCCGGACGGTTCGAAGTCACCTATCATACCATTGGGATGAAGTATTCAGCCAGCCCTCCGACTGGTGGAACTCGGGATATGGGCGTGCGAAGACGAGAATTGGGGAGGGGTAGCAGATTTGAATGGTGGTAGTGGTAATCATGGACCAAAATGGACGAATAGAAGCTTGTAGACTTGTGATGGTGATCATGGGTCTCTCAGCCGCTGGCTGCATGGCAACTGATGAAAAAGCTGGAGAGGTAGAGATGAACAACGGCCGGACAAGGTGGATGAAATGCTCCTCCTGCGGGAGGAGATGTGTGATACTATGAACATGTTACTCTAACTCCTGATCCGTACTTGGCATTATCGTATCCATTGTATCCATACAGTAAGGTAGCCATACTTGCACTTGTACGGAGTGCTCGGCGGGTCTTTCAAGACTTCTTTCTGGGATGGCTGGAAATAGCCTGGTGTTCAGGAGAATAGTGGTGACAACCTTAGACCTTCTACGCTTCTTCGCCGATGAAAGTCATGCGCCGACTTCGACTTATCTGGTTTCAGCGGGCAGATGTCAGTGGCCGCTGGATCTCTCCCCTTCCCCTTTATCCCCTTTGAGTTATTGGCGGCTGTGCTGGACGAGAGCCACGGTTGGCACTAAATAGGTAAGTAAGTATGAATAAGTCAACTTCCACATTCCCCGCCCGATGTACATAGTACTGTACTTACCATATGTACCTTACTCACCTATCAATATTGATACTGCACTCTAGAATCCGTGGTTGTGGTTGTAGGCACGGGCCCTCGGTACACCATGACGCACCATGGACAGGCTTGAAAGGCAGACTGACGTCGATGGCCACTCGTAGTGCTCCAGCAGCCTTCCACTTTGCCCGACCTTTACAAAAGTGCTTGGCTAGCGGACCCTACCAGCCTACTACTGTCGAGCAGTGGAGCGTATCTCAAAAATTGCGCCAAGAGCGTGAATGAAGCAATGTGGACGCTCTCGCCCAGCAGTACACACAGGTACAAGGAAAGTAGATTCAACAAATGCGAACTCGTGCTCTCAACATTGAACAGCTCCTCCATTGGCCCCCATGCAACTTTACGCGACTGGCTTCTGCTTGTTAAGAATGGATATCCATGCCCATAGTCCCTCCTCATCCCAGTCTTTCTTAGACAAGAGTCCAGATCGAGTCGAGTGACTACTTTAGTATTATGCCCTGTGTATGATGGCCTCGTGGTTGAGGTCTTTTTTGTTCTTCTCCATTGAGAGGGAGACGGCCAAGAACTCATCCTTTGAGTTCCACGCTTTATGCTTCATACGACAATCCCTAGGGAAAGGTCTTATGGATCACCAAGACCCAAATCTGTTGATGGGAAGACGTTTGTCACTGGCAACCTACCGACCCTCTCTCTTTTCGCTCGTGCCTCAAAACAGGGGTCTCTTTTTTTTTGTCCATTAGTCGTGAGAGTTCCGGAACAAGCAGGCCACTGGCCGAGTTTCCCCGTCCAAGCGCTCCGACTCAAGACGTAGATCGTATCGTTTCCTTTCTACATACAGTTTTGGCGAGCATGAACGGATCTGGTCCTTGTTTTTTCTTTGACTGGAAATGGTTGGTAGACGATGGTCATGTACGCGCGAGGTATTCATGAGCTTGCTAGTTGGCAGGGTTGTACGTATTCGTTGCGGAAGCGGGAAAGGTATTCCGGCGTAGATTCATTGCGAATATGTGATTAGTATGCGGAGGCGGAGAATAATAAGTGAACGGTGAGGCATTTCACATTCTAATATCAGTTCCATTGCAATGGGAATGAATCGTGCATTGGTGCCACTTATTTGCGAAGTCGGGGAATGTCAGTCTCGGGCCCTTTTCTGTCTGTCGGTCTATCGAATGCAAGCTCGCTTAAGGTTATGTGTGTTCCTTGTCGGCGCACGGCTATACGCGCACAACCAATCAGAGGCTCTTGCCCGAGATTCTAAATCTCCCTCGATCCCGGGACCTCGCATCGCAATAGATACAGTAGTAGTCCCTCGGGCACACGCGAATAGAACCAACCCATCTCAGACGTCGCCTTCTCCGGATGCTGGTCCTTATTTAGGGTTGTGTCGTGCAGTATGGAAACGTGACTCCATCAGCACTCGTTGAACTCACGAGGACGAATGAATTCTTCGGTCCTGCCGCTACGCCTACCATCTCCTTTCGCTGAGGCAAGGGAAATGCAACTTCAAGCCACTTGGTTGTTGTCAGGTGCTGAGCACCTAACTGACCGTTGTCGCCTTCACCGATGACAAAGAGCTTACCATCAGTGGTCAGCACTATCATATGGCGGTCACCGATACCGAAATCCAGTATATCGTGACCGTAAATATCGAGAGGAGTAGGCAACTGCTCTGCAATGTCTGGGATGATAGGTATTTCACCGGACCGGCCTCCCCAGATGTAGAGATCACTGTCATGGGTCAGTGCTGCCGCCAGGTAGCCTCCAGATCCTATCTTGACAATAGGTCCACCAGGCAGGTCAGACAGCTGGCCCACAGGACACGGCGAGAATGCTGGTCTTCATTTGTGAGTATGCATGATTATATCAAGATACAAAGGTGGCATGCGGTGAGACTGACTGTGATGCATCTACCTCTCTGCCCAAGCAGCAGGCATATCGTTCGTCGCCCCAGCTCCAGACAGTCCCTGTCACTGTTAACGCAAAAAAGCTTGTCTGGTTTGCCACGAGCTGCTTTACTTCTTCTCCCTCTAGCAGCTTTTGACCTCGGTGCGGTAGCGCTTTCCAGTCTTGATATTCGGTGATGAGTCCATGCGTGTAGGCTGGTTCACCCAGAGATCAGTCATCTAGAGTTTTCGATGCGGCAGCATTCAACTTGTTGAACTTACATGCAATTTTACCGTTCCCAGCTTGTGCAAGGAACGTCGGTCTCTGTTGTGCGTCTTGTACCATGAAGCTCTGTATATCGTCTGGTATGCCTGCAATCATCTTTCCCTCCAATGAAAGAGGTGTGCTCACTGTGAATCCTTAGTAACGATGTCCGAATATCTGGTTGCACGATTGTGGGGTAATGAGCCATGACCTCGGGGTGTCTTGCATAAAAGCAAATATCAACGTCTGTTGAAGAATCTCCAAGTACCAGTGGTGAGGCTTGCACTTGACAGAGCTATTGAAGAGACGCGCTCTTGAGGCTGTTCGTTAAAACGAAGGTTTGGACACGATAAAATGCCAAGACAAGAGCTCAACACAATGTAGCAACATATAGATGAAGCATTACTACATATAAATTTGAAGATGACAGAAAATGAGCCTACCAATGGTACTTGATATCGAGCTGGAAACACACTCGATTTTCTTGGCCATCAAAACACGCCGGAACTCCAAGAAATCCTCAGGCTCATTACCTTGGTCATCAACGTCAAAGTTGAGTTGTCCCCAGGCGTTGAAGCCGCAGGCCCAAAGATCCATTGCTCGATGTTGCTGGTTTGAAATGAGTATCAATATACAGAATAGGCAAGGTACCTAGATATGGTTGTGGGCGTAAATTAGCCGCGTAGTTGTTGCGATTGCGTCACGCAAAGTTACCTTGGTGGGTTGGCGCTAGCCCAATCAGCCTCATTCACCACCTGTGAAGTACCAAGGATAGGTGAGATATCTATACCTACCACCTTATCTATAGAGTATGAACATTAATCATAAGGTAGGTATCATCTCCCTTTGCTTTGCATTCCACCATTCCTAAATGGAGCTGTATTCGTTTGTGGTTCGCTCTCGAGTGCCGCCTCTTGGTGACGATGAAATGGCCACACGGTATTATTGAGCAACCAAACACAAGAAGAAAAACACATTAAGGGATATCATGGCGCTTGCTTCCTGTCAGTTTACAGTCTCGTTTGGATAAGGTGGCTAATCTCTTTCAACTTTCGGTCTACTCTTGGATTTCTTAAATGCCTACATACCAAGAGAAGAAGCGTTTCCCGCCCCCTTTTTTGTTTCTTTCTTCTGGTTTTGCTAATCTCTCGGAAGAACTTTTGAATGAATGTGCTCGACCTGATAGTTAGCTGTTCTTTTACCAATCTAGCAATTGGCATGTCAGATAGCATATCAAGAAACCTATGCGGAAACCAGCTATATCCCTCACATATAATAATGCCGAACATTGCAGTATACGAAACTGTTTAAATGAACGGGTAAAACAATCAGTGTCCCCTATATCTATTTTCTCTGGTTGCTGCTCAATCAATGTTTTACATATTATGTTATATTATATTCTAGTCTAATCCATTCTTTGTAAGCCTACTGGCGGTGTTACACGGATTGAAAGATGAGGATGAAAATGTGCACTGGCCATTGATAGACTGTAGAGACGTCGGGTTGCGAATACATATATATCGAGAAACACCGTCAACTCGACAAGGGTTCCTCAATCAACAAGAAGTGGCAGTAACAGGAACATTTTACCTAATTTGGTAGTAATGTGTTCATGGCGACCGTGATTTCTTAAATGGTTATGGCCTTCACTTGAAAGAAATAAGCTCAATTTTCGTCGATTTTCTATGCATCCGTTGTTCTAAGCCAATTATATATTTATCTAATGCCTATCGAGGCCAGTTCTAAATCTCTTATTGATACTCTTGTCTTCTGGTTTAAAAGCGGAGAATCAAGTCTATCATCGATGCTTAGATGAGGATATGGATATAAAACCATTTTGATCTACTTACCAACGTCAAATTTGACAGATCACATATATACACTACTATTAATGATTCTACGATTTTGAACAGCGACACGGCCTAGTATTTTTTCATTTTTACTTCAGTGTCTGGAAAACTGGGCTTGACTTCTCAGCATAGGAACATACTCTTTCCAAGCGATATAACATTCACTTATATACTATGTTAGCAATCCAAGCTTCGCAAGTATGTATTACTTCCCATCGCTATCTTCCTTCTTTTCCCAACCAGATTTGTCCTTAAATATGTAACAAATACCACTTGTCCAATTTGACAACAAATTTTTTTAGGCCGGCGCATCGTGATACGCATCAGATTGATCATTGAGCTCATCATGAGCATCATGGAATTCATCAGAAGAAGAATCATGATCCTGGCCATGTGCAGATTGCTCCTGAGTGCCTCCAAAGAGCGCCTCCAAAAGACTCCTGGGGTCCAGCCAGCCTCTCTGCGCGCGATTTCTGCCAGATTCTCCATCCTCGTGCTCTCGATCAGTACCCATGTTTATTTCTGCTTCATCGGCAGCGGCAGCAGCCTGCTCCAGTTGCTGTCTCAGATCGCCATCGACCACCAAGTCCCCTCCATCAGCCGCATTGTCGGGTCGCAGACCAGGAATCAATCTAGCCAACGCAGCGAGAGGATTCGTGTAGTCATCGGTGAATCCGTCCCCTGGGGTTTCTGCGTCACGAAAAGCTGTTCTCTGACTTGGCCAGGAAAATATGTTGTGGTCTGGTGGTAGCGGGTCTGAATCCGAGTTGTTCTTTCTGTGAAGTAAAATACCTGGGACCAAGGCCATGAGAGCTGGTGTGTTATCCAGGTAGATATATCGTGCGACATCTAATGTGATTTCGCTATTTTCTACTTTACCGATTTTGCTCTCATTGAGCTTCTCGGTGGCATGGGCAACCTCCATCAGGAGTGAAATGGCTTCCGGTGTATTCCAAAGATCTTTTGTTTGTCGAACATAGAGTTCTGTGAAAAGAGTCTCAGCATCTGTTCGGGGCAGAGCTCCCCAGATAGATGATGGGGGGCTGTCTAAATTCAGCTCTTTGAATAGTGCGGTAAAGAGCCAAGGAACCTGTTGTATAGACTTCTCGAGATACTCTCTGCTCTTGACGCCGTCCTTTACTTGCATGGCAGCAAAGGCCAACGAGGGCATACAATGTCTAGTAGACCCCTGATACGCATGTGAGTAAAGATGGGTCTGAGACAGATCAAGTAGATACTTGTTCTCTTGAGCTTTAAGAGCAAGCTGATGAATTGATAGACGCATGCAATAGGGGTCGTCTTCTGGGTCAAGTGCAAGCAGTAACTTTGCCCATTCAAGCGCAGTTCGATAGGTTCCCTTCATCACAAGACTTCTGATGTAGTGGTATCCAGCAAGCCAAAGTTCTCTGTTCTCGGGTCTGGCGAAGTCAAGTCTTGCCTTTCCTTCGGACAGTTTTGTAGAAAACAAAGAGAGTGACGCTCGAGCAAATGTGAATAGAGCACGCTCTATGAGGTCGGAAGAAAGAGCATGATCGCCCTGGTCTTTGGCAATCTTGCTGACTTGCAACAGGAGTGAAATGTGGTAGGCTGTAAAGGGTTAGAGTTTTTGTATTGTGATGAAGTTTGAATTAACTCACGATTGTTTTGGAGAAGTCCAATCAAGTTTTGTGGATTCCCCATTTCTACAAACATGTTGAATTGCTGCTGTAGAGCGTTGTATGCTGGGCTGTGGACATATCGGAATTCTACTGTGCCGTCTGTTTTGCGTTGGTCATCAACAATATCCATAGTCAACCCACCAGTCGCAGCTTTTGGCCAGTCATCTCTGCCCTGTATAAAAATGTTGCGTCGTAATGTCACCTCTGGGAGGCCCTTCCCAGGAGGATGATGTCCCTTCAACGCTGTTTCTAAATCTACCTGTTGCTGTGCTCCTCTTCGGTGTGTGCCTCTTCCAGCTCGTCCACCAGCATCATCGACGTTATCTGTGACTTGTCGGCCGAATAGATTCCTCATCTCATTGCCAACCCTGAGATGCTGGGGATTTATGCCAAGCAACGAGCACACTCTTTCATGCTCGACGTCGACAGTGTTCTTCCCACTCGAGTTCTCGGATAAGCCGCCTTTATTGTCAAGCTTCAGGGCTCGTAAAGCTGCATCAATTTCATCCTCGCCTTCTTTTTCAGCTGTCCTAGAGGTAGCCTGAGCCTTCTCCGACTTAGCAGCCTTGCTTTTCTTCTTCTTCTTCTTCGACTTCTTGGGTCTGGAGTGAGTCGCAGCTTCTACTGATGTAATGACCTCCTCGGCAAGAGAGTTGTCGTCTTGTCCAATGCCTTCCTCTGTGGACTGTTCAGCATCGTCATCTTCGCCTTCAAGTAAAGCAAAGCTAGAAAATGCGTTCCCTTTCTTTGCAGGCAAAGGTATATCGTCCTCCTCTGAGTCCTCCTCTTTCGCGAGATTTTCCAATCTTGTTTTTGCGGCCTCAAGTTCGCGCTGCTGTTGCAGCTTCCGCAGTTGTCGACTCGACATTTTGTAGTGGGGTTGTAAAGCTCGAAGCCGCTTTTATGGATTGGCTCGTTGCCTGTAGATGAGGATTATACACAGACTCAATGTAATGTTGAGGTGCAGGTGAAGATGGTTGGGTAGAAATTCGTGTATTGTGTGTGGAAATGTTCGAAGTTGAAATACCTTTTTTTTTGTTTGGTAGTCATCAAGGTACTTTACTGACTGAGAGGCCGAAATGTTGCTCATGACGCAGTTGAACGGCAGAATCATTCCTATTGAGGCGTGTCTCTCACAGCCGCAGCCCCCATAATTCGGTGCTCAATCGCATTGCACCATCCCTCGCACTTCAGCTGTCTGATTTATCTGAAAGCACAAGGTCAAAGATCAACGCTATACCCGATTTCTCACATCGATATGAACCTTTTCGAAGAACGGTCTTGATGAACGGCATTTCGCACAAATTTGTTCATTTTTGATACCTAGAGCACTATTGTAACGACGTAAAATACCTATCTATTACCTACACACAACCTACAAACCTACAGTCCAGTCACACTAGACCCATCTCTTTCCCCGGGATAAGGGATCTCCAAGCCGAGCCCGTCACCTGTCGCTCGTTCCCATCAGCTCTCCAAAGCATCATCTTGGCTCTCCAACATCATCATCCGATGCGTCGAGTAGCAGTACGAGTACTTTGGTCTGCTCGTTATACAACCGCTCGCCATATCGCACGCAGCACCCGGGCCACCAATATCAACAGCCATGTTCTAGGCACACGATTGTCATCATCTTCCTCACGACCACAGCACGCGAAAACCCAAAAGTCGAGCTGGATGTTCATTCGCAGGTTCACGTACACCTTATGTGCTACTCTCGCAGGGACTGGTGCTCTCTATATTATGCGAGGTGGCCCGTCAAATCTGAACAAAGCATCTACATCTGCTGCCGATCAGGCGCGCGCATTGACAGCCTCGGCCGTCTACTCCAGCTCGAATCAAGCACCACCTACTGCTCAAGCCTCCGAAGACTCGCTCCGAAAGGCAGTTGTCGTTACAGCTAATCAAATTTATACCGGAGTCTTGGAGGGAGACGGGCCAGTCTCAAAGTATACCGAGGACGGACACAAGGTGTTAGAAATGCTCACACCTGAACAAGCAACACATAAGTTACGAAGGAACGAGGAGTCATATTTTGTTGGTAGAGGGAAGGGAGTAGTACGTTATGATGTCGTTCAGATTCCTAGCAACGATCCAATCGAGGACGACCACTCGGAAAAGATTGTAGAAGTGCCCGCGGCAGATGACAGCAGTGACTGGATGTTCTGGGGTGTCTATGATGGCCACAGGCAAGTACACATCCGTTTCTCAATATGTGAAGCCCACTAATCATGGTTTAGTGGATGGACTACTTCAGCCAAGCTTCGACAGGTTTTGATCAGTTTCGTTGCGCGGGAGCTTAACAACACGTACAGCAAAGCTCTTGCTGACCCATCTGTTTCATCGCCATCGCCAGAAGCCGTAGAAGCCGCCATAAAGGCTGGATTCACACGTCTGGACCACGAAATCACGAACGAGAGTGTAGAGAAAGTTTTCAAGCAAAGTTCGAAGAGAGTCGCTGCGGAGCTTCTTGGCCCTGCATTATCTGGATCATGTGCACTCCTGTCATTTTATGATAGCAAGTCAGAGCTCCTCCGGGTAGCTTGCACTGGTGATTCGCGTGCTGTTTTGGGAAGACGAGGAGAGAATGGGAAGTGGACTGCCACACCTTTGTCCGTGGATCAAACCGGTAGTAACCCGGATGAGGAGGCTAGAATGCGAAAGCTACATCCTGGAGAGGATCATGTTATTCGCAATGGACGAGTACTTGGGGGTCTTGAGCCCACTCGCGCTTTTGGAGATGCCTCTTACAAGTGGACTCGCGAAGTCTCTGAGCGCTTGAAGAACTCGTTCTTTGCCAGAACCCCTTCTAGCCTACTGAGGACACCGCCATACGTGACAGCGGAGCCAGTCGTAACCACCACAAAGATACAGCCAGACAGGGGCGACTTTGTTGTAATGGCAACTGATGGACTTTGGGAAATGCTCACTAATGAGGAAGTCGTTGGCTTGGTTGGTCAATGGATTGAAAGTCAAACCGCAGACGCCAAAGACAGCACGGCTAATTCTTGGCTCAAGATGTTTTCTAAGCAACAGAAGAATCTTCCAGTTGAGCATCCAGAAACTTCAAAAGGCAAAGATGGTCAGAAAACTCCAATCAGGGTCAAGCAATGGGGGCTGACAGGTGGCGAGGATGAGCGATTTGTGGTAGAGGACAAGAACGTCGCTACACATCTCGTGAGGAACGCCTTGGGTGGTAAGAACACTGATCACTTGTGTGCCCTCCTAACTCTCCCAAGCCCCTTCTCGCGAAGATACAGGTAAGTCTCCCCCCTACGCCTTACGCCATGAAACACCGCCTAACAAGGTTCCGCAGGGACGACTTAACAGTTGAAGTCATTTTCTTCGGCAATGGCGAGAAGAGTGGAGATGTGGTCGTTAACAAGGACGCCAGTGCCACTGCCTCCGAGAGCAAAGCGAAACTCTAGTCTTGCCTTAAATCCCTTGTTTATGTAGCCTTCGTGTCCGGGTATACCCCTCGCGTAGCAAGCAAGCCATCGTGGCATCCAGTCAGGCCTCCCTACGTAGAAGAGGGGTACTTATCAGCCGCAGCTTCAGCCGCGCAACAATGAGCATCACAAGCAACCATGCCTCCCTTGCCTTGCATACCTCTGCTTTGCATTCCGTGACGTGATGTGCGGCCCTAGACCACGTGCTGGCTATTCGAGAATAGAAAACAGAGGGCGACCATGCAAAGCCTGCCGTACAGCTCTGTCCGCGGGCAACGTTGCACCATTAGCCCCTTAACTAGAATTGTGGCCAGGAATGCGGACGAGAGCACATGCGCAGGAATTCAAAATAAACATGCGTCCATTGCTTGTGGGCGCAGGGAGTGAGGGAATGAGGAATTCAATGCAATGCGTCTGTAAACAGAGCCCATTGTTGATGTATTTGAGAGAAAATCGGGCGTATCCGGACATTCTTATCCTGATTGGAGATAACGCTCAATTCGACGATCAGTAGAGCAGTCATCCCTGGTAGCAGTGACGAAAAGTCTCTACAATAACACAGCACAGCATAGTAGAGACAAGGGTAGATTTAGAATGGTCATTTCTTCATTGAAATGTTTGGACGGATCCAAAGCATCATCTAATCATCATTATACGCATGCAGTATGCGCCGATGCTGCCATGGCAGCCGCAAGTTCTGTTTCTCCCATCCTCTCATCCTCATATCCTTCCTATCCTTCCTATCCTTCCTATCCTTCCTATCCTTCCTATCCTTCCTATCCTTCCTATCCTTCCTATCCTTCCTATCCATGAAACCTAACCGTTCCCCTCATTTTGTCCAGGCCACCGATGCATACGCCATGCCAAACGGTCTGAAAGTAATGAACGTGAGCTCTAAGCTCTCCGAATATTCAATCGAAAAAACCAACATACAAGACGAACTATACAGTACAAGACGCGAATACTACTAATAAAGAACAACATCAAAAAAATATGAAACTTTGAGAAGAATGATGCGGCCATAAAGAAATTCATATAGGCAATGAAAGTCCCAGACGCCTGTTCTCTGCTCCCAGGCGCTAAAATGCTGTTTCAAGGAGGACAGAGGGGGGGAAAAACAAAAACAAAACAAAACAAAAAATGGGTATCAAAGAATTTTTCAAGGTCGTACACCAAAGGTTTAGTTGAGGGTGAAAATAGGCATCGTATGGTTAAGCAGATTGTTTGTCTCTCGAATGGTGAGTCCAAGCAAAGAACTTCTCTTTCGATGTCGTGACTGGAGTCGTGCCGTTTGCCGATTCCACAGGGGAGTGCTTTGGAGCTACATCCCGAGGTTCGAGGAGTAATGATTTTCGATAGTACTGTTGGCCCATCGTTGGATCGGAAGACTTGACACGCACAATTTGTGCCTGAATCCATTCCTGAAGATCTGGGACCTCAGTGAGACGGTATGGTATCTGGAAACGCTGGAGCTCCCCAATGATTTTGGCAGTACGAGTGTGCTTATCAAAATTTATGACTGACATTCCTTTACCATCATTGCCCGTAGATAGCTGCCTTTCAGAAGGGTTTCCAATGTCCACAAATGTCAAGTCCGTTAGGTATGTGCCAACGAACGGCAGACATGGTGGAACATGGTTCTGTAGTCTTTGTCGTAGAATGGCATGGTTCTTGTTGGGCTCTACCATATCTTGGAGAGTCTTGAGCCTATCCTTATGTTTTTGAGATACAAGCTCCCAGGTTCTCTTGAGTCGTAAGATAGTGGACGTGTTTATCGAAGATATAATGGCCATAAGAGTGTCGTAATTGTTGATCTCCAAGCATCTCATAGCCACTTTAATCCAATATTTCAAGATGACAGCACGTCGTTTGGCGTCGTCAAATTGAAGAATGGTATCAGTCACCAAATTTGCTAGATCTGTCGAGACAGTAGACATAGCCCTAACGTTCACGGCATTGGAGCCAGATCTTTTAGTCCACTCGGAGGCAAGTAATTCCTCGGGCAATATGGAACAGAAAATATTCATCTCCTTGATGGTGAGTTGACGAGCAAGCTCGAGAGGATCGAATTCCAGTACGCTTGGTGAACTTCCGCCCATCTTCCAGTTTCGTAATGCGTTGATGGCAGACTTTGACATGGCTGGAGGAGGAAGAGGCGTGTCAGGAGAAACGTATAGTGCTGTTGATAAGTTGGTCTTCCCCATGGAAGATACCAAGCGTGGTACCAAAGGAGCCTCCGTCGAAGAAACCTTCTTGGCAAGATCCATCAAGCGTTTCCCGGCTGCTGGCAGAACAACACAAAGTTTTGTCTGTGCAA
Organism: Xenosphaeropsis pyriputrescens; assembly: GCA_022609375.1. Classification (NCBI taxonomy): domain Eukaryota; kingdom Fungi; phylum Ascomycota; class Leotiomycetes; order Phacidiales; family Phacidiaceae; genus Xenosphaeropsis; species Xenosphaeropsis pyriputrescens. The sequence goes on from JAGKQE010000007.1 coordinate 527,796, forward strand.
ACATCTCGATACTCGGTAGAGCATCGTTGTCGGACATTCCTCGCCAGTGGGATTCCAGCCATCCCTTAAAAACATTGTAGACTCGCAAGCGTACCGGGCCAGCAATGTGTGGGCTTTGAGCGACGTAATCAAACCGATCCACAAGCGTGTCCGCAAGCACTTGGGGAGTTACAAATAGGCGGAAGGTCAAGTAGAAGGTGGAAACAAACATGGCATCTGGAGTTGAGTCGTGCGTAGTAAGACGCTCAATCAATGCTGGCAGGCTGCCACCAGTAATTTGGCCGTCCTTATAAATGAGCTCATGAGCGTAAGTCTTCTCAAGCATTCTGTCTTCGACGTCATCCGTATCGTCTCCGATTGTTGAGTAACTTGCAGAAACATTGAGATCAGAAGTGGCGGTATGCTGACCAAGTGGGAGATAAGATCCAGGGTCTGGTGTTGTTGCTCTAGTTGATGACTGTGAGACCATACTGGCCTCCGAGTCGCGCATACTACTAAGGTACGAACTACTGGTGCCGGAGCTGGACACAGCGATACTATCCACACGAAGTGAATGCGGATATTCGACATCGGTGCCAAACGAAGTTTCAGAAGGAGTATACTCATTCTGTGGCATCAACGGGCTGTAAAGCTTTGGTAAAGGAGGCAGGAGAGATCTTGTCGAAGCACGAGGCGAGGTCGTTCCCATAGACTCTTGTTCAACTGACCGCGCGCTACTTACAAAGCTATCAGATTGGGGCGACGCCAACGGTACTTCAGGAAGAGGTTTCTCGTATGGAGCGGTGTGAGGTGGCGAAGGGGAAGAGCGAGTAGGCTCTTCTGGGATGCCATCCACAGGCAAGGAGGAACGCTCGTCGATGGTGGCCCCTCCAAATCTCCCCATGTCAATTCCCAGGCCGACATTTTGCTCTTCGAATTCAAAATCACCAATCCTCTCGATAACAAACTTTACCTTAGCAACAACCTCACCGGCGGCTTTGACACAATTTGTGGCAGCAACTATGAGACTCTTGCTCTCATTCGGTGTTAATACATCCTCAGCCTCAAAATCGGATGGCTGAAGAACATCCTCCGCGATAGCCATTAGGTCATTCACACAGTCATACATGAAATTCTTGGCCATGTCCGCAGATTCGCCGTTTTGGTTGTCGTGTGTGCATATCACTTCAATAATGATCAAAAGGTCTTGACCAGTATCGAAGCACTGTCCGATGTTGGTAGACAAATCTGATGAGAGCTGTGCTTGGAGTTGCAAGCGTCCAATAAACGATCCAAGGTAAGAGAGGAAGGCGTCGTGGTTAACATTGAGCTTCTCCGAAACTAGATTCTCGCTTCGCGCTGTCTTTCGACCAGCAACAGATACGCGGTGGGAGAGCCTGTTCATGGTTGTTGGGGATTTCATGCCGGCGTTCGTAATGGATTCTCGTTTGACGGGCTCCCGCTTATAGTGAACCTCGGCTTCATACATCGTCGGCATGTTGCTTGCCGTATGGTCACCTGGGAGGCTGCGAGAAGCCGTGTCCGCAACGGTTGTAGAGGGTGTGGAATTCGAGGTGAGTCCAAACGATATTATTTCTGCAGGAGGTGTCAAGGGTGTGAGTGACTCTTCGGTCACAGTAGGTGCAAGCAAGTCATTGGGTATGGGGGACCTCAGCTCGAATTCGTATATATCCAGAAGCCTGACTGCCCTAGTAACGATTTTGAAAGCCTTCAAAATCATATTATCAATGATATCATTAACATCTTGTGATTCTGGGGCAGTCATTCCAAGATCGGATAGGTACTTGGCAGTCTTTACCAGAGATGATAGATCAGACAGCAGAGCTTTACGATTTCGACGGAGGGGCTCGTTCCGTTGAATGATTGGAGATTCCCTGTTCAAGCAATTCGATTTTTCCTATGCGTGTAAGCTTACGGCCTGAGCAGCAACACTACTAAATGAGAATAAACATACCAAAAGGAAGCGAACCCCGGCAATAAGACCTCTCATGAGGTCTTGATTGTTGAAGATGCCATCGTTTGCATGAATATGGCTCCTCAGAAGATCCCAGAAATTCTCCAGCGCAACCAGAAGGTTCTGCATGGGTTCGGGATCGTAAGGCTCGCAATAATTGGTAGGGAGCCATCCTCGTGACCCTGTTGCAAGGAGTGTTCCATCGGCCCAGCCGTTGGTGTGTATTGAATGAACCAAAACAACGTCGCCTTCATTCAAGGGTAGTGTTACTGTTGTGTCGGAAACTGTGGACTCTGGCTGGAACTGATAGAAAGCACGCAAGAAGCTGTGAAATATCGGCGGTGACTCCAGCTGTTGCTCCAGTGTTTCTTGAGATCCATTGGGTGTCATGGGTGGTGTGATTTGAGATTGTTGATATCTATCTCCGTCGGGTATCGACCTGTTGCTTCGGTGGTTCGCTGACCTACTCGATGATCTTGATTGATCTTTCGTAACCTTCAATGGTGCTACATGAACGCTCATGCGCGCTATTTCTTCATTTCGCCTCCTCATCATCGAAGGTACTGTAATTTTTCATGGAACTTCGAACGTATACCAGTCCAGAGCAACGCAAGATAGCAAGGAGCTCAAGTAGCAGCTGAAGCCCGTGAAGTCCAATGGATGAGCTTCACAGGTTCCACGAGTATTGCGAATGATCCTCGATTTCCTGACCGGGTGGAAGTATCTTCTGGACTTGAACTGCTTCTGTTGTGATTTCCAAGTGCTGACCTCGACTTGCACCTGTGAGTGATTGATTGCAACTTTAGCAATGACAAGGCAGCTGGAGTAATTGTGTTGCACACTGCTAAAGAAGAAGTATGTTAGCAAAGAGAATTCCAATCGGACTAGTCCATTTGTTGACGTGTTGGTTTGGTGAAGAATGCAACGAGGGGGGATTTCTCTGGAATGGCTTGAGCACATACCTTGTGGGCTGAGGTTCTTGTTGCAGCGTAGTCAAGCAAGATTGTTCGTCATACAGTTCCAACCTGGGAGTCGGCGATGAGCTCTAAATCGGCAGTGGACGTTTTCGGTAGGACGATCTTGGAAGTCAAGGTGAATAGCAAAGGTGCGGTGATTTGGGGGCAGGTCCAAGAGGCCCACCTAACAGAAACTTGCGATTGTGGATTTAGGATTTATCACAGTACTTCGGGGAAGCCTGGTGGTCGTGCAGGCGGGAAAGGGTCGTCCAGCTATGTATTGAGTTGCAGGAATGCCAATGCGTTGGTCTCGTACGCTTGAGAAGGGTCAGAGTCCCTGGTTGGTGTTTTGGTAAGTCTGTGGGTTTTCAAGACACAATGGACTTTGCTCGCCCCGCCGATCTAGGAATTATGTGCCAATGTTCTTTGCTCACGAGAACTCGAACTCGAACTCGAACTTGAACTCGAACTCGGACACGAACTCATATATTCCCAAACGAATGTAGGGTTGACAAGTCGGTTTCTTTTCGAAGGACAAAGGGGAGTGTAGGTAGAAGGGTGAGCAATCAAGGGTGAGTACTTGGAAGAAGGGGTGTGATGTTCGTGGTGGTCGGATTCGAGCGTGTTGGTTTCTCTCTCTTCTTTCGAGGGCCTGATGTAAGGCAGGGAGGAATCGCCCCAACGCAATAGGAATGACGAGGAGCAACCTTTGCAGCAAGGACTGGCGAGACACTGAAGGGCTAGAATGTCTGAGGCGATTCTAGGGTCTCTTCTTGTATGTTCTTTCTTTTCTTCTTCTTCTTCTTCGTCTTCGTCTTCTGCTGCTTCTGCTTCTGCTTCTTGTTTATGAGAAAGAGAGAGAGTATAATATTGGGGACAATTGAGGGGAAAAGGGTGCGAGAAAGATGTGAAAGGCGTAAAGGAAAGATTGAGTGAGCATGGGCGGGTGAGTGAGAGATGGAGAGCAGCGCGCAGGGCAGCAGTGCAGCAGAGCACCAGGGCATCAGGGGAAGATCCGGTGGAGGTTAGTCGTTAAGAGTGGTGGTAGTAAGTACCTAGTAAGGTAGTACGCACGAGGTGAGGCAAGTGTACCGTAGTAATGGGATATTATATATGTATATGTATTTGTACATGTAGATAGAGATATTAATAATACCGTAGTATGTATTATGCATTCAACAGTAGGATTGTTCACACAATTTGCGGTGCGGTGAAGCGTAGTGCAGTAAGTTGACGTATACATGTGTAGATATATAAATATGCGTGTGATATTCATATTCATACGATACTTATAGGCATATATTCATCCACCTCGTGCGTACGACTCTTACTTCACCATCTCATGCATGTACTCGTCACTTTATGCACAACTATCTCGCTATGTGTTATTACTTAGGCATTACCACTCAGTCTGCTGTATATCCTACGGACAGGGCCGAGTAATCTATGACACCGGGCATCTCAATCGTTGCTCTCGAAGATTATCGTACTCTGGCTTGTACTTGTCCATCTTTGACAAGGGAACACTGCAACTGTCGAGCACGAAGAACGAATGAACATACTTGTACAAGTACAAGCACAAGCATGTTCGACATGGGGGGCGTGGATGGCAAGGTGCAGCATGCTCTCCTTCCAGTATGTTCAGAGTACGAACGGACAAGGAGAGTACATAGTACTTGTACATACAATACTACAGTACCTACCTACGATATAGCGATACAACAATACAATACAATCACATAACAATGGCCACCGAGGTGATGGAGGATATGCTGTTTGCATGCAGCTTACCTACATACCATACCAAGACGTCCTACAAAATCAATCGAAAGTCTCAGTTTCAATATCTCAGTACATATCTCAGTCTCAGTCCCAGTCTCAGTCTCAGTCTCAGTCTCAGTCCCAGCCACAACCCAAATACATCACCAACCTAAGAATACTACCTACCAATCCCCGTTACTGATTGGTTATGTAGAATAAGCACATCGAATTCATGCTCCGGAAGGGAGAAAGAAAAACCAAAAGAAACACATCTCGAGAGTATCCATAACAAACAACGACATAGGCCCGCTGAGGCCTTCTCTCGCACTGTTCCTTTCCAGACCTCTCAAGGAACCTGAAGATAAATAAAGGGCGCCTATGAAATGGATACATACATAGGTAGACCTACCATGTACTAACTACGTATGATGTGCAAGACCCAACTGAGAACCCTCAAGCGCCGCATTTCCTACCTAAGTACCTACTTAAGTCATCCCAAATTAGAGGCTATTCATAAGTCGTAAGTAGCATTTCCCTACCTATGTATTCGGATTGTATTCAGACTGTATTCATACTACTTAGTTCTCGCATATGGTGCTTATCCACTCACTACTGCTGCCACACGACTCACCACTTCACTCGTGCACACCATAGTATCCATTAGGCGAGTAGATCGAGATCAATTTTGGACCCGCCGGCTCAGACCTTCCTAGAGAAAACTGGGCTCAAATCTCAAGCCGGGTGCTTGGGTGGCTTTTCCCTGGGCACTCTAGCATCGCTCTAACATCATTGGAAAGGTCCCCTAGAAGAACAATATCGCCGGACAGCATGTGGGAGTGAAAAGCAAGCGTGAGGGAATGGTGTTTACTTATCTCAGGCCAGGACGTGTTGATTGTGGAGATAGGTGGAACAGCATGGTGCTGCTCATCCGGATAGGGAGGAAGGAAGGAAGGGAGAGAGGGAGGGAGGGGGAATAGGAATAGGAATATGAACAACAGCTAGCAGGTCCTCTTCTCTTTCCAATACCCAGCAAGTGTGTGCCTGATGGTACCATTGCGGGTGGTACTCACACTTGTCTACGACTTAGCTGTGCCCTTTCGGAGTGCGGAGGAGAGAAGAAGGAGTACATATGTACATACTAGGTATGTACTTATTCTACCTCTAGTAGCATATTGCGCAAGGGCGTTACTCCATAAACACATGTGGACACACGGAGAACGTACGGACGAAGAGGATCAAAACATTGCCATGTCATCTACAACAACACTTCCATCTGTTGACGGAACTGGAGCTCAAGCGTAGAAGACGGTCAATGTCAGGGTCACGGTCACGGTCAGAGTGGGAGTCTGACGAGCGTTGTCCATGGCGACTCGCACCCATCAAGTCTCTATGTCCGAAATCACGAGCGTCACTTTACCAACGTCGTGTCTATCAATTGTTGACACGGCGTTAAAGGCCTATTATTGCCTCTTCTATCATTGGCTGCGCAGATCGTGTGGTGTTTGGACCCAGCACAACAACAGTGATGATCATCATCTTCCATTCAACACAATCACCATCCTCATCATCACCATCGTCATGCGTCCAGTCACAACCTTCTCAAATCCCACTCATATGTACAAGTATGAGCTATTCAATCGCCGCTGTTCCAATGCCGTCGTTCCAGACTAAACGGCAGATGTTGATGTTCCTTCGTCTCAACTCGACTTCACTTCAGGCCGTTGCGGAGCAGCAAAGACCGCAAATACCGCAAAATACCCGTTGAACTATTTCTTCCAGCTCGACCTGACTCTTGCAAGCCCCAGCTTTCCAAGATCAACGCAGAACAAGCAGAGCCATGGTATGTATTTCGGGGAATTCAATCATTCATCCTTCATCTTTTTGCAAAGTCCATGTTGTACGGAGTACTTACTCCATGCATGCTACAATTTCCTTGACTGCTTTTCTCTTGTCAACGCGCCAATTTTCTATGCGCAGACGCAATTATGTCTGCTCTCGTCCTACGAGGCCGAGAGTCACAACGGTTATCGTACCCCAGCACCGAGCATGGGCCAGCATCTTCTTACAAGGTTACCGGCAGAACTTCAAGGATTGCGGTCCAGGTCAAGGACATCCTCGTCGCCGTGTCCCCAGCTCACAATTATGCTTTTCACCTCTTTTTTTCTGCCTCATGCGTCTTTACTATTCCATCCTCTAATTTCAAATGATGATCGGGCCCAACTGGTCATCGTGCCCTGCTGTACATGTCGTTTTTTACAATCACCCCATTTTCTTCCTTCTGGATCACGCACGATACGAAGCACCGAACAACGAGGCCGTTTCCAATCTTCCACTATTGCTATCATCGGCTCCAATGACGGATCTTGAACATTAAATCAGGCCTCAAGAGCTGTGGGGACAGGCCTGTCTAGCTGCATGAAATTATCTGTGGTTGCATTGGGGCAGTTGATCGGAGATACCCATACGAAGTACCTACCTACCTATGGAGGACTGCTCTGCATTTACGGTACATATCGCATATTGTGTTGCTAGATTTGTACCGGCGTGCCAATGTCACAACAAAGGTAGCTTGGTGCCGTGATCCAACCTGCATCGTACCTTGCCTGGGGACAGGCTCAGGGATACTGATTAGCATGAACAAGAACTTCACACAGCAGTGATCAGCATCCTTGGGAGAAAACGATGAAATTGTGGAGAAACGCAACATCTCAAGGCATTACATCCGATTTGGCCACGAATATTGTAGGAACTTCCAATCACGCGCAGACTAAGCTCTTCTTACGTCCATTGATCTTCGCGTTGGCCGTGCTAATTCTTACACGACATATTACAACCACGTGGTGCAGCAATGAGATTTGCCGTTGCCATGCCAGTTTGTGGTTCTCATTTTCTCATTTTCCTTTTCTAAGCAATGTTTTGTTATGCTTTGACGCTGGCGCAGCAATTGACATAGGAAGTGAGTTATTTCTAGGGGTTTATCAAAATCCAAAGTCGTTTATGACAGGGAACGATTAGCTTCGTCACTATCACACGCGATTCCAAAATCACAACGAACCTAAAGCTAATTCATCCCAGGCTTAACGAAGTAACCAATTCTACCTCAAAGCGGCTTTCTGTTACCTCGACAGATCCTACGCGGATGGCGCCCTCCATACATAAACTCTGCGCATGCATTGGCAATACTTAGCAATGCTCAGTTGGTCGAACTTGGCGGTACAGTTATTGACTGTGCAATACCTAGGTATGCGACACATATGGCGCCTATCCTAAACTTACACACATCAGTGACCCACTCATAGTGTCTTCCGAACAGAAATAAGTACGGCGGGTCTTCCCACATGTATTCAGGCTTCTGCGACTTTTAGGGGACGCCTTACCTTTGGCTTCTGAAAGTTTTTGCAAGCTAAATAGCATGTAGACGATAATGGAACAAGAGGATGAGGGTGAGAGACACATCATGTGAAGAAGAAAAGTGTTGTACTATGTACACACTTTTGTGTTTTCTAATTTCCTTATCCAGGCCTATATTATTCATCAATACCTTGCAACGTTACAGCGTATGCTGAAGATCGTCGTCGTCTTTTAGTACTATTGTACATATATGTACATGCACCTACATGTGGTCCGATGCATACACTACTAAGTAAGTATGTGGTATGTACATATCTTAGACGTGGGACTCGATTGTTCCCCTCGCTCAATAATGGGTTGATCTCTTGCTTTTTTTGCGTTCATGTGAGGCTATGCGCACTCACGGAACAGTGCACTCTCTACCACAATCACATCTGAGCACAGCCAGAAAATCAGCATCTCCACCGATTGAGACCTGGCGGGGAAATAGAATGGCTGCCGCGCTGCGCATAGCCAAGCCGTAGGGATGCATTCCTCACTACTGTCATACCAACGTGTCGGGTTGGGTATCAACTCGTGGTATTGAGAGGGTGTACGCACCCTTCCAACATGCATGTTTCTTAACTTCCAACATATGACTCGCCTTATGAATCCCGGGGATGGTTCAAGTAAGCCCTAGTCATAACATTTATGTATTTCGGCAACGGTGAAAGTGAGCGTTCCAACAGTATACCGAAGGCTTTGTTTAGGCTGATTCTATATAGATCCATTCAATCTGAAGTACCCATAGTATTAGGACCCCTCCGCACTTCAGTCGATCGAGTTGATCGAACCAGGTCGTGAGTTGCATATGCAGAATGCTAGACTCGGACGAGGCGGCTCTTCGATCTGTTCGTCTGTAGCTTTTCTTTTGGAGCTCTTTTACTCTAGTTGATGTCCCTTTCACAGCGGTCTTCCATTGCTACATACTTTCTCAAATGCGTATGAACGCTTGAGCGAACTCGGAGTCGGAAGTGTATCCCATCCTCGTCCTAGGGGTTTTATGCAAGACACACCACATACCAACACAATGCCATATCTTCAACCAGCGGCCGGCCTCTCTAGTAGAAATCAAAACAAGATTGGGGCTATTTTACATAGTCGCCCGCGTTCCTGTCCCGTTGTTTCATAGCCTCAGGCTAAAATGTGTCGTACTTGAGCTACCTAGGTGCCTTCCTACCTTCTCAGCCAAGGTGGTTGGTTCATCGCAACTATTTGTATGTGCCTGAACTGAGTCCTCTCGAATACGCGTTAACGCCTACTATCATATGTTCTACAGCCTCAAGGTGCTAAAGGACATTTCAGACGACGCATAGGGCTACAAAGAGAGAGAGACCATCAACATCTTTATAATTAACGGTGACAATGACTTAGACTTAGATTTATATTTATATTTTTATTTTTATTACTACGTAGTACTTCGAAGTACACACATATGTATATACTTATTAGCATGTACTAATGGAAATGTGGTTGCGGGTACGGACGTGCAATCCATGGCAATGGGTATTCTAGATTATCTCGCTCTTCGCCTTTTGTCTTGACTGGAGCAGCTAAGCTATGGTTGCTAGGATGTTGGCCATCGGCATGGACCCTCACCCGTGCTTCTGAACATGTACTCTATGAAGATGTAACTATTCTGCATTCAAATCTATGCATATCTTGGTCACGTCGTCATCATACTGTAATAGGACTTTCGGATGAGAACTCTTCCATATGCCTACAGAGACTATTCCATCGGCTGAGACTTTATATATGCATACATATGTATAATCATGTGTCACATATTCTATGTTTATATTTATCGCGCTCTCTCTCTCTCTCTCTCTCTCCTTCTCTCTTTACACACACATATATATATATATACACTTCAAGCCCTAAGATCAGAAGCTGTCTATAGATAACCCAATCAATAGAATTGATCCAGTACGGTAAGACAGTCATAACCACCACTCTCCGAGCCTCACCATGTTCGCTCGATTTATCTCAAAAGGTCTTGCATGCCTACCATCAAAACTCTACAACCAACACCGAGAAAGCGCCTTGTTCCCCACACATAGCCATCGGGAGTTTTGCCCGTCAGTCCCCCTCAGACAACCACCCATCTGGGATAGCACAGCTTAGGTACTGACAACCAGAGAGACAATTCCATGCCGCGTCATTGTTACGCTTGTGGCGCTGACAACCAGGTACTCCTCGCTATTCCAGTGCGCCGAGCGAATCCAGATGCCCTTGATATCCTGAAAGAGTGCGGTATCCCACATTTCATGTCAGTCGATGGCGGCTAGAGGAAATGTGGCTTGGCAGTAAGTATATGGGTATCGCGGCAAGTGTGGTTGCACCGCAAGTATATTATCTGTTGTTGTTTTTTTCTTTCGATTTGCTTTGGTCTCTGACGCACCGTGTCAATAAGAATGCGTGATGCATCTACTCCATACTTATTATGCTTTACCCTGGCTGCAGGCACAAAATCTTCTTTCCAAGAGCCTTCCGAGGTGTGGATATGTATGTACAAGTAGAAATGACATGAACATCATCACCTTGCTCCGTGCTCCGTGCTCCGTGCTTCGTGCTCCGTGCTACCTCCCTAGCCACCGTCCCTGACGCGCCCCTCACCCTCATCTAAACTTCAAGATCGCCATGATCGCCTCCTATCAACTTACATACCTACTTTGACTTGTACTGGCACTCCCTTCCACTACTGCATGACTTGACTGCCCCATCACCATAGCAGCTGGGGTCTGGAGCAGTGGTATCAGTATGAATGGAGGGACTGAGAGCGGCAGTCATTCCACTCTGCTCTCTTGCTCTCTTCCTTTCCAGCCTCCCTCCTTGCCGCCTTTGATCTCGAGGTCACTGCTCATACATATATACTTGTACTAACTACTACCTATGTAGTAATAGGAGTTGCGTGCACAAGTAGCTTCGAGGCGCATGTGTCGCGAGACGGTCCACCTCGACCTCGGGTTTCAACAGGGCAGAGTCGTGCCTACTGCAGTGACATTGTCTTCAAGCTTGCAAGGCGAGGGAGGCACTGTCTGTACACAGCCCTTTGGCTTGGATCCTTTCTCGTTTCTGATCTCATTTTTGCGCAGCTAATATTTCTTCTCCTGATGCGGCAAATTCGACTTGAAATACACGGTTCTTCCGCCTATCTTGATCCTTGGTGGGTACACATATATGTATGAATACAGAAGTGTATTCTGGCACTGTGGATGCTCAATACTGTGGATATTGATTCACCTTACGGATGCTGTACATATGTTTATAGGCCCTCCCTTGTCTTGTCTATCGCGTGTGGAGAAATGGCTTTGATCGGTGTTTGGTATGTATTCTGGGCTTGGAATAATGCATATTACTGCTGCACCACTGAACGGGAGGATCGAGGGGCGCTCGCGAGCGATAGTGCCAGATCCTAGTGGGCTTTGTGGAGTTTGGCAGTAGGGAGTCATAGGGTGATGTTACGCCAGCCACAATCTAATACCTATTCATATGTTGTTAAGCATCTACGATACATAGATTTGTCATACCTTACCACAAGTAGAAGACTTGCTCCAAAGCATTGTGAGCTTCGGTTCAGGTGGCGAAAACTGTTACTTATGATATGCATCGATACTCAATCTTCTGTGATGGACCAACCGATTAACTTAAAATACAGATACGGGTCGAACAACTGTATGGCTCAGAATCAACATAATACAGCCCCAGACAGTTCTGTAGCTCTGCATTATTATACGACTCCTAACAAACGTATAACTTCCATCGATTCCACGGGTCCGCATAAGCCTATCAACATGGATAATTATACAACTCCTTACGTCGTTAGAAGTGATCCGCCATTGAAGATTTGAACAAGTCCATATCACCCATCCCTGAATGAACATCTAGCAATTGATATCCAGTCCCACAACACATTCTACAAAGAGAACGAGAGCGCACAATCCCTCAAAAATTCGACATGCATCGTCGCCCACACGGAGGATATAAAGCACAATATCGTAACAATTACTCTACCCCAACCTCACAGTTCCAAAAGCCCGCACGCACGTGTATGGCACAAGAAACAAGGACCTTGCGCAAAGAGCTTGATCGTGGTAACTTCATTGCCAGCACCTCGGACTCGCAACTTGAACCGAACGGTGCACAACTTTTTCTTGCATGCTGCAGGATAGTACGGGTTGGCGGGCGCCCATCTTGGTGACGATGGAATAGCACATGCAATGTTTGACTAGGTATACACTGGGTACATGTTTTGCGGAGTAGGGAAGTGAGTGTAATGATGGTATGAATGGGAGAGCAGAAAGGTTAGAATTCAAGGTCTTTTAATAAATATCATGTCGTTTCTAACCCTGGATGAACGTGTGATCTGAGGATCACTGACGGTTACATACACTACTTCGAAGATGATAGGTTCTCAAGAACATCATGTGAGAAATCGTTTGATATGTCGAGCTTGCTCTTGAATGGTGTAGTGGCTCCATATGACTGGAACTCTGATTGTGATGTTCATCTCACAGGGAGATATATGCACAAAGTAATTCTTTAGAAATGTGAACACAAGTCGTGTCTTACGCCAAGAGGTTAAGCAAGTACTGTTATTTTTTGCGTTGTGTGAATGTTCATAAAATACATTTTGGTCGCTGATATACAATTCTATATACACGTTCATACCAAAGCTCCACGGCCTCCTACCCTCATAAGTGCAATTTTCTGCTCAGGGCTAATAGTAGTGGCTGGCAAAGCCTTGGTACCCTTTCCAGTAGGAGCAGGCAAGAATCCGATACCAATGAGGTACGAGAGGTAATTGCCCATGATATCCTCTGTGACACCAGCACCGGTCGAGAGGTCCTCGCCAGTGAACTCAATATCAGCCTTGAGGACTTGGGAGGCTTGGATATCCGACATTTCTGGGGCAATGGTGTCGGCTGGAAGATCAGTCGTCGCAAAGTGGTAGAGTGGCATACTGTAAGATGTTAGTAAACGATCACAAACAAGCCAAGAGATACTTACAGCGCATGCTGTTCATTCTTCTCATCAGCAGCATAATCTTGCATGGTTTGACTCCACTTCTTGTACTCGACCTCTGAAATATCATAGCCATAGGTTTGAAGAGTAGCCAAGTATTGGCTAAAAGTAAGTCTTGGGTGAGAAGTGACTTGTGTAACTGCCACTTGACCCCACTGTCCCTCCAAAGGATGAAGAGCAGATGCTATGACAACACGCGCTACATGGTTTACTGGAACCATGTTGACTGTGTTACTGATAGCTGGCCGAGACTTGAGCTGGATACACCCCTTCGCCATTCTGATAAGGAAATCATCGGTGTTGGTCACACCCGATGTCTTATCACCTGTGACATATCCAGGTCTGATAATCGTGCCTTTGAGACCACGGCGACCAGCTTCGCGAACAAGATACTCAGAAACCCACTTGCTCTGACCATAACCAGTACCAAGTCCGGTAGCGGAGCCAGACAGGTCATCAGTCTCAAGAACGCCGTCAGTAGAGTTAATAGAAAGGTCGACAAAGTGTTGGGTATCAAGGACAGATGTCGAAGAAACGAAGGCCAGTTGCTTGGCCGAACCTTGTGCACAGAGAGCAAGAACATCCAAAGTTCCTTGAACGTTAGCCGGCTTCAAATTTGAATACGGGTAGACCCAGTGCACCAAAGCGCCGTTGTGAACAACAACAGAGACGTCCTTTGTGAGTCTTTGCCAAACATTGTCTTCCAGTCCGAGCTTTGGTTTGCCCAAGTCACCAGTGACACACTCAAGTCGCGAGACCCAGGATGGGTCCCATACGCCATATGCCTGGCAAGTTTGAGTGACTCGGTCGAGAGCCAGGGCTGGGTTGAGAGCACGAACGTGTGCAACCACTGTGACTTGCGGAGATTTGCGGCTAAGGAGGTCTCTCAGAAGGTATGCGCCCAAGAAACCAGTGGCTCCAGTCAGGAATACAGTAATTGGTGACGATGAAGAAATTTTCTCAGTGACAGTTGGGAATGAAGCCGGAAGAGTGTTGGCAAGGGCCTTAGCATCAGCTGCGTAATCCTCAGCGGCATCAGAATCGACATCCGCGTTGCCAGAATTTGATGGATCCAGTTTCTTCTCAATCTCTGAGGCAAATCCCTTTAACGTGGAGTTTCTGAAAATGGCACTCATGTTGATATCAAGACCTTTCCATTCCTTGTTGACCTTGAAGAGCATCTGCTGAGCAAGAATAGAGTGCCCACCAATGTCGAAGAATGAATCTTCGGGACCGAGAGTTCGTTCATCTACAGTTGGGATGAGAGATCCCCAGATAGCAGCCACCTTCTTCTCAGTCTCTGTCAACTCTGCGAGTGGGCCTGAAGGCCTTGCTGCAGCGAGTTGAGCAGCATCTGGGAAAGGGAGCGCTGGCTTATCCTTCTTTCCATTGGGATTGACTGGGAACTTCTCCAAAGGTACAATAACATCTGGAATCGCGTAGGATGGCAACTTGGTCTTTAGGTACTTCTTGATATCATCACCGAGAGGCCAAAATCGTCTGAGACGTCCCTGAATGCCCTCGCCAGAAGTATCGTCCTCCTTGGAATTGACCTTTAACCATTCTGGCCACTTCTGCATGTCGGGTACAATATAACTGACAAGTGTTTGCTCCTCGTCCTTGTTTCGTCTGACAAGAGTGACGTTGTCCATGACCATAATATGGTCAGAAAGATACTTGTCGATCTCACCAAGTTCGATTCTGAAACCTCTGATCTTGATCTGGTCATCTGCTCGCCCGACACACTCAACATCTCCGGTTGGCATGTATCTGCCGAGGTCGCCACTTCTGTACATGCGGTCTCTTGGTCCTTGATAAAACTCCCTCCATGGCTCCTCTGCTAACGATTTAGCGTTCTTCTTGTCCTCCTCAACCCACTTAGCGTTGTCGACAAACCAACTGTCGACAAATTTTGTCTTCGTAAGCTCGTCATTTCCAAGATAGCCCTCTGCAAGACCTCCAGCACGAACGTAAATTTCGCCAATCTCACCAACCTCGCAAATGCGGTTTCTATTCTCGCGATCGACAATAAGCAACTGAACATCCTTCATACCCTTACCAGCAGGGATGACGTTGCCCATATTCTCGAGGTAGTCTGGCTCGGCAGCTCTGCTTGGAACCTCGAAATAACTGACTGCTCGTTGGGTTTCCGTAGTGCCATACATGTTGACAATGGCAACATTTGGTGCAAGTCGTTGAAGAGCTTTGCAGTCTCGCTTGATGAGAATATCACCCACGAAGAACGAGTGGTGCAATGCTGGAAACTCTGCACTTGCACCTCCAACAAGAATTTGACCCATAGCAGGGGTTAGATGCGTGACAGTGGCACCGTGATCGCGCATCCATTCTGCGAGTCTCTCGTGTTGAATGTCATCCTTAGAAGGCACCAAGAGTTGAGCACCAAGAAACAGGGGAGTGAAAATATCACGTTGAATGGGGTCGTGGGCAATACCACTCAACATCGTAAACTTATCGTTTTCAGAGAGGCTAAATTGCTCGGCCATCCAGTCAAAGTAGTATGCAAGGGAGTAATGACGTCCTCGGACGCCCTTTGGTCGACCTTCAGATCCAGAGGTGAAGGATAATGTTGGACACGAGTCTGGACCGACTACCACACCTGGGGACTTTCCCTTTCGAGAAACAGAATCGGAAAGCACATCTTTGCCGTTCACGAACCCTCCCACAAGTGATCCATCATCCTGTAATCCCAGGCCAGGAACTTCCGTTCTGATTTGGAGGTTCTCCTTGATGAATGTTCTTACTTTTTCGGTGAGTTTTCCAGCCTCCTTCGTGGCCTTGTCGATGACAACCAAAGCACGTGGTCTTGCAACATCCAAATAGATGTTCTGTCTATCTGGTGGGTAGGAAGGGTCAATGACAGAAAAGGTGGCACCGGCTTTCAGGATTCCCATGACAGTAACGACAAGATCAACACCACGGTGACTGTAGGACATCACCACCTCTCCTGGCTTGATACCCGAGTCAACCAAGTGGTGGGCAAGGATGTTAGATGCCTCATTTATATGGCGGTAGGTGAACTCCCTTCTTGGAGAATTAGAGGAAGCAGTCTCGACCACGCAGAGACGATCTGGATGAGCCTCTGCGTTGGCAGAGAAAATGTCCTGAATTGCCCCTCTAAACGCAGACCAGTGAAGGTCTTCCGTGGGATCTGGAAGAATATTTGACGCCATTATGATTGATGAACTGCGAATCAAAATGTCAGAACTTCAACAATATCTGAGAGAGGGTGTAAAATTCAGCTGCTCACAAATTTATGTCACCAAAAGCTGTCAATGGAGTTGAGAATGAACAATGGAGTATGTGATTGAGTCACTGTACCTACAAATTTCTGGCCTTGTCTGCCGCCATCGGCCGCCTTTCTACGTGGGTTAACGAAGGCGGTGAGGGTTAATTTTCCACGGAGACCCTAGTGCACGTGATCCAGATTATCTGAGCCCGAGGGCCTAGCTCTATACGCAAAGTTTGGCTGCTGTGATATGTTGAAAATGGATTAGATTCACTTCTTCTAATATATATATATATATATATATATATATATATATATATTGAGTTGTAAGTGTTTAATTGGATTTCTTGGAGTAAATGATATTAGAGTCGGTAGATCTCGCAAAATATTGGAAGACTCTCAAGAGCTTATGCAGCGATCAAGAGACGCCAATTTTAATTCCGCGTTAACCAACTTCCCAGTACTGTCGACGGTAGTCTATGTTTACACAAGTTTACAGTAACATTTTTACCAAGAACTGGTTCCACCGACAGTCTACAATTGCTAGAATTCTATCTTGGTGGTAGCCGTACTGTCAGCCGGGCAAGCCTTGATTCTTGTACTTGACGAACATAATCAAGACTGTGATACGCTCTTTTGTCTCCTAGCTCCATACATGAACCCCACACCTTTAAATGGAAATTCGTTGTTGGCTTCAAATAACAAAACAACTTTATACATACAGGTCACTCTTTAGAGGGTGACAGGGTTCTTTCCTGCTGACTGTTCTTCCATGAATGCTTCGGTTGCCTGCAACTCCTCGGCCTCCTCGCCAATATCAATGTCTTCGTCCGCAGCTAAAGCAGTATCGTAGGATATGATCTCCTCCTGGACTTGCTCTGGAGTGACCAGAGCTCCATCCGATCCGATTAAGATCTCCTCCTTCGGTGGTAGTCCCAGTAGTTCCCTTTGAGCTCTGTATCTTTCCTTCACTTTGTCCGTCTGCATGATTCTCCATCTCAACTTCCAGCCACCCATACCCAGTTCCTTTACCCGTTGGGCCTTCTCTCCGAGAAGATATTCGTCTAATCCCCCACACTTATCAACTGTTCTCAGAACTCTGGCTGTAATTCTGACCCTCACGAACTTTCCCAATGCCTCGCTGAAGAGTCTCTTTCTCTGCACATTGGGTCTCCAATGCCGTCTGGTCTTGATTTCATTCTTCTCAGACACCATGTTTCCGAATCTGATCTTCTGCAGCCCGTAAAGACCGAAATTGGACTGCTTGTACCATCTTGAAGCGCCGTATGGATATGGTGGGACGGCACTGTGTTCGTGTGCGAGACGAGACTTGGTAGACTTGTGTGCGCAGCTTACGGTGGAAGAGAATGTGCGTGCGAATTGCATAGGTAGGGAGATTTTGGAGAGAGGTGCCATGGCGAAGGACATGATGAAGAGTTACTTCTGTATCGTGAATGATGCGTGCTGGCGAGAGAATATCACAAGTTCAATTGAACAACGCAACTTGCGGTGGAGCGGACGGAGATGCGAATCGTAGACGGCAGAATTTATTTCTCTGTGTCGTCGGCTTGACCTTGTATTCGACTTTCAGAAGCACACTTTCTTAGCGTGCACAGATCCCTGCCCGTCACATCTTACTGTATTCGGCGTAACAACACCATAATCCCGACCTTATCCAAACACAATTCAGACAATAGAATACGGCCCTTTACAGCCATGCTCCCACCAGTTGAAGACTCGGTTCTGCAGAGTAACCCAAAATTTGCTTTGATTCATGCGACATTAACACAGTCTCTACTGAACCCTACTGGTTCTACGAAACACCGCTCCGATGATAAGGAGCGGAAAGCTATGACAGAGGTATACCACACGGCACTTGGCAATTAGAGACATCATACTAATTTTTCCCCCAGAATTGCTCTAGTCTACAGGTCCAAGCTACAAAATCACGCATACTCCGTACAGCTATCGCAGATGTCGATCCAGCCTCGGGAGGCAACCAGCTCCCATTTGAACTTCTCGAACTCATCTACATACTCTCCCTCAAACTTCAAGCTCGGAATATCCCCCCATCTTCCAAGGCCCTTCTCGAAACCTCACCTGTTCTGCAAGATCTTCCACACTATACTCCACAAATAGGGGCTCTACTTTCAACCCATCTCCAAACCCGTGCTTTAGCACTAAGCCGGCTTGCTCATCCAAGCACAAACCCCTCCTTCCAGCATCGCAATATACCGAAGCTTCCTCAAACGCTTGTGAACCAAATCACTGCACTCAGTAACAAAAAGCTTGAGCTGCAAGCTGCACGACGGAAACAAATGGCATCCACAATACAGTTGCTAAGATTGCATGCCCAAGCAACTGAACTCATCATCCAACACCTCGAGCGTACAGCTCGTGGCTCTATCGCACGGTCTTCGAAAGCCCGTATTGAACATCTATCCTTGACAGCAGCTCAAACATCGCTGAACATACGGGCAACGTACTTGAACGCGCTAGGCACATTCTATAGCCCAGAAGTGCTGGAAGCGTTAAGAAATTATGCACTGCACTTGAAAGATGGACGGTCAAGGTTGCGGCAGAAAGGCAAGGATTTGAAGGCAGAGCTCAAAGGATATGGTGTCGGGAGGGAAGGGAGTGGAGACTTAAGGAAGGAGAAGGTAATGAGGGAATTGGCGAGGATTTATGGAGAGGTAAGTCAACAACTTGAGGATGTCAGAAAAGACATCGAAAGACTTCGAGGCAGATAAGTCTATCAAACAACGTATCGATGAATTCCATGGCATGGTATTTTTCTGGGAGGTTCACGTCGGCGGCTCGAACTCGTTGGGTTCCTCTACCCTCTAACCACGATGTTGTGAATCATGGCGGTCCTTGAATCCTAGGTAACCTTCTGCTTGTTATGAGGATCGAGAACACATTTCTCACACCATTGGCCATAACAACCCCACTTTCTCATATCATGATAACTGACTAGAGGAAATATGGGCGTGTAATTCAAATGCAAAAGTTCTTGGGAACGCAAACTCCGGGACGACTAGTAAATCATTCATAATCTAAACTTCTTTGAAAATCCGGGGGTTTTCTTTCTTAGACAAGCAAGAACCTTAATATACCTCACCCTTTCCGTATTTGTTCATGACTCAGGCTCCTTGAGTATCTCACGCTCCGTATAGAACTGAAGATCAAATGAGCCCGCAAGTCAAGCCAAAGGCATATATTGATTCAATATCCACACAAGGTTCAACCTGCCTAAAGAGCCGATCTAATTTATTCTACAAAACAAGCCTTTCCAAATAGTTAAAGATTCTATTTTTCCTGAGGGCTTCGCAAGCTATCTAATATCTGTATTGAGAACAGTAGTATCAAAGCAAAGACCGCATATATGCTAGCAGACAGGCTTAATGCATCCTTTTGTATTTTCAAGATATACCGCATCACATTACCCTCAACGTCCATTTTGTATTCCGCGCTTCGTTGAAAAGGAAGCAATAATAACATCACAGCTAAATTGCAGTCATGGGTTTTTGACATTATTATAAAATTATGATACAACAAATGGTTTGTACCAGATATCGTTTAAGTATTTAAAGGGTCCCTCCTTATGAGCAAGCCAACGCAGAAATCGCAAAAAGACCCCGCCGGTGTAGCAACATACTTATCCAGCCTGATATAGGAATGGACCTGCAACAACCTTAGAGTTCACCATGGACAGGTTAAAGGCGGTGTATGTAATGTTAGAGTCGGTGAGCGCGATGAACATAGTGCCATTGATGGCTGGGTCACCCTCGTAGGTAGAAACATCTGGTTGGATAGTCATACCAAAGTTGGAGCCGTTGGAGTAAGAAGTGATGTTGGTAAGAGGCGAGTAAGTAACGTTAAGCTGGGAAACCCAGATGACGAACTCAGGAGCTCCAGCACTGGTAGAAGTAACATAAGAATTGTTTGGTCCAACCGGCTTGCCTGGGTTCTCCCACTCGAGATAAACTTTGCGACCTGCGTAGGACAGAGGAATTGAGCGATTCTGGGAGATAGACGCCGAGCAGTCCTCGCCAGAGATATTGTGGCCAACACAGTAGTCGTTGTCAGCGATGGCGGCAGCATCGCTTCCTGGAGCAGCTGGTCCGAAGCCCGTGGTCTCGTTGTAGCCAGTCTGGGTGGCATTGATGCGGGCGCTGTTTGGCTGGTTAAGGACCTTGAGGCCTGGAAAGTTCTGCCATGCTAGACGCTTAGAGTTTGCAGGGCAGGAGCTGATATATGGGGCGAGCAACGTCCAAGCCCACGACTGAGGAATTCCAGTCTCGAACCATACAGGCATTGGGAATAGACCTCCGAACTGGCGAAAGATCATCTGCTGGCGTGCCTCTGTGGCAATAGACTGGTCGAGAAGCTGAGCAACTTCGCGGGAATCCAAATGTGCTTGGAAACCCCAAACACCAGATTCGCCAAAGCGGGTGAGCTTCTGAGCAAAGTCAAAGGCCTCGTGGACGGTCGTGTATGGGTAGTTGTACGTGCACTGAGGAGTGGCCCCCCCTGGCCCACCGAGGAGGTTGGAAAGAAGGGTTGCATGTCCAGACTCCTGGTCCGCCATAAACTCGATCAAGAAACGATCACTCGGTGTAAGACCAGCGGCGGTAAATTCTTCTTCAGAAAAAGTGGCGAGAATGTTGTGGAAGAGATCAAGCTCAATCCACTCCTGGTATAACCCAAGAAGAATAGACTCGTAGTCAAAATCGGACTGGACACGGTATACTGGCTCGGTGCCATTAGTACCCAGACCTCCAGCTGGCTGGTATGGAATTGGTTGTGGATCATTCAACATTCCGTTGGGGTTGTATGTTGTTGCCGTTGGGTTCGGTGGAAGCATTGGGACGGCGGTAGCCAGTGCTGGAGTAGTGACAGCTCCAGTGGTCGTTGGTGTCCCGCTGTATGGTCCATGGGATGTAATGCCGGTGACCTGGGAACTGACCACAGGTTCAACTGGGACATCAGCACCAGGAATCTCAGATGCTGGAATGCCGGCAACAGATGCAACTGAAGCGACCGATGCACTGTTGACCGACGGAACTTGATTGTAGCTATAGAAGCCAAAAGGGGGAGTGGTGGATGATCCTGAAGCAGAGGTGGTCG
The DNA here is from genome assembly GCA_022609375.1 of Xenosphaeropsis pyriputrescens. Taxonomy (NCBI): domain Eukaryota; kingdom Fungi; phylum Ascomycota; class Leotiomycetes; order Phacidiales; family Phacidiaceae; genus Xenosphaeropsis; species Xenosphaeropsis pyriputrescens. Next base: position 549,259 of record JAGKQE010000007.1, read on the forward strand.
TGGTGACGGAAGCTTGAGGCTGGTTTTGAGTATCAGCAGACTGTTGAACCTGTCCATCTGCAATTTGGTTTACAGCTGGTGCTGGTGCAGCAGCAGCCGCGGCGACGAGCCCGGCAAGAACGGCGTAAGAATGCATCTTCAAGCGTATGCAGGATAAAACGACTGGTTTAGAAAAATGTGGAAAACGCAGCAGAGCCTACCTCTTATACTCACAAAATTGACAAAAAATCATACTCACTTATATGACGTACAGCATTTTCGTTCGCATGGAGCAAAGACTGACAAGCATCCGGTGCGTGAGTTACGTCGTTGTATTCTAGTAGAGGTGACTTTCGACATGGAATTCACTAAGAAGATGTTTGAGCGTATGAGAATCCTTACCAGGATATTGTACCCTCGCAGACTCTTGCATGATGTGCCTAGATACCGCATATGTAAGTACTAGTAGTAAGAAAGTGTATGAAAAGAGTGAGAGATGGGACGTAGTATTCTACAGTAGAGTATCGGCATTTGGCGAATTCCCTGGACGAGTGCACATCGCAGTGGAGGAGCAGAACCAGTTAGCATGCAACGGGCTGATTTTGAAACGTAATTGATTGTGGTGATGAGTCGTGAATAAGGAAGAGAAGGGAGAAACAATCATACTTACTCCATACTCGGTAAATCAAGACCTAGCCGAGAGTATTCTAGTCGTGATGATACTCTGTCACTCTGTGTATTCTAGAGCATTCATAGTATGAGAGGTGAGAGGTGAGAGCCCACCAAAGTATTCATAAGAATGTATGTACACATATACATACATAGTACCTATCGGAGATGGTGATCGGAACACAGTCTATGCTTTCTTGGGAATGATTTTCGTGCTTGGTAAAGTCGTGACGATGTTGTCGTTAGAGCATGTGCTTAGGATGATAGACAGGATAGCATAATTACTTAGCATGGCATGGATCAGATTGGAGAAGAGGAGAGGAGAGGAGAGGAGGGGGAGAGAAGAGAGTATTCGTCGTCGATGAAGAACATTCACGTCATGACATTTCAATGGAACCGCATTAGATCGATCCACTTGCAGCTTTTCCCCGGCTTTTGTCCACGTCCTCCTTTAACACGCGCATATTTACTTGTACTTAATACTTTCCCAGCCTTACGTAGTAGGCAGAGATCATACGTAGTATATAGTATGTACATAGTACATCGGTGGAAAACAAAAGAGAGGGAAAATTTGCAGAATGAACCATTGCATTCATTCTGTTCTGTCATTGTTAATGTTTCCATCTTTTTATTATTGATGGTTTTTGCTTCTGTCGGTCCAGGTTGAGCAACCCGCAACATGCATTGTCTCTCATATTGAATTTCTCTTGATCACAGAGGATGAGGATCTACTATTCTATGTACTACGTAGATAGAATATCATAGAGTCGAGCACATATCATCTCCATATCTACGTAGTAGGTACCTACAACACAACACGACACTGTGCGATACACAATTCCGACGTCCGAAGATCGACGTGTGCAGGGAGTCTAGGCCTTTCCCTTCATGCGTAATTATTCATACTCCTCCCAAGTCGGATGATTTTGTCGTTCATGTCGGAATGGGGGTCTAAAAATGATGTTTATTTGTATAATTTTGTGGAGGATGAAACAAGAGATGACGGTATGATAGTCGAATGTTAGGTAGAGTGCTGTCCGATGTCGCAGAAAAGCCTTCCATACTTTGTTATACAGGTCTACTAAACATCTTATTGATGGTGCAAGTGGTGGTCTAAGTATTGGTTACCACAAGAGTGAGAGTTGGAGTGACATAGAGTCGAGAGAGAGTGAGTGAAAGTCGGAGGATCAGGAGAGAAAAGAGGAAGGGGAAGAGAGAAGAGACAAAAGAGAAAAGACATCATCGTTTCGTTGAATTGGAGATGGACGTTGAAAACATGGAAATGTACAAGGTTGGTTGTCTCACCCACCTATCCGTCCGATGCAACCGAGATCAGAATCTAATCTAAAATATGTACATATGTACATATCAAGTTATGGAAATCAACCTCAACCATGGGAATTGGAGAAAAATGCCATGAGGTGCCACTTCGCCACTACGTACTGCTTCGATTATCGCTCCTGTACCTACGTATGTACATCCCCCCCTGGGAACAAATCCTCCGTGCCCCACACCACGACCCAACTACGTATACTTATATATATATGTATATATATATTTATCTTTGTTGAATTTTCATTTTGTTTTCTTTTATTTGAACAGTACACATACAACATCAGAAGCATAATATCCTCCGTGCACAAAAGGGTGAGCAGATTTGCACTTATATACCTAGAGTACTGCGTATATGTGGACAAAGCCTTGCTCATCTATCGAACCAGTTCTTGGGTTGGCCGTAGAAACACTCCTTCGACCATACTCTTCGGTTCTTTCTCTCTCTCTTTCTTCAATCCTGTCAACCCGAAAATCTAAGCGCAACAAAATCTATTTTCCTCAATCTTTAACTATCGGAAAAGGGTGAGGCAGTAATAGACAATCAAGCAGAATAGAAATGGAAATGGAAATAAACTGATGATTTTGGGCTACCGAAACACCAACGCCTTACATATCCCGTGATCATGACCAAAATCGGAATCAACGTCTACCACCCCTACCACCACCACGTTGAGGCTTTCCGACTCTTGAATCACCACCACCACCACCACCACTCCTCTTACCCTCGCCGAGTCCCTTGCGACCAGCAGCAATTCCTCCTCTGCCTCCTCTGCCGCCTCTCCCTCTATCGCCTCCACGGCCTCCACGCTGAGGGCCACCTCGTCCACTACCAATCTGTTTCTTCACAGCCTGGACGTCCTCATCATCAACTTCCATCTCCTCATCATCGTCCTTGTTGCGTTTGTTGCTAAATTTCAGCTTACCCCTCTGGCCCCTCTGCACTGCATCCTTGCCCTTAAGGGCCTGTACGTAAGCGCCGACTCCACCATCCTCTTCGTTGGCAGGAGTATCGAGAATCATAGCGTCATCGTCGTCACTGTCTCCCAAAAGCAGCTTTCCATCCAAGTCCACTTTGGCCTTAGTTCTGGTTGGCGCTTCACGTTGCTTGAGAGGTTTCGTAGAGCTGATGTTTGCCAGCGACTTCTTGTCCAGGAGATCCAGCGGCTCATCTTCATCCTCCACAATGTACGCATTACCACCCTTCTGAACCTTCTTGCGGTTCTTGCCAAGGACCTCATTATCTGATACATCAGAGCCGTCATCGGAATCACTACCGTACACGGCTTCATCGTATTCACTCTCAAACTTGTTCTTTCTCTTGCCGCCTTTGGCGCCCTCCTCCTCGTCATCAGAACCTTCAGCTCCGGCTGCCTTTGCTGCATCCTTGTGGCGTTTGTTGCGCTCCTTGGTCTTGCGAATATTGGTAATGAGCTTCTTGTCCTCCTCTGGGCACCATTTGTTCACAACCTCAACACCGAAACGACGCATCATGCGCTCGAGAATGTGCTTTACCTTGGCCTTGAAGTGGGCCTTGTGCTCGTGACTCCAAACCATCAAATTGGGAATAAGTGTTTCAAGGCGGGGAAGCATCAATGTAGTTGGCAGACTAATGATACAGACCTTGACAAACCCAAGAACACTGCGAACAATTTCGCGGTTGTTGGATGTCAAGAATAGATCCATGGTCTGGACGAGATCAGTTAGAGTAGCGGGCTGAAGAGAAGAGCGGAAGTGGTAGAGAATTCTGGTTAACGCAGTAATGGAAGCCGAAACCATGTGAGGTGTGCTGCCCGCAAGACCTGCGGAGACCATGGTGAAGTACTCCTCAAGATTTGCACTGACAGCTGGTGCATCATCTGGCATATGTGGAACCTTGCTGTTTTGAATAAAAGCGCCCGTCGCAGAATTGAGACGCTCGCCCATGAGAATCAAAAGATCAAATGCTGTTGTTCTGGCGCCTTCGTTGACCTCTTTGCAGCCGATGACGACTTCGGACAAGACTGATGGGATGAAGTGAAGCTCGGTATCTGGCAAGTGAGGAATGAGAGTAGAGATAGCAGTCATTCGGTCTTTCTTAGCGGGAGGTGAGACTTTCTCGGAGCTGTTGAGAAGGAGCTGTTGCAGTTCTGCCGAGCGTTCCTTGAGAGCGGCTTCACCAGCTGGAGAATCACCAAGACGAGGAATAAGCTTATAAGCCTTCTTCTGCAACTGTGGATCATCATCCTTAACAATAATGACAGCCGCCATGTTGAAAAGAGTTGCAAAGCTCTCGCGAGGTAAGTAAATCGAGATGGTAATAATGAGATCCATGAGAGTATGGCTCATTGGTGGCATTTTGTCTTCCTTCTTTTGCTTTTGCTTCTCGGCTTGTGTCTGAGCACCAGCTTCAGCCAATGACCCTTCAAGTGCGGTAGTAACACGCTCGAATGTCGCCATCAATTCTTGAGCTGGCGTAATGCTGAGGAATGCATTGATACACTTCAAAATGTACCCGCGGAATTGAGGCAGCGTCTGACTGTAGACATTGAACAAAACGGCGAGCATATTTCCTGCGAAGGTGGACAAATGATCCAAGTTTTTCTGTGCAGCCTCCTTTGAGACTCTGCTCTGGAGGACCAAATCCTCTCCGCCTTCAATAGATGTGATGGCTTGGTTGGACTCTACCAGTGTCTGAAGCGCTCTGCAAACATCGGATCTAAGCTCAATCTGTTTGTAAAGCAAGTTTGCAACCATCTCAGCAAAGCTCTGATCGAACGAAGTGGTGAGATCTAAAGGCAAATCGCAATAGCCTGGAAGAAGAGCCCAAATTTGTTGTACCAAAGTCTCGAAGATCTTGATCTCCATGGTTTTCTCGGCATCCCCATTGTCAATAACCCTCTGGAACATCAGCTCACTCAATGACACAAATTCGGTCTTAAAGTGCTGCAAGTTAGTGTTGCTGACATAGTCTCGGAGAATTGGCAAGAGCCAAGCACGACCTGGTTGACCAGCCTTTGGCTTCGCGAGGTTAAGCGGAAGGATCTCAAGAACTCTCTCTGGACCCATTGATCGAATAGCCTTTCCAAGAATCTCATCTGCTTCTTTTTTTCCTGCAAATGCATCGCTTCCACGAAGCTCTCCAACAGTCTTAACAACGCCCTCAAGGATTGGGTCTGATTGCCAACGAAGCCCCTCAAAGATAGCTCCCAGGACGTTGAACACTTCCATCCATGCTGCCTGGTACTTGACGCTCAAGAGATCTGTTGATGCTCTAGCAAGCTTCTCAAGCACCTTTTCGTCATATATCGATGGCTCAAGAAGAACAGAATCTGGAATACAGTTTGCCATGAAGGAAATAAGGCATTCGGAAGCCGATACTCGGATATTGTGCGATGACGAAGCTAGGAAAGAAGATATCATTTCAAAGAGTTCCGGTAATTTCTGGAAAGTATCTTCCGGCTCGACCTGTGCCGATACATCATATCCTCTAGAAATGACAGCAATCCAGGGTGGAAGGAGTTGTGAATCGTTTTGTGATGGCCGTAGTTCGGAGATGACTTCTAAAAGGCGAGGAAGCTTGGAGGAAGATGATACGTCGGATGACATACCCTCAAAGATGATCTCAAAAACCTCGAAAGCTGCCATCGTCATATATTCGTTGCTTGATCGAGAGATGTTTAATAAAAGCTCGCACAAAGCTTCAATCTTTCTACTTGGCCATCCTCCGGATGCTGCGGCCACAGTCTTCACCAAATGAAGAGCGTGGATGAGCGCAGGCTCGTGCTCTCCTTGCGCGCCCTTTCTCTGCTTCTTTGCTTGTGCTGCCTTAGTAGCCAAATCAGTCAAGCTTCTCAGAGCTTGCTCGGCACACATGTCCGCCGCAGGATGATCCAAAGAAGGGCTTGGTGGCGGATTCTTGAGGACCTTGGTCAATGCATCTTGGGCACGTCTTCTAATTTTCGGCCTGTGATCAACTGCGAAACTAAGAAGCCCAGCAATACCACGTCGAGGACCGATTTCTGTCTGTGGGAGTTCCCATGCCACGGTATCTTGCGCAACGAGAAGTGACTCGAGACATCCCAGAGATGGTCTGAGGAGCGGCGCATCTGCTTCTAGAAGTGTCAACGCCGGGGCGATATTGGTGAGAATTTGCGAGAATTTCGATCGAAGAAGAGGTTCTGGGGTATATGGAGTAACGACATCTAGCAGATAGACAACAGAAGTTGCTAAATCCTTATTGACAGCGCCAGTCGTAGTATTGATTGCTTGTCTTAGGAGTGCGAGGAGTGCTGCGAAGTACCCAGTGGGTGTGAACTCGGTCTTCTGATCGCGAAGAGTATCTTCCACAGCCTTTAAAACAACGCCGGTCTTTGAAAATCAGTCAGCAACAGAAGAACTCGTGTTGGACAATGTTGCCATGTGATTGACTTACCTGCTGCTGACCTTGCAACTTCGGCTGCCTGATCTTGTCAAGCTTCTCTTCCAAAGACATTTTGAAAGACTATATTGGCTCTTGCGCCGTGCTTGTCGATTGCTCTGCGCACAAGAAATTTCTCGAGATTATCGATAGAGATGCGCTATGATTAATCTAGGCCAATCAGAAACCGATACTTATTCACCGCCAAACATTTTGCCGCTCCAACGCATGGCTTATGCCGTATCCACCTAAACTCTCCATCGTCTATTTTTTTTACTCTACATTGAGAAATGATATTGTTTAAGGACATCAAATATCACCAATAAATGGAAAGGGGTGCCCCGTGATCTGGGATCTTTCAGCAGAGAACCCTCTAGCGGGGTGAAGTATGGTGCTATAAGATATAACTGGCGCCCCTCTTATTGTGCTATTAAATTGTTAGCGACGATTTTCTAACTTTTCATTAGACGACTCATCATTTCAAGAGCCTCCCATTCATAGCTTGGAGGAGGCCCTGGTTTGTCAGCTAGGTAGTGAGTCTTGAGAATGCTCAGGCTTGTAAGGTGGTGGTAGTCGAGGCGGTTCTCATAAGGACCTAAGTAGTATGGAAAAGAATACTGCAGCACTTCCCCACTGCGAAACCTCTGGACGAGCGTTGATCCTGTGCTTCTTCAGATACTTCTGATAACAAAGAATAGCTTCTATATCATCTTCCTCATCCTCTTCCGATCCACTTTCCCCGTCATCCTCAGAACAGGAATCACAACGTCGCTGTCTCTGCCTTTGTGTAGCTCTACTTCTCAGAGGGTCCTCAAACAGATAAGGGATAAAGCTAAAGATGGGGTTGAATAGTAGCAGAAGCCCGAATTCGTGAGTTCTGTTCTTTGATTTTGGCCAGTATACCAACTACTCTGAGTCTACGAACCCTTGACGCAATGTGGGTATGGAGGCTACGAATACAAAGGCAAGCAACAGGTTGACGAAGCAGATAACAGCGATAGCCAAGTTTAAAAGCAGTACTCCTACCAGGTTTGATCCCTTTGTAATGTCAGAACTTCGAACACTTCAGGCTTGGGGATATGTATATACAGGCCGCAACTAAGCCATGTAGAAAGACCCTCATAATAGTAAAGGGGTGATAGGGCCAGTCAACGAAGTCGAAGATTGAGATGAAAATCATCAGGGTGAGCTCTATAAACTATATGGTTGCAGAGGTCCTTGCTATCCGGTGCGCTCTCATCATGGTTCCTATGTAGAAAATAGTAAATTTAGGGCACAGGGCGCCCTTGAAGGTTGAGAAAGAATGAGATTTCGTGGTGATGAGTGAGTGAAAGCATCATTATGAGTACTGAGGCCTGATCGCATATTGGGTAACTACCTAACTATGTACCTATCATGTAGATAGATAGTGGTATTATCAAGCAGAGTTTCGGTCGGCGGCATATTAACACAACGATTAACGCTGTGACGAATAGAGCATGAACAAAGCATGAATATCCTACTTACCTAAGGTACCATTACAATCTTCAAGTTCTCGCCTTTTCGCGCCCCACTCAACACCAAAACGAGTCAGAGAACAAGGTAGGTAGGTAACGATGCATCAGACTTCAAAATCAAGACACAAGCATTCTCCGTGGGCCAGATAAAAGAATACGGCTCTGAGCTGAGGATAGTATTGCACGTGAAAGAATGTCGGGGGCTTTCTAAGTGCAGCTGAGTTAATTGGTTTTGTGGATAAGATAAAGCTTCTCAGTCCGAAGGCGAACAAGTTTAAATTGACTCGATGGCATCGAGTAAGGAAAAACGAAAAAGATAGGTAGGTGGTATTGATACTGGTACTGATACTTAAAGGGTCGGGATCGGGATCGGGGTCGGGGCCGGGGCCGGACCGGGTAGGTGTACCGAACACTTGTAGGCTGGTACATAATACTTACAAGTACTACCTAAGTATGTACTTTCCTCCTCTTCTCCCCCGCCATCGCTTGTTCCCACACCTCCACCGACCTAAGTAAGTACCTAGTAAGTACCTAGTAAGTACAATACTTCGAGGCTCACACGTGCCTTAATGCCTTACCTGCCTTAGTTATTAGGTATTATGCATGTACATTGCTCCGCGGCGACTTGGCGTCATGACTCGATGAGATCGAGTAACTACTTATCAGTTGTCGCTGCCCGCCGATAGCACTACTTACCTACCTACCACCATACAGCGTGAGCATGGTCGAACTCCCACTCTATCCAATTACCTACCTAGGTACTGCTTCTCCCTTCTCCGTGTACTCATTCCAAGCTAGGAAGAGTGCCCTCATCTCATTACCCGTCTCTCCAGAATTCGGAATTCTTCACTTATCCTGCTGTCCCACTCAAAGTACATCGTACATCCTCGGATTCTAATTCGAAGCCGGTAAGAAACCTTTTTTACCTAGTCTTGTTACATTTGTCTGCGATAAGGCTCTTGTCGTGTCTGGGCACCTGCTTAGGTACCTTACCTACCTAGGTGTGCTCTCATTCCGTCGCTGAATTCTATGCTCATACTATCAAGAGTAGTGTAGAGTACCTTACTCTTTTCTCATTCACCATACCCGGTCCTGAGTGCCTACCCATTCACTCATTCATTCACTCATTTTTGTATATATTCTTGCTTCCCCCCACCGTTCTTAGGAAAGCATGAGCCATTCTTTTTCTGCCCAGCTTCATACTCTTGAATACCCTGAAAGTGAAGAGCAACTTGCTGAAAACCAATCCCGTTCTCATCCTCGCGCCGAAGCGGAACCACTGTTATTGAGTCCTGGTCCATCATACAGTAACACGCCGCAAAGAGTTACCTCACCAACTTCTCAACAATCAACACCATCTCGGACCTTACTTCTGACGAATTTGCGTTGCTCCGACGAACCCTATTATCTCAGCCTCATAATGGAGAAAATCAAAGGAAGCAAGATCAGAAAAGTCCTGAATAGGGCAGCGGTCGACAGCGGCGAAGTAGGCCTGTCCAACTCACAGCTTATGCTCTGCAATTACGATCTCAAGCCTGTAGAACCTGAGCGTCGACAATGGAGAGACTGGAACTTTGTTGGCTTTTGGATTGCCGACTCTTTCAACATTGTATGTACATATATATCTACAGTGATTTGCCAGCTTGAAGTCCTTGCTGATCCATAATGCAGAACACTTGGATGATTTCATCCTCGATGATCTCAGACAACGGACTATCCTGGTGGCAGTCTTGGCTTTGTGTATGGATTGGATATAGCATTGCGGCTTGTTTTATTTGTGCTACAGCTCGGATTGGAGCCACATATCATATCGGATTCCCTGTTGTTTCTCGAGCGAGTTTTGGTGTTTGGGGAGCTTTGTGGCCAGTCTTCAACCGCGCAGCCATGGGTAAGCGATTCTTAGAACCACGGAGCTATCAATCCAAACAAAACCAAGCTGACCCCGTCATTTAGCTTGTGTTTGGTATGGGGTTCAAGCGTGGATTGGGGGTGAGTGTGTAACACTCATGATCAGTGCGATCTGGCCCTCTTATCAGAATCTCCACAACAGCATCCCAAATTCCGGTACAAGCACGATGGCTCTGGTGTCCTTCATCATTTTCTGGCTTTGTTCCCTCCCTGCAATATGGTTCCCAGTTCACAAGATCCGCCATCTGTTCACTGTCAAAGCATACGTCGTACCAATTGCAGGTCTTGCGTTTTTCATTTGGGCTGTTGTACGCGCCAATGGCCTTGGTCCGATTGTAAAGCAGCCAGCCACCTCATCAGGGTTAGTTGCACTTACATCCAAATCATACAAACTCTAATAGCTCGATTAGGTCCGCACTTGCTTGGGGCATCATTACAGGCATTATGAGCGCCATCGCCAATTTTGCAAGTAAGTTTCCTGTACAATTCTTGAACTAGATACATCGGCCTCCTCTACGACTCTTGGGCTCCTAATTTTGTAAGATAGCTGCTAATTTTCTGCATTCAGCTCTTATTGTGAACGCACCTGATTTCTCACGCTTTGCTCGCAAGCCGAAGGATGCGTTCTGGTCTCAACTGATAACTATCCCTGTTGGGTTTGCCGTCACATCTTTCATTGGGATAGTTGTATCCTCTTCTTCAACTATAATCTTTGGCACCGCAATTTGGAATCCTCTTGACCTTCTCACTGCTTTTCTCAAAGAAGGAGGCTCCGGAAACCGTGCTGGAGTATTCTTCATTGCCAGTGCCTTCTCCCTGGCACAGCTGGGCACAAACATTGCCGCTAACAGTGTTTCCGCTGGGACTGATATGACCGCTCTTCTTCCAAGCTACATCTCCATCCGCCGTGGTGGATATATATGTGCAATTATTGGATTGGTCATTTGTCCATGGAATTTCCTCAACGGAGCATCTTCATTCACAACATATCTTAGCGCCTATTCCGTCTTTTTGTCCTCTATTGCTGGTGTCATCATCTGCGATTACTATCTCGTCCGTAGAGGGTTCTTGGTTGTTAAGGAACTCTACTCCGCTCGCGCATCCGCGCCATACTTTTACACCTACGGCTTCCATTGGAGGGGATATACAGCTTACATTGCTGGTATCCTCATTAATATTGTAGGGTTCGTTGGGGCTATTGGAAAGACTGTGCCAAAGGGGGCCACTTACATATACAACCTAAATTTCTTTGCAGGATTCATTGCTTCAAGCACGGTTTACTTCATCCTCTGCAAGATGTTCCCGGTTCCCGCTACCTCGGATGTCTGGATGGAGGTTGGTGACGAGATTGTGGATTTGGCATATGCAGAGAGCGATAATGACATTGGAAACATGGAACCTTGGAAAGGCGGTGAACTCCAGGTCAACAAGAAGGATAACGAGGATGTATGAAGGGTCTTTCCTTGTCCACAACAGGCGTTCACGTTTTGGGTTTAGCGATTAAAAGCGTTATAACAGCTGTAGGTGAGTTCAGTACAGTCACGAAGTCACCTGTCAGAGTTTCTCTTATTTAAGAATGTCATCAGATTATATCATAACCAATTTTATTGACTACTATAACAACATGCCTTACTTTTTAATGATCAAGTGGAGGAGTATCTGTACCCGCCTGGATTTTGCATCAGTCGTTGACAGTTGTAGAGTTATCCAGAGGAACAAACCCGTATAGAGCTCTGTATATGTTTTCTTTTTCCTTTTCTGAAGCCGTAGGGTTATTGGAAACTGTTCAATCATGGAGAGTGGTATGAAATAGAATAAAAAGTCAGAGCTCTGTCGTTGTTTGGCGCAATAAAAATTATCGGAAAATGTACAGTTATTAAGAATAACATATTTCTTTACATTTGTTCAGTTATTTGAGACGGTGTTTGTACCTTTAGGTGGTTGGTCATAAAAGATTCAAGCAAGGTCGGACTATCATGATGAGTTTCCGACAAAAAGCACGGCCAGATGATGTATCAAGTGACAAGGTAAACTGCACAAACTTTGATGCCAGGCTACTTTAATTACTTCTCGGGCTCATTAACAGCTTTAAGTGCAATCTCCTTCCTCGATGCATTCTCCTGTGCTACGAACGAAGTGACATGCTCGGGGACTTTGTTCACACGGTTCTCATCGCCAGAGATAGGTTCACCGAGCTGCTCATGAATTGGAATGACTCCAACCCAGACCTTCTCTCTGATATCATCCCTTTTCAGGTCCTTCCGCTCATCATGCGGTCCACCCTGTCGACATTTTGCACTAGCACTGACGATTTTGACTCTCAAGATTTGAGTTGATGTCATCTCAATCTTGTCGGGTGGCACTCGAGTATGCTCATACCTCTTCGGTAGAACGTTGTTGGTGATTTGCTCCATCGCCCATAGCTTTTCTGCCGAAGAGGTAACGGGAGATGCATAGCCTTGGAGGATTGCAGAACGGTAGTTCAAAGAGTGGTTGTTTGGTGTCAATGCAAGAACAATGCCGTCAACCTTGGTTGCCGCGATGGAGATAGGGAATCCTTCTTCGGTTTCTGAACCTTCCAACTTCATTAGGCGCGAGGTGACATATCCATGAATGTACAAATCGAGAGGCGTATCGAGAGAAGAAGCTTGGTCTTCGTAGGAAGCCATTACTCCAATCATGGGTAGAATAGCCGGAAAAGGATCCGCATCTGGATCCGTGGAAGGCGGGAATGTAACATGAATGACTGAACTGGTGTTCACAATCTCATGCACAGTTTGGTATTCATACGAGACTTTCATATTGTCAGTGCCCCTTCCGCTAGGTGAATATGAATTTGGGGGAAAGCCGTATTACCTCGTTTCTTGTATCGTCCAGCGGTACTACGAGGATGAACAGAATACGAGGTCATCTTGGGGGAAAAAGAGTATGATAATCGAATGATGTGGTAAATTGATGGATTGATTGAAGACCTAGAGGGCCTAATTATACCAATAATGCAGGAGATAGATGGACAGAACACAGTGAAAGATGTCTGACACTGGTGACTCACAAATTTCACATGTACTGCTTGATTGATTGTGAAGTGACTGCGCATGCTTAAAGGGTCCAGAGCAATAACGAATAACAAGACATCATTGGGGGCTCTTCCATCTGTGGCGTGCGGTCTTTCGGCTGCGATTGTGTTGGGTTGGCGAATCGGATGCAAGGGATTTCCACTCCTGTATAGTAACCAGTACACAAGGGCCGTCCGCTTCCTCGGCTCGCCGTTCACGCCGCTCCCCAGAACAAGCGCTCGGGTGCAGATTGATAATAGTCAAGCATGCTTGCTCATTCCTAACCGCTACCTAGTGATATGCTTGTATGCACGTACATAGCACGCATATCTCAGTTAGTGTAAAGCAAGTGAGGTGCATTCGATTTCTCATAGTAACCAACATGGTCTCGGATCAGAGATATCACCATGACTCACCGACTCATATCCATCTTATTCTAATTCTTTCATCATATACATGATTGCGCTTTCAAGTCCGAAAAAGACAAGCCCTGGAGATGAACTCGAATCACTCGCTCCTGTACCAATCAACTACTATTGCTCTGAGATATCCCCATTGACTTTGCCTTCGCATTTGAACTTGGAGGACGGGCCTTATCCTGTCATTTATATTCTTGCTTTAAATCTGGGATCAGCAAGCGATATACTACCAGCGCACGCACAATGACACTGAAAACGAGTACCCAAGCAGCACATAGTAAGCACGTCAGGGCCATGCCGAAGACCCTAAGTCCTGTAGACTGCAGGCTCTTTCCAAGTGCGTGTGTTGCTGTGATCTTGAGGCTTTTTAGTATGGGACCAAATAAGACAGTTCAGTGAATCCTACAAGTGTAGTGTTTGGGAAGATAAAAGAATAGAACGGCATGTGAAATTCGATACGGTGCTTTGGGTCGTTGAAACGTGTAAGCGACCAATGTGAACCCACACTGACAATGAAAAACCATAAGCAGAGACTGTACACCCACAATCCCACTAGGTCTGATATTATCTTGAGTACAAATGCTGATTCGGTATGCCCGAGCCATGCCACAGGTATCACTTTAGTCATCATCATACTGCCCAGATGTACAAGACCGGCGACAGTAAACCCACTTGGTCCTACTAAAACGAACTATGATAGGTTAGCAACTACATAGGAAGAGGAATTGACAACATACAATACCGGGCCGCGTAGTTTCGCGTGGTAGTTTCTGTGTCATCAATCGATATATGAAAGCACTATATATCATTAAAGAGATCATGAACGCTGTTCCTTGTAAGTCAAGGCACCGAATGTTATAGCGATAGAATTGATTCGAGCAGCAGCAGAGGCGTCTGGTAGAGCATCAATCAAATTTGCAGCAGACGGGGCCATTAAGAGAAGTGGATATGCTGGGAAGATCCAGACTGGAGTCATTGTATGGACGGGAAAGCTCTGTGATCAATGGATTAGGAAGAAATTAGGCAGCAGTGAGAGGGCCTTACTGTGTAGACCATAAGATCAAATATATACCGCAGCTAGACAAGAGACTTATTGTGGCATATATCCAATAGAGCACCATCATGGTTGTGGCAAACCATGGACCTGTGTAAGGGATGCCGTATTGACACATGTTCATCAATATCGTGCCCAAACTGCCTTTGAATTAGACCCCCAATTTACTAGAGGCTTTTGTAGACTCACGAGACAATCTAGTATGAAAACATGATATTAGCTTATGCTGTACTGGTTTAGTACATACAAACTGAAATGAAGAAAATATAACTTAAGCGGGTTAAGTACACGGTGCTCGCAAGCGTTGGATCGAACAATGATTCCTGAGGAGTACCACTGGGAAATAAGGAGGTTACATACAGAAGTTGGGATGAATAAGGACTCGGAAGGACTAGTAAAGGATCCTTCTAGGGTTCCGGGATTCCATTTGAAACGAAGACTGATACAGATACAATTGATAAAGTAGAGCATCAGATTGAGAAGAAACACTGTCACACCTATTATTCTGAGCCATTCGGACTGATAGGGCCCTGGAGTAATCAGTAAAACGGCCGCTTTTCATGATTAAAACCCAGCTCACCTGAGTGGAGAACATTTGCAATGCCTCCAGTCGCCTGGATATGTTCGGTTAATGTAAGTTATGTTTAGGGTTCAGGTTTCCTACCATTGTCTACAAATGAGTATTAACAGTTGACAGTTGCGATAGAATAGATCGACCCTACTCACCATCGTGAACCACGTCTAAGTGTAGCAGGAAATTCTGTCTCGTATTCATACTTTTCTCTTCGCCACGTGAACTCCTCCATCTGTTCCTCCATATGTTCCTTCCTCGCTGCTCTCTAATCTCATGGTACTGCGTGTATGTTCGTCATGCGCAATATTCCCACTAGCATCGGCATCGGAATCTTGTTCGTGTGATCCATTGTGCCGACGTTGGAGTATCGATGTATCGCTGGGGTCTTGGTCCAGGAGATCCCCCTCTATGGCTGAATCATAGCCATATCCTGAAAAATAAACATTCAGACGTCTCGATACAGATGCGCCACTTGACATTGGGTGAGAAGTGAGTGTTCGGGGGGAATGTAAAAAAGTCGGGAGGCAAAGTATAGCATGAGTATCAACAGAGCGTCAAGACTTGCGAGGGCGTAATTGAAGTTGACAAGAGTTGTGATGAAGATGATCAACTGAAGAAAGAGGGAGCCCAGGTTGTCCAGCGCCATGTTGAGAAATTGCTTCGGTGTGGGGTGTCTGAGAAAGAAGCAATTAAGTACGTATGGGCTGGGGTATGGTGCCGTCTCGGTTCCCCAGGTCGCAGTGACTACCTACGTAGGTAGTAGATAAGCAAACAACACCCAGGCAGGCAGGTATAGTACTGATTGTCGTAAGTATTGTAGCCTGTAGGAGGCAAGACTGCACGATGCTGTATGTGTGCGTGATCGAGTTGTCTCTCTGTCTATTGGTATGTGTGAAATCCGTGCTGCGCTGATACAACAAAATCTCGAAAGTATTGGCTTTTTGTTTTTTTGTTTTTTGTTCCAAAGTAGAGTGGAGGCACGGAATTTGGTGGATCGACTGAGAGTGGTATATATTGAGTCTCTTTTCCAGCTCAGCATGCAAAGATGGAGCTACCTATTGTCTCGCCATGACCGCGATGTCTTGGTAGTTGATGATAGTAAGTTGATGATAGTAAGTACCCAGGTATTGAGAGGTGAATTGATACCTTCGTCACGGTACTCCAGTGGTGATACGTTGGTGGGTAAGTAATAACTAATAGGTGGGTAGAATGTGGAGAGCGAGCGGCTGTATGGATATCGTTACGTCGTGACCTCTTGCGCGTGGCTGATGCCGATTACATACATGACATGTGTGCTCTCTCGGCAATCCGGCCCGAGGATTGCCGAGATAGGTATCTCCCACGATCAACGCCCGTCTCCTTGGCCCATCAGCCTTTCCTCCAAAGTTGGAAATATTGGCATCGATGTCAATATCAAACACCAACATCAAATATTTTCCTCCTATCTAGGAAAACAACCACTGCTTGGTATCATATAACACCCACTCACTACCTTACATGACCACTGCTACTGTGTACCATTGACTGGACAACAGAGCCTACGGATTGCTATATCTTCTCTTCACTCACTAATCGACAGCACCAACACATGTCCGAAATCATCATTCATCATCAGCTGCGTTTTCTTTCGTTGACGCCAATGGACTAGTACAATTTCTTTTCCAACTCAGTCATTCCTCATGCATAATCCTTCCCAGAAGACTCAAGGGACGTATATGCACTGCTTTTCATCGTGCTGTGCCTCTACTATGACTCCAGTCTCCTTGTCTTTGGGTCTGTTGCGTTTGCGTGACCAGAATACCCGCTTGAAGGTACACGCTGATACGACTCTGTATTTTGACGATGCTCCGACTATCGGCCCCCTTCTCACCGAAGACTCTTTCCTGGAAACGATACTTTCTCGGCAGTGTTGGATTGCTCGTGGGAGCTTTTGCCACATAGATATATCTGTACATTTCAATGGCTCCCCCGTTTCAGGTTCGGAATCTTTGAGTTTCCTGGAGAACTTTGGCCGAAATATCTGCTGTGCTCCAGTAAGAGAAACCCGGTTCACGGAAAGCTTAGTTTGACTGAGGACTAACCTATCAAGATATGGGCTCAATTGGGACTTTCTATCACACTTGATGATCGAGCTCTTGAAACACTCCAAAACAACAAGATTTGCCTACTTATCGATCATGATAGGTTCTCAGAGCACTCACAAACCTCATCGAGTGTATCTGTCTGTTCTATTGCCGATGTAAAACCTCCACATGGGACACAAGTGATCCACCTGGATCAGATTCACGTTGTCTTGGATTTTCTTACGCCAACCTCAAGCCTAAGTTTTCCTATAGAGAAGCACGAAAATTTGCGAGTCATCTCTGGACAAGGACATGAGCATGTCGAGCCGCTTATCATATTCGATACAACTCCTGGCGAAGCTAGCGCTTCTGCCGATACCATACTTCTTACTGAAACGCGCCCAAATAAAAGAGTGTGTGCTGGATTATGGCAGCTCACTCCTGGATCGAGTGTGACAACGTCTAGCGTTGAGAACAATCCTAAGCTTCAAGCAGTATTCGAAGGTTCGGAAAACATTAATTTCAATGGCGAGTTTCTTATGCTAGAGACCGACAGCTGGCTTCCCTCATCAGTGCAAGATTATTCGGGTTCTCCACAAAAGAAAACAGTACATTTACCCCGTACTTTGGAAAGCCGTTCATCTAATCGTCATTCGTCTAGTACAACCACAAAGAGTGACGTGCTGAATCCAGAAGAGTCTCCAACACTCCCATTCATGTACCAAAAATCAGCACTTGAAACGGCAGAGCTTGCAATTCGAGTGCTGATTGGGGGCAAGCAGATGAGGAAGACTGCAGGTATGAGATGCGTTAAGCCGCTTCCGATTTGTAGTCTTTCGGAAGTGGCACCAGCGTTGTTCAGCCCAGGATTTTTGAAGGTTGTTTTTTCTGCCGGTTCGTTTTGGTGATACAATCTAATCTTTATCAGGACTTAGCAGCAAGAGCTCCTTTTATTTCCTCGTTGAAACAAGCATTTTCAACTTCCCTCCTTGTGCATGCTCAATCCCCAATTTTACAACGAACTATGCAAAAGTTAAGCAGTTCCATATCAGAAACTAAACGAGTTTCAGGGCCTCGAAAGAATGACCAGATGAAGGATGACTTCTCCCAGGCCCTCGAAACCCGGCTTTGGCACTTGGCACAGCATCAACTGTACAATAAAAAGGCAGCCAGATTACTTAAGCAACCTAGACCAACAGTAGGCGCCGAGAGTACTCTATGCGAAGGTGATATTGGTTCTGACGGCAGTGTCGACATGTTTGATATTGAAGACTTCTCGCATTCTCATGATTATGAAGAGACGGTCCGCAGAGTCGCTGACGAAGATGAATTTGAGGATTTGTTGGGAGGTGATGGAATTGATTACGAAAGTGATCTGGATATTCCAATACTAAACGAAGATACCAGTGTCGAGCTTGAACACATGTTGGCGGTCTCTGACCACGAGTCATGCAGAATTTGTCTCGTATGGTCTGATAATAGGGGTTCGAAGAGCCAGGAGTCGCATCAGAGATGGCCGGAAGGAGCTGAACTTGGAGACATGGAGTCTGCATCATATATTATAGGCCCCCAGCTTGATTCAGGAGGCTCTGTTAACTTTGATATGCATACACTCGAGGACGGAAACGCAATAGAGGACATGTTAATCTAGTGTATCAAAACAATGATCTATACTCCATTATACCGTCCTCATCAGCTACAATAACTGAAACATTCTTACGGTATTGCTCCAGGCCGACTCACTGACCTCCTCAATGGTCAAGTCCTTTATTTTGGCTACTGCCCATGCAACCTGTCCAATCATGCATGGTTCATTCCTCCCTTTGACCATAGCACCTTCAACCCATTTCTCCTTCTTCACGCTTTTCCACTGCACCTCGCCCATATCTTTGATAAATGCCGCGCTAGCATGACTTGGTCTCATCTCGCACCAAGGTCCATCTGTCTCTAGTTGTAATCTCTCCATGGGTATGGCCTCCACAACTGCTATGTTCTCCTCGCTCTTCAGACTGCAGCCATTTATACCAATATCGAAGCCCATATCAACCAATTCCTGCATCTCCTCAACTGTGCCTGTGAAAGAATGCACCACGCCTCTTTTAGGTAAATTGTCGAGTCTTTCCCTCAAAATTCGTGAGAAATCTTCTGCTGCTGCTCGGGAATGTAGAAAAAGCGGTAGTTGCACATCTATGGCTATGTCCAGCTGCCTTGCAAAATATTCGAGTTGGACATCCTTTGGGCTCAGGAATAGTCTATCGTAATCAAGTCCGATCTCCCCAAACGCGACGCACTCTCCTGAAGCTTTGGCGGAAAGAGCAAGGTCTTTAAGATCCGAGAGATAGGAAGCAGCTGAAGGCTTGTGATCAATGAATTGCGAGGAGCTGCAGGGATGTACGCCAACAGTACAGTAAATGAACTTGGCTGCACGACATCTTAGTTGGACGGCCTTCGAATAGGTATTGAAACATACGGTGTTCTCTAGAAAGTCGAACAGCGGCTTCGGATTCTTTCAGATCAGAACCAGTGACTATGAGCTTTCTACATCCGGCTTCTTTTGAACGCTTCAGAGTGCCCTCAAGATCATCTGGGTGTTTTTGAGTGCCATGATATGAGCCATGAAAGACAGGATCTGTGAGATTGATGCCTATCTACTGTGAAAAACATGATTAGCGTGCAGAAGTGGTTGGTCAATATGCGCAAGACACGTACGTACATCTATATATCGAGGCTTTCGAGCCGTCCCATCGGGAATGGGGATGGGGGCATTGGTGGCCATATTTCTGGTAAAGTGACCAATCCGATCTCGTGAATTGCAAGAGAGAGGATATAAGTGAGCCGTATATCGGCGCAGAAAATACTTTAAGGGATTGGTTCGAAGCATACGTATCAGAGCGGTGTTACTCAGAAGGAAGAGGTGAGGTATGAAAGCAATTCTTCCAAGAGAATCATTAATTTATTGTTGTTTTGCTCTTTGCGACCGCCTGATGGTTGCCAAAACAGTCTAGCGACACAACGACGTAATAGAATATGTACTACTCTACCCTCCCCGGTATTTTCGTACGCTAGGTCACGATTGTGTGTATTTTCTATTTCAAATGGCTCATTTCAAAAGTCTGACATCGATTTCACAAACTCGAGCATTGCTTTGGTGCTGTCAGCAAGGGTAGATGATTGTACAAGTAGATCAGGAAGGCGATAATCGAAACATCGCGTGAATGCTCTTTAGCATGGTCAAAGAATGAAAAATGTTTTGTTTTTGATTAAGTTCAGTTTGGTTTTCTTACACAACGAGAACGAGAACCTTTTCCAGTAAGCTTTGAGAGAGGCAAAGATGGTTGCTGATAATTATCGTATGCCTATGCGAGATGGATGTATAGAAAAGCGCATGAATCACTACCAACTTGTTCTCGCGGCAGCTTTCGTCCTTTTCTTATTACCAACCATACTTTGTCGAGGTCTGCCCTTGTATTTCCTTACTGGCTTGCTTTCTTGATTGATCAACCATGCACCCATCGGTATTCGTGATGCAATGAACCTACCATCTGGGCTGAAGACCTCTACTTCCGGCCAGTTTGGGATGTGCTCCGGCTCGCCAGGCACCTCTTCATCAAATGCATACATACCTGCCTTTGGAGGAGGATCAGGATTGAGATCCCTCTTGCGTACCTGAGCTACCAATTCTACCCATCCGCACCCTTCAATCAAAATATCAGCAGAAAGGACGCGATAGGGGAGCTTGTCAACGCTGATATCAGCAGCGTCTCTAGCTGTCAAAGGGCCAGATCTTGATTTCGTGACGTCCCATTTCAGATGGAAAGTGCCGGCAGACGCGATCCTGTTGGCCGTCTCTGGCAAAGCAATGTTCTTAACTTTGGATTCACGTTCCTGTAGCTGCATTCCGATTGCCTTCTCAGTTGCGGTAAGGTGAGCGGCGACTGGAGTAAAGGCATACGACAAAAACACCAGATCAGGGGTGTTTGGTGTTATACGAACAAGTCCTCCCCCTATCAGTAAGGATTGTCCGGGTCTGATGACCTGTTGATCTGGGTTCACACGAGATCGCATTACGAGCGACTGACGATGTTCCTCTTGCACGTACAACTCGAGATCGCCTCGAGAGAGCCCTGGCAGATCAATGAGTTCCCCCTTTCCATTTCCATATGGAACACGTATTGGAGATGCTGTAGTACCCGGGAGTGAAGAAACAATGGGCATGCTTGGGTAGTCAGTCTCTATCTGCGCTGGGGGAAGCAAAAGCCGTGTATCAAGGGGTTTTGAGGTAATGTCATCGGTGCTTTCTTGGTCAGGTGCATGGGATGGCGAAGATCGGACCTCGAAGGAGGCCAGTCGCCCAGCTTCACGTCTTCCTTTTGGAAAGACACTTTCGAACAATTGGCTCTTACCAACATTGACCTTGCCCACCATCCATCCCCCACCTCCTCGGCTCCAAATGTCTTCTTTCAAATCTTTCGTCCACCATCCACGTTTTGCACTCACACACCTAATATTTCCTAAACGAACATCCTGCCCATTGCTTCCTAGTGCATCTCGTAGCACCGCTGTGAGATACGGCATTAGAGAGTCAACTTGCGGTTTTAAAGGCGCGAGCAAGTCAGATCGAGTGATGATGAAGCTGAGCTCGGTTTTTCTACCATGGTAGAACTTAGAGGTTTTTGAGCGGCGGTTCATTGATCTTTGGGGCGAGATCTGCAACAGCTTGTGAATTCGTGGTATCAAGGACATTGGAAAGTCCGCAGCGTCAATGATGTGGTATATATGATTGTATTTAGTTGGGGATTCAAAGACAGCGTCTTGCAATGAATCGATCGTAGGATGTTGAATTGAAGAGCCTGTTCGATGATGAAGCAGCTTATGGCAGCGATCACAAACTGGTGGCTCAGAATACAATGCGACTAACACACTTGTCAGGTTGCTTTATATGCTTGAATGGGTTGAAATCTACCTGAACGATCTACAGTATCACCTCGCAAGGTCTCCGCCAGACCTTCTTCCGCTTTCCGCAGGGCCTCGTGGACAATTTCTGCTTCAGCTTGTTTTCTTGAAAGCTTTTCATCGGAACTACCATCTAGGTGTCCCAGAAAGGCGCGAACATGCCTCCGGCTTAGAGAGTAATATCCTGCCTCGTCCTTGTTCGAAGTCTGTGATAAAGCACCACAACCGGTACATTGTAGAGGAAGTTGAACGTTTCTGACAGTTGGCTGGTAGGGGATGCTCTCGTAGTTGTTGGTCCCCGATAGACTCCTGTTGCTCTGCGAGAATGGCCGTCGTAATGATGAATGTACCTTGTGAAATGGAATATTTTGTCGAGGTCGTGAAAGAGCTGGACACAGAGAACTCGCTATTTCTTGAAAGACGATTGCATTGTATCGCATACACGCGCGCAAATGTAGCGCAGCTGCCGATGTCAAAGTCATCTAGCTACTGCTCGAATATGATCCTGCCAACACTTACTTTCATATTGATTGTCCTTCGAATATCTCGGACGACCTCCAAATTATTCTGCCGTGGCGGTCAGGCGGGAAATAGTTCCCGCGCCACCGAAACCGATACAACTAAGAATTATATTGTCGTTGGTATCCCGCAAGCCAATTGATACAGCCGCATTATCAAATCCTTCAATATGGTCAGTATTATTCGCCGTATGGCGAAGCTGAGAGCTGTAAGTATCAGAACTTTGAGCCTAGCGCTTGATTCACCACTTACTGATTGTCGTTGCAGCAGGTAGATACTTATCGAAATCGGAAGACGAATTCGTTATACTTACATGGCATCTAGCTTCTGAGGATTCGAATGGGACCTGGAGCGGTTGTGCTTCCTGCCGAGGTGACCAAAATTTACATGGAATTTTCGTCCAAGTACAATAATGGACACTTCGGACCGAGGTACGGTATACAATGCACATTCAGAGATCAATTACTGATGTATTCCAGAAAGTTTTGGCGCAACTATATGCCAAGTCTCAAGTACTATAATCCTACTGTTTCCATGACCATCAATCGAGTCACAAATGCAGAGGCGCCAGCACTTATGACGATCCACTTTACAGATCCCGCATCTGCGGCCGATGCTAAACCAGCAATCTCCTCAACTACTCAACCTCATACCTCCACAGCTCCAGCCGCTGCTTCAACGTCCATAGCTCCAACAAAACGCACAGTAACAATAGATATGAAGCACAGACACTCAACTGAGATCTTATCGCAGTTCCTCAATATCACGAAAGCCAAGAAGATCCAGCCTAGCGCAAGAGATCTTGAACTAGCACAAGAGGTCGAGGATCGCAACAAGCAATCAGGAATAGATTCGAAGAGGAGTGCTCTCGTCAATGAAGAAAGAAAGAAGCAAGAATCAATGCTCGCAGCAGCACGTGGTCAAATTTCGGAGGCAAAGACAAACTAATGTCGGAATGGGATGTGTTTGCGCTTGGAGCAGACATCTTGCATTACAATAGGCGTTTGATGTATCATAGGTTGTGGGTATTCGATTTTTGTTCCTGTTCCAGATCTTGTCCATATTAGGGTATCAGAAGAGCGTATAGTCTCGTATCAGAACCCATCAAATCATATGTGTACCATAAATCCCGACTGCACTCCCATCTTCTTATCATTAATACAATTTTGTTCGGAGGGAGCTTCTAAACTCTCCCCCTCATATCTCTCGTTGTCTCTAATTTCCTTACCAGAAGAATGTATCTGGTACAGCATGGAAACTAAAACAAGAACGCTTCAAGTGTTTTGTCTAATTCTTCTTTTGTGCGTGTCTCATAAAGCATATGAAGGAGTTATCAATGCTATCATCACCTGATTTTTGCCTCTAGGGCCTTTCATAGATGCGTGTGTATTGTGACGGTCACATGCTAAACACGGTGTTGAGGTAGGGCTGAATGACATTGTGCAACGTCTGCACTTAACATATCTTTCCACCTTCAGCAAAACTTACCTATCTATCTACCATCAAACCACGCATGCAATGGCGAGGGATACGAAGAAATCCGAGAGGCACAAGCCTGGTAGTGCGTATACTAGCCTTCCTAGGCAATGTTGGCAATAACTGACGAGAAAAGCCACTACATCTTCTACTGTCTCCCGAGGTCAATCGCTCAGTCTTCCCACCCCAGTTGCAGCAAAGAAAGCCGGGAACACTATTGCGATAGATAATAGTGGCTCTGACAGTGACAATGGCATGTTTGTGAAACAGCCAAATGAGTTGTCAAGTAAGATACCAACACCTATTCGCAACGTGCAGAATATTGCATCTCGGGGCCAGCGCGGAAGCGAGTATGAGGAGGATGTTGGACACAAAGAGAGCCGGTAAGTAACTAGGAATGCGCATGTAATCATCTTGTTACTTCGTTGGTCATCTCAAGTAGCTTTCACGAATTAACTCGGACTGAAGACAGTTTCTCGTCTCCACAGAGCACGGCAAAGCTAAGGATAAAGGGCAGCTCAGCAAAGACATCAGAGCCTTCAAAAAGTATATCAGAAATGAGCAAGACAACCTAGAGAGCCTTGTATCTCGTGTTAACCACAGCCTGTAAGTTTAAAACCTACTATACACTGACTGTGGAGTCTGTTAATGACTGTGTCCGGAAAGACTTTCCAACGTAGCGTCCACAAATGAGTACTTTAGCACAGTATACAAATCCGTTCTCTTGGACGACGAATCATCCGAGGAAGTGGCCTTCCAGCATCTTCCTGATGTACACTCTGAACCACTGTACGTGCACTGTAAAGAGCTTTTATCGGAGTCTACCAATCTGATAGGGGAGTATGAAGATGTTGAGGCTCAGCTAGATGCTCTCAGGAGAAACCTCTTGCCTGTTTTAGCAACTGGAGACTCGTTTGGAGGAACAGTACAACTTCTTGATGCTGGACACCAGCTTGGTTTGTCTAAAATCGAGATGGGAGTCTTTGGCATTTCAAGTGCGGAACAAGGCAAACTTGTAGAGACCAACTTCGACTTCTACGCCGATGGTGATGAAGCTGCAGGAGTCTGGGGTAGGGTTGCTCGGAAGCAAGAAAGAGCAGTTAAGAAGGTTGTCGCAGCTATTGATGTATAGTGGGCTTAGCAGGTCGGCATGAGTAGCTTTGGTCTTTGGGGACATGGGAGCACATAAAGTACATGAACGACATATGGTCAGTAGCTTAGCATTTTTGCGCGTTAAAACAAATTGTTTGCTCTATGTTCTTGCCCTTTTGGGGTGGTGCCAATTACTGTTGTTCATGGCATTCCTTACCAAGTCTCAAGATATTAATTTAAGGCATGCGTGCTCTTGTTGGTGTCTCTACATTATCACTTGCAAGAACTACCATACCTTGCAATACCAGAATGAGAATAAGCCTTTGACTCTCGAGTGGGAATCGTAGATGTCTGTAACCCAGTGGGCTCTCAAAGCTCAACGAGCAGATTTATGGGTTCTAGAGGACTGCACAGGACAAACGACTGGAACCTAGATTGTTGAAGCATAGTGTTCATCCTGATACGCCTCATCTTATATCAGGTGACTCTATCCAGTAAGATACATACTTTATTGATTAACACATGGAGTTATCAAGAAAACCTTGATGGCAACTACCTTACACAGGGAATAAAAATGGCCTTCGTTTATTATTTCAGCCTGAGCTTGTGAGGCTCGCGAAACATCTTCCACAAATGGGTTAGTGCAACAAGCTCTTGGCGAATAGGGCAAGAACCCACCATTCGATTTGAAAGTTGCAACATCGATTTTCGCGCCGGTACGAAATCTGGTGAGAGGACTTATCCACGACAACTAACGACAATCGCAGCAACACCACCTCACAGTCAAGGTCAGTGAGATCCTATCTGAACGAATAGCATTTTGTTGTCGGCGATATGGCATTGATTGGGCGATTTTAACATCACAACTTGCGCAACCTATTTATGTTGACCACGAGGGCTAATTCGATGGTCTAGATGGGTGCTCTTAAATACGTCGAGGAACTCCAGAAGAAGAAGCAGTCCGATGTTCTGCGATTCCTTCTCCGTGTTCGCTGCTGGGAGGTAAGGCTGCCCGATCCATAAAGAATCACTTCGACGATTTCGAGCTACGCCTCAAAAATATCGAACATTCCAATATACTGTGGACAACATGTCTCTGCTATACACTCGTTGAACATTGCTGAGAGTGCATAATATAGCTCCGCCAGTTGAACGTCATTCACCGCGCTTCCCGCCCATCTCGCCCAGACAAGGCTCGCCGTCTCGGTTACAAGGCCAAGCAGGGCTACGTTATCTACCGTGTTCGTGTTCGTCGTGGTGGACGCAAGCGCCCAGTTCCAAAGGGTGCTACTTACGGTATGCATATTTACTAAGATAGAAGTTTTTTGGCCGGGTACTGATAGATGGAATTTTAGGAAAGCCAACCAACCAGGGAGTCAACCAGCTCAAGTACCAGAGATCTCTCAAGTCCACTGCTGAGGAGCGTGTTGGACGCCGTTGCGCCAACTTGAGAGTCCTCAACTCTTACTGGATCAACCAGGACTCCACCTACAAGTACTTCGAGGTCATCCTTGTCGACCCACAGCACAAGGCCATCCGCCGCGATGCCCGTATCAACTGGATCGTCAAGCCAGTCCACAAGCATCGCGAGTCTCGTGGTCTTACTGCCACTGGCAAGAAGTCGCGTGGTCTCGGAAAGGGTCACGGCTACAACAAGACCACTGCCGGACGCAGAAAGACCTGGAAGCGCCACAACACCCAGAGCTACTGGTAATTTTTCCTCTGACTTTCTTGTCGTGCATCAACTAACATCATATCAGGCGTTACCGTTAAACGGTTTCGTAGCGGAAACTCTGTGTGCTTTGGTCTTGCAGCTTGGGGCTTCATTGGGGTGTTACTTATGGCTATGGTTTATGGCTTTTCCTCTGCGATTGCAGACAAAATGTTCAGAAATGGTCGTCTAAGAATGTGAAGAAATGCATACCACATCTACGACTTACGAACTGGGCCCGTAACGTGACTCGAATGTTTGATAATGCAAACTCTCGATATGATTAGGGAAGACGTATGGTAGGCTGGGAAACTACCTAGATAAAAGTGATATGACTTCAGCCCCACCTCTTATCTTTTGTTTCTTGATATCTTTCTTCGTGCTCTCATCCGCCTTTGAATGCACTCCGATACTATGACATTCCTGGTATATCAATGCGTATCAGAGAAGACAGCAGATTTGGAGGTTCCGAGGAAATTCGATTGATCGTGTGTTGTGGACACAAATGAAGGCGAAAAAGACATACGAAGTGGTCAGGTGAAGCTTGGCCCACATAGTGGTCAACATTGCAAAGTGCTTAGGTAGCAAATCTTAAGCTGCTACGCTATGAAGTATGTGTATCATCCCTCCGGTGCAGTGCCTGCTTAGATTAGGTATGTGTATGTACACGTGTTTGGGCATATTCATAGGTAGTTTTCATGATTTCCTTTGTTGAGTTCCATCTCATCACTAGTTATCGACCGGTCAAGCAAGGCAAATCGTATATAGGATTTTCCAGGCAAGTTATGGAATATGGGGAAGTGAGGACGTGTGATTCGTGAGTTGCTGTGATTTCCCCGAGACAAAGTGTTTCTATGCCCTAGTAGCAAATCAGATGACTTACAGCGCCATATTGTTGTCCCTCACGAAATGCCCAACATGAGCGCTATAGGTGCTCGGGGAAAGTGGGAAAATGATATACGAATAGTGAGTGACTTGCTTTACCTTCGCGACGTAGAGGAGAGCGACTGTCTTACCAGATACGAGGGATCCCGTGGCTCGAATAATACATAAGCTACTTGAAGTTGACCTCTTGTTGTAGGCGGCCGTGCCAGTGTAGATCAAATCGTCCGGTAAATAAAGTATCTATTCATACCTAGGTAGAATAGAGAACGGCGAACTGTTATTTGTTTATTGACAAGATACATCTGTAAATATGTACATACGGTGCACTCCTTGTGCTTTGCTACAAGTATGTAGATCAGACTAACATCCCTTTCCCCCCTTTGAAGCTTGTTCTGCTCCCTTTTCCCCTGTGCACGATTTGGAAAAGCCTCGGAGAAGCCTTGAGGCAACAGATGCGAAATGAAGTGTGAAGACAAGTAGGTAATAATAAATGAGCATCCAAGTAGTACGTGCATATGCATGCTGTGTATTTGCATGTGTACATAGAAATCAATAATATCATTTAAACATATATCTATATTCTATTTACAAAGCGTATACAGGCGTAGGATGATCCGCTTGTATATTAGGTTTTGGCCTTTCTAGGCTGGTCGCATAGCATATGAATGTTCTACCTGGGTGTTATTAGTCCTCTATACCTACCGAAGTAGAGAGTACCTGCTCTAGGATCTTTGTCCGCTAGGTAAATATAGTTAGTGTAGAAGATACACATAGCTGTGACCTACCTAGCGTCCAAAATACCACTATGAATACAGTAGAGCAGTAGAGTACTGTGTTTATGTATTTGTACTTGTACTTGTACTTGTATGTACAGTAGAAACCTACACCTTACACCCGTTAGACAAGGTACCCCTCATGTACTGTGTACAAGTCCTCTCATATTGGTGCATACATTTTTTTGCATTTATTAACATTTACACTTTTACTTTGACTTTGACTTTGACTTCAAATCCATACCCATAGCACATCTACTTCCGGAGCTGTAGCAGTCGGGTCTCAACTTGCCTGTCGCCAAAGTAATAAGAATGTTCTTCATTCTTGTTTTTGTTCTTGACCTAACCTCAACCCGCACTACTGCTTGCAGCTAAATACGATCATGCACTTATGAAATATTACCAAAGCAGGTCTAATCCCACTCACTACTGCTCCTATACTCGTAACTACGTCAAGGAGCCACCCTTTCCTCCCTACTATGTACTCTTTCTTAGCTACCTTAGATACCTTTATTGTCTCTTCCTCCACATTACCTTACCTGAACTCACCTCAAAATTCCCCTCATCCTGTCAACTTCGACAAGAATACAGAAGTGACAGATGCTAACTGGGTCATGCCTTCTACAGCTGACTATACTCAAAATCCCAGAGGACCTTGAGAGGTTGCTTCTGTGCTGCCCCTCCTTAATCTTCGCCGCGCCCACTTCAACGCTTCAAACAGCCATGCACTGTCATCGGGCATAATCTAGGAACAGGAACACATCCACGAATAAAGCCGCATCGTCGAAGGACGTTGGATGCTACCGTAATCTATCGAACAATGCCGCCTTGGACCTCACGAATCGGTGGTGGGGGTTCATACAAGCCTTCCAACTCTTCTGTCACAGATGTGCCTCCTCGATCGCCAACAAGAGGACGAGGTACTTCAAGAGTCACAGAAAGCGATTCTTTGGGCAGCTCATTCACCGTTCCCACTATACAGTCTACTACGGGTCGCCAGACTTTCCCGAATGCTGGGAACAGTACCTCCAAGCTTGATCGGAACCCCTCGAATCACGGCCGATCAATGAGCCATCCATTCCCTTCTCTCTTCTCCCACAGGAAGAAGAAGCCTGTTGAGAATGGCAGCACAAGCACAACCTTTGACCCCATCGGTAGCGATCCCAACATCCCCATTTTGCCAGGAGCATCCAGTGCGAGTAAGCCATCAAGGGCGCCCGAAGTAGACCTGATGACTGGAAAGTGTATGACTTGCGATTCCATGGTGCGCTGGCCGAAGGGGTTGAAGGTTTTCAGGTGTACTGTTTGTCTGACAATCAATGATCTTATTCCACTCAAGGGTGGGACCCCGAAGCACGAAGACTCATCACGAAGCAACCACATCTCTAGACCGGGAACCGGCTCTGGTGGTCGTGTAGTTCCACAAGGTAAGTGCAAGCCTTGTCTATAAGTCACACGTTCTAATTTCTCATGAGTAATCAGGCCCATTACTGTCCCTTCAACGAACTCATCAAATCATTGATAGGTGCACTGTCGAGTTCCTTCGATGCCACATGAAACGCCAGCATGCAGTTCTCTCATGCTCCCCTCCGACTGTGGCTGCGGTTGCGGCTGTCCCAGAGGCCTCTTCTGTAGTTTCGAAAGAGACTTCTTCAACAGTTGCTCCCATCGACTTGCCAGCACGCCCAGAGGCTTTGGGTGACACAACAGCTACAGTAACGGGCAGGCCCGATTCGAAATTCTCTATCGATCGGAAAGTATACTCTACATCACTGCCTGGTATGGATGATCCAAGTCAAATAGGCCGGGGAGGTTCTTCACTGGACTCTTCAAAGCCTCCGCCTCCATGTCGTGATCCTCCTGTGCCCCAGTCAAGAGCGCGCGTTTCCGAAGAAGACACCAGAACCTCACATAATCGACAAGAGCAAAGCTCTAGTAACCCACTACGAGCTTTCAAGCCTCTCGAGGAATATCTAGTTGAAGTTCTCAGCTCTCACGACATCATAAACGAATCCTTTACAACCTTAAGACCTGGTGCTTCACGGACTACAAGCGAGGGATTCAAGAGAACTGGTCCTCTTAGCAAAGAGGTTCACTTGCGACCAGAAGAAAGCATTTCTGATATGGACGCGAAGACTTTGTTAATCGGAGATATCGCTGAGAACGGCTTGTGGTGGACAGGTAGTCGTTCGGGGTCGAAACAGCCCGACAGACCTCGATCAAGCCGCAACGGAGGTGTTAACGATGGGCCAACAGAACCCATGAACATCGTCAACATCAAATCTCCACATATAGATTGGCCTACCCTTGAGAACTGGTACCGTAGTTTACTACACGTCGGTAGAGGCTGGCTGCGTCACTGGAAGGATCTCGTTGTTTCGGACCCGCGGCCCTTCAACACCGAGCATCCATCTATTCAGCTTATACAGAGAGTTGAAGATGATCTTGTAGAAGTTCAGACACGCATGCAACGTATTCTTCTCAAGGCTAGCGAAACTTTACTTAAACGTCCTGGGCGACCACTTGGAGAGCCTCGTGATATACGTTTTCTTCTCATTGTGTTAGCGAATCCCCTATTATATCCTAATAACACTCGCCCAGGTTCTTCCTATGGTGACAGATCGCGCTCCAGATCGCGAGATCGCAGAGTCCCTCCTGGATCTGGTCAGCATGAACCATTCGGGCCGAAGAATCAACCTTCAGGGGCGAACCTCAGGGGGTCGTCCATACCGGGGCAACATTCTGGGATCATCAAAAGAGTACTTGGGCTTCTCTCGAATTTGTCTAACGAATGTCATCATCACCTTGTTACCTGGTTTGCTAGATTTTCAGAGGGGCACTTTCAACGGACAGTCGAGTTGATAGGCAGCTTTGTGACCTATAGATTGTCACGACAACATGGAAAGAAGAGAATTGTTGAAACGGATCCGACAGCGGGCTTAATACCAAGCTTGACTGGCCCAGGATCTGGTCACACGACAGCACAGTTACATGCTGCCCTCACAGGGAATACACAAGCTCCCAAAAAAGTCGACAACAAGCCCAAACCAGTTGTATACAACGATGATTGGCAAATCAAAGCCGCAGCCAGAGTCATGGCTCTTTTATTCTCTGCAAACAATAGCGGTATCACGAGAAAAAGCGATCCGCGGGCTCTTGCACGTTCCGAGAATTCACAGAGTGTTGGTCTAGGAGCACGCGAAAGAGCGCATACGCATGGACAGATTCTCGCAACTAGTGATTTCTACAACACTCTTCTAGACTATTCTGATTTGATAGCCGATTTCGAGGCTTGGGAGTCAAAGCGAAGCAAATTCGCTTTCTGTCAATATCCGTTCTTCCTCAGTATATGGGCAAAGATCCAGATCATGGAACATGATGCTAAGCGACAAATGGAAGTGAAGGCTAGGGAGGCTTTCTTTAATAGCATCATGAGTCGAAAAACCGTGAATCAATATTTGTCACTCCGAATTCGGCGGGATTGCTTGGTAGAGGATAGCCTCAAAAGTGTTAGTGAGGTCATTGGTACCGGCGGTGAGGAAATCAAGAAGGGTCTTCGCATTGAATTCACTGGTGAAGAAGGTATCGATGCTGGTGGTCTCCGTAAAGAATGGTTTCTTCTACTAGTCCGAGATGTCTTCAACCCAGATCATGGTATGCCAGTAGCCCTCTCCATCATATTAGGCTGTTCTAACGTTCTAGCTCTCTTCACTTACGACGATGATTCCCATTTCTGCTATTTTAATCCAAACAGCTTTGAAACTTCGGATCAATACTTCCTTGTCGGCGTGGTATTGGGCCTTGCCATCTATAACTCAACCATTATTGATGTCGCCCTCCCACCCTTTGCTTTCAGAAAGTTACTCGCAGCGGCTCCTGCAGCGGCTCCGGGTACCATAACGCATGCGAAGCCTATTATGAATCACACACTTGAGGATCTTGCCGAGCTTAAACCAGCCCTTGCGCATGGCCTGCGCCAACTGCTGGACTTTGACGGCGACGTAGAGGCTACGTTTTGCCGCGATTTCGTCGCCGACGTTGATCGGTACGGTCACAGTGTCTCAGTTCCTCTTTGTCCTGGTGGAGAAAACAAACCCGTCACCAGCGCTAATCGACGTGAATTTGTCGATTTATATGTGCGGTACATTCTAGACACAGCAGTGGCGCGGCAATTTGAACCCTTTAAACGAGGATTCTTCGCTGTTTGTGGTGGAAACGCTCTGTCGTTGTTCAGGCCTGAAGAGATCGAGCTGCTTATCAGGGGCTCTGATGAACCACTTGATATATCGTCGCTCAAAGCCGTCGCTATTTGTGAGAATTGGAATGTACCCAAGCCTGCCGAGACCGAGCCAGTCATCCAATGGTTTTGGCAGTCGTTTGAAAAGGCAGATCCTAAAGACCAGCGGAAGCTGCTAAGTTTTGTCACTGGGTCTGACAGGATTCCGGCCATGGGCGCAACGAACCTAGTAATAAAACTATCGTGTCTAGGAGATGACAGCCCTAGATATCCTGTCGCAAGGACGTGTTTCAACATGCTGTCGTTGTGGCGATACAGTTCAAAGGAGAAATTGGAAACCATGTTGTGGCGAGCTGTGAACGAGTCCGAGGGATTTGGACTTAAGTAGATATGGTGGATTTGTCGCTCGCATCCTGCATGTATCACCAGTATGTACAGGTGGACAGGTCAAGGTATACCTCTCCATTGGTTAAAATACTTTCCTTCTACGAAAAGGCTGCACACAGTAGGATTCATAATCCGGGTTTTCGTAGATTTGTACGATTGAAGGCTTCACCACGAGCCGGGGGGTTGGTGTCAGCATCTTAATTAGGTGTATGATTGTTATGATTAACCTTCCTTGAAGGTCACGTTTCTTGGTTGAGGGAAGCATAGCGACGTTTGGCGTTTCTAAATATTCGAGTAACTTGATCGCAACGGCTACACAATGATTATATACTTTCCCTGCACGGGACTGGTGGATAGTCATCTTTTCAATGACAGCAAAGCAAGATTACGCTTTCCAAAGTCATGAGTACAATGATCAAACCAAATCCGGTTTCCATTTTTCAAAAAGCATGAATATTAAAGACAAAGGTCAAACAAAGGCCCATTCTCCAATTCTTCTATGAGATACATATACTAGTACCCTGGACTATCGATAGCCACTTATGTGAAGAGGACCAGAATGGTCATTTGGCCCTTTTGAAACTCGTGAATTCCTTACAGACGCTAGTCTTTTTAAACATGGAAAAAATGAAAGTCTTTTTGTATTCCCAGTTCTTCAACGCCTTCCAAATCCATGCCAACAAGTAGCTAAGTACAGAGTCAAAGGAAAGTTTTCATAATGTTGGACAATTTGTGAGTCAAACTTCGACCAGACCTTCAGGCGCTAGTCCCACGTGACAAAGGTAGAAGCTTTACTTAAGATCGGGAACCGAGGGGAAGCCCTTGCAGGGAATTTAGCCAGGCATCGTGTTCTGTGGTATGGGTGGTGGCACCAACATGGCCATATTCACCATTGTCTGGAGATTGAACTTGTGGAGGGGCAAAACGAGATGATGGTCCATGGATCTCGGAGGGTGAATTGTAGCTCAAGAAAGGATCCACATTTTGTGGCAAGCCAGAACCGTAGCCTGCTCCGGCTAATCTCGGAGCCGTAAACTGAGGTAGCCCATAACCATAGGACGTTGATTGGAAAGTCGTCGGTTGCATCGATCCTCGATCAGTGGAGGGTGTAAATGGTTGTGCGAAACCACTGTAAGGCCTGCTATTCAACGTTGAGGCTGCTGTGCCATATTCTTGGGACTGCGGTCGTCTCTCGTTGGTCGGGTTCCTGGTTGTACCAATGGCTCCTGGGCCAACACCGCTAGGCGCTTGCAAGCCGAGGCTGGGACTTGCAAACGAGGCAGGGTTGATAGCTGACATCCAAATCCTTGTCTTGTAGACTTTGAAGAGATCCGTAACCAGCGAATTGAAGTTGATATATGCGTCAGCGAAATAATAAAAAGTAAGTTTCTTCAAGTCCCTGTGCATCCAAAGTCAGTCGTTGCTGCAGTCTAAAAAGGGGCATTTGAAGAGGTACATTTGGAATTCAGCATCCAAGATTTCCATATGTAAACCATGTTCTTTCACCTTCTGCATGCACACGCGTTTTGCCTTGGCCTCACTACCTTCCTTGTCCCTCAAGGATTGGATCTCGTGGTTCTGCGCCAAGCGTTTGATTATCTTTGGCTTCGGCTCGCCAGGATTTGGCTCTTGCATGCCATGCTGATTTGGAGGGCCCATACCACCCACAGCACTACCCTGAAGGCCGTTTGATGCGGCCATCAAGCCTGCTCCAGTCCCATCCTGGTTTCCAGATGCATTTTGAGAATACATCATTAACCATTTATAATGTTCTTCCGCGTACTTCTCCTTCAAGTCTTTTGCTTGACTCCACTCAACGTTTTCGTGAGCAACAGTACCAAGATCAGTACCTCGATCGGCTTCAACAATAACCAGATCACCCGGATTCACAGACAATCCTGTGCCTTCTTGGACATAAAACACATCGGCACGGGAACACTTGAATAGCACGATGTAAAGGAGTTGATTGTGTCGTGGCTGTGCCATGCCATACATTCCCCGATGGGGGGAGGGCGGACATGCAATACCGTACTGTGAGCTAATGTTCTGGGTTTGGTATAGCGAAGGACTTGCACCTTGGTCGTAGACATCGGCACTGCGAAGGAGCGATGAGGGTCCGGTAAAATATGAGGCTGCTGCATTACGTTGCTGTGAATATCTTGCTTTCAAAATTTCCTCCTGCTGATATGGTTGACCAGGACTCTGCAGAGACCATGTCCGCTCACGGGGTTGAAGAGAAAAGATAGGCTTACCATGGTCATTGTATTTGTGACCCGCGCCGTCAGTATAACGGCCTAAAAGCTCTTTATGTGCCAGCAGTTCTGCTTCATGAGACGCAAGTGGCTCGCCACCAGCGCTGCCAACCGAACCATGCCTTGTCGGAACATCAGCAAAGGAATGGCGTCTGCTCTGAGGTATCTCCTCCAATCCTCCAAATCCCAACGAGCTTTGCCAGAATGCCTTTTTGACATTCTCAATCTTTCGGTTTTCAACAGGAGAATAATTGGGGACTTTGTTTGCTATGCCTACACCAAATTCACTCAAACGACGGCTCAGGAGTCGATGGTTTCTGGCATCATGTAGCTCTGAGGGCTCTTCGAGCTCGTCGATGGCATAATCAGATGTCTCGAATTGTGAGTCGGGCAATCCATATATTGATCCAGCAGAGAACGTAGTTGCCGGTGCGTTGGTCGTAGACGCACGTGAACGCAAACGGGAACTGTTGTACTGATGCTGCTGACGAAGCATGGCATTTTCTCTCGCCAGGAACTCGATTGTCTTTGCCTCATTTGATTGCTGCAGTCCTTGTGCGGATCCCCCGATGCTTTCGTCATCGGCATCGTCATCGACTTCCTTAAGCTTACTGAGGCCTGTACCATCATTGGAGACTTCGCTGAGCATGCTTGGACGAGAAGGTCGGTGCTGTAAGCCGGGATGCTGGCTCTGGCGTGGTCGGCCACCGAACGGAGGGAGCCCGGCGAAATTCATGCCTGGGAGGTTTACGTCGGGATCGAGCTGGCCCACAGAATATGACTGCGAACGGTATGTCTTGGGGGTAGGGTGCAGCGGAATTGCAAAGGGGATTGTGGTATTCACGGTTGAATCTCGGTGAATCGCGGAGACCTGAGCCGGATGAATATCTGTGTAGAAATGGCCATTTCCCGGAGGCTGCACCGCTGCGGGAGAGGGCAGCACCTCAGTCAGTCTCGCAGGGGGTTCCTTTCTTGAATCACTGTTCCAGATACCAACACTCCATGGAAATGCTGAGCTGGTTGTAGCACGGCCACTTGCCAAGCCTGATGAACTGGGAATGTGGGACGCCCAAGCGCCCGATTCAGTAGAAGGGGTGCTGGGGTGAGAAGCTGTGGGCGACATTGAGGCGCTTGCAAACGAATTTTTCCGTGGCTGGCTTGCAGGCTGACTTGTATCGTTCAACCATGAAGCTCTACGAGCTGGCTTCTGTGGTGGTGGTATAGGCCTCTGAGAGTCGGCCTCATCATCTGAACTTGCCAACGCCTCTGAGTCGGGTGTGGAACGTCTCACGTTCAGCTTGTCAAGTAGAATCGAAGGGTTAGTACTCGAAATTGATGTGAAGGCCAGTGGCAATCCTCTGCCATTCGCTCCGGCCTTTTGGGTGTCGTTCGAAGTCATTTTGACTGGAGAGAACCTTGGCGATATTCAAGAGTGTTAATAGGGAACAAATTGGACGTAACGTTGCCCACAGCCAATGAGATACACGCAATTTATTTGCACGTATGCTGACCTGATTTATTTTTGAGGAGCTGTTCAAACGTGTAAGCTTAACCTATTGGTGACTTGTTTGAGGCCCGGGATATGACGACGAGGTATGTGGGCACTGGATCCAAGATCAAGTGCTGTCCTTGATTCAAGAACGCAAAGACCTTCGAGACAAGCTGTGGACGAGGTTGTAAGCGACCTCAGCGAATGAACTGTATACAGAGTGTCAGTGGCAATTAACACCATGAAGGTCCTCGTTGTTATACGAATCTGCCAACAAGATGCATGTCCCATGGCTGCAGGCCTTAAAACACCAGCTGTGGAGATGTCCGGTATTGCTCTCAGTATGATGTCGCAGGTCACAGCTTGAGCACTGGGCAATCGATGCCTTGTTTTCTCTTGTCTTGGATGTAAAAAGACAACAACACAGACAGGTAAAAGAGCAGGACTGGATGATGTAGGCTCACCTGTATGTTTCGTACGTGACTGAATTATTTTATGCAAGAAATTACTATACGAAGTCTGGAGCCATGTACAGATCAGTAGGTATCTTGTATGACACATTTGAAAGAGAAGGTGTGGATAATGATGAATATGTCGGATCAGAGAAGGTACTCACGATTGGATGTCTCTCGGAGTCCTGTCCAGAGCGACAAAAACAAAATACATACAAAACAAATTCTTCTTTTTTTCTCTTTCTTTTTTCCTTTTCCTTTTCTGTTTTTTCCCCTCTAGAAGCCGATATGCATCTAATTTTGTCTGTGGTATTCTGTCTCTTGGTTCCTGTCTTGGTTCCAATGCTCTGTGAATGCGCCAATATTATCCAGGTTGAGAGGGGTGAATCTATGTAATCTGGAGGAAGAGTCGTTTGGTATCTGGGTATCTGGATATCTGGCTATCGTAAGGCTGAGTTCGCCCAGATCAATTGTGACCCATCGTCGCAGGAAGGGGAGCAAAGATTTTGTGGGGAAGTCGCAAATGGCCTGATGCTTGTGGAGATGCAGAGATGATGGATACTGGCGAAGATGAGAATGTGAGGTGTCTGGGTTGTCCGAGTTGTCTGAGCAGGGAATATGGGGTTGATCGTCAATCTGGGTATCGGGGTATTACGTCGTTAGTGATTCCAAGAGTGATGGTGTGAGGATTTGAAATCGATAGAAGGTGGGGGGGATTTGGGGTTTGAGGTTTGAGGTTTGAGATTTGAGATTTGAGGTTTGAAGGGTAGGAGGTCGGAAGGAAGAGAGGAGATGATGATGATGAGGAGTCGGAGGAGTTGGAGGAGTAGCTTGGTTTATGGGGACGTCAGATGTGTGTGGGTGGGTTGAGGTGTGGGTTGAGGTGTGGGTGGGTGGGTGAGTGAGTGAGTAAGTGAGTAGTGAGTGTGTGCGTGCGTGAATGCGTGAATGCGTGAATGCGTGAGTGTGTTGTGTAGTGTATCCTGTGTTCTCGTACCTATGTACCTATGTGTCTGGGTGTGTGGGGTAAGGTGGCTACGGCTAGGTATAGGTATGTAGGTGGGTACCGTAAGGTCAGGAAAGGTCAGGCAAGGCAAGGCCAAGGCAAGTGTACAAGTACCTATTATTCATACTCCGGAAGTAGAAGAGAAGGTTAGATAGGGTAATTAATTGGGTGGGTAGTTGGTGGCTAAGGTAGCACAACAGAACCTCTATACCTTATGAAGACAGTATGATATAGTGCGTATTGTACATCATGAATAATGCATAGTAGGTAAGTATGGCTACGGAGTAGGAGGGGAATAGGAGTGGAAAGGAAGGGAGAAGGGGAGGAGAGAGGGCAAGCAAGTACGATAGGTACTTACGACTTAGGTAGGTGAGCTGTTGGAGTGGACCTTGGATAGTGCCACATTGCGGGGAAGAAAACAACGAGAATAGAGTAATAATGGGGAGATGGTTCGGTGGGGTCAGTGGCGCCTACTTGTACGATTGGGCGGCTAGTCGCGGATCCCCCGGGAAGGGTAAGTGCATGTATGTAGCCCAGCTCCTTGTCGCTGTACGCAGTAAGCTGTTTTCTGCAAAAAACAACAGAACGGCATCAAGGAGAGGGAAGAGAGAGAGAGAGAGAGAGGAAGAGGGGGAGTACGACGTATATGTATATGTATATGTATATGTGTGTATCCCTGGAATGGCAGGGATTTGGAGGGGGGACAGATCATTCGAGAGGAAGAAAGATCTGGATTGAGGGGTCCACATATTGGACAATGGCGAATTAATAGTTTATCCTGCTAGTACGGTATCTCCAATCCATCGTTATTCTTCACATAGAGAGGTAAAAATTAAATATCAAATATCAAATATCAAGTAGATCTAACTGTAAATATAATTGTAAACACATAGCAT
Organism: Xenosphaeropsis pyriputrescens; assembly: GCA_022609375.1. NCBI lineage: Eukaryota > Fungi > Ascomycota > Leotiomycetes > Phacidiales > Phacidiaceae > Xenosphaeropsis > Xenosphaeropsis pyriputrescens. The sequence continues at coordinate 588,336 of JAGKQE010000007.1, forward strand.
TTGACATAAAATAATTTATATAATAACGTAATAACGTAATACAATGTGATACAATAAATATAGAAGGTCCTTGTTATACCTACTCGTTATCTATTCATATGAATATACTCTAGGTATGGAAAAGATCGATGAATGATTACCTAAGTAGTTACTATTCTCTAGGTTGTAAAACCACCATACTACCTATAAGTGCACTACCTATCTACTGTACTATACAGTAGAATATGCCTGTCAATAAGATAAAAGGTGGGTAAATATTCACCTGACGATAGGTAGATAGAGTACTACATACATGGGATGATATCTAAGTAACGAAACAAAGTCGAACCTATACTGCCACTCTGCCCTAAGATAGGTAAGGTATATTCTAATAAATATATGTTCATGATTATCTCAATCCTTCACCCTTATCGCGCCCATACAAAGTGAAATGCTCCGGATTCCTTGTATAAGCGCAGCTAGCTCTTCATATACTGTACTATAGCACTAGACATGGCTACTCTACATCTATACAGTATGCAGAGCAAATAGCATATCAAATACCAGACTCGAATACCCAAGCAAATAGATGATGCTATCCAGCCATCAATACATCTCTATGCCTACCTTAGGCTTCGATTTGCTGATTGTACTCAAGAGGATCAGCGTGTATAGGAGAGGTAGGGGAAGAAGGGGTGGGGATAGGACATTACTGCACGTAGCTAGGTAGGTAGGTATGTAGGTAAGAATATTCATGGGTACATCAAAGAAGTACCCCGCACAATGTAAGATAACAAACTCTACTGCCTGCCTTGCGAATATCGGATGAGGATGACCTTTATTCTACTCGACGAGGCGATACTTCCTGGGTATCTTTATCATTATTATAACTGCTCTCTCTGCCTATCGACAAATGCAATTAAAGTACGAGCATCTCAATACACGTATTCCCTCGCCCGTCAAGGTCAAGTACTGCCCATGTATTCACACTGAGCATAAATGCCGAGGTAGGTAGTCAAGAAGATATGGGGCGTACTGCTCATATGGGACATATATCTGCTTAGAAAAGAGTTATCTACCTAATCCTACTTATGTGGCTTACCTTCGCACACAGCAAAAGGCAACAGAAACCCTCAATATCTAGTCGACCCTGCTTCAGAGCCACTCACCATTCGTATTCCCAAAGCTTCCCACTCCAGTATGAACAGGATATTCATATATCTAGGTATGGATGGATACATACATACCTAGGCCAAGCGTGGCACGAGGTCACAAGGAAACGTGCCGTCATGCACTGACTTCCGAAAGTGCGGGGAAGTCGCACGTCAAAAGAGTTGAAGGCTTCATGACTCACCTACTCTGCTACTTTATGAATATGCTTTGGTCAACGGCCCCCCCCCAACCCATTTGACTCAGCATTCCAATGGACTAGCGATTAGTGATCTCGTGTGACCATATTCTCTAGAACACTCGTGAGTTGAGTGTTGTTGATACTTGGCAAATACACATTCCAGCAGCCTTCAAGAGCCTTCGAGAGTCTGGCAAGAGCCTGGAATGGCGCCCTCTCCCTTTTCCGCTTTCTCCGATATATGGATCTTAGGAGTTATCCAAAGCACTTCCAGCATCAGAATGCTTCCTCATACCCATGTTTTACGACTCCAACTCGGAAAGAAATGGACGAGGCGTATGTCCCCAGAGGTAAATCCCATGTCGGTCCATGTCAGGCATAGGCTTGTAGGTACGCATGAATAAGATAGGTGGTCTGCTCCTCTCATCTGTGGTGGATTGACTGACACATGACACGCCACACTATTACTCGTCAAAGTGTATCTCAAACCGGCACCATTTGTATATCGATGGATATTAGCTCACCCGCAAGTTAATGCTGGTTGACATCAGGTATGTCCGTAGTCCAAAGTGAGATCCACGACGTCAAAAGACTTGGGATGTCTTTTGCAAGTGCTGGTTGACATCAGGCATGTCCGTAGTTCAGAGTGAGATCCACGAAGTCAAGAGACTTGGGATGTCTTTTGCAAATTCAGAACATCACAAACTGAATGAATTGCTCAATCAACACTGCGTCGTCATCTTAAATAGTCTACGCCATCATCGTTTGAGTCAGAAACATTTGTTTAACGTATAAATGTTACTATTACAATGTACCTTAGAACTTTGTCCTCCGTTCTCGCTCTTGAGAGTGTGAAGAACAACCACAGGCGTTTTCTTGGTAGGACGTGAGTATCGCACTTAAGTAGCTGGTCATGAACGAATGGATGAACACCTGTAAAAGCATAGAAGTATATAGTTCTATTTAACCCATAAAAAGAATGCGCCTCTTCTCATTTGGAAGGGAAAGCATGATGCTCATGCCCTTGACCATTATGGCTACGGTCTCACGCCTACCTACGCTACAGCGTGATGGCAATAGACCGTAACCGTCGTTTCATCGCCGACTCATTCGGGACGTATCATACACTACCTGTGAATATGAATAGGGAAATGCGAACCCATCGTTGGAGGGCCAAGTACATGTTCTGTACGCCAAAACTCCAATCTTCACAACCCCAAGAATTACTCCACCTCTACTCAGCGATCGTCGTTCATGGTGCAGAGTCAAGTGTGCCTTTCCCTCCAGTGGAAGCTATCGCTTCAGGACCCTTTTGATTTTTTAGCTTTTCCTCAAATTTCGCAAATTCTTGAAGTGCTATCTCTTCTTCTTGGTCCAAGACCTGTATAACTCCCTTGACTTCTTCGATCTACAAAAGTTTGATTAGCATATATTCTATCAAGGTCGTCTACTTGAGTCGCAACCTACATAGTGCATCAACATGCCTTCAATACCATTCTTGAGTGTGACGGTACTCGAGTCACATGTTCGGCAGGCGCCTCTGAGCTTTAAAAGCACATTCCCGTTTTCGAAGCCACGGAAATCTATATCACCGCCATCCTCTTGAATAGCAGGCCGGATTCTTGTCTCCAACAGCTCTTTGATCATTCCGACCACCTCACTGTCATTCTCATTATACGCCAGACTGTCTTCTTCCTCCGGTGTTCCCTCGCCAGAATCGTGTTCAATCACATTGACAATTTGTTGACCAGAAGTGACAGCCTCAGTGATAAGACTAAACACTTCAGGTTTGATATGTGCCCAATTTGCATCTGCAGCTTTGGTCACAGTGATGAAATCCGCTCCATAGAAAACCGAGGTGATACCATCAATGTTCATCAGACTTGCTGCCAACGGAGATGGATGAGGTGGTGCCAATGTCGATCGTGGATTCATGTATTCTAAGAAGGGAGTCGACAAGCCAGGCGGTAATATAGGAGAGTTCGGGAGGAACTTCAGCGCATCGGGGTTCGGCGTACTCTCGGTTTGTATGAAGAAGCTTCGTGTGCCTCCAATCGCTGAAGGGCGAAGTAAGGTTGCAGGTTGGTGCAAAGGTTGCAATATTGGTCGTAATCTTGAACTCGAAACCGTCACGGCAGGCAGTCGAACATTCTGATGAAGGTATCGTGCAGTGGCGCCCAGTCTCGAGCGCGGTGCAGCTTGCTTTGAAGACGACAAAAGACGCCATGTAGAGCTGGAGACCCGTTTGGATGCCATGTTGTTGTTGGGTTGAAAGATATAATTATGGTTGTCGAGAAAATGGTTGAGCGGGTTCTCACATCATTAATAAGATAATTCGCCGCCTAGTAACGTCGTACTTAACGAGCAAGGGTACATCTAGTCCGCCAAGTATGACGCTCCACAAAGTGTGAAAAGACGCTTCGGATATCAATCAATATTAATCAGCGGCTTACGATTCGCGATTGACTTGGAGACATGATCCAACACCAACAAGATGTCTACCACAGAGGGAAATGGCCTTGCTGATGTACAACTCCCAGGCTCAATTGCGGCGGAAGCCAGCAAGCAGTCAGAGCATCAATTGGATGCTGCTGAACGTACAACTCAACCATTAGCAACATTGCCTGAAGAGTCCAATGCGGCAAGTCAAGTACCACAACAGCGTCAACCCAAGCTTTGCGGGGTATGCGTGGAGAAAGAGTCCAAGTACAAGTGCACTCGCTGCGAACTTCCATAGTGGGTATTTCCAGATATTGTGAATCGCTGCAGCTTATAAACTGACATGTATCAGCTGCTCTGTGGCCTGTTCAGTCCTGCACAAAGCAACCCATGCCGACGATATCGAAGCAGAGTCTCCAGCGACTGTGGAGCCAGAACAACCTCCAGCTTCAGTGACGAATGCTCAACCAGGCACTGTAGCCGCCAAAGGAGTACGTAGTCCGTTTTCTGTTCTGGCGACATCGCAAGAACTTCAAACTCTATTTATGATGTTTCCGCGGCTACGATCACAACTTCGCGAAATTCATTCCCATACAGAAGCACCAATTGAGGACTCATTCATGAGCAATAGCCGTACTGATGACTGGCAATCCGGTAGAAGTCGTGGGGGTGGCAGAGGGAGAGGTCGAGGGAGAGCTCGAGGACCATGGACTCAAGAACGCGGTACACAAGATGGTATTGCAGCTCTCCGACGCGCCCAACAAGAATACGGAAAGGGGGGGGAAGGGGTTCGGGAGTTTGAACAGTTGGTTCTCAAGCTTGTTGTAGCCCAGGATCGGCCAAATGATGGCATCGATGCTGCTTCAATAGTGCAGCAGGAAGTCGCCGAGGAGAACGCTAGGATTATATCGCAGCTCCTCAGTGGCGAAGATTACTGATATGTAATGCAAAACGATGGGGAAAATGGGGCTTCTTTGATTGTCATGAGTCATCTATCTATATGCAAGTCATGGTAGGAATTGTCTTCCACCATTATCTCTATCTTGCCAAGTCCCAGCCTTTTGCACTGCGTGCTGACGTCGTCTTTAGACCTAGTCTGTTCTCCAAAATTTGCTCCTTTTCTGCAATCGTGTCTTGGCTCAAAGGCTTCTGCAACAATCGAGCCAGCAATGAAGCCTTGGCCCACAAAGATCTCATGAACACAGCCATGGATCGACGTAACAGCATTCGCGTCTTATGATGTTCGGACAACATGACATTGATCGTAGCAACACTTGTTGCTCTACCCAGGAAATTGCTTTATCAGTATTCCCACCGTCGCAAACGAGCTAGCAGACTGTTTTTTCTTGGCTTTCCATAACTTGCAGGTGGAACTTGTGTGCTTGAGCTGGATTGCGTTATTTCGTCATTCTCCTGGCTGCTCTTCCTTCTGATTGACCAATTAAGCTTGAATCCGCGCGTTGGTGATCGCTTCTTGTCCATTGTTTCATCTCTTTGCGCCCAGTTGTGGTGATCCAGTGCCAACTGAGAAGCTTTTGATTTAAGCTTGGATTGTTTAGACTTAAATACGTGTCCTGGTACACAAGTCTCCCAGTTAAGCAGATCACCGGTGCTCATTGGTCTTCCAAGAGAACGGTTAATCCTGTCTCTTGTCGGGTGTCTGTCCAGTGTCCGTTGTGGCAGCCTATACAGTTCCCTTTCCTTGTCGAGCACAGCTGCTTCTTCAAGAGTCCGATCCCATTGAAATTGATTACGCTCCATCGCAGCTTGTTTCTCTGCTCTGGCACGGTCTATGGCTATGGAGTGACTCACTCCTCCCATTGCCACAGCATCGTTGTGAGAGGATTCTCGCTGTTGTCTCATGGCTGCCTCGGCTAACTTGTGTACACCTGATCTTCCACAACTTATGGGATTCATGACATCCTGAGTTGTTGTCCTTGCAAAGTCCGCTGCTGCAACTTGTGGCACGTAATGTCCAACGGACGTATCATTTGAGGCTGCTCTTCTGCTGCGCTGCTGAGTATGTTGCGCATACTGTTCCTGTTTGGTCAGGACTACCGCTAGACGGCGAGACAAATCTTCCGGGTCAAAAGGTGTTGATTTATTGCGACGTCCTTCCCTGTTCTCCTCGCGAACCGAATGTGTCATGGACCTCCTCAGGATTTCCTTTCAGGCATGTTAGCTTTACTCCACAAAGGCCCTCTTGACTACACTCATATGCGATCGTGATGGACGCACCTTTTGGCTCTTTGCGGCCATCGTCACTCGGTGACCTACAGGGAAGACTGCTGCAGCGGCAGCCATGGTGATGAAAAATGCAGGATTTTAAACTACGTGTCCAGTCTGGATATAATCTCTGGCGACTTCTGGAGATGGTTCTACTGCTGTTGGTGCTACTGGTGTTGCACTCAAGATGGAAAGTCAGAGAATCAGAGGCATTGATTAGAAGGAGGGGAAAGTACCTTTTTGTACATATCGGGGAATTGTCAATGACCTGGATATGGCAGTTAACAATGAGTGCATCATTGTAATAGCTTGACGCCGCAGGAAGCTAAATCGATGCCGGCGCGACGCCTTTGACAACCAAGAACAGCCAAGCGCGGATGTAAGGTCATAAGCGGATGGGCTCACGGGGCTGTACTTGGGACTTGCCTCTCGTGCCTTTGAAGAAGCGACACAAAAGTAGCGTAGGATTGTGTGTGTGTTGTGTTGTGTTGTTGGGTATCAGGATTTGTGTGTTGTGCTGTGACTTCGGCGAGAGTGTGAGGTTATTAGGTAGGTAGGTAGGCAGGTAGCTTTCCCAAGACAAGGTGGTGCACTCGAGAATATGAAAGATGCGGTAGTGTCAGTCACCGTCAGTCAACCTAGACCAGAACCAGATGCAAGTATTCTAATGGATGCACAATGATGTGCTTCTCAATATGAACACCACATCCCTCTGTTAGAATTTGGGGTACTATGTACTTGTATGTACATAATAGGTAGATTGTGGGTATTTGTGTCTCAATGCGAAGCGGAGCCTAGTCGCTGTGATGTAAGCAGTACTACGTACTTGTAATACCCAAAGGTACCTATCAAGCAGTATTAAGTACAAGTACAAGTACAACAAGCGTGACAAGCGTGCTGGCCTAATACACAGTACCTCCTCATACCTTTGACTTTTCTTCTTTTCTTTTTTTACCTGCCTACTTTATTACCGACGTCGTTACTCTGTACAGCTTCTTTTTTTGGTTTCATGCATTCGACAGTTGTGTAACAGAGACGACTACAGGTACTGATAGAATATATGTTAATATGCGTGAGTAAGATTGTTAAGTACCTACCTAGGTACACATGGATACAAGTAATAGGCACAAGTACATCAGGTTAGGTAGCTATGTACATACTTCTACATAAATACTATACATAATTAGGTAGATGCTCTATCCACAAGTAGTATTATTACCTTGTATGTATTCACCTCGCTCAACTCAAAAGTCTTTTGTTCCTCATTGGACGGAGTAAGAACTGCTACTCAATACCAAGTACATACTACTGTAGCAAGTCTTTCCTTCACTAGGTGCCTACTGCCCATGCTACATAGTACAAGCAGCAATCTTTAAACAAAAGCAGAGACACTCAACACGTGCATGCCGATACTCCAACCAACCTCCTCTCTATGTCGGCTAAATGGTGATGGTGATGGTGATGATAGCGACGAGGTTGGCCATGTTCCCCATGCTTGGCTGTCTTGAAGTAGCAGCTGGGGATTGAAGAAGCCGGGGTTGCTGGGCTTGTCGTAGTCTGTCAAGTATGTACTTGTACGAGTAGACAGCTGCTGGGGGTTTCAACAACAGACAGATTAATACAAGTACAAGTACTTACCTATGTAGTGAGCAAGACCCAACCCTCACCGCCGGAACCCGTGACCCATGACAGGCGGAGGCCACAGGGATCAATATGGCTGATTAACATCACCAGCCGTGCACGCTGACTCTTCTGGGCTCAACCTTTGCGGGGTTAACAAGCTCGAGATTGGCGAGATAACCCATGTCCATACCCATACCCATACCCATGCCTCCTCCTTGGCCGCCTCTATTGTGTGTGATCCGTGGCCTGTGACTCGTGACTTCAACAAGCAGCCATCTACTACGTACGAGTAGGATATGAATATGTACAAGTACTAGGTGCTGTACTTAAGTACTGTATAGGTTTGGCACCCTGTGCTTTTCTCCCCTGGATGTTACAATGATAATCACTCATCAAGGGAGAATACGAGTACTCTTGTCTACCTTACCTACTTCAAGCGGTGTTTTTATTTCACCTCGCAAACGTGCAGTCTCTATCGTATCGTAGTAGGTACGCATCGCATTACATCGGAGCTCCCCCCCCTACTCATAAGACACTCTCACAACGCCAGACGCTCGGTGGGAGGGCTGGAAGGGGTGGAAGGGGCTTGAAGTGTGGCGCGAGAATGGGATGGTACAAATTACGGAGTATCACGCCATCACTTCATTGGAGGGATTTCTCAATATTGTCTATCAGCTGTTGAGGGCATGAGAGGTTGTGTGGATTTTGCAAGGACAAGTATGGATGCACCAATGGGTAACAAAAGCAAGAGAGGGGAGGATATACGTAGATATATATATGGAGTACACCTATCCTTGGCATTTCAAGAGAATTGCCTACATCTTGCGCAAACCCACTTCCCCCATCACCAAATACATACCTATATATACTTAGCTCTGCTTTGCAGTAGGTACTTATCTTCTTTTTTTCACTAACAAATCCAATGCCAAGGGAGTCTATACACGTTGAAGAATAAGGGACCTTTCTTCTATCACTCTGCGTAAAGTGAATGCACCAAGGTTGTTGCAATACCACACCTTAACTACTTCATCTCATCCATAAAGGAGGGTGTGCATAATACATTGTGTACCCCAACATGCAACGGTAAAATGCAGTCTATGCAACCCAGACTCGGTCTTCATCACGGGCCGTCGAGTGACAACAATGACAATGTAGGTAGTTTGAATGGCAAATGAATTACTTTATACCTGCTACGTAGGTACACAATTCACAATGTAGTACACTGATCCATAGAATAGCATCGACTATTATAAACACTCGACTTGAGTCCAGTTTAGTGCCTAGTATTTATACATTGTACTACTAAAGAGCTTAAGAAGCTAGGCTAGACACTATAGTAGCTACTTAGTTTGTTAGTAGTTATATAGTAAAATTAATATATCTTGTATTACTCTTATTTAAAGAGCTAAGAATAAACTAAGATAGAAAGAGAAGTTAAGTAAAGCGACTTAAAAAAAGAAGGTATATAAAAGAAAAAGGAGGTTGTTCTATTCTTTAGTATTTAAAACTTAATAAAGTCTATCTATAACTAAGCTAGAGGTTCTATATATATAGTAGAAAGACTATATCTATTTATATTCTTTCCTCTTATATTTCTCTTTCTTTTTTCTTTATAATTTCTTTCTTCTTTCTTTCTCTTTTATTCTCTTTTATTTTTATATAGGGTTACTTATCTTA